>OX941080.1:196335000-197535000 GCA_954870635.1 Arctium minus | reverse complement strand
TTCGTATGAGGACTTGTGGTCACTTGTGGTCAGGGAGAGGGGTTGGCCGGTTGGGGTGGTTGAGGGTGGGATTGGGGGTGGAGTTAGAGAGCCAACAACTAGGTACCAGAGTCCTGGCTAGGCAGGGGGACTCTTTGCTGTTGTGCAAGTTCCGCCATGAAGGGGCCTGTGGTTCTATTACTTGTTCTATTGTTTTCACAACACCGTGTCATTAGGTCATTTAGCTGTTTGTACTTCCCCGTTTGCTTTTTGGTCCTTACTTGTTTAAATTATGTCATGTTGTTTATCATGCTAACTTGCTCCACTTGCTATTTTTTTTCTTCCAAGCATCTCTTCTCTTCAGAACTTCGATTCATGCGATTTTTAGACATTTTTTTGGGGTTGCTTAAGGAACCTCCCCCCCCCCCCCCCAAAAAAAAAAAAAGAAAAAGAAAAAGAAAAAAATATCTTCCTCTTTCGCAAAAGCTTTTCCCACAAACTTTTTAGCAAGCCGAACCTCTATAGGTAGAGGAAAGGTTTGTGTACAACTGTACATTCTACCCTCCCAAACCCACTATATGTGGGATTTATTGGGGTTGTTTGATTTGGTTTGGTTACTTGTGTGGAATTTATGGATTCAACCACTCTGTGTGGGGTTGAGTGGGTTTCTTCTTACTATGATTATATAATGCTAGATTACTTGTTAGAATGTTTTTCGAATTTATGTTTGTTTTGGATCAGGGAACCCAAAGCAATTTTCTATTTTTATTGGAACAAGAAACTGGTTAGTTAAAAATTTGTCGTAAACTAGGGGATGTAACACCAAGAAATTTTAAACATTTGAATATATTGAACTAGGATATCTAAGGAAACTCATGAATAATATGTGACCACAAATAGAATAATTTTCAAAAAGTTTAGTCCGAGAATATATTAAATGGTACACGTCCTTGGGGCATCCCCAACCCAACACCAATACCCATAGTTTTAAAAATCCCAATCGGGACTCAAGGCGTTTTCCCTCTGCGAGGTGAGGCGTAAGCCTCGAGGCATGTATATGTATATAATATATGTGTGTGTGTGTATAATACAAGGTGGAAAACATAATTCCATACCAAATAAAATTCATAAATACTAATAATAAGCAAAATGTGAGAAAAGGAGAAAAAAAATTCTTGGGTTAGGACTTGAGGCTGTTCCTTGAGAGATCAGGAAAATCACAAAAGTGCAGCTTCTTGAGAGAGGAAAATGTGAGAAAAGGAGGAGAAAAAAATGAAGTTTGAACTTTGAAGGTATCGGTGGTAGCTTAAGAAGAGAAACCGAGAAAGATGAAGTGGTGCATAAAAGAAAAGTCAGCCTCTTTCTTTCTTCTTGAGAAGAGGAAAGGACACCCCAAAATGTTTTTTTGTACTTTAAAATTACTAAAAGTACAATTGCTTTTGTTGTTTGACTTCTTCTACCTTTTTTAAATAGACAAAAGGTAATAAAAGTACAAGTCACTTAAAAAAAATCAGTCTCCCCCAAAACATCCCAAAAACATAATAGTAGCTGAGGCTTGTGCCTCACCAGCGCCTCACGCCTTACCGCCTCGAGGCACCACCTCACCCATTGAGGCGTAAGCCTCGTCCAGGGACCATGAGGCTTAAGCCTCATGAGCGGTTTTGGATCGCCTCGCCTCGAGACGCGCCTCGAGGCGTACGCCTCAAGCGATTTTGAAAACCATGCCAATACTTATTTTTTACACTGAATATAATGCTAGATTACTGGGTAGTATGTTTTTCGAATTTAAGTTTGTTTTGGACCATGGAATCAAAGCAATTTTCTATTTTTCTTGGAACAGGAAATTGGTTAGTTAAAAATTTGTCGTAAACTAGGGGAAATAACACCAAGAAATTTTTAACATTTGAATGTATTGAACTAGGATATCTAAGGAAACTCATGAATAGTATGCGACCACATATAGAACAATTTTCAAAAAGTTTAGTCCGAGGAATATATTAAATGGTGCACGTCCTTATGGCATCCCCAACCCAACAACAATACCTATTTTTTACACCAAATTTAACATTAAATCACTCCAACCCTACACCAATTCTTACACCATTTTTGGTGTTGGTGAATAGTATAACACCAAATTTGGTGTTAAACTTTTTCTTAATTAGAATATGTGCAACTCCTTCAAGTTTCGTATTTATGTGATTTATAGTTTATCTTGGTTGGAAATGATATTTTGGTTATAATATTTGTTAATATTATATTATAAATTATATTTTTATTTATTCATGATATATAACTAATTGTATTTTTATGTTTCAAACTTATTTACAAAGTAAAATATCATTTTAAAAATGTAAAACACAACATATTTAAAATTAAAAAAAATGATGAGTCGAATTTGCAAACAACTAATAAGTATAAGGGTATTATTAAAATCTATAGAAGTTATGAATAAGGAAAATACTTGGAATGTTCCAATTGGTGTTAAGAATGGTGTAATGGGTTGGAGATGAACCACTGTTGCACCAAATTATACACCATTTTGGTGTAAGAAATGGTGTAAACTGTTGGAGATGGTCTTAGACTCTTAGTGATGCATTGGCACATCTTGGTCAGAGAAACTTACCTATGGAAAGCTTATGCCAGTCAAGAGAAATGATCTATATAAATTATTTACACGTTTTTCTTACTCCATTCATAAAATTCTCTCTTCCCAAACTCTTACGCTTTTCATGGGAAAATCATATCTTAAATTTGTTGGTCAAGAAATCTGGTGCATGGCACTTTGGAACATTACCATTTTGGATTTTAACTTAATTTGTTTTCTTTTCCATTTGAAGCATTCAGACCCTGAAATTAATATATAACCATACCCGTCAATATAACAAGCACATGAATATTTCAGACAAAAAGTCCATGAAATTTCTATATCTGCACAATTATATGTTCAATAAGAGTATTCGTCCAGTTTGTTTATTTAAAGACTCGGATAGTTTATTCATGATCTGACTCATTGGAATTTTGCTCATGTTTCATTGAGTTTATCTTCTCTCTCCACACCCAACTCATTGGACAGTACACACATACACAATCTTGCAGCCAACGTAACTAATTGATGTTTGCCTAGATATTTGCGTGTAAATCTACACACACATGCACACTCTTGCAGCCAACGTAACTCATTCATGTTTGTTATTTCAATTCCTTCAACATGCAGGTGATCGATTTGGTTTCAGCTGTCAAAGAGTTACATATGCTGAGTTCTCAAGAGCTTGGCAAGTTAATTAGGGATGCAGAGAATGATACTATTCAATGGACTACCAGCAATGGATCATCAAATCAGGTTGGTAGATTGCATGGAATCATATTATCTATCATTTAATTTTTGCCTCGATTTACTGCTTGCTCAGTGTCACTTGCCAATGAGATACAACCTTGTTTCAGGTCGATGTTGAAACCCTAGCAAAATTTTTTGCATTGCACCTAATTGCAAAGCTTCTGGAATCCAAACGAGATGAAGAACTTTTTAGATACTTGTTAGGTGGGCTCCGATTGTTGCATGCCTTATGTGATCTTGCACCTCGCAATTCCAAACTTGAGCAGGTAAACGAATTAGTTGTTTTCATTTCTTGTGAGATAAAGAAGGCATTGCTCATGTGTGTTTTTGCTATTGGATGGATTGGCAGTTGGGCACAGTACTATCTTTTTCTGATTGGCACATATTTGAATGCATTGACCTGGTGGGAGGATGTATCTTATGATGGTACAACAGATAGAGGACAATAAACAAAAAAAAAAAGAAAAGAAAAGAAAAGAGTCATGCAAGGAGCCTTGGATTATTTCTTGACTCCAAAAATGGTCTACCTTCGGGCTAAGTTAAAAATAAGTTGGAAATGTTTTGCATCCATTTAACAATTTGTTTGCTAGAAATCTTTCCGTTGGTTATGTGTGATTCAATGCACATTTTCTCACACTTCCATGAACAACATTTGATCAATGATCTTCCTTTTTTTTATCTGCACTGGTATAGTTTGTAGAATTTCTGGCATTTTTTTTGGGAAGAGCAAATCAAATATGGGTTTTCACTGTATCTTTCCATGACCATACAACCTTTTGTTGAACCAAGACATGGTATAAATGTTTTGTGCTTCTTTCTTAACAAGGACCTTTTACACTTGCTGTGATATCAAGAAAAAAATCAGACAAGAAATTGACCAGGAAGCAAATATTAGCAACTCTCACAAAATCATTGCTGTTAGCCCCTAGTCATTGACCCACAACGACTTCCACAACTTCTAATTGCTTTTTTTTAGAAGGGTGTAGTAGGCTATGTCTAGACTAATCCCTTGGCAAATTATGACTGTAAGACATTAGCCCTGATTAAACCTCAGTGGCCACAATTGTTGTGTACATCTGGATTCGAACCCTGGGCAGCTGGGATATTCCACCACATCCCCCAGGGTCTTAACCAGTACGCCACAACCCTTGTGGAACTTCTAATTGCTGGTGTCAGGAGACATGCTTTTGTCTCCCTTTCAAGTGCTTGCCCTTGTGCTACTCATACCATCTGTCATTCTTTTTGTTGCTCATGTATGTTGCCTTGACGGAAAAGTTTTCTACATGCTCTCCTATGAGTGCCACTTTGCAAGTCATACTATTATGTCATCCATTTCAATAACCTATTTTTCACAATACAGGTTTTGCTTGATGATGTGAAAGTATCTGAACAGATGTTTGATTTGATCTTTTACATGATCGTTGTTCTTGGTGACTCTAAACGGGTAAACTTAATCTATCATTTACATACTTGTATCCCTTCCTTTGCCTTTATTGTTCTGCTCTGACACATTTTTGTGAACTAGGAACTTAGTACTTCAAGTAATCTGGCTCTGCTGCATTCAGTACTGTTGGCCTGCAGTCTATATCTGTTAACAGCGTTTATTTCTTCACAATGGCATGAGCTTGCACTAGTTCTGCTTGCTCACCCTAAGGTGACATGTTCTTTTCAACATCTATAATCTACAGTTTACGGGACAGGCAATAATTTGTTCTGTTATGAGATGTTCCAAAATTTGTCTGGTCATAGTTTTAGTTGATATGTATTGAAATCCTTTGTGACAGGAATGTGGCTTATGACTGTTTGACAGGTTGATATATTTATGGCTGTAGCTTTTGATGCTGTTCATATAGACATTCAATTTCTTCAAGTGAGGCTGTTGGCTCGATATACTGATACTGGCATGCAGTCGAATCTTGCTGAAGTCAACCGTCTATCCCAGCACTGTGAGGCTTCTCTACAGTTTCTTCAGTCACTTTGCCAACAAAGGTTTTTTCGGGAGCGCCTGGTTAAGAATAAGGTTTTCCATTAATTAAATATCCACATCTTGATATAAAATTATGAAATGCTATGGTATCCCTTTGTCCCTAGAAGTTTGGGCCAGATGATATGACACCCATCGATCCAAACCCAACATGTCACAGACAAAAGAAATATGGTCTGATGTCACGGTAGCGTTGAAGTGGAGTGATGTCAGTCTTGGCTGGCATATTGCAAATTATGGTTGAAATGGCTGTCAATACCATATTGTATTAATATTTTAATCATACTTCCTCCGAGTCCATTATGAATCGCTACAAGGGGAACCTATTTAACTCATCCCTATGCATATTTAAAAAGCAATTTGGTTTCAAATCCATTTTTAAAAGTTGGTGCAACTGCACAACAGCACAAGTTATTACTTTCTAGTTTTATACATTGGATTTTTCTACCAATACATGTACATCATAACACTTCACATTCTCCCCATCTTCTGTTAATGATCGTAAATGCTACATTGCCTTCAGAAACATCTCAAGTTCTATCCTAGAATAATAATAATCATATTGTCTAAGTATTAATCTTCGTTTTTATATTTTCCAAGCATGTCAACCAGCAGGAACTTGCTCATTTTTTAGATGCTCTTTTAAGTTGGAATAATTATACGATGCAGTTTGAATGTAATTCTTCTTTCCTTCAGGAGCTATGTGGAGAAGGTGGCATTCTCTTGTTGGCTCATGACATCATGAAATTGCCATTCTGTGAAGAGTCATATCTTATGGCCGTGGTCTCTAGGCTGAAATCAAAAGTCTTATCTATTGTAAGATCTAGTTATAGACCATGCTTTATATAGACATTTTATGAAGCTTAAGTTGCTTGAAGTCCACTTCAGGATTTCACCTATGTTTGTTCAGTAATGGTTTCATTAATAGATACTTCCTCTTTCTGCAGCTGCTGCATCTATGTGAAGTAGAAAGTGTCTCTTTCTTGGATGTGGCTGCCAGCACTGCTGGGGGATTGAATTTGGCAAAGTCTACTATATTCCAGGTTAACATCAATATATTTGAAGATTAAAGTTTATTTTGTAATATTACCACATCCAGTTTAGTGGAGCTTCTGCTTATTGTCGTTACATTCATATCCATTCTGATATTCACATTGTTTGTTTGGCTATCTGACACAATCATCCTTCTATATCCATGTCTCTGACACACAGTGATAAATGAATATCAAGGGAGTGTTAAGTTAGGGCCTAGTTAGTTAGTTTTTATTTAATTTTTATAATGTAACACCCAACTTTCAAGATAACATTTTTGCTGAAATTTCGATATCTTGAAAGTAGGGTGTTACAGTTGGTATCCGAGCTTGTACATTTTTAGCTTAACCATCATCTTTTTCTTATCTTGAATAACACCCCATGCATAATCACTTATTTTCTTTACTAATTACTATTGAGTTGCTTTGTTATTGATTTTATTATTCGTATACTTACAATACCTCTTTAAGGTCCCCATAACCAAACATATCATGGTTGTACTTGTACATCTTTTATGACAAAACCATGCATTTGAACCAATGGCACATTTTTACTTTCTTGTAAAGTCAAGCTCGTTATGTTTAGTAGATCAAATCTTTATGCTCTTGGACATGCATGATTTCTATGAGATTATTGCTAATGGATAGTGATCCTTTCATGTCAAAACTGGTAGGTGAACATATAAACCACTATATCAATTAGTCTAAAAATACTTGCACTAATTAATTCTTTTGCTAGTGAAGCTTGGACTTCGACAACTCCTTCATAAATCTTTATGTGTTGCCTCCATTTAATTCTTAATTAATACTCTTCTTTTTCTTTTTATTACAAAAAGGAAGAGATTGACATCTAAAGAATTATATGCAAGAACACTAAATCTCAAAAGCTTATTACTATTATCATCTCAAGCTTCGATTCCACAAAATATTTGATTTACTTTAAGTCTGGGTTTTGATTAGCCTATATTAGCCTAAGCCCAACAATTTATGTCAATTCAAATGATGTAAAACGACCTGACAGAAGGCTTGCTATCACAACCCCCATTAACAAAGCTTGAAGCTTCGATTTGTGCTGATTCAATTCCATTCTTTATTAGGTTTTAAGTTGCAAATGTTTCTATAACCGGTAGGTATGACGTTGGGAGACAATCGATGATTGTATACACAGTAAGAGTGGGTTTCTACCC
This sequence comes from Arctium minus, assembly GCA_954870635.1. Taxonomy (NCBI): domain Eukaryota; kingdom Viridiplantae; phylum Streptophyta; class Magnoliopsida; order Asterales; family Asteraceae; genus Arctium; species Arctium minus. The sequence continues at coordinate 197,527,485 of OX941080.1, read as the reverse complement.
TCTGTCGACACTTCACGCTGCACACAGCGGCTATTAACTCGATGACAACCGTTTGACCATGGTTATACATAATACGACCCACCAACCAGATTCCCTTGCCACAATATACAATCAATTGAAGCTTTAAACGTCAGAATGTTACCTGAATCGACTATCTGAGATCGATGAAAACCTAGAAATTCATCGTCTTACTACAGCTTCGGTTTCTCTCGGTTGATTTAAGATTCATGATGAAAAACATATGCTCTTCATTTGTGCTTATATATAGCTGATTGATTTCATGATTTTCTGTTTAAAATGATTGGAAACGAAGGAGAGCAAGCACAAGGAGGGATTTTTGGTTTTTAGAAATGGCAGAGGCGAAATTTACTGGGTTTCTAAACCCAAGTCTCTTCACTTTTGCACTTTGAAAAGTAGGCTCTTATAGTTTCACATTTTGATACTTTCCACCACAATGCATTAACCTACTCATATAATTAAATACTTAAAATGGGATGTTACATATAAAATCGTTTATTTTCTATCCTGTAAAATGTACTACTATACATTTAGGATTTTCCACAGTAATAAGCTAACACTCTTTTGACCCCAAACATTTATGTGGTATCAGTCTATTCTGTTTTTAAATCTTTCTCTAGTCTCATAAGAAGATTCAATGCCTTATGTGCTCACTGTTTTACTTGCAAAACTAAGCTTACTGCAATTGCATGATGTAGGTCCTTGAATTGCTGAAGACCATGTTTCGTGGAGATCTCAATGGGCTTGCTGCTTTCTCGGACAAAACATATCCAAGGGGACTTCTGCAACTCAATGCAATGCGATTGACAGAAATTCTCTCTGATGATTCTAATTTTCGATCTTACATCACCCTAAACTTTGTATGCTTTCGGCCAGTTATTGTTAATTTGTTATATTGATTCTTTATGATCCATATGCCTGCCTTCATTTTGGTCTGCATGTTGATAATTTAATATGGTGATGTTCACTTTAAAGATTGTTTCAGTGACCAGTTCCTGATGGAACAATATTTCAAATCGTGCCATGCCATGTGAATGTATCGGGTTACAAGTGTATATCTAATGCTAATACATGTTATTTATTGAATTTGCAATTTGTTGCCCTTTTTCCGTGCAGACTGAAGTTCTGACCACAATATTTTTGCTACCACATGCGGAGTTCTTGTCTAGTTGGTGTTCCTCTGAATCTCCGCCTTCTGAAGAAGATGCTACTCTGGATTATGATTCCTTGGCAGCAGCTGGATGGGTTTTGGGTGTGCTTCCATCATCAGACGTTCCAGAATCTACTTTCAATGCTTGTCGTGTTCCTCGGACTTCCTATGCATATCAAAGAACATCTTTACTGGTCAAAATCGTAGCAAATCTCACTTGTTTCATTCCCGATCTATGTAAAGGTAAATACTTTAGCCATTTGGTTTCTGCATGAGATCTTTGTATGTTTATCTGGTGTAACGTGTATTTGTTACTCGTTCTTTCTCATATTTGTCTAGTTGCTCTAAGTTCTAGAATTTGAGGTATCCATGTGTTCTTAACCAAACTATTTTTCACTCACAGAGGAGAAAGATCTCTTCCTCAATACGTTCCTGCAGTGCTTGCATAAGTTACTTCCTACATTACCATCTGGAGTTCCAAATGACGCTGAAGCTGAAAGAGCTGCCATCATTATCCAAAACCTGCGTATCTATCGTTCCAACAGCTCCCTTAGTTGACTAAAAACATATGTTTTTGCTTAATAAAACATCCTTTTTCTGCGCAGGTTCCCTTTTGATTCATGCTGGATCTTTAGTTCCTGGATTTCTTAATGAGGACGATGTGCAGCTGCTTAGGTAATTGCTTTTCCTGAAGTCAGCTTTGGTACTTCTGAAGTTAGTAAATTGAAAATGTCTTCCTCATTATCATGGATATACCTTGGAATTATTTGGTAATTGCGTCCCAGACCAATAACAGGCACATAATAATTCACTGTAAACAGTAGAATGTTTCTGATAGGGATAATTTATCCGACAAGTTAAAAGTGGTGGTCATTGATGCAATCTCACCCAACAAGAATAGGGTTTGAACACGTTTTGTCAAATCGTTCTACCTGTTGCTATTGTGTTTGTGGTGGAAATTGACCCATTGTTAAGGAGGCAAGAACCTTGGTATAGGAAAAACCACCACAATCAACCCACCAAGTTGATTGATAAGTTTCGAACGCCACAAACTACATTATAAAGTTCACAGAGAGTTAAATATTCAAAAACAAAGTTTATATTCTTTCTTGGATCATTTCCAATGCTTAGAAAACAACCTATTAATAGGGTTCAAAAGACACCCCAAAAGACTCATGAATTAAAGATATAACTTTAATTCAATCAATTTGTCTCTTATTTTACTTTTTTATTCTCCCTTGTTGGTTCAATTACTTAATTGAGACCCAATAGCTTGAATAAGAGTAATCTGGTCCACGACTTGTAGTTCAACCATGGAATGAGCTTGATCCATCTGAATTCATCAACCGAGGTCAAAAAAGTTTCTTTGATCTTTTTAGTTCGTCCTCTTATAATGGGTCGACTTGGAATCTTCAACTAATTAACTTGTTTATCTTGATGGATCACATCAATCATCCAGTGTATCGAGTTATCAGAACTGCATGTGTCCAGAACTCCAATAACTAAGTTACTGAAACTGATTTGTTGCTGTATGAAGTGGTTGCTTGAACTTGTAGGGTATGGCCATATTTGGAAATGTGGCTAATTACTTGTAATCTTCATTTTCACCTTTTCTTGTATTTGGTTTGTGTAGGTTGTTCATCGGCCAATTGGAGCTACTAATTAATCGTGAATCCAATATTGACCGAGTTAAAGTAAAGTTTTCATCCTTTGCCTTTGTTTATTGTCAATTTTTTTTATACCTGTTCATTTCTATGCTACTGGGTGCACTCCTTTATGGTTCCTTATTAATAGTTTTGTGAGATTTCATTTTCCACTAACTCAAAAATGGACCGAAAAATGCTGGCGGAGGAACCTTTAGGACATCATACTTGAGAATTCATCTTCTTTGGAAAGGTTATTAGGACTGAACATTAGTGAACTTCATCAGGTGCATGCTGTGGCAGTTCTGTTTAGGTTTATTCATGTTAGATCTGGTGCATGTTTGCATAGCAATAACTATTCACCTGTCCTAGAAAATTGCAACTAGGGCTGGTTGTTGCAAATTCAGTGCCTGATGGGGTGGTCTTCAATTGTCTTGGAACAGCCAATATGAAACGGCTCCTTATTAAGATGAATGGTATTCTATCATATATGTGATTGTAATCATGTAATGGCTGTAAGGTATAAGTAAGATCGTGAATGTAATATCCTAGACTTCGTTGCACAGGAGGGTAATGGTAGAGGTCCAGGATCTCCAGATGCAGGTGGCAGAGGTGGTAACCAGAACAAGGGCATGTCCGTTGATTCAGCTTTGGAAGAAGTGAACCAGTTAAATCTCAATGGAAATGAAGATCCATCTAATGGTTTGCCGAGGCAAGACCAGAGGACGGATGTGGCTCAAAATTTTGCGGCTAGGGGTGCTCACGAAAGTGATGGAGATGCTCAGAATGTCGAAACAAATGGTTTGGAGTCTAGCATTATGCAGGTAATGAACTCTGTTAAGAAAATGAAAATTTTGGATTTGCTATGATCAATGTTCACATCAGAGTTGCTAAGAACAAAAGGATTGAAATCGTGCAGAGTGAGGAAAAACAGTTGAGAAAAAGGAAGCGCAACATAATGAATTATATGCAAATAACCATGATCGAACAGGCTTTACAGAACGAGCCTGACATGCAGCGGAAAGCTGCCTCTATACAACTATGGGCTGATAAATTAAGTCTTCATGTATGTAAGCATTGCATCTTTTAACATAAGAAGAACATTGTTTACATTTTTCTGGTAGTAATAGTTTCTTTCCTAAGAAGTTCCCAAATTTCATTTTGCAGGGTTCAGAAATTTCCTCTTCGCAGCTAAAGAATTGGTAAGAAAGTCTGTCCTTGTTTTCTCATAAGCACTACATCTTGAGCCTATATGTTCTTCAATTAAATTTAGTATATTATATTATTATGGTAAGGTATTGATCATGGATTCATATCCAAAGTTTTTTTTGGAAAAAGTTCAAATGGCATATTGTTTACGTGGATGTTAAAATTCTTTCTTGTTCATATAAAGAGCTTTGCAAAGTTTTTTGCACCACAACAAATTAATGGTGGCAGACATCACAAGGAAACTTTTTTAGTTTTTTCTATGACCCTCAATTGTTATTTATAGCTTCATTATTATCAGACAAAATGGCTACTTAGGATTTACGCATTAGAAGGCTCTAGGTTATGATCATTGATTACATAGTTTCTTTTATGATTCGAACCATGCCAAGTAGTCATTTGCCCTTCTTTCTTATCTGCATATGAGCTAAAAACAAAGAAAAGCCTTGCAGACTTGAATAGTGAGAACCAAATAAGTTGATAATGATGGAGGGAACAAAGTAACAAACAAAGATGAACCTATAAGAAGTGCAAAATGGTGGCTAGATAGTAAAACAACCAGTTTTCTTGTGCATTCAAGATTTAACTGGAGTTCAACTTCCTTCTTTTTAATGTTGTCTGGTAATGGAGAGTATATTTGCTATCCTAATTTGGTTTGTTTTCTCTCTCTATTGCTCTTAGAAATTACTAACAGATCCTCCAAAACTTTCTCCAAATTGGAGAAAATAGGAGAAAGAAGAACAAAATCTCTAAATGTGAACCCTCCTGAATTAAATGCTGAAGAGAAAAATTTTCTTTTTATTGTTCCCACCAATGAGATTGAATGTATTATCATTTCATGTAAAGTTTATTGAGATATTAAATCTATTGACTATTTTAATTATATAACTAATGTTGAAATCTCTAAAACGGAGAAACTGTTGGAGTTGAAAGTAAATTCTTTTTGGAGATTTTAACTTTAGGTTTTTTATTGTGGAGATCTATTGGAGATTCTTTAACTTTTGCTTATAAGCTAGCTTAATATTTGAACTTATCAAGGAAAACTCCGTTTGGTTTTCTGAGTTTCTTCTGTTCTTCGTTGACAACAGGTTGAATAATCGTAAAGCCAAACTAGCCCGTGCAGCTGCTAAGGATGTTCGTGTGCCATCTGGGGGAGACACTGCTTTCACCGACAAACAAGGTGGCTCAGGAACCGACCCTGTGTCCGACTCACCCGAGAGCCCCGATGAATTCTTTTCCCCGTCCCCATCTGCTGCCCAACAGCAAATTTGCAGCTCTAGAAACCCCGAGGGTGTTTCCGCTAGGTACGAGCAAGGGCAATACGTTGTGCTTACAGATGGGCAAGGAGAAGAGATCGGTAAGGGTTGCGTGCATCAAGCAAGCGGCAATTGGTCTGGAAGCAACCTTGACGAATCTGGTTTATGCGTTGTGGACGTTACTTATCTTAAGGTCGATAAATGGGCAAATCTTCCGCACCCATGTGATGCTACCGGCACCTCGTTCGGGCATGCTGAACAAGTTCTTGGCTTAAAGAGAGTGTTGTGGGATTCCAGCAAACTTGTGTTACAGCAGAAGCCTAGATGACAACTGAACCATTGCTTTCAACATTTTTCTTGTTGGCAAGGTTTGTTGTTCAAATATAAACTCTATTTTCTAGCTGCACATATACTCTTAATACCATATATATGTCAAATATGCTTAAGAGATGTGAATTAGGTGCAGATTAGTTAGTTATTGTCAAATAATGTCCATGCAAACTGGGGTTTATTTAAAAAATCAATCAAAACTTAACCAAAAACAAGTCAAAGGTCAAGTTGGTGAAAGAATTGTGTAAGGTTTTAATTTGAAATGGGTAGTTTAGTAATTTATCAATCTTGTCCCGTTTCTTGTATATATGTTCTACCTATTTTGGTGGGACAAACTCGGGCCTGTTTGTTAGCAGCTTAGGGGTTGTTTGGTGGTTGCTGAATGGTTTGGTGCAGAATGATTAAGTGGTCAGAATGATTAAGAGACTCTTATGATATAGTGCAAAATGAAATACGTTTGTTTGCTAATTGTTCGGAATGAAATTAGGCTTTAAATGGTTAAGGGAGGGTCAATATACAAAATCATTCAGAGAGTTTTGAAACCATTAAGAGGCAAATATTTTTTTTTGCAAAACAGAATTCATCTCTTAGCGATTTAGAGGTTATCTCTTAATGGAACCATTAAGAGGTAAACAAACAACCCTTTAATGAGCTTAATAGGACTTGCAACTTATTTGGTCAGCTATGCATGACTATTTGGTAGTGGCTTAATGATACAGAGAGTGGCTTATTCAGTAAGTTTCTAGGGGTAGTTTTATGTAGAAACAAGTTTTTTCTAAACATGCTCCTAATTAAAAACACGCTCTTGCTATCTATGAAAAATCCCTCACAAACAAAAACCTTTCCAATCTGTACAGATTAATTAACAGACAGTTCTATCCATACAAGACTTGATGGAAAACGAACCGAACAACCCCTGGACCAAACATGGGACAAAAAGTTTTTGTTATGTCCTATCTTGTCCTACATACCAAATGCACCGTAAAGACTCAAAACTATCAGAAAAGGGACTCGTAAAGTTCATTACCTCAAAACAAGATTTTTCTCTCTTATGAAATAATAATAGATACTGTAGTAGTACATCCTCAGAAGCTTGAAAAAGGATCCATATTATTTCATTTCCGCAAAATCATGCAACGATTTTGGCATCGTTAATGTACAGCCTGACGGGTAGGAAATCCGAAACCCTTGTTTGTATACATCTTAGCTAGCTTCTCTTGTGATCTTATCTGCAAAATGTACCTTGGTTATCTGTTGTTTTTCTGGAAATGTGAGATTGTGCCATTAGATATATGCAAGCGAGTTCCTGTCGTGATCGGGCTGGGGCCGGCCTCGAATAGGAGTTGGTGGTCTTTGATTATTAAGCTCCTACAATGACATATAAGGAATCACAATTGCTGCAGATTAGTAAGCATTTTCATTTAGGTTGGGTTTCGGTGAGAATGAAAGTTATGGTGAGAAGGGATCTCCACCCTTGGATGCACATTAGGATGAGATGCACTGAATCAATCCCCGTATCAAGGGTTCAGATCCCTTCTTACCTTCTCATCTTAACTCTTCTTCTCACACGATCTTCCGTCTTTCATATAGTCTCCCGATCAACTAAAAATGAGTCATATTGTAGATATTTAATATTTATCAGGAAGGATTTCATTGAAGCAACTATTAAAATCTTAAGATAACCATCCCAGGAGGTCAAAGCTCACTTGAGCCATACTTGAAGTCGACTTAGGGGCCGTTTACCCAAAGTTTATCGAGTGGTACTTGCCTACCGAGAATCTTATCTGGTAAGTGGGATGGTAAGGACCGAGGATCTTACCTTGTAAGTGAAGGAGAAACACTTACCGGTTAGCGCTTACTGGGTAGATACATTTACCAACAATCCATGTTTTGATGACCGAGAATGTTGCTCGATAAGGTAAGTGAGGGTGGCGATTCTTGTGGGCAAGTGTTTACCTGTTAAACACTTAGGGGTTGTTTGTTTTTTTTAAAAAACCTCTTAATGACTCTTAAGTCTGAATCGTTCAGATCTTTTTACACACAACCTCTTATTAATCATAACTAAAATAAGACTTTAGACTTTAGACATCTTAGAAAACAAACGACACCTTACCCAATAAGCACTTACCCGGTAAGCGTATGGTAAATGGCCCCTTACCTGATAAGTGCTAACTAGGTACGAATCTTCTCTCTCACTTACCGGGTAAGATTTTTGGTCCTTGCCATGCTCACCCAGTAAGGTGACACCTGGTAACTCGGGAAGCACTTCAGTAAGCATTTGGTAAATGATTACCAACAATCCATTTTAATGGTCGAGAGTAACATGCGATAATGTAAGTGAGGGTGGTAGTTCTGCCGGTAAACAACCAAAATCAACATTACCTGCATCCAGATGTGCTCGTGTATCGGTTCTGAAGTTGTTTCTGATCGGAGTGGCGGCGGCGGCAACGGATGAATCAGCTTTGGCACAACCACCAATCCTCTGCCGATCACTAGTAAAGCTCCAGCATTATTTGCAGTCCCTGAATGCAAAATGAACCTGGTTATCAAGAATCCACACGAACTGATAACAGATTCTCATAATTTCTTTAAAATAGAATTAAAAGTCAAATTTTTCTAAAAAGAATTATATTTAACTCTAACAGATTCTCTATTTTAGAGGTTTCAACATTCATTATATGATTAAAATATTCTATAAATTTATCATTTCAATACACTTTAAAAAGAGATTATATAAAATAATGATAATGATGATTCAATTTCATTGGTGGAAATGAATAAAAAAACTGTTTTTTCACTCCATGCATCAAGTTTTAGAGAATTCTCTAAACTTGCATTTATTATTCTATAGATTTCTGTATTTTAGAGAAACAATATAAGAGTATATGTTGGAGTAATATAAAGAACAAAAGTCTCATTTTCTCTATTTTAGAAGATCTATTGTTGGAGATGCTATTAAAATAACCTAAAAGAAGCCAAAGGTTTACCACAATAGTTAGTTGCAGAGAAAAGAGTAATCAACTGTCCCTGCGCAAATCTCTCGAACCCATCCATTACGCATTCGTGTGCTCTTATAATCAGCTGAAGTTTGTTTCTTTTGCAGAAGTCCGTAACCCTGTCGGGCTGCAAGTAGTTACAATTCATATCATATTCACTGGTGGAATTTTTGGAGAGTCGGAATCTTTAGGCATTTCTGAGAACATGACTTATGATAGAAGTTATAGGATATGCAAGCATTGACGGACCCCATAAAGTTTCAAAAAATTATTTTTTATATATTTTTTCTTTTGACCCCTAAAGATTTATAAATTTAAATTCCAACCCTAACAACAAAATTCATGACCGAATGCAAGACTAGGGGGCAAGATCTGTAGCTAGAGAGGGGGATGGGGTTAGTGAATAGGCAATTATATCACATTTTCTTGTTTCAAGTAGTGATGTAAATAGGGTGGTTAATGCACCCTCCCCCTTCCCCTACTTTGACTAATCTCCATTAGGTTCGGTTCCCACTTAGTAAAAAACAATTAAAAAAAATGTATTTTTAAATTAAAACGAATCATCCACTACATTAATTACAAATATTGAAAATCAAATATGTCACACTGTTAGACAATAAGTGTGATATACGTACATATTTATATTAGAGGGTTTAGAGTGTAAATGTTTCTCTTATATATACCCTTGATCGTAATCGTGTTTCACACAATAATACAATACACAATTACCAAGTTTATCTTGGTATCAGAGCCACTGCTCCTAAAACCCTAATAGCAGTCGTCCCAATTTCTGCCAGCCACCGTCGTGAACAGTGTTTGTGACGTGAATAGTGTTTTCCGGCGTGAATAGTACTTCGTCGTGAATAATACCTTCCGACTCTAAACAACGATGACAAACATGACATCCTTCACTCCAATCTCGTCTACTCCTCAACCGGATCAACTTCAAGCGATTCAACAACTTCTGTCACAATTTGGTCTTCAAGTTAAGTCTGTTAATGTACAGCCTGCACAGGCCTTTTACACCAACAGATCTGGGAATAATCGTGGCCATGGACGTGATTTTAGACGTGAACGCGGAAACTACAACAACAGAAGTCAAGGAGGAGGTAATCGTAATCAATTTAGTTATCAAAACACTGTTTTTGGCACATGCAACAGGTGTGAGATTGGTCATATCCCGTCTCTTTGCCCTAATCGCGACCCTGCCACTATGAGGACGAGACAACCACCTTCTGCCAACTTTACAGAGTACCGGTCACAAGCTTGGCTTCCGGACACTGGCTCTAGCCATCATGTTGCATTGGACCTATCTAGCTTCGATAACTCTGAGGCCTACTACGGTGAGGACAACCTTCACGTTGGCAATGGTAAGGGTTTACCCATCCTACACATTGGTTCCTCACATTTTTCTTCACCAAACAAAACTTTTTCCCTTACAAACATACTACACGTACCTGACATAAAACAAAACCTACTTTTTGTCCAAAAATTCTGTCTTGATAATCATGTGTATTTTGAATTTCACTCTACTTTCTTTGCCGTAAAGGACAAGTTTACACACACTCTCCTCTTCACGGATCCAAGTAATGGTGGTCTCTACTCCTTCCGTCTTTCCTCAGACTCAACATGTTCAAAAAATGTCCTTTTCCACCACTCGTGCTTCTTTCACTACATGGCACCAAAGACTTGGACATCCACATCCACAACTTTTGAAGTCCATGTTGTCTAAATACAGTTTACCTTTACAAAATAAATGTGCTAGTGTTTTTTGTGACTCATGTTCTGTTGGCAAATCGTCCAAACTTCATTTGTTACCATCTACTTATAAAAGTTCGCACATTTTGGATTTAGTTTTTTGTGATGTATGGGGCCCCGCTCCTGTTCCTTCTTTTGATGGTCACAATTATTTTCTGTTGTGTGTTGATCATTACTACAGATTTATGTGGATTTTTCCATTAAAATCAAAGTCCGATGTTTATGCCACTTTCAAACGGTTCTTTGCGATGGCTGAAAGGCATTTTCAAACCAAACTAAAATCTGTTCAAACCGACTAGGGAGGCGAGTTTCAGAATCTCTCCCAATTCTTCTCTCCTCTCGGCATCACCCATCGCCTTTCATGTCCACATACAAGCGAGCAAAATGGGTTTGTTGAACGACGACATCGACATGTTGAAACCGACCTTACTTTGCTTGCTCAATCCCATGTTCCACAACGGTTTTGGCATTTTGCTTTAGACACCGCAGTCTATCTTATTAATCGAATGCCATCAAGATCCAACTCAAACACCTCACCCTTTGAACATGTGTTCAAGCACAAACCTGATTTTTCCTTTCTTCGGGTTTTTGGATGTCAATGCTACCCTCATCTCCGTCCATACAATAAACACAAAATGGACTTTCGTTCTACACCTTGTGTGTTCCTTGGTTACAGCACCACTCATCATGGCTATCGGTGTTACGACCCACAGTCTGATCGTATTTACGTGGCCCGTCATGTTCGATTCAATGAACAATCATTTCCTTTCCAAACATCTCCTACACCCACCCCTACTCCAACCACCCCAAATCCCTACGTCTCCACCTATCCCAATTCTGACCTACCACCCACTGATCCACCCTCCACTGAACCTAATACACATCCTACTCCACCAGAACCAACACCCTCAACAATACCCACCGTGCAATCTGTCCCACACGAAACACCACCTACCACCACCCTTCCCAATGCCTTTCCCATGACCCAACCACCCATCATTCAGACCTATCACCGTCGTTCCAAAGTCACCGAACCACCACCTCAGCCTACCCTACCCCCTTTCCTCCTCTACCACTGAACAACTCATCCGTACTCGACCATCCAACCTACGCCCAAATCCCAAACCGACCAAACCCTACAATGCCTCCTCATACCATACCCAACTTCCTTCACTTGATACCAAACCGACCACCTTTACTATTGCTAACAGGTATCCTCAGCGGCGTAGTGTCATGGCTGACGAGTATTCGACACTGATGCGGAATGGTACATGGACACTAGTGCCACGTGTTCCGAATTCCAACGTTGTTGATTGCAAGTGGGTATACAAATTGAAAAGGGACCAAACAGGGGCAATAAAACGTTACAAGGCACGACTAGTTGCCAAAGGGTTTCGGCAACAACCTGGCATTGATTATCAGGAGACATTCAGTCTCGTAGTCAAATCGACCACCATCCGTGTTGTTCTATCTCTGGCCGTAACACAGAAATGGTCCCTAAGGCAACTTGATGTGCAAAATGCCTTCCTACATGGTGATCTCAACGAGACAGTTTATCTGCAACAACCACCAGGGTTCGTTGACCCGGCCAAACCCGACCATGTTTGCCTACTTCACAAATCCTTATATGGATTAAAGCAGGCCCCCTAGAGCGTGGTTTCATCGTTTTTCTACGGTCCTTCATTCTCTTGGCTTTCAAGGCTCTAAGACAGACCCTTCTTTGTTTATTTACTCCCACAGGGGCACCATTTTGTACATGCTAGTCTATGTTGATGACATCCTTTTGACAGGAAACAATCCGGGGGCTATTGACAAAGTGGTACAACGTCTTAGCCAATCCTTTGTTGTTCAGGATATGGGTCGCTTGTCTAATTTTCTCGGTATTGAAGTAACCAGTCAGGGTCATGATATGCTTCTATCACAAAGGAAATACATCATTGAACTCTTGCAACGTGCAGGCCTGTCTAATGCTAAACCGGTTTCATCTCCTATGACCACTACTGCTAATCTTGCTCTTGGTGATAGTGCTACGTTTGCTGATCCGGTCAAATACCGCAAAATTGTGGGTGCCCTTCAGTATGTCACATTGTCTCGTCCGGATATCATTTTTGCGGTCAACAAAGTCTGCCAATTTATGCACTCCCCCAATGAAAATCATTGGACTGCAGTCAAACGAATTCTTCGCTACTTGCAGGGCACTGCTGACTATGGTTTACGAATCATGCATGATTCTGGCACAATCCTTCTTAAATGCAGACTGCGCTGGTTGCCCCGACGACCGTCGATCCACCGGGGGATATGCTATCTATCTTGGTTCAAACCTAGTATCATGGTCAGCACGAAAACAACGGACTGTCTCTCGGTCGTCAACAGAGTCTGAATACAAGGCTCTAGCCGATACTGTTGCTGAGCTCACATGGCTACAAACACTGTTGCACGAACTTCGGGTTCCTACCTTATGGTGTGATAATCTTGGAGCTACGTATCTTTCAGCTAACCCTGTATTTCATGCCCGTACCAAGCATGTAGAAGTGGACTTTCACTTTGTTCGAGAAATGGTTGCCCAACCGAAGCTCTTAGTCCAGTTTATATCTACAGATGATCAGATTGCAGACGTGTTCACTAAGCCGCTACCTTCACAACGGTTCTCCTATTACGGTCCAAGCTACAGGTCGCTCCCCGACCTTAGCTTGCGGGGGAATGTTAGACAATAAGTGTGATATACGTACATATTTATATTAGAGGGTTTAGAGTGTAAATGTTTCTCTTATATATACCCTTGATTGTAATCGTGTTTCACACAATAATACAATACACAATTACCAAGTTTATCTCACACACACATATATACAACAAGGTGAAAAGTTTAATCGGGGTCAGATTATGGGTGTGAAAACAAACCCCTGTCCACCTTGTCATGGTTGGATGATCGGGAAATTGACTCATATAGCTATTTTACACTTTCAAAATGGTCTCTTAGCCATTTCTCTCTCATTTTTACCAAAATATCACTACCTCCGCAATTTTCATGCTTGTCCGCAAAAAAGAAAAAAAATTATAGAGGGTGGGAAATACTCTTCAGACGTCACTTTCATTTACCAAGTTGTCACTTCACCTATTAGATTATTTGTTGTTTACGAGTGAAGGGGGTGGTATAGCTACAAGTAAAACTAGTTATCAGAAGGTTGCAGGTGGTGTTTTGATTGATAGAAGGTTGCAGCGATTTCACAATTGCGGATCTAGGTCCTTAAATTGCGAACGTGCGTCTGAAATTTGCGGAGGTAGTGATATTTTGGTAAAAGTGGGAGAGAAATGGTTAGGAGACCAAATTAAGGGGTTGTTTTTTTAAAAAAAAAACCTCTTAATGGCTCATAAGTCTGAATCGTTCAAACCTTTTTACACACCACCTCTTATTAATCATAACTAAAATAAGATTTCAGACTTTAGACCTCTTAAAAAACAAACGGCACCTAAGAGTGTGAAATGGCTATTTGAGTCAATTTCCTGATTCCCGTGGGTACTCAGCCCCATGGGTAAAATTCCCATTTCTCTTTTTGCTATTTGCTTTATTCCCTTGAGGAACTCTTTTTATTCACAAGCGGAGGTCTTCATAGAAACAGCCGATTTACTCTCGTGGATATATAGGTCTATATACTTCCTATTGGAATATATTGAGTTCATTTGGTTTGGTTTACTGTTAAAGAATACAAGCGGCCAATTTCTATTTTCTTGAAGCATAGACATTGGTTGCAGTTAGATTCTAATCTTGAATGATGCTTGCATGAATATAAAGTCCATAATGTGCAAAAATTGAAATAAGCCAAAAGGTAAATGCATACCCCGAAAGTAACGAGACCAGGTCCCCTCGCATTTGGTCTCAAACCTTCCACACTATCGTTTTCTGTGGGATCAGACCTAAAAGCAAAAAAGATTCATCAAGCAAGCTCCCTTGGAAGAAAACCCAAAACCTATATAAGCAGGAATCTTACCATAGCAAAACCAAAGGGTCATTGGCCGAGCTGTATCTCTGGGTTATCAGGAGAATAATGGTTCAAACCTCACCGCACAATGCCAGAGGTCGAAGGTACCTCACCAAAGGTAAAGAGTGTGTGTTATAAATAAACAATTGAACTTTTCCATTTTGAATGATCAAACATTAAATGTTTTTTTTTTGAATAAATAAATATGTGAACTTGAAACATTATTTTAACCCAAAATAACTACTTGTAATCGGCTAGGAATGTTTTATAGGGGAAAAAATCTAAATCAGTTTTACCATTCTCAAACCCTAGGCATACAAACTTGCACCTAAAGCATTGACTTTTCATCATCGTCCATTGATCTCTCTCTTTTTAATCCTTTTTTTTTCACTTCTCCCTATTTTTTGATCTCTTTATACCTATGCCATTTAATTGTTGGAAACGAGGGAAAATCGAAAGGTAAAAAACTAATCGAAAAGAGAGGGATAGATGACAGGAGGTAACAACGGTAAGAGAGAGCAGAGGACGGTGGGGCAGCGAGGTGGAGCGATACATTAGGTGCGGATTTGAATTACATAGGTTTTGGGAACGATAATAATGATTTAGGTTTTTTTCCTTTAAAACCTTCTTAGCGGGTTACAAGTAGTTATTTTGGGTTAAAATGATGTAGGTAACCAATTTCTACAAGTTCGTTCGTAGGTTTATTAATTCAAAAAACATTAATAACTTCATTATCCAAAATGGAAAAATTCAATGGTTTATTTATAGAAAAAAAGTTTAGAGACTTGATCATTCAAAATGAAAATTTTCATTGGGTCTCTGAACTTTTCCCTAACTATTACTCCATCCAAAAAATAATTGTCCACGATGGAAAAAACTACATAGTTTTAGGAATGAGTAATTGTTACATTTTTTAATTAACAAAAGTACAATTTTAAATCATAGTAAGAGAAATTTTCTGCATCTCATAATTAAGGATAAAATCGGAAAGTGGAAACTTACTTTTTAAAAGTGGACACTAATTTTCAAACTAATATAAAAATGTGAACATTTAATTTGAAATGGACAGAGTATTACTAGATCATCTCCAACAACTATGCTATAAAATTTTAGAAATTTGAGAAAAGTTTGCTCCAACGGCTATACTAAACTCTCCTCTAAAACAGATAAAATAGAAGAGAGAAAAGAGAAATCTCAAAATTTTGAAAGAAGAAAGAGAAAATATAGCATACGTGTTGAAGAAATCTTATATACTTAGAGTAAATTACAATTTTCGTCCCTGTAATTTAAAAATTGCAATTTCAGTCCTTATGGTTTGCAATTTATTGTTTTTTCCGTCCCTGGACTAATTTCTACCTTTTTAGTATAAGGTACTAAAAACGGTAGAGAATTATAAACCACAGGGACCCAAAAAACAATAAATTATAAATCATAACAACAAAAATAACGAGTTCCAAACCATAACAACGAAAACCGTAATTTCTAAACCACAAGAATGAAAGTCGCAATTTTTAACAAACCACAAGGACGAAAAATGTAATTTACTCTACTTTGAAAGAACTTACCATAGCAAATCCATCAAGACAACTGATCCTGCATCCATGGTTATGGGTCTCTCCAGTCTCTCAATCTGTTCAACCAAATGAATTGACCTTCCTATGCCACCATGCATACATATTATCTTCTTCTCAATAAGTGCTGCCAATGGAAGATGGTTAAACAGTTGATTGAACCTTTGCCATGCCCATATCCCATCATTCTCTCCCTGCACTTCATACACAACATTAAGCACAAAAAACACCTTCACAAACACTATATTCCAAACTTTTCCACACATACCATTCTCTCGATGCATTCGAGACGAAAACCAAAGAGTGCATTTATATCGGCAGCCTCATGATTCCCGCGTATTAAGTGAAAACTATCTGGATCATGAATCTGAAATAAAAGGGAAAATTGTAAGGTTAATGAGCATTCGGTATTATAATGGACGAGTAAAGTGGGATTAGAGCATCTCCAACAGATTCTCCAAAACTCTCTTCAACAGGGGCGAACCTATGTATGTCCGAGTGGGCCCCATGCACCCACTCAACTTATTTTCGCGAGTAGGATTTTTTTTGAGGTATAAAAGATGCACTCGTGAAACTTTGAGGGGTGCTCTGGGATATTAGAATATATAAGGAACATCAACCAGAAAACCGAAAAAAAGTACCTCAAAATCAACCTAAAAATAGAAAAAGTTCCTTGAAATCGACCAAAAAACTTAAAAATCTCTCGAAATCAACCAAAAAACTTGAAAAATCCCTTGAAAGGGTGAAATTTGGCTAAAAACACATCGGACGATTTTGCGAGCCTTTGATCCACCTTAAAGGTGCACCTACTTGGCAAAAATCCCGGTCAGCCACTGTTCTTCAAAATGGAGAAAACATGAAAGAGAGTGAGAAATTCTCTGAATTTGGAGAACTCCCCAAAAATGAAAACATAAAGAAAGAATTTATTTTATATTCCCCCCAAAAAGAAACCTTGATGTTAAATGCTTACGAGAGAGAATCAATATGCTATTATGTGTATAATATATTTAATAATATAATAATTGTAACCTCCAAAATAGAGAATCTGTTGGAGTTGAATGTAATTTTTTTTTTTTGAGATTTTGAGTTTTAATTCTCCATTTTGGAGAATCTAATGGAGATGCTCTTATAAGGTACAAGCTTGCCTTTAGAGCAAGGAGCAAAGTGATTGTCTCCAAGCTATGTTGTCCTCTATCAACATAATCTCCAAGGAATAAATAGTCAATATATCTGAAAGGGGGTTAACAATGGTCATTAAGTCCTTGTTTCCATTAGATGGTTAATTTGAATAATCAAATAGAGTGAATTGCAAATATAAGTTCAAAGTATACAGTAGCATGTATAGCAAGTGTGAGAAAATATGGAACCCCATTAAATTACTCTCGGGAGAACCCTTGAAGAGAGAAGGGAGGTTCTAATATATATTAAGAAAAAGGATCCAAGTCTATTCGATGTAGGACTCTTAATACGTCCCGACCAACAGAGGCCAGACGGGAACAAATTGTCCTGGAATGTCAAGTCCTTAAGGTGGTATATGGGCCTTTAATACAATGTGAGAAACTGAAAATATGTGGAACCCCGTTAGATTACTCTCCAAAAGAACCCCTGAAGAGAGAAAGGAGGTTCTAACATATATCGAGGAGAAATGATCAAAGTCTACTCGATAGATTCTTAACACGCCCCGACCAATGGAGGGTAGACAGGAACAAATTGTCCCAGATTGTCAAGACTGTAAAGTGGTTGACTTTGGCTCTGATACCATGTTAGAATGTGGATCCCCATTAGATTACTCTACAAAAGAGTCGTTGGAGAGAGAAGGGAGGTTCTAACACATATTGAAGAGAAAGAATCCACGACTAGCCGATGCAAGGCGCTTAACATGCCCCCACCAACAGAGGCTAGACGGGAACAAATTGTCCCAGATTGTCGAGTCCCTAAAGCGATATACCTTGCCTCTGGTACCATGTGAGAGAATATGTGTAAAACCCCATTTGATTACTCTCCAACATAGCCATTGAAGAGAGAAGGGAGGTTACAACATATATTGAGGAGAAATGATCCAAATCAGCTCTTAACACACCCCTTCTAACGGAGGCTAGATGGGACAGATTGTCCGAGAGCGTCGAGTCCCTAAAGTGGGTAGACCTTGGCCGTGATACCATATGATACGAGAATATGTGGAACCCCATTAGATTACTCTCTAAAAGAGCCCTCGAAACATATATTGAGGAAAAAGGATCCAAATCTAGCTATGTGGGACTCTTTAACATTCTTCCTCCAGCGGAGGCTAGATGGGAACAAATTGTCCTAGATTGTTGAGTCCCTAAAGTGGTATACCTCCGTTCTGACACTATGTGAGAATATGTGGAACCCAAAGAACGGATGTTATGATCCAAGTCTAACCAACGTGGAACTCTAACAGTGAGCTTACGTTATATCTCCAGCAGTGGAAGGGAATCCATATTCATCAAATAGTCGCATCAGATCACCAAACTGTCCATGTAGATCACCAAACACTTTGATCGGGGCTTCCAACTGAAGAACTGTGGGCTCATGCATAAAGATTTGCTCGGCAGCATAGCAAAGCTCTCCGACTTCATAAGAATCGAGGAAAAACCTCCTGTTAGCAGGGGGTTTCCAGTTTCGAGGCTTAAGCAAAGTAGAAATGACCTGAAAAAGACCACATTATAATCTGCATTTGGCATATACAACTTCTAAGCACTACCAGTCAGTATACCAGAAAAAGGAACTACACAACTTCTAAATCTTACCTTCTTATGCAAGCCTTGAGGTGACTTTTGCCTCATGAATCTTTTAGCAGGATTTGAAACGTCGTTATGAAAAGGTATCATGCGTCTACTCTCGTTTTCGAAATGATCCAAGGACAACTGCCTTACCAACCCACCAAGGTTTCCTACAGCTTCTCTAGCAATCACAACCTGCACCATATAACATGCTCGTTAAACCTTAGTCTAATTTAAAAAGAATTAAACCAAACCAAACTGACACAACACAATATATCCCACTCGAAAGTAGGGTCGCACCTAAGCTCTACCCTGAAGAGTAGGAGTGATTGTTTTTGTGAAGAACCCCCCTTTGTGCAAGAGAGTGAGCAAACAAGTAAGAGAAAGAAAGACTAGCACATGGTGATCATAGAGCTAGAAAATAAGAAAAAGTACATTGAAAACAAGCAAAAAGTATGGTACGACAAAACGCATACAGAGCAAGTAACGCAAAAACGCATCTTTAGCCTAAACTGCGAGCCCTCTACCCAAACATCCCCAACTCCTTCATATGCCCAAATAAGAATGAAATCCACTACACAAATCTTGATGGAGAACACATACAGCTCTAGGGTGAAGTAGCACATCTTGTGGTTTATCACTGCCCTCTGAATTAGTCCCTGCAACTTGTGAGTTAGCACTTGAAATCATCATTTCTTTTGGAGTTGCAATATGCGTTTGCGCACCTTGCCAGACAGAATTAGGAGCATTAGCTTCAGCCAACCTCTGAGTAGATTCTTTCTCCACACTGACAAACACAGAGGGTCTTTTGATTAAATGATCTTATGACAAATTTTATTCAAATCCATGACCGTCTGACAGGTTTAGAAATGACAATGCTTAACAAAAGAATGGTACTTCTATGCACAAGAATGCCATTAAACTTGTCAGAAGGTTCTGTTGTGAATAAAATTCTCATTTAAGGTCAATGGCCTAAATAGCCCTACATATAGAGTTGGTTGTAAGACCAGAAGGGAAAATAAGCGGAACCTTAAGCCATCAGGCAAGGGACTTTCAGGTCCGTCATCATGAGATATAGGATCAAACAGACAGAAATCGTTGGTCTTGGGAGTTGTCATGTTTGAACCCCTTTCAGATGTTAATCCAGGATTATTGGCATCAGAATGAAAAGGTGAATTCTCTGCTACAAGAAAATCATCTAACAACACATCTGCAGCACATGGAACAAATAATATTATCTGAAAAGACATGAAATAAGGTAGCACATAAAACTTTCAAAGATTCTTTTGACCCTAGGCATTTGGTACACAGACGGGAGTGAACATGATTGAACTGGACGGGAGAGAGTAAGGTAGGCGGGTGAAAGAATTGGGTAGTTTAGTAACTTAGCAATATTTCCCATTTCCCTTATTTTTGTTCCACCTATTTTGGTGCATTATTGTCCAACTTAGTCCCTATCCTGTCCCACTCTATTGTCGCATCAAATATGGTAGAACAAGTTTTAATTTTGTCCTATCCTACGTACCAAACACACGTTCCATAACAATGACCTCTGGCCACATTATTTCAGTTGATAATGGAAAAGTCTCTTTAGATATACATGATACATAACATTGTAACACATGAAATTCTTCAACCTTAGGAACGTGATAAGATGTTTTCTGTCATGTGTGATCATTCTTGTGGGATCAATAAACTGGTGAAAGCTTACCTCCCCTGAGACCACCATACACAAATATACGAGAACCAACAGATGAAATGGCATGCCGACAACGGCGCATGAGCTCCAAAGATGGATCTTCAGTTTGCCCGTTGCTACTATGTGAAGAAGTCACCAAGCCATGCCTATCTAACCAAACTCCAGCAGCAGTGTCCAACACTGTAAAATGTAATCACATTGCACAGATTCTATATTTTCTTCATTGAATCAAATACAATTGCAAGATCCAAATTAAACCAATATTAACCTGCAATGGCTGCTTCACCATCGACTACCCGCCCTCCCCTGAGTGCACCTCCTGTGACATGCAATCTAGAACCAACAAAGACCTGATGACAAGGAAACGAATTTCTAAGTAGGAACACTAAAATTAAAACCACGAGATTCGGTGCATCATGTGTTATGTCACATGGTTTTTCTATATTTATCTAAGACTAAGGTATTGATTAACATATATTTGTTTCACAATGTGCATGTTGTAAAACTAAAATAAATATAAAAAAGTTTTACATTGTGAAGCAAATATATGTTGATCAATACCTTAATTATATCCTTAGATGAAAAATAATCATGTGAAACGATATCTTAGTAAAAGTCCTCACAGTTCTCAACCTTTTTGTGGTTCTTATTTGATTATGCCCCTAAATATATATACACAATTATTTCAAGAGGTGTGTCTCATATGAAAAGCTATTACTTACAGCAGCATGTTGGTATCTTGATGATGGCGAAACTCCAGGTGCAAGAGTCCATTCCCATTGTCCATTTCTATGCATCAGCAGAACATAAGCATCTGCTAAGGGCTGTAGATGCACATATACAACCAATCTTCAGCAAAATAAATGGGTTCCGCGTCAGTAATATAGTGTGTTAGGCAATGATAATCATTGTAATTAAATACAAGCTTTGATATAGTGTAGATACACCAAACTTATGGAATGTTGCAATGATCTTCACATTGGTTTTACACGATTAACATCGCTAGCCCATATGTCTAACATGAAACAGTTAGCTTGGGAACAAACATACACTCAATAAATAAATAAAAAGTGTGTTACAATCTAAATGTAGAAACTTCAACCTTAGTGCCCTTAAGATGGCAATGTAACTATTATATGAAATGAATTGTGAAAATAAAGCATAGTGGATCTGTCAGAAGCAATGTCTTCAAGTGGTATGCGGATTTTTGTTATAAGAAAGATAAGGTCGATTTCATCTGCCACGAGTAGCATGCAAGTAACAACAGTTATTGAGCCCCAGTAAAAGCAAACTAAAGCTGCCTTAAAACTGTAGTCAGAATGCCACAAATCTCTATCAGGAAGTTATCAGTAGTATTACACTTAAGCAAACATAGAAAGGATAGGTCGTACCATGCCTGAGGAGTCTCTTCCACCACAAAGCAAAAACAGACCATCCGAACGGGCACTAGCTGTTGCATACCTGCAGAGAGGAAAACGAACACAGGCTATATAGATGCAGAACTGCCACAAATGATGACAGGATGACCAGAATAAGCAGCACGTACTTATTATGCCAGGGGAAACTGTAGGAAGCATACACAAACATATAAACATATAGGAAGCCCATCAGTCCCTGGTGTAAGAGGGGACTGGACTTTCACCCAGCCCATTTAACACTGTTGATTCAAGATCCAGCAATCTGTTTTATGGTCAAGAAAGAGCAAAGGGATTTCAGCTAGGATGACTTATCTGTTTTATGGTACTATCAAGCAAGGACAGCATGTAAAAGGACATACCAATTTTGAATTTGTGACCTTTCTGGACAAAAATCCAGTCCCACATAAAGGCAGTAATGGATTGGGCTTCCTATGTACATATATGGGAAAATAGTTTTGAGTTTCCTCTCATGGTGAATAGTGTCTGACTGTCCGTGGAAGAGAGCTCCAATAGACCCATATATTCTGTCCAACATGATGTGAATCGGGTGCTCTCTTCCACAACAGTATTCATCATAAGGGATACCTCAAAAGCTACTACCCCTCTTTATAAAAAAGAAGCTACTACTGATATATGCATAGGGATTATGTGGCTTAGCTACCTACAACTTAGGTAAGCCACAAATTGATACTATAATGTTTGGGGTAGCAAAAGAAAACCATCTTCCATTTCCTTTTCCTCACTCACTGTCTAACACCCTTTATCACTAGTTCTCTAAGTTCAATTCAGCATCTCTTCTTCAATATCATTCAAGAACAATATGTTTGCCCCTCTTCTTTTTCATCACCCTAGCCTACGCTCTTGTGTTCTTTTGTTCTCTTCCATGATCTCATAGTCTTCTCCACTGATCTCCAGGGTAAGAGTCATATACATGTTTTAACTATTTCGACTCGGAAAAGAGTGTTCCGTAGATTCTGGAATCATATGAAGAAAGCTAAATCGGTTTCTTCTATTTCTCACTACAATGGTACAACATTATTATATACTAACTACACAACACAAAAGAAAATGAATTAAACTAATACGGGAAATAAATCAACCTAACTCCCTTATATTGACTATTAATTATATTCTCTGTATCTTGCCTTATTTACAGTTGATTCCTAAGATTTCCTACACTCTCCATCAAGCCGGTGAAAACAAATCCTCCATCCCTAGATTTCTTATATACTCTGGGCATCCTACCATAACAATTGCTATTTGGGGATATATTTGGGCTGCAGAACATAAGAAGAGAAGAATAATAAAAAAAAGAACCAACATGGAGGAATCAGTGATGGAAAAAGAAGGTCCAGAAGGAAATTATCCATACCGAAGTGACACAATAAAATAGCCATAAAACTCGGATGCACTCAGAAGGAGCATCAAGTAGTTACATGCTAAAGCATGCATGCAACATGAAAGATGGAATAGAAAGTTCTTTTTTGTTCTTGCACATCTAAGCTTATTTGTGGCCAACTCCCTTCCTCACATATATATATATATATATGCATGTATATACCTGCACAGACGTAAGTAAACTGGAGGAATGGACAACACATATTTTTCCAGCCACATGTGATTTTCATTATCTAGTTGTAACTTAAAGGCTTGGTACAAATGAAGAAGTCTAGTTACTGACTACCAGCCAAAAAAATTGTTCAAATACAGCATTACGAATCACTCTATGAATAGGTAATCTACTCTTTAAATATGTTTTCTTCACCAAGGATGAATAAATGCAAGTTTCAGGTTTCATATTATAAAGCACAAATTCTAAGGAGGTAAAAACAAGCTACAATCTTAGAGACAAGAACAAATATGCAAGATCATCAAATTCATAACACAATTGCCCTAGAGAAGTTCCAATACCGCACTCACAATTGGATACATACTTACATTCTAGCAGAAGGTTTATCACCTTCAGTGTTGAGCCTCAGCCACGCATATGGTTTTTGAGCAGTATCCAACGCCCAAGCATCTGAAAGCACTTTCTTACCTAGGGAAACCAGATGCTGTTATATGTTTATGAACGATAGGAGATATATGTTACGTTCAATCACTAACAAAGATAATAGTTGCAATAAATGCTGGAGTAAGGAGATTCAGGTTGTAGGATAGTATGCAACCACTTGTTCACAGAACTTGCCACAAATGGAGAGACACTGAAGCAGTAAACACATTGCACTGGTGAAAGGGAGTTCTAGCCTGTATGGATCGATCTAAATTCTCCCTCAATTCAACCACTCCCTGACTACATAATTAAGATGTAGGATATGGGCACACAAATGACCGAAAGTAAGCTTTTACTCATTGCAACTATTCAAATTCATATGCAATAGGTGAAAACATCCTAGGGGAACAAGATTAGGCAATGCTGACGGCCCTTCACTAATACCACAGACTTGAGAGGGAGATTAGATTTGAGATGCATGTTTATTCTAATATTCCCTCCGCCCCGAAATAAGCGTCCACATTTCTATTTTAGGTTGTCCCAAAATAAGTGTCCATTTTCAGTAGTGTTTAATTTCCAATCATTACTCCCTAAAAGTAAAATTGTCATTTAATTAATTGAAAAGTGTAATAACTACACATTTCAAAAACTGTATGCATTTCTCATTATGGACATTTTATTTTGGGATGGAGTGAGGATAAATAAGAGATAAGTAGAAGCCAATAACTTATGTAGATTATTCTTCCTAGATCACAAGAAAGCTAGTGTAGTATTGTGTATGTGTGATTGCTGATTTGCTGTAGTCCGGCAAAAACTTATCAGATAGAACTAACTTAAGCTAGCAAATTGAGCATCAAACGGAAATTTACAACCATAATAGCAATGCGCATCTTTCACCATCTTGGAACTTAGTATGAGTGTGAATTACGCAGGATGACTCCACTAAATGATCAGGTTTGTTCTTCTAATCAATAAATGCCTTGCCACCAGTTGGATTCAAAGAATGTAGATGAACTCTCTACAAATGATTTGAAGTCTCGATAATTCCAGAAAGAAATGACTTGAGAATTCTAGAAACTGGGAAAATATACACCATGATAGACCCATATTTCCACATCAGAATGAAAACCAAAGAACACATCATGTTAACTAAATGCAAATTGCGCTCACCGTCATTTCCACTAACTGTAACAAGGTATCGTTGGCCAACCAAATCCATAACATGGCCATAACGAGGGCCAGGACCCTCCCCTTGAACGACGACCCTGCACTCAAAAAACAAGAACCAAACTAAGGGCAAAAAACATCAAAATGGTAAGGATACAAGTTGAAACATTCATTGAAGAAGCATCAACCTGTGCCATTTGTATTTTTCATTAGTCAAATCAAGCACAAAAAGATCATCAGTCGAATGTCCAGCAGGACCTATGCCACCCTAGCAGTGCAGCATCAACTTTATCACAAAATCACAACCATAACTCCTCAAACAAATTAAGTATCATTCATTCTCATGATTTTTTGCGGTTCAGAAATGCACTCTTTAATCACCTGATATACAACCATGGTTCCAACAGCAGCTGCTGCATGAGCAGCCCTCGGTGAAGGTGCTTCCCCAGCCGGTCGCATCCTGAAAAAGTTTCCGCAAATCAACATTCGATTTCTAAGCAAATTAACAAAATTAAACACAAGAACAATGTAGAAAAATTGAATCAAACCTGGTCCATTTTTTAGCAACAACATCATACGAATGAACATAATTCGTCACCCCTGCTAATCCTGAAATCAAAAACATCAACAAACATTTGTAACTTTTGCAGACATTATAAGAAATTAATCAATTATATACAACAAGTTAACAAAAAAGGAAGGAGTGATTACGGATGCCAGGGTTCGCGGAGGATCCGCCACCTTCAATGGCCGTAGCGCCACCGAACAACACAAGGCGAGGTCCATGAGATTTCGTTGCGGCAACAGCCGTAAGAGTGTGACCACATCGAGGTCCAGGATCATCATCATCTGTATCCCAATGCGTCTCCAATGGAAAATACATAGGAGCCGGTTGAAGCAACGGCTTCGAATCCATCAAAATCAAAAACCTAAACCTCCAAAAAATCACTTGAAACAAATACAGAGCATATGAATGATCTAAACTTGTCTTCTAACAGAATAATCGCAATAAGAAACAAGAATTTGAAAACCGGATCAAAGTATAAACCACCTCCGTGCGACGGCGGAGGAATGGAGGTGGCGGACACCGTGATCAGCCGAGGGTTTTGGCACCTTAACCGGCGTTATCTGTATATAATCTAGATCAAAGATGAGAAAAACAAACAGAAAATTATGGCAATGTGATTGAGCATTTGAATGTAGTAGTGAAATTGAATTGAATTTGGTGGAATCACAAAAGAGAGATGAATCCAGAATCAAAACCAGGGGGGTCGAGGAGAGAGAGAGAGAGAGAGGTGGGCATGGTAACTGAATTTCGTACGGAATAATTTTGAATGGGTTTTTCTAATCTTACCCTGCAAAATTTTTGGAAAAACATACCCCTTCCCTCGTTTTAGTCCCTAAACTCATTTGATTAATTACTTTATACCTTTTGCTTTTACATTTTTATTACATTAACACATATAAACGTATATTAATTAAAAAACTAATTTTTAATTTTAACAAGTTACACCATTATAATCGTCTCGTCAATACCTTCGAAATGAGCCCAATATTGAATATTTATTAATTTAATTATATTATTATATGTCATATATTGTATCTTGGTTAATCGATTTTTTTAATTATTCATTTAAATCAACATAGTCATGAGTATTTTTTAAACGTATTTTAGGTAATATACGATGAATATGGTTAAAGGTTTTTTACTAATAACAATATTTTTCATTTGCCACTTTTGAAACGTATGAATATGTTTGAGGGAGAGAGTTTGAAATGAAATCTCGAAATGAATCGTTCGTTTTGAAATGAAATGAATCGTTCGTTCGATATATATCTCGAATTGTTTTTACTTTATTTCAAATCAATAACTTTTATTTCAAGGGGTAGGTTGAACCCAGGGACGGATCTCAAGGGGTGCCCACGGTGGCACGTGCCACCGTATTGTTTCTCCCTCGCAAGGTAAAAAAAATTAAGGTTTGTGAAAGGTGCAACTGTATCGTTTTAGAAGGTGCAACCGTATTATTTTAGAAGTGCAACCGTATCTCGTAATCAACCAAAAAACCAAAAAAAACTTTTAAATTAACCAAAAAACCCGAAAATGTCTCTTGAAATCAACTAAAAGTATCGAAAAAATCTCTCGAAATCGATAAAAAAAACTTAAAATCCCTCGAAAAACTTTAAAAGTCCTTCCAAACGGCGGAATTAGGCTAATAACACATCGGACGATATTGAATGTTGGTAAAAAAATGAAGGCACGTCGAAAAAGTCCCTGCGTCCGTCCCTGGTTGAACCGAACCGAACCGAATTTTTGGTTATCAGATTTTTCGGTTATCGGATTTTTCGGTTTCAAATTAAACGGTTCAGCTCGTTTTTTCGGTTTTCCGATTTTTTTAACACCCCTAACAAACACATGTTTTGCAAAATGACTTGGAACCCTGTCGAGTGAAAAATGAAATTGCAATGCAAATAACATTGAACCATGTCGAGTGAAAAATGAAATTGCAATGCAAATAACATTGAACCATGTCGAGTGAAAAATGCAATTGCAATATACTCCATACCAAAACGTATTTATTGACATATTTTAATATATAATAAAATTAAAAAATTAAAAAATATTCAATATTGGGCTCATTTCGAAGGTATCGAAGAGACGATTATAATGGTGTAATTTGTTAAAATTAAAAGTATATTTTTTTAAACATATTTTAGTTAATATACAATTATATGTGTTAATATAATGATGGTGTAAAATGAAAATTAGAAAAGTAAAAGGTATAAAGTAAATCAATCAAAAGAGTTTAAGAACCAAAATTGTAACTATTAATTAAAAAAAAAATCGGATGTGAGAAAGAGATATGACGGAAGGGGGTAGCCTTAGCAACACCCTTTTGAATTAATAGTTTCTGTTTAAAGAACGTGAAGTCACATAAATTAAATACTTTATCAGTCTCAAAATAAACTAGTCATATACCTGCACGATGCAGCGAAATGTAAGTAAAGAACGAACAATTAATGTTACTTTCTTATAGACATATCATCAACAATAACCATAACCTAAGAATCACAACTTATGAAACCCTAAACCCATAAAGATATTCAATAATTAGTTTATATTACAATTATTAACGAAAAAAAATTATAATGATATAATTTATAATAAGAATGAAACGTATTTTTAATATATTTTATGATTATGTATTTTTAATGTGCTAACGGTGGAAAAAATAAAACGTATGGATAGAAAACAAATTAATTTGAAGATATTCATGATATTTAATAGTACGGTTAAATTAAAAAATATTCAATATTGGACTCGTTTTGAAGGTATTGACGAGACGATTATAATGGTATAATTTGTAAAAAAAGAAACGTATTTTTTAATTGCATTTTTGTTCGTATATGATTATTTGTGTTAATATGATAATGATGTAAAATAAAAAATGAAAAAAATAAGAGATATAAAGTAAATTAAATAAGTAAGTGTAAGAGTGGTAAATGTAACATTGTATAAGAAACCACTTTTGTACAAATAACCTTTTTAGAATCTTTATAATATAGTAGAGATAAGTGTTTATATTTTTATTTATGTTTGTCTTAAAATAATTGTCTAATTTTAGAACTAGAAAAACTAAATTCTCAAATTTATTTTTAATTAAGAGTTGTGAATGAAGATAAATTAAATAAGGGTAAAGATGTTAGAGTAACAAAAGAGGGTAATAATTATACATGTTTAAAATTGTGTATCGTTTCAATTGTGGATACTTATTTTGGGCTGAAATTAGTATTTTGCGTTCCAAAATAAGTGTCTACATTTTTATTTATGTTTGTATTAAAATAAGGGGGTGTTTGGGATTGATTATTTAAAACAACTTATGTTTTTATATAAAAGTGATTATTAACTTATGTGGTGTCAAACGGGAGTTTTATAAAAATGTTTGTATTAACTTATGGTGATACCAAAACATAATAAATTAATAAGTTGTTATTTAAGGATTGTTTAAGATTGCTTATACATGTAAAATAACTAAAAAGCTTATAAGTTGTTTCAAATAAGTTAATAATTTGGAATGAAATGACTTATTAAAAACTCCTCATCAACGGTGACAAAATGGTATAATCAGTTTTTTTTCTTCCATCCAAACACCGAATTTTGTTTATCAGCGGTGACAAAAAGGAATAAGTTAGTAAGCCTTTAAATAAGCAATCCCAAACAATCCCTAAATGTCTAAATTTCTTTATGTTTGTCTCAAAATAAGTGTCTAGTTTCAAAAATATATGACTAAAATTTCAAATCTACCCTCAATTAGTGCATAAATATTTAAGTGTTGTGAAGAGAGAAAAATTAATTATGTGTAAACTTGTTATCTGGTTAACTAAAAAGTGTAATTATTGTATATGTTTATAGCGGTGTGTCATTTTTATTATACACATTTAATTTGGGATGAAAGGAGTAAGTAAGTACCACGATGTCACACATGCTTCCACCACAATCGTAAGATCATCAAACTCATAAAACAAGGCAAACATGGTGCAAACATGGTGCAAACACGATAACATACTGTTCAGATAGGCACATAAAGTTTGCAACATGCTGCACGTTTTTCCAAACAATCGTCCACGTTCTACTGTTCTAGGTCCAAATTCCTTCATCCACAACTACAAACTCGACTCCGAAGATTTAAGGCGTTATTTTCGTTTTTATTTTATTATGTTTATTAAGTAGATCGTGTGAAATCAATAATTTATGGTTTTCACGTCTTTATTTAGGAAAGATTCAATCTCGTTAACTCTCGGTCTTTTTTGAATTTTGAAATTTTGACCGAAAGGACTTTTATAACCTTGATTATTCAGATTTCATAAGATACATGAATTATATGGTGTAGGATAAAACACATATTACTAGGGGTAATATAACTGTAAAATATATTATTAATAATTCCATAAACAACACAACCACAACTACAGATTTTCTCATAAATTGATCTTGCTATAAATGTGTTATAGATCAAAGATAGAGGGTTTTGCTGGATCTTTTGATTTGTCCATATTCATTTAGATGAGATATTTGTTCAGCCTAAGGGCATTTAGGTTTACCCTCTTGTGTTTTCCTATCCCGATAGCAAGGGCATTCATCTTTGTGTCCAAAAAAGCCCGAAGGAACACATAAACATGCGTTACAACAACTGATACACGTATCAATGCAATTTCCAGGATGATGCGTTTGAGAACAACGAACTCCACATGCATCTGGGCATTCTGGAACATAAATCACATTTTATTATAACTGACTTGATTCACGTGAACCTTATAACATTAATTTCTTACATCGAGAATAAATACTTACGTTCTGGTGTTAACGATCCTTCTCCTCCTGCCTAATCAAATTCAAAACAAAACGATCAAGTAAATAACAATTATTACTAGTTTAAGAATCAATATACAATAACATAATAAACAGATATAAATGATCATTTGCACGACTTATTTAACTGATTTAAGTGTTTCGTGATGAGTTAAAGATACTGATTTCGAGTCTCATGCTTGAATGTTATGTATAAAATACAAATAGGATTGCTTACATGTGAACGGTTTATGATGGTGATAGAGAGAAGAATGAAGAAGAAACTAGCATCAAGTTTGGCCATTGATAACACAACAAATATGAAACCTTTTTTTTATCACGATATGTAAGAAATTGATTTTTGTTGATATGTGCAATTACATTCTATACAATATATATAGCAGATTAAACGTTATCAATTATAGAAAATATTAATAACAATTTTAACTATATTTAACACCTACACACTCTTAGGTTGTAATTGATTCTAAATATTGCTAATAAATCATTGTTTTCAATGAAAAAGATTTGATATTATGTGACAAAGAATCAGTGATTTCAACACAATCTAATATACCAACTATTTATGTGTGTATATGCTATGGTTTTTCAATTATGTGCCATTAGGGCACATTGTAAAATATTTGATATTGAAAACAATATTTATTTATTAATTATTTTACCAAATCTTGTCCAATTTTTTAATTATACTCTATCTCTATAGATTTATCTATAGATTTTATTTTATTTTTTAATTTTTGTTTTGTAAGTTTTGGTTTAGTTATTGTATTATTGTATTTAAATTTGTTTTATTTCGATTATTAAATTTTAATTTTACTTTTACTATTAATTAATAGGTTTTAGTTATTCTAATGCTAATGCTAGCTTTATTTTTCCTTTTAGTTTCTTTTCTATACAGACTATTAACTATATTTATATATCGTAAAACTCACATATACTATTTATTTTTAGTGAAATTTGAATCTTTAACTTTTAAAGAAGGCTGAAATCTACACCAATAACCATTTGGTGAATTTAGGATTTTTTTTTGTTGTATTCTCAACCAATTTTGCTGTTTTTTCGTTTTTTGAAATGGGTGATCCCAGACTTTGTTCAGACTAATCGTGTGGCAAACTGAAACTGTATGTCTCACCCACAACCCTGATGCATATATCTAGATGGCAAGATTTTAAATCCTGGTTGATTTTATCATCCCTTTGTCCTTATGCACCACACTACCACCCTTGTGGTTAACTTTGCTGATTATTAAGTGGTGCCATGATGAACTCTTTTCCCAAACCCGATAGCAGAGACTGACTCATAAATTTTTTCAAACAGTGTCACAAAAATCGATATAATGCAAAATAAAATAAATATTAATTAAAAAAACTACAATGTCTTTAACAATGATACATAAGAGGTTTTCTCCAACATCGAAGTGTTTTTTTCCTTGTTGGTACCTAAAAATTTAAAAGACAGTCGAAAGAACTTGAACCCGTGACCTATAATTCGACATGTAATAACACACATCAATTTAAAGTGGATGTACCTTTAAACCCCCTAAAAAATTTCCTATTGTGTCGAATCGATTGAATGATAGCGATGGACCCGGGGCCTTGTACGTAGATCCGGCCTTGATTGATAGAAGTTACAAACCGAAAACTATAAGTACTATTCATCATCTTCGATGAGAAACACGCAAGCATCATCATCATCGGATTATGATGAGATGGCATTTAATGGAGTAACATTAGTACTCATATTTGATGGGATAATAAGAACATCTCCAACAACTATGCTAAATACAAAACTTAACATTTTTTTTTCTCTAGCAGCTATGCTAAAAGCCTATGTAAAAATAGAAAAAAGGATAAAGAGAAGATGAAAATCTGTAAATTTTTAGAAATCTCTAAAACTCTATATTAGAGAGAGAGAGAGAGAGAGAGAGAGAGAGATCAATAAAAAAGTATTGAAAATAAATGTTTAAAAGAGATAAATAATATTTTATTAATCCTATTAAATATTTTAATAATATAGTTAGTTGTAAAATTGCTAAAATAAAGCAGCTATTGCAATTAGATTTTTTTTTTACTTTTAATAGCCTATATTTAAAAAGTATAACATAGCTGTTTGAGATGCTCTAACTACTTTAGTATTATTGTCAAACTCACTTGGCTCACACGAAGCTTGCGGCAGACAACACGTTTTCAAACCGCCGTCAATGTTCTGAGTCCAAATTCCTTCATCCAATGGTCTAAATCCGGCTCCCAAGGTTTTAGACGTTATTTTCGATTTTTATTATATCACGGTTCATAAGCAGATGCACATAATCAACAGTTTCTAGATTTTACTTCTCTATTTAGGAAAGAATCAATATTGTCAATTATCCTTTTTTTCTTTTTTTGAATTTTGAAATTTTGGTCATCGTGCCAATATAAGATTCACATATAAAAACGCCTTTTTGTAACCTTGATTATTCATTGAATAATATTGAAGCTTTTGTTACCATTAGCATAAAGTATTAATTTTCGATGTTCTAAAAGAATCTATTATATATTTCATAAGATAGACAAAGAATATGGTGTAGGATAAACACAGACTATCAGGGAGTAATATCACTGTAAAAGATATTATTATTGATGCCATAAACAAGACGATTACAAACAACGGATTATCTCATATTAATGAATCTATAGCTAGCTAGAAATGTGTTGCAAACAAAAAATAGAGGATTTCACTCGATCTTTCAATTTGTCCATATCCATTCACATGAGATATCTGTTGAGCCTAAGGGCATTTAGGTTTACCCTCTTGTGTTGTCCTATCCCGATAGCAAGGGCATTCATCTTTGTTTCCAACAAACCCCGAAGGAACACATAAACATGCGTTACAGCAACTGATACACGTATCAATACAATTTCCAGGATGATGCGTCTGAGAACATCGAACTCCACATGCATCTGGGCATTCTGTAACATGAATCACATTTTATTAGAACTGACTTGATTCACGTGAACCTTATAACACTAATTTCTTACATTCAGAATAAATACTTACGTTCTGGTGTTAACGATCCTTCTCCTCCCGCCTAATCAAATTCAAAACAAAACGATCAAACAAATAACACTTATTAGCATAATATATCATCGTAAAAATATTTGGGTTAAAAATATTGATTTCGGGTCTCATGCCTGAATGTTATGCAATAGAATACAAATAAAATTGCTTACATTTGAACGGTTTATGACATTGATGGAGAGAAGAAGAGCGAAAAAGAAGAAACTTGCATCAAATTTGGGTATTGATAACACAACAATGAACAAGATTTTTTGCTCACAATTTGAAAGAAATTGTTTTTTTGTTGATTTGTGCAATTACACTCTATACAGTATATATAGCAAATTACATAATGTTAATAACAGAAAGTATTAACAACATTTATAATTCTATCAAAATTGCACAATCTTAACTTGGTAATTGATCATAAATATATGTTAAGAATATCATTATTTCAATGATGGAAATTGTGTAAATGTATTACTATATTTCAATGATGGAAATTGTGTAAATGTCTTACTATATTTCAAGTTTTCAATTATATGCCTTTAGGACACATAATAATAGGAATATTTAATATGGAAGTAATATTTCTTCACAAATTACCTTTCCAAGTATTGGCCAATCTTTTTATAATTATTTCTTTTCAAATCTTTTTTTATTTTCTTTAAATACAAAACCGTTTTATAACAAAACATTTTTTTTTGTTTAAAACTAGAAATGTACCCTCGCAATGCAGCAGGTTTCTGAAATCTAGAACTCGAACTCTCGATCATTATTTATACTTTTTGTTAGTCTTATTTTATTTTATTTTACGATTTTGAGAAATCTAGATTTAAAACAAAAATATATTTTACTTTAGTTTAATTATGGTTTTTTATAAAAAATAATAATAAAAAGTTTTGTTACGGGTCAAAAAATGTTTAATTTAAATGATAACTATATTTAAGATATTTTATATTTAAAATTAAAAAGATAACATATTTCAATAAAAAATAAAAATAAAATGTTTTATCTCGAATTTTCTTATATTTATCGGTTAGTTATATCAATAGTTAAAAATTTTAGATATTTTAGAAAATAAAAATAAGTGTTTATCTGCACTTAGTTACACGAATTCAAATATTGAGTTTTTATAAGTTGTACTTATGTTTAATCAATTTGTACTTTTGGATTTTAAGTAATATGCATTAATAAGTGTTACCTAATGCATAAAAACTAGTTTTTAAGAGTTTAGCTTAAATGCTTTATAATATAGCATAGATATATTAGTTAAAATTCAAAATTACAAGTTAATGAAACATAATTATAACTTATTAAAGTCTCATGTTTTTATTTGTATAACTAACTACAAATAAACATATTAAATACAGGATAAACACTATGAGATAAACTACCTGTTTTATTTTTTTTAAATATATTTATTAGATCAATGCATGTTTTTATAATATAGTATAGATATATTAGTTATGAGATTATAACTAATATAGATATAGATATATTAAGAGCAAGTCATAAAATAAAAAATAAATATTGATCAAAACGTCCAATAAATATAAAAAATAAATATTGATAATAGTAGATAATATTGATCAAATCGTCCATTAAATATAAAAAACAAATATTTATATTGATAAATGAGTATCCATTCCACAAATAGATGATGATGTGAGATATTGTGCTTGGATAAGTTGTGTCAATGTATTATGAAATTGTAAATTAAGTAATTGACTTTAATTGGTTGCATTTTGTGCTTAAAATGTTGTAATTAAGAGTTTTTTATGTCTCTTTTATAATATAGTATAGATTATGATTTCCATAAAAATTATGGTTTTCATCCTTATGATTTGTAATTTATTTGCTATTTTCATTATAGTTTATTGTTTTTTTGGTTCTTGCGATTTAAAATTCTTTATTGTTTTAATCCTTATACTTAAAGGTAAATATTAGTGGGACAAAAATATTAACAAACTGCAAAGTATAGGGATGAAAGTCGCAAATTTTAAAACACAAGGACGGAAACCATAATTTACTCTATGGTTTATGACTTTATGTTATTGTGTGCTTCTAAATCGATAGATTTTCAATTTTATTTTCTTTGTTTATTATCTATACTAAATTACAAAGCATCTATAAAATTTCTTAAAATTTTTTAAATCTATATATATATATATATTTGCTTGTGTGTGTCCTTATACCTTTTAAATCTAAGTTAAAAGACTCGATGTGGCGAACTATGTAGAAAAATGTGTCACTTGTCTTCAAGTCAAAGCAGAGCATCAGAGACCTTATGGAAGTTTGCAACCATTGGCCATTCCGGAATGGAAGTGGGAGTATATCACGATGGACTTCGTCACCAAACTACCGAAGACCTTGAGGGGTCACGACACCATATGGGTGGTGGTGGATAGGCTTACGAAGAGTGCACACTTTTTGGCGATGCGAGAGACGTTGCCGATGAACAAATTAGCTAAGCTCTACATCGATGAGGTGGTGTCACGTCATGGCGTTCCACTATCCATAGTTTCGGATCGGGATAGTCGGTTTACTTCCAAGTTTTGGGACGGTTTGCAAAAGGAACTGGGCACGAAGGTCAAGTTGAGCACGACCTACCATCCTCAAACCGACGGTCATAGTGAGAGGACGATCCAAACCCTCGAGGACATGCTTCGGTCTTGCGTTATAGACTACGGAGGAAATTGGGATTCACACTTACCATTGATGGAATTCGCGTACAACAACAGTTATCATTCGAGCATTGGGATGGCACCATTCGAGACATTTTACGGACGAAAATGTAGGGTACCGGATTCGATAGATTTCCAATTTTATTTTCTTTGTTTATTATTATCTATACTATATTACAAAGCATCTATAAAAAAAAATTTAAATTTTTAAATCTGTATATACTAGTTATATACCCGCACAATGCGGCGGGAGCCATGAATGTAAACGGATTTAAATCTTCATGAATGTAAACGGATTTAAATCTTTGGTTGTTTTGTTAGAGAATTTTAACGATGATAGTCGTTCTATTTAATGCTCAAACACAATATGATCTTAAAATTTCAAACATTATTATGCAAATGAACTAAAATGTTGAAGAAATCAATACTCTTGTAATATTTAAAGCATGAAAATCCATAAGTGGCACATCACTTTACATCAAACTGAAAATAGAAAATCCAAAAAACTAACATATATCTAGAAGCAGAAAATTAAATATGAGCAAACCATTCTGCAAAATGCAAAAAAAACATCACGTACACACCAAATTAATTCATCAAGCCTATGCTTTCACTCAACGAGTTCTACAAGCAAGTTGATATCCTTGGATATAGTAATGCATCAACTGTAGAGCATAGGTCCAACTCCTTTTTGCAAAATAAAGAACCAAACAAGAGTTGAGATGTCATCATATTATTATGTTTTGTGAAGTGTTTCACTGTCAATGTCACTGTCAAACAAACCTGAAAGGTTCGATTGACATTTCGAATTTTGTAATTGCGCTGTCAATCCCACAGATGTTGTCACCACATTCTACCAGCAAATGAGCCGCTTGTAGGAAAACACACCAACCACATGTATTCAGGAGCGATGGAGTCAGTAGAGCGTTGGACCGAATTACAATATTTAAATCATCATTTCCCAAGTCCACTAATTTTTTTAGCCCAAAACCAATCCAAACTTGAGGAAGCGATGTAGAAATACCAGGTAACCCAGATCGCTTTTGAAAATCACTTAGGCACAAACACAGAACCTTACTGTTTTTGTAGAGATTTCACAACAAATTCCGTCCACCAAATTCTTATTCTCTTTCTTCACAGCATAACCATTAAAACCCCATCCCTTTACCTCCTAATTTCCTATATTATTATCATTCCCATCACTATTGAAAAACCAAGTATGAGCACCCAATCTAGACTTGGCACAGATGAGACACAACAACAACCCCAATGAGTAACAAAATCATCAAAGTCTCATATCTTATCAGAAGCCAAGGAACATGATTATTCGAAGTAACTATAACCAAACAAAATCTATGGAACTGTTAATGAGCAGCCATGTAAGTATGATCCCTATATCACCGAAGGTAGATCTAACCAGACACATAAAACAGATAATAGAAAACAAGGAAATTTCAAGGGATCCTTAACGGGCTTTGCAATTTGGCGTAAAGCCATTGCAAATTCTAACAACCAGGGTTGTACCATCATAAAACAGGTCCAAACCATCAACTAAGCCAGATAGCATTCATACTAATTTGGGTTGAAATAGAATAAAAAAATAAGCATTCTGATCATAACTGGATCTAAATCTTATTATATATATATGGATGGAGACGAGTGTAACTGCATTTGAGTTAATCTGGTCCATTTAAATTCAACCAACTTTTGATCTGCACCGTTCAAATTCCTAATTTCACTCCAGCGCACTCCTCTTAATCCCCACCCCCAAATCACGATTCAACCCACTTCCCTTCTCTCCACGTCTTCGCCTTCAACCTCCACGAACTACTCCGACCACTCTGTAGCCCATCACTCGGTTTCTTTCCCTCTCTCGCCCCTGATTTCTCTCCCACGAGTCTCCTGTTGCAGCGCCTTCAACCTCCATGTTCATGGAGTTCCAACTCTCCCAGGATTTCATGATTGCAACTATAAATAGGATTACTTCTCTACTATTTCAAGGTTCTCACGCCCCTGATTTCTCCTCCAACTTTGTTTCTCCTCCACTATTTCAAGTTCTGGTGTGGAAAGGATTTTTCAACCTCCACGTTTCTGGCGGGACTGTAAGGTACTCATTTTCCCTCTATTTGGTTTTTGGGTTTGGAAGATTACTCATTTTTCCTGTTTTGATAAAATGTTATTCTGTATTTTTCTCTTCATATTTAATTTAAGTTGGTCAAATTCTTTCTTTGGGTTTTCAATTGGAATTAGGTTTCAGATGTGGGTTTAAATTTCTCAATGTTCTCCTCTGTATTTTTCTGGTTTCTTCTGAGAAATATGAATCAACTTGTGATGGGCAATAGTTTTCTTTTGAGGCAGGGAGTGCTCAATTTGGTGTTTAGGGTCTCTGCGGCTGCTGCTCTCATTGTCATTTATTCACTCCGCTATAAATCAATCAGTTGTGCTAATCCCGAAGGTACCTAGGGTGATTACAACTGTATCTGCGTGTATATTTGTATTTGATGTAAGATTTCTGGTTTAATGATGATGATTATTGGAGTTCTGTTTCTACCTTTCTAGGTTTTAATTTAATCAAGTTATTTCTTTCAGTTAGAGTGAAATTTACAAGCACCTTAGTACTTATGAGAGTCTTTAACTGAATGGGAGAAATTTAAGTTTTAATTATCCCTTTTACAGTCAAGATTGTGATCGGATCTGAAACCAACTAATCCAGAAAATCTCACTTTGGGGATTATGATCGGATGTGGCAATGTATCTCTTAGCTTAATTATGCTTGTGTCAAAAAAATTTGTGCTTGTGTGATTTACCTATTTTGCTGTGTCGCAATTTGCAATTCAATATCATAGGTTATATTATACGTCATATGTGATTCCAACAAGGTTTATGATGCCTTTATACAAGCTTTTTTCTTTCTACTTTTAAAGTTTTTTCAAAATGTTATGTGGACTGCAGGTTCAATTGGAGTAGTTGTATCTCTTGTGTGTGTTCCAACAAAGAACACTTTCATGTTTCTTACACTACTTAGCTTATTAATTATTTTATGGTATATTAGACATTATTCAAGCAGATGGTAAAACAGAAAAACTAATAAAGACTGCACAAATGTTAGGTGTAGTGCAACCAGATGCATCTATTTTGGATGAATTTTGAATTACCGTATATCAATAGTTGAAGTTCATTGGATGAAAAGCTAGCTTTAGATGGGACCGTTTCTTTATATGGGACAGTATGAATTATTGAAAAGTCTTTTGTTTTTCTTGTAAGTATATTTTTGCCATCTTTTTTCAGGTATTAATTGATTTTTGTATGAGCTTCCAATTAACCCTTTCAGAAGATAAAAATGTTGATTTATATTGTTCTTCCACCAACTCACATCCAACTAAATGAATGTGAATAATCAAATCTATTATGATGCTCTTTTCATGAGATCTATGGTAAGTCACATTGAACCAAAGTTGTAGATCATGTAGGGCCATATCAGTTGCAATTACAGTTGGGCCAGTCTTACAAAAGATCTCTTCAAGCAACACGGATGACCATCTCAGTTGCAATTTCACAAATTGAAGGTATCAAGCTTTTCGTGGTCCTTATGTAATAATCCAATGCACAAGGTTTGTACAATCATGTATATTTGTTCCCACTTTGCAGCAACTACGACAGTGGTCTTTC
The DNA here is from genome assembly GCA_954870635.1 of Arctium minus. Taxonomy (NCBI): domain Eukaryota; kingdom Viridiplantae; phylum Streptophyta; class Magnoliopsida; order Asterales; family Asteraceae; genus Arctium; species Arctium minus. The sequence goes on along the minus strand of OX941080.1, from coordinate 197,487,796 downwards.
ATAATTTGCATTGACAGAGGCCACCTTGATCTATCCTGGAATTGGAGTTTCATCAACTGCTGGTATGTTGTCAAGTTTTCAGGTTTTATTATTTTCAGCTATGGTTTGCCTCTAGTCTGGTGCACTGTTTCAATGGCCATAGGCCATATTTCTTTCAAAGACTGTTTTCGTAATAATCTGAGTGCCAATGGATTTCTCAAGCTTCAATACGTTATTTGGAAGGCCAAACGTGTACTCATATCTGCATTTCAGTCAAGATTGATTTTTTTGCTGAAAATCTGCAATCTTTGTGGATTGTGTACAATGGCTGAAGGTTGTGGATTTATTTTTTTGCTGAAAATCTACAATCTTTGGTGGACCCTTTAAACTCATTTTTAACCTAACTATCAAGGCCACTTATCCCGGCTGCTTCTCCGTGTTATTTCCCACGTCTCCCCAAAATTTTTGCTGTCAACCTCCCACTTCTCCCTATCTATCGCTGACCCTCTTTAGTTTACCCTCACAATCTCTTGACGTCCTCTCAAAACCGTCTCCACTACTTTCTACACAGGGGTTGTGAGAACGAGATAGAATCTTTTCTCCCACGAAGCTTACAATTACAGTTCCTAAGTTCTCTGTCTCTCCCAGTAAAAACTGGAACCGGTATTGAAGGAGGAGATTGCCATATGCTAAAAGTAGCGTTAATCGATGCTCATACCAGGAAAACAGTTTCCAACGGGATTGAGTCATCAGCAAAAGTGGAGATAGTGGTTCTTGAGGGATATTTCGATGATGATGTAGATAACAATTGGACACTTGAAGAGTTCAATGCGAAAGAAACCCCTTCTTTCTGGAAATACACTTTTAAATCCAAAGAAGGCATAAGTCTAGTGGGTGATCTTTACATCACAGATAATTCAAGTTGGACGAGGAACCGTAGATTCAGGCTGGGAGCATAGATTGTGGATACTTGTGATGGAATCAGAGAAGCAAAGTCGATTCAGGCTGGGAGCACAGGTTTTCAGAGATCATCGTGAGGAACGTAAGTGTATTTTATATGTATTATTGGCAATTTGGCATAACCGGAGGTTATAAGTGGTCATTTCGAGCCTATAACAAAAAATCGTGACATAGTTGTAAGCCTTTAATAGATTCCTATAATTTTTTTTGAGAAAACTACTTTAGTTGACTACATTAGGTTTCCTGTTAAAGAGAAAAAGAAAGAGACTTTCAAAGCACGAACCTTGATCATACGGTGGCGACCCATTACCAATTAACTTTTTGATTTACTTGAAATTTATGGTGTAATTTTTTCTTTAATTTACTTGGGAAATGTATATAGGGATCACTATTTACGTTAATTTAAGAGAATTTAGCGAATTTGTTCAAATGGGTCTTCAATTATGTAGTGTTTTCTAATAGGAATACCGGTTGACTTTGTGATTTCCTTGAAATTTATGATGTAATTTTTTTCTTTAATTTACTTGCAAAAGGTGTCTAGGGATCACTATTTAGGTTGATTTTAGAAATTTGGCAAATTTGTTCAAATGGGTCTTCAATTGTGTAGTGTTTTCTGAAAAGAATTCCAGTTAACTTTGTGAGTACCTTGAAATTTATGGTGTAATTAGTCTTGATTAACCCTAAAGAAGCCCCTAGATCTCATCTTCAGTTCTTCCGTTTGAATCCGACTGATTTTGGTTGAGCTGATGAATTATATGTTGTTTTGATATGGAAATAATCCATTCCTTCAGATAAGGCGGAGAGATTGTTAGCTGATGCTGCTTCATATGGATCCCAGTTGGTTGTCTTTCCAGAAGCATTTGTGGGTGGATATCCTCGAGGATCAAATTTTGGTGTAAGCATTGGTAAGCGTACACTCAAGGGTAAAGAGGATTTCCAGAAATACCATGACGCAACCATCAATGTAGCTGGTAAAACCATGTATTTGTTGCCGCAAAAACTATATCTCAACGAGAAACGAATTTATTTTCTTGATGTCGTGTTTCAGATTGTGTTTTTTTGTGAGATTGATGTGTGTGTGGTCATAAATGCAGGTCCTGAAGTTGATCGATTGGCAACAATTGCTGGAAAATATAAAGTGTTTTTGGTGATGGGAGTTGTAGAGAGTGATGGATATACTCTTTACTGTACAATTTTTTTATAATTAAGGATGCTACCTTGGGAAACACAAGAAGCTCATGCCAACGACCTTGTGTTTTGCTTTTATGCTTATGTTTTGCAAAAGATCTAGTTACTTTCAGAGGTAAACTTATTGCACTTCCGATTGAAAACGTGTAATGATTTTTTTTTTGTTTGGCAAGTTAAGCAACAAATAGTTTCAATTATAGCATTTGACATCAAGTGTAATGTACTTATTGGCATACTTTTTTAAAATTTAACCTGTTTGAATTGGTTTTGAAGTTGAAACTTGAGTTTTGACCTCAACAGTTGAATTATACCTATTCTCTCCGAAAAATACCGTAAATTGTATGTGACTATGTGGCTTATGTAATATGAAATGTTTGGTCACTTAACCTATGATATATTGATATATTTTAAGGCATTTGCAGACCCAAATTTATGTTAGTTTTGTTATATTACTTTTCACAAGTTCTATTTCATGAAATGGTATGTTGTTGTATATGGGGCTTAAGTGGTAGGGAAGATGAATCTCAACAACATGAAGGTACCAGAATGCCTGATTGTCGTGCAACTTCTGCATTGATAAAGTTTGAAGCCGTTATTGGTCTTGGATTGTATGTAGCAGTAACAGTTTGTCTATGTCAGAGTGTGTCAGTATCTAATTCTTAACAAGAATAATGAACTCAGAAACAATATTAAAGGAGTTGCAGAATAACACTTTAATATTCAACAATCAGTGTAACAGTGAATCAAATATCACAATCTTGTAAACTTTATTGAATGATTAAAGCTACAAGATTTTAAACAAAACCTTAATATTGATGAATAGGCTCACCAATACGAATTCTACTTCTCTAGAACTAGGGTTCTAAACCTTGAGGTTAATTCTCTCTAAAACATATGAAAACAAAAGTTAATTCTATCATAGACTTCTATACTATTTATACAAGACATATTACAAGATAATTATCAAAATACAATTGATCTTCAGTCCATAATTATCTTCTTTACTTTAGCAAGTCTTCTATACAACTGTATTCATTCCATACTGAGTCTTCATCTCATAAGCAGCACTAACCATCTTCAGCAGCATTAAAATACCTCAGCAGTAGTAATTGTGTTCAGCAGTATTAACTTTGATCTGACAGTACTAACTTCAGCAGTACTAACTACTAGCAGTACTAACTCTCCAAGCAGTACTAACTTTTGAAATAGCAGTACTAACTTGTCAAGCAGTATTAAATCTACTAGCAGTAGTAATCAGTTGTGCTAGCAGCATTAACCATACTTGAGCAATTATTTAATTCCCAACAATCTCCCCCTAACTTGACTTTTAAGAAAAGAAGTCAAGTTCTTCAATTATGGTCTTCAAGATGCTTTCAACACTACAGCTTAGTTGCCCAAATTTGGATTCAGACCCAGACTTTGATTGATTGTCCTTCTTACCACAATTCTGGCCATTTCTGATTCCTTTGCACACACTAGCTTAGCTTTCAACATCTCATTCAGCTTCTCCTTGCTATGATCATATACTTTGTCCACCAAGTAGTATTCATGATAACAGTTATCTATTGTGATCATGTACACACCACAATTTTCAAAGAGTATCCACTTATCAATCTTCTTGAACCCATACTCATGATGTAGATCCTTTATTCTGTGCACCACTTTTTCTGGTTCAAACATCATACACAAGTATTCCAGTGCAATCTTGAGTAGACTTTATTCAGTTCCTTTCATCACAGGCTCATATAACTTCATTCCCACTTTATGCATTTCTTCTAGGTCAGCCCTGGAACAACTTCTGATCACTTTGCCCCAAGTTGAGTAGACTTCAAACACATCACCAACTCTTTTGAGTCTGAAGTAATCTTTTCTGTTGTCCCTCAGAATATCCCAAAAGATGACTTCTGGTGCCTTCACAGAAATGGGAACAACCTGTACTGGTTCTATTAAAGTCTAAAAAGCCCCACATGTTCATCAGACTGACTAGTTTGCTGTGCACTTTGACTAGGTTGCTCTTCATGATCTTCCACAAATGGTTTTGGATTCTTCTCTGGTTCTGCTGAAGGTGGAATAGAAGATTCTACCTCTTTTTCTGATTCTTCAATCCTTGGCTTCTTGGATTGTTTCTTGGAAGCTATAGTCTTTACTCTCTTTGCAGATTTCATTTCCATTCCAACATTCTCTTGCTCTTCCTTCTTTTCTTCAGCTTTCTCCTTTGAAGGAGTGGTTTCCTCAGGGAATGGTTGTTGGATGTTTAGATCATACCTCTCTTTCATCCTTCTTTCAGCTTCTTTCCTTTGAGAGGAATCCCCTTGAAGCTTTGTCATTTCTTTCTTATACAACTCCTCAACTTTGCTGTATGCCATATTGGTAAACATTTTTCCCTTTACACCAATTGAGCCTTTCAGAAAGTTGATCATTTTTATCCTTTCTTGATTGGCCAAAAAGGTCTTGGAAGGTTGTCTTTTCTGCTTCTTGACTGGCATTCTTTGCTTGGATACTGTCACTGATCTCTTCTTGGCCTTAGCTGCAGTTTGCATGCTCTTTTGATACTCTTCATTTAGCTTTTTAGCCATCTCCAGTGCAATCTCTCTGTCTTTTTCAGCTTGGAGTTGTTCTTCCTTTTCCATCTCAGCTTGAAGCTGTTTTGCCACTTCTGCATCCAACTTTATCTGAGTCTTATTCTTTAAGGGTTGTTCAGATTCAACCATCTTAGCTTTTCCCTTTGCATCCTTCAAATCTGCCTCACTCATTTCTTTTCTTTTATTTTCAAGGCCTCCTTCTTTAATGACCACTCCCTTGGCCTTTTGAGAAGCCTTAGGAGTGTCATTCTTGGCTTTTACCAATGTTTCTGCAATTTCCAAATCTTCAACAAATAGCCCCGTTACTGCTGCTACCTGTTCTGTTACTGCTGTTGCTTGAACCTCATATGTTTCTGCTGCTTGTGGTTCTGTTTCTACTACTTTCTCCCCCTCAAAATCAAATCCCATCTCAGATGTACTTTCCTTTTCTGCTTCAGCCTCTTGATTCTCCCCCTTGTTGAAAGCATCATTAGCACTTGTTCTCTTCTTCAAAACAAACTGTCGTCTTCTCTTCTTGTGCACCAATCTTGTCACCATTTTCTTCAATGTGGTAATCTGTACTTGTTGAGACAGAATTACCAATTTCATCTCTTCTATGTATTTGCCTTGTTTGATGACATCCAAATTAATGTTTCCCATTGTATTCATCAATTCTTGGTAGTTATATCTATCCTCACCTTCTCCAGGAGTGTAACCCCCTTTTGAAGGATCATTGGAACAATTTGTAGTGGAAGTCTTCTGCCTAGCAGAAGCACCCTCCACCCCCTTGGTTTCTTGGCACCTGGGACCTTTGGATGATTGCTCATCCAAAGTTGCCATGGGGGAGGTCTTATTGATGTTACCACTGTCCTCCTCTGTGCTAGCAGGAGTAGTGGCAGCCTTCTCACCCATATGCTCATGCATCTCCTCAGTGAGCACCTCCTTGGGGTTGGGAGACACCCCTGTGGTTTCCCTATAGATATTATCTAATGGAGAATTCTCCATTAGAGGGCTTAAAGGCTTTGTGGGTGAAGGTACAAGAAGGGAAGGAGCCTTCTTTACCTTTTTCCTTATGTAAGTGTTGGTGATTGGTGAAGTTGGTTTTTGAAGAAGGGACTGTGGGATTGATATACTGATTGAAGGTTGGGATTGGCTTTCAGTGGGATGGTCTAATGAGGGCCTTGACCCTGAAGCCATACCTTCTTGATTGTGGGACACCACCATCATTGTAGAGAACAATGGGGTGTCAACTCCTTCCGAGTCCAATGGAGATTCTTCATATTTGAAAAGACCTTGCCCTTGGGGATTTTAGGTACATATACCTCATCAAATTGAGGTATATCCGTCAATTCAGTGGTTATAACTGCCTGGACAAATCTTGGGTACATATAAAAACTCTTTTTGTTTCCCAAGTTTGACACAAGGTCATTGAAAATCATTTTTGAAAAATTAAACTTTCTGGCAGTGGCCAAACATACCAAAGCATAAGCAATGGTACTACTGAACTCACTCCATCCAGTAGTCTTTTTAGAAATACAATGCATAAGGGTATGGACAAAGAAACGCCATTGGGGTGAGAATTTAGCTTTTGAGAACTTGAAAACACCCAATGGGCCTCCATACCCCATTCTAGTGAGAGTGGAAAACAGATCATCATTAGAGATAGATGATATACCTGAGGCATCGTCTAGACGTAGACTGATGCGAATTACCTCTTCAGAAACTGTCAAGGGTTTGTCACACACCCTTGTTTTGATTACCTTTACACCATTTTCAGTAATAGCAGTGGCATTGGCTCAAAATTGCTTCTGGTGCTCAATGTAGATTGATGGTGACACAGTAAGAGCATGAGCGATATGGCTGGATTTGAGAAAATCCATTATTTGATGGAATCCAGCAGCTTGCTTTGGCTTTTGAAGCATCGCGATCTCGTTGTGTTCATCAATAAACGCCATTGAAGCCATCGAGCTTGAGTAAACTGGACTGAAACTCAGTAGGTGCTTGAGAGAAAAGAGGTTAGAGAGAAGATGAATAGTATTCAAAGAGTCGTTATGAGCTTTTAGGCGGGCAAAGAGGGTATTTATACGATTCGGGAAAGAAGCAGTATTAACCACTAGCAGTATTAACTAACTAGCAGTATTAACTGAGAGCAGTATTAACTAACTAGCAGTATTAACTGTGAGCAGTATTAACTAACTAGTAGTATTAACTGAGAGCAGTATTAACTAACTAGCAGTATTAACTAACTAGCAGTATTAACTGTGAGCATTATTAACCACTAGCAGTATTAACTAACTAGCAGTATTAACTGAGAGCAGTATTAACCACTAGCAGTATTAAAACTGCACTGGCAGCATTAACTACACTTACACTCTTGAAGCTTGTGTTGGTCTGAACAAGGCAATATACTTCCTGAGAAAGATAGAAAGATGATTAGTAACACCAAAAACAACCAAATAACAGGTATACAATCACTTTTTAAACATGAGCTCATTCAGAGTTGATCATGCCCACACTTGTGACCAAGAAGGTGAATCTACCCACATCAAAAGCTTTGGTGAATAGATCAGCAAACTGGTTGTCAGTATGAACTTTAGCAACTTGAATAAGTTTCTTTTCATTACAGTCTCTAATAAAGTGATACCTGATCTCAATGTGCTTTGTTTTGGAGTGCTTGACTGGATTGTTAATAATGCTGATAACACTGCTATTGTCAATGAATATTGGAGTATGAAGAAAGGTTACCCCATAGTCCAGCATTTGATTCTGAATCCATAGAACCTGAGAGCAGCAACTTGCAGCAGCAATGTACTCATATTCTGTTGTGGATAAGGACATTGTGGTTTGCTTCTTGCACTGCCAAGATACTAGTCTTGCACCCAAAAGCTGACATCCTCCTGAAGTAGACTTTCTATCCATATTAGCACCACCCAAGTCACTGTCTGAATATGCAATCAAGTCAAAGTTGGATTCATAAGGATACCAAAGACCTAATCTAGGTTGCCCTCTTAAGTATCTGAAAATCCTCTTAACAGCTTGAAGATGTGATTGCTTTGGCTTGACTTGGAATCTGGCACACACACACACACTGGAAACATGATATCTGGTCTTGAGGCTGTGAGATACATGAGAGATCCAATCATTGATCTATATAGATGGACATCAACATCCTCCCCCTCAAGATCAGCAGTGATCTGTTTATGAGTCTCCATTGGTGTGCTTGCTGGTTTTGAGTCTGTTAAACCATACTTATCCAGGATGTCTTTCACATACTTTGATTGACTGATGAAAATCCCATCTTTCTACTGTTTCACTTGAAGCCCAAGAAAGAAGGTGAGTTCACCCATTGCACTCATTTTGAAGCTCTTGTGCATCAACTCTTCAAAGTCTCTACACATCTGTTCTTTTGTAGATCGAAAGATGATGTCATCCACATAGATCTGAATAAGTAGGATGTCCTTCTTACTTCTTCTAATGAAAAGGGTTTTGTCAATTATTCCTCATTCAAACCCATTTTCCAAGAGATAGGTAGACAGAGTATCATACCATGCTCTTGGGGCTTAATGTAGACCATAAAGTGCTTTCTTAAGTTTGTATACTCTGTCAGGATATGATGGATTCTCAAATCCAGGGGGCTGACAGACATATTCTTCTTCATCAATTGTTCCATAAAGAAAGGCATTCTTTACATCCATCTGATATACCTTGAACTGCATAAATGAGGCATAGGCTAGAAACAACCTAATTGCCTCTACCCTTGCAACTGGAGCAAAGACTTCCTCATAGTCTATGCCTTCTTCCTAAGTGTACCCTTGTGCCACCAACCTTGCTTTGTTTCTGATTACTATTCCTCGCTCATCCTTTTTATTCCTGAAAATCCACTTGGTGCCAATTGCTCTATGACCTTTTGGAAGGTCCACCAAGTCCCAAACATCTTGCAACTTAAACTGTAGCAACTCTTCTTGCATGGCTTCTATCTAACTTGAATCTTTCATTGCATCATAGGCCTTCTTAGGCTCAATCTGAGATAGAAAGAAAGAGAGTACTGTATTCTGCTGATCCTGCATGTCTTGAAGTCTGCTTTGTTTCCTAGTCATCATAGGAGAAGAGATGTCTCCTATTACCAGCTCAGGAGGATGATTCTTTTGTGTTCTATTCTGATGACTAGGTTCTTCATTGATTCCCACTTCTAGATTGGAATCATTTAAGTCAGCTGAGGGGATCTCATCAGCTACTTCTGGTTCTTCATGCTCTGAATTCTCCTTATCTCTTCTTTCTTCTTCACTCTGAATTGGTTCAGTAACAATCTTCTTTTCACAGATTTCAACAGGTTTCATTGTAGGTATGGGAAAGATCACAGACTGAGGAATAATGTCTTGTACTTGTACATCCCCTGATCCTCCACTTCCTGAACCTGCATGATCATCACTACTCCATTTGGAGTATTACCAAAGGCAACATGTCCTCCATCAATTTTCTTGAAATTCTTGAGGCAAGCCATGTTCCCTGTCATGTGCCTGGAGTAACCACTATCAACATGCCAGATGCTCTTTCCCTTGAGCTGCTGATTGCCCTGCACATATGATAAATCAATTAGTATTGATTGGGAACCCAAGCCAAAGTGGTCTTGGGTCTCCCTTTCTCATCAAAGTATTTACATTCCTTTTTGATGAGATTTTTAAAATCAGAGCACTCTTTACTGGAGTACTTTGTCAAGATAATAGGTCTAGCAGCACAAACACTAGAAGCGGTACTAATTTTAGAAGTACTAACTGAGTTAGCAGCACTAACAGGTTTAGCAGTACTAACCTTGTTAGAAGCACTAACAGAGTTAGCAGTATTAACATTTGAAGAAGTACTAACAATGTTAGTAGCACTAACATTGATAGCAGTAGTATTGCTTCTGGCAGCACTAACTTTGTCAGCAACACTATTTGTAGTAGCAATACTAACAGTTTTAGTGCTTTTAGGAATCCACATCTTGACACTTTCTTTCACATTCTTTTTCTTCATGTGACTTTTAGATTTAGCAGGTTTCTTAGCCACATGATTCCTTTCATCCTTCCTATAACCAAAAGGTTTTTGCCTAGCTCTTTGAAAATTCATCCTTTGGTTAATAGGATTAAAGTAACAGTACTTGGCAAGATGATTCAATTTGCCACATATGAAACAAGGTTTTGGTCTGATGATTCTACTCAGATCAACTCCTTGTTTCTGAGCCCACTGATTATTCCAATTCCTTTGATTGTCCCTCTTTTTATCATGTTTTAGGGGCTCAGACTTATTACATGCACACTGTTTTCAAGGAACATGATTCACAACTGTAGTCTGTTTGTAATGAACCTTTTTGGACTTTCCCTCTGTCTTCTCTATGTCCTTAGATTTGATCCAATTCCTTCCACAATCCTCATTGGTGATAATATTATTCTCTAAAGGAATCTCACCACTCACAGTATTATCCTTACCCTTACTAGCCTCTTTCTCAGTCTTGTCCTTAACAACTACTTCATCTAAGGGATCTATCTTAGTGGCTCCCTCATTCAAGTCTTTCCTATTCTTGGTCTCTGGTAAGTCTGATGTAGGAGGGATGTAGTTGATGTTATATGGTGGTGGTGTGGTATTGTACCCAATTCCTCTTCTCAGTTTGTCATGAAACTGGGTTTGTAGTAAAGAGTCCATTGCTTTAGAAGCATTGGAAAACTTTTCCACATCAAGCTTAACTTTGTCTAGTTCTCCTCTTAACTTTTCATTCTCCTCCTTGGACTTTGTCAGTTGGATTTCTAGATCATTCTTCTCCCACTTCCAGTAATTGGTATCATAAGTGTGTTGCAGTTCATTGGCTTGGAAACTTTTAATTTGTTCCTCAAACCTCTCAACAATTTTCACATAGTCTTTTATATCTTTTTCTAATCTCTTAAGGTCATCACTCATCTTCTGGTTGTGATCCGTGTACCTTTTAACAATATCTATGCAAGTTTGAGAACAGAGATTAGAAAGTACCTCAGTTGGAAGATCAGATACCTCTGCCATGAGAGCTTGATTTTGAATAGCCTCTTCTGCTTGATCACTCCAGTCAAACCCCATTCCTTGTTGAGAAACAAGGGCGTGAGCAGAGTTTCTGTTCTGGTTGAAGCTTCCAGTATGTGCTTGTTGGTGGTTGTTGTGAGACACTCCACTTTTGCATTCCCTGGCAAAGTGTCCCTTCAGATGACATTTATAGCACTCCACTTTTGATTTATCAAAGCCTGCACCATCTTCTCTTCTTTGGGAGAAGTTGTTCCTCCCAATCCCTTTGATGAACTTCTTCACCCTCATAGAAAGCATGGCCATCTGCCATTTAATATCCATCTCTTCAAGATCATCAGGATGAAGCTGTTCCAAGTCATCATTGATTAAAGAGGAGTTTCCATGGCTGGAAAGAAAGGCTTCAAAAACAGATTTAGTGCCTTTTTCTTGATTTACTCTATTAGCAGCATTAACTGATTCAGGGTTAGCAGTAGAATCAATTGATGCTGATAGGAGTGCAGCATTATGAACATATCCAGCAGGCTTCTTCTTTGCCTCCACCTCAGATTCAAACACTCTCAGATCATTGTATAGATGATCCAGTTCCTTTTCTTCCAATTAATCATTCTGTCTGAATGAAACAATATACATGGTCCATTCATCTCCAAGGGACCTTAAGAACTTTCTGTTTACATCATCTTGATCAATCTGTACTCCCATAGTAGCTAGTTCACCAATCAGCTTGTTAAACCTGTCAAAAGTTTGAGTCATGGACTCATTCTTAATTGACATAAAGTTTTCATACAGTTGCTTCAATATTGCCTTCTGATTTCTCTTGGTACTTTTGGTACCAGAGAATCTCTTCTCTAGAGCATTCCAAAGCATCTGTGCATCAGTGCAATTGCAGAATTGGTGTTGATACTCATTGGGAATAGCCAAGAGTAGTGTGATCAAGGCTTTCATCTCTGTCTGCCTTGTCTTCCTTTCTGCATCCGTCTTTGGTGGGATTCTTTTTCCATCTGCACCAATCTTTCCTTCATCAGATGGGCCATTCTCAATGATGTCCCACATAGAGTAATCTGTGAGGAGAATGTATTGCTTGATCCTAATCTTCCACATGTCAAACTCATTAGATCTGAGCATTGGAACCTTTGAGACAAGAGTATTGTTTGATTCAACTGTGTTTTCCATGATGAATGAAGGTTTCTGAGAATACTTGCTCTGATACCACTTGTCAGGATCTAATTCTTAACAAGAATAATGAACTCAGAAACAATATTAAAGGAGTTGTGGAATAACACTTTAATATTCAACAATCAATGTAACAGTGAATCAAATATCACAATCTTGTAAACTTTATTGAATGATTAAAGCTACAAGATTTTAAACAAAACCTTAATATTGATGAACAGGCTTACCAATACGAATTCTACTTCTCTAGAACTAGGGTTCTAAACCTTGAGGTTAATTCTCTCTAAAACATATGAAAACAAAAGTTAATTCTATCATAGACTTCTATACTATTTATACAAGACATATTACAAGATAATTATCAAAATACAATTGATCTTCAGTCCATAATTATCTTCTTTACTTTAGCAAGTCTTCTATACATCTGTCTTCATTCCATACTGAGTCTTCATCTCATAAGCAACACTAACCATCTTCAACAGCATTAAAATACCTCAGCAGTAGTGATTGTGTTCAGCAGTATTAACTTTGATCTGACAGTACTAACTTCAGCAGTACTAACTACTAGCAGTACTAACTCTCCAAGCAGTACTAACTTTTGAAATAGTAGTACTAACTTGTCAAGCAGTATTAAATCTACTAGCAGTAGTAATCAGTTGTGCTAGCAACATTAACCATACTTGAGCAATTCTTTAATTCCCAACAGAGTGACCAACTTACCTGTTTATGATCAGATCCGCAACATAAGGTATAATCTTTGTAGTTTATTAGAAGTTGCTATATTTTTTAACCTAATGTTCAAAGACATATGCATTTGAAACCTGTCTTGCATTTATGTTTTCAGGCAGATTCATTTAAAAACAAAGATTCGCATAGGAGGAGTTGACTGTAACAAATGTGGATCAGTTTTGGGGGCTTTCTTCCAAAATTCATATTCAGGAGTTAAGGCCGTTCCTGCCAAGAGTGCCAATTGAAGGGTCCATTCACAGTAAATATTTAATTTAATTAATTTTTTAAATGTTTTTGTTAATTTATTAAGATTTACCAACTTTGTTTTTATTCGTATTATATATTTACTATATTGACCCAGGTGAGTCAACTGTTTCCCAATTTAATCTCCACCGTTTAAATTAATGTGAGATGTAATCCCGACTCTTTAATGCCATTTCATATTAGCCTAACTACTCATTTCATATTTGATTTATTGACACTCATTTTCACGTTTTTAGGATTAAGAAAGGTCACTAATATTATGAGAAGACAGGAGCCTGTAGATAGAGCATGTGAAAGTGAAGTTATTTCAAGTCTGCTTCTATTCATTAAAATTTCAATCTTACATAAAAGAATTGAAATCCAGATGAGTTAGTTACTCGGTAAGATTCATGCAGTTCTGCATTGTTGTTGGTTTACATGCTCCTCAGGTTTGTTTGCTTCTCATTCATTCTTAAGATGCTCAGGTTCGTATGCTTTCATACATCCTTCATTGCTACCATTTTGGCATACGCCCAGTTGACTCCAAAATTGATATATAAAATGAGCTAGCTAATCTTATATAGGCCTGTGCTTTTAGAATGAAACTATGAAGCACAGTAATTTGATTGTTCTCAATTGAAATCCCAAATTGGTGTTTGCATTTATTCTTATTCGCATAGTTATGGTCCATGCCTCTATGTGAAACCATCTTTTGAAGTTAGTATAAAGTATTTATCTTATAGGTCTTCAGCTTGGATTGATGCTTTAAACATATGTGTAGTTCATTGTCTTGAGCTTTTAACCATTTCACCAGGTTTGCCTCGTCTATTTGTTCCAAAAAATTTCTTTTGCATTTAACAGTTATTTATATTCCTCGCATTAAACTCTGCAGGCATAAATTGTCAAGAAGACGTATATTGTGATTTATAGGACTTTACCTATGTTGGCTCATACAAATGCAGATTATTTTTGTGCAACTATTTATTTGTTGTCAAAGGTTATGAAATATTTAACTTAAAATAGTTGCATAATACAACATCAATGGCAACCAAATTAGACATAGAAAACGCTATATGTAATTGTAATCTACTAAATTTGAGAAGAAAGTTAATAGGCTGAGTTGTGCAGGTGCTGGTGATGGTCTAGGAAAGATGGTGCAGGAGCAAGGACCATAAGTAAAAAAAGGCTTAGCAAGAGGGTGATGAGATGACTTTGGCATATGGATGCTTGATTTTTCTTTTCTTTTTGACATGTTGCAGATAGATAGTGCCAAGTTTGGAAAGATATGTCATATTTAGTTTAAGTCCGGTGGTGATCTTATGATTTCTTTTGGATGCATTTAGGTCACATAGTTTGCCAATAAATGTTGTACTCAAATACGATGAGTTCTACTTTGTTTTGGATTTTTTTTGATATCTCATATCTACATGTTGCAACATTATATATCATAAGTTCTATTGAATTAATGTTTTTGTCTTTTGAGATTATATATATATATACACACATATATATTAAGAATATGAATTGGAAATTTTAGTTTTATAGTCGTTACACTTTAGCAAATAATAGTTGGTTATATCTTTACTGTTTGAACGTAAAGGATTGGAAAAAATATGTAATTTTATTTTATTAAGTATAAATTTCAAAAACTTTAACGAGCAATCACATTAATTTTATATTTTTGATTTACAAAAATAAAAAATTGTTATTCTGTTATATCGTGTGGGTACATAACTAGAGTTGATTAAAGACATAATTAGAGTTGATTAAAGATAACAAAAGTGAAAGAAAATACTCTATAATGTGTTTTAACATATTTTTTAGAGGAAATTATGTTAACAGGGGATTAACATAATTGTTTCACATTTACAACTTTGATATAATAGATAACTTTTGTTTAGGAAATCCATAAATTGAAACCTACTAGATATTTGCTTCCACTGTTACACACGTGTAAAACGTCTATAAGGATAAGATCCTTCTTCTTCCCCGTTGTAATTTAGCTTTCTTTTTCAAGTGAAAAGAAGAGGCTAAAAGTATTTCTTTTTCAAGGTTTTCTTTTCAGTTTTATGTATGATTATAGTCTTCGGAACGGCGATAATGTGTGATTTTGGTGAAAGTGTGTGTTTGTACATTTTGGATAGCGGAGATCGATCAAATTAACTAGGAAAAACAACTTATTTTATCGAATATTGTTAGCTAATGAACCAAGATCCAGCCCTGATATGAAGTAAGCACCATCGAGAAAGAAACAAAGGGATATTTTGCAATGCTTTTGGTTGATCATTGCATTTTGACTTGATAATTGCTTTTGGTATTACAACCAGTAAAACCCGTTTACAAATAATGCCTTTAATAGTCGAAATTATATCCTTACGTGGCATTGTTGTGAGAGATATCACCCAACTTCGTCCTTACAGTTATTAAAATTTCACATCCTGCTGGATTGCATTTTCACAAGGTTCGCTTGAAAAACTCGAGTTTGAGATCACAAAAACCTTGAAATCGAGAAGGGATAATCCGATTTCGATCGCTTCTTTGCTTATATCTATTATGAAAGATACAGAAGGATCCTTCAAGCCGAAGGGTACCTAACCGAGAGTCAAAGACACGGGAAAGTCGGTTATAATTTGACTAAGTTTCTTGCTCGATTGAAAAACAACATTCGTCAATGATGAAAAAAATGACCAATCAAATAACTGAATTATATTAAAGTTGTGTTGTATACCCGACCAACGGACGGGTATAACACTAGTTTTAAACTAAGACAACAGCAGATGAAAAGGGGAACAGCCCTATAGAGCAGCACCAATTGTGAGAAATAATAAGCCAAATCCAGTCTGCTCTCGTCTCCCGTAGCTAACAAAACTTACCCTCTTATGTCAGTTTCATCACCAATTCATCATACCAGAATCACCATCAACTCCCAAGTAAAATTTACAAAGAAAAAATAGGGTCTAATTTAACAATAACAATGGCCTAACCAAATATATTGAAAATTCATCCCAAATTAGGCTTAATGCTACATCCTATGACATTTTCTACAACCCATCAAACGATGAAAAACCATTTACAAATTTGTGCTTTCAATTTGTGTTTGAGATTACATCAAATTAGCTTCTTTATATACATTAAACCACCAAAAATCACGACTAAATGGATCAAATTCTATATGATAATGAAATAACTATGACCAAAAAAAAAAAAAAAGACACCAAGATTTTGACGTATGTCGATTCCCATGTTTGTAGATGAAGAAAGATTTTTTAAATGAGATGAAAACTATGGCAAATATGGAACAAACAAATTACAAAACTTACCGGAAGCAGCTTGTTTTGATGTTCTGCAAAAATCCAAGAACAATTTTGTTAAAACCCTCAATCTTGGTATTGCAATGCAATATGTGCTAAAGATTCATATAGGTTCATGGTATGCAGCCTTTTCTCTTGCATTGTTATTTGTAACTCAAATTCATGATATTTGGAGGCTAACAAAGGATTTAACTTAATGGTTGCTCTAAGGTTCACCCTTTGCCTTTTATGCATACAAACAGGTGAAAAGAGAAAACGAAATCGAGACCAGTAAGCAAATTCCCAGATTAATCCAATTAATAATCACTCAATATTAATTGCTTCAAAAGGATTGTCCCTTCTTACTGGAAAAAGAACATATATGATATATAATTATGGATAAGAGTTTGGAGAATACTGGAGATAAAGAAATAGTTGTTGCTCGGTATTAGGCAGATTAAAGATTGAACAATATTGGTTCATGCTATATCCTAGAAATCAAATGACACAGCTAAACAAAAATATAAAGGCGACGATACATTTTATATAATATGGACAATTTTCATTAGCAGTGCAAGATTTCAATTGATACCAACATAAAAAAAACATTGTGATATCTTGATTATGGCACCTAGCAAAAGTCATAGCAAACGAATACAGTTAAAAGAGTGCAATAAAGGGAACAGAAGTCGTACAAAAACATCACAATAATGGTATCAATTGCAAATAGAAAACAATTTTTTCATCAATTCGATGAACATCAAATCGATGAAACTAATACCATAAGATGATTGCAATTGAACTTGAATTTATATGTTGCAATAAATAAATATAAATGAACACTCCGACCATATTCTGTTTCTTGATTCTCTTTTTTTTTTCTATTAAATTTGGGGCGGGGGTGCAAAGGAAGAAGTTTACCGGTATTGGATTGTTTTCTTTGAGGTATTTGTTACCAACAACGACCTCTTCTCCATCTCACCTGCTTAAAACCAACAAAACAAGATTGTGTTGTTAATTATGGTGTATTGGAGGAACAAAATGATGTTATATAAAGTTTGATATCAACGTTGCTTTCACATTGGCCAATACCTCAATGTTTTTAGTGAGTCAATGGTTAAGAAGTGCCTTATAAAATCATGCAAAGATGTCGATGGTCAACCAAAATGTCATATCAATTATCAAGAAGAAAAACGGAAAGTAACAAGTGCCATTTTTCAGATGAAGAAGTTGTTTGGTTAACAACAATTCTAGCAAATTTACCTGATATCAATAGTCATTACATCAAGATTGCTTCTTGCCGGTGGAAGAGCATTATTCGGTGAATAAACCTATGAATCGGATTATACATACATTACGGTTCTAACAACAAAAACCCAATTCACCAAATTTCGCAAATGGGGGCGAAAAAAGAAGTCCAAACCTGACTGCAAATCTCACAGGTTATGTCCCCTTTGTGATTGCACCATTTCTGAATGCATTTGCTATGAGCAAACTACAATCCACAAATAAAGAATCACAATAGAAACTGGTATTCAGATTAGAGGTCAATAACAAAGTGCTTTACTGCTTCCAATGAATGAACAACATCGTACCATCAGAAAATAAGAAACATTCCCATAAATTTAGATTTCTTTAGGTATAAAGATAAAGTCTTTAAATTATACAATCAATACAATTTAAAATAAGGGAAATCATATCATATCAACAAAAGGGGCCCCTGGCAAGAAAGTATAAGAAAGAAGGCGGCAATCAGTAACGCCCTCATAAATGAGCTCCACTGTACAAGTATATACTCATCATAAAGAGACTACTTTTGCTTTAAAACAGGATAATATATCAGAAACAAACATGAACCCACTTGTGGAAGCCACAAAACTTATGCAATGAGCCAATGAAAATGTCAGAGTTCAAGAAAGGGGGGGGGGGGGGGGGGGGGTGATTAACCCAATTGCATAATTAAGGTTTACTTGCTCTTTATCAAAAGGGGATACAATTAACACAACAAAAGCATGACTTTCAAATCCCTAATTTTTAACTATAGAAAATCGACAGAAATGGTTTCACAGAGGTGAATTAGGAAGCAAACTAACTTAAAAATTCTGTATCGCTTTTGAAATACGAAAATCTTAAGTACGAAATTTTCGAATTTTTATTTTATTAAAACACCATTAGAACTCAAAAATCCGCAAAAGCTAGGGCAAAAGGGCAGGGGGGGGGGGGGGGGGGTAAGAAAGAGACCTTGACGGTGCCATTACAGGAACAAGGAAATTCCAAATCGTGTTCTTCATCTTCTTCCTGACATATCCTACACTCTCTGATCACCATCTTTGAACAACCTTCTCCTATGAGTGCTCGTATCTGAAGCTGTCAAGACTTTGCAGAAAGAGTGAACAGTTGGCCTCACAGGCTCAGCTAGGCATTCATCAGGACTTGTAGGATCACTTTGCTACATATTGTTACAGAAAAGTGAGAAAAACATATAATACATAAAGGTTTTTTTACAAATAGCAAAGAAAATAATAAATTTCAAGAAATTTACAGTAAACTATAAGTAAATTCTTACATCTTGCTCAGGCAGTAAAGTGATTTGTGTTAATTTTAAGCTAAGCATGGTTGTTTACTGTTCGTTGGTAGTTTTCTGTTGACAGGTATTAACTGTCATTATGGTTATTATAGACACGTTGTGACCCTTCATTGAAAGGGTGTGTCTGTTTATTGAAGGGGTATGTCCCTTCATTATGTATATATGCTGAACACTATGTAATTTTTCGATTTGATGTTCAACTAATAACAAGAAACAGTTTATATGTTAAATTGATTTCCAACATTGTGGTATCAGAGCTTTGGTCTCACAATGGCCTCAAGTTCGAACACGTTATTGCATCCACAACTTCCTAAGTTAAATGGAAAGAATTACCACCATTGGAGTATACAGATGAAAGTTTTGTTCGAATCACAAGAACTTTGGGATGTCATCAACCAAGGAATTGATGGTCTGATTGAGATTAACAATTTTACAGATGAACAAGAAGGAGAAATCAAGGATTTGAAGAAAAAGGATAAGAAGGCTCTGTACATGATTTATCAAGCAGTTGAAGAAATAATTTTCAAAAGGATTTCCTCCTCAGAATCATCAAAAGATGCATGGGATGTATTATACAGTACCTATCGAGGGGAAGATAAAGTGAAAGTGGTAAGATTACATACCCTTAGATGTGAGTTTGATGCACTAAAAATGAAGGATTCATAAATTATTGAAGATTTTTATAATAGAGTAATCTCGATATTAAACCAATTGAGATTAAATGGAGAAATCATTGAAGACAGAAGAGTGGTTGAAAATTTTTTAAGAAGTTTGACAAGGAAATTTGAATATGTCGTAGTGGCAATAGAAGAATCTAAGGATATCTTAATTCTATCGCTTGAGAGACTGCTTGGAATTCTTCAATCTCATGAATTGAGAATGAAACAATTTGATGCCACACCCTACGAGCAAGCATTTCAATTACAGTCATCAAACTTTCAAGAGAGAAATAAATTTCAAGTAAGGGATCAACAATATGAGATTAGAGGACGAGGGAGAGGAAAACCACAGCCAATGCAGTGTTATCACTGTCAGAAGATTGGCCACATAGAAAAATACTGCAGAAAAAGGATTGCAGAAGAAAGAGAGAACAATTTCATCAACATAGAAGAAAATGAAGATACTATGTTCATGATACTCAGCACTCAGGAATTACCTACTGACAACACATGGTATTTAGACAGTGGTTGTAGCAACCACATGTTTAGAAACATGGAGATATTCACTCATATTGATGAAATTCAAAAAAAAGAAGTGAGGACAGGTGATAACAAAATATTAAGTGTGAAAGGAGTAGGAGACATTTTGGTAAATGCAAAAAATGGTCAAAAAAGGATACCAAATGTCTATTATGTTCCAGGCTTGAAGTTTAATCTTCTTAGTGTGGGACAACTTTTGCAAAAGGGGTATGAATTACAATTCAAGGGAGAAGCATGTGAAGTCAGAGATCAAAATGGAAGTATGGTTGGGAAAGTCGGCATGACAGGCAACAAGATGTTCCCTTTCAGTTTTAAAGAAGACATCTTGTTCTCTTTGAATGTCTCTACAGAACAGAATTCCTTATTGTGGCACCACAGGTTTGGTCACACAAATCTTGGATATTTAAGTTATATGCAAAGACACAACTTGGTGAAAGGGATGCCTGTCATAAACAAAGTTGAGGAAGTCTGTGAAGGTTGCATGTTTGGGAAACAAACAAGAGAAGCCTTTCCACAAGAAGCAACATGGAGAGCCACACATCAACTTGAGTTTGTTCATTCAGACGTGTGTGGCCCCTATGAAAACTCCCTCTATTGGTGGAAACAGGTACATTCTTACATTTATAGACGACTATAGTAGGAAACGGTGGGTTTATTTTCTAAAAGAAAAGTCTGAAGTGTTTGATTACTTTAAGACTTTCAAGGCCTTTGTTGAAAAGCAGAGTGGATATCTGATCAAAACCTTTAGATCAGATGGGGGTGGGGAATACAACTCTGCTCATTTTCTTGAATTCTTAAAAGGAAATGGCATCCATCATCAAGTAACAGCCAGATATACCCCTCAGCAGAATGGGGTAGCAGAGAGGCTAAATAGAACCTTAATAGAAAAGGCTAGGAGCATGTTAAAAGGAAAACATTTGGACGAATCTTTCTGGGCTGAGGTCGTGGCCTGTGCATGTTATCTGATGAATAGAACATCCACCAAAGGTTTATCAAACAAGACACCTCAGGAGGCCTGGACCGGATATAAACCTACAGTAGGACATTTGAGAATATTTGGTTGCTTAGCCTATTCTCATATACCATATCAGAAGAGAACCAAACTTGATGATAAATCAGAAAAAACTATATTTGTAGGATATAATGATAGATCAAAAGCATATAAGTTGTACAACCCTATTTCTGGAAAAACCATTATCAGTAGGGATGTTGTGTTTGAAGAGAATAAAGAATGGAATGACAAATTAGAACAAAAGGAAGGTACTACACAAATTTTCGAAGATGATCAATTGCAAGAGGAAGTCAGTCAAAGTCAAACAGATCATAATGCACCTACACCAACAACGAATTCCTCATCAACTACCCCTAGTAGTTCTCAAACCACAGAAAATTCAGAAGCACAATATTCTACTGAAAGTCCACCAAGAAGGGGATATAGAACTCTAAGGGACATCTACAGTGATGCAAGAAGTCTGGAGTTAAATGAAACTGCAGATTTTGTGTTGTTCTGTGATGTAGATCCAGTATCTTTTGAGGAAGCTTATCAAGAAAAGAAATGGAGGGAAGCTATGGACATGGAGATGAAAGCCATTTTGAGAAATGATACATGGAATCTTGTAAACCTACCAAGTGGTCATAAATCCATAGGAGTTAAATGGATTTATAAGACTAAGTTAAATGAGAAGGGTGAAGTAGATAGATATAAAGCTAGATTGGTTGTGAAGGGGTACAAACAAAAGCATGGGATTGATTACCAAGAGGTCTTTGCCCCTGTGGTCAGAATTGAAACAGTCAGATTAGTACTTGCTATAGTTGCACAAAACAAGTGGAAGGTACATCAAATGGATGTAAAATCAGCCTTCCTTAATGGGAACTTAGAAGAGAATGTGTTTATTGATCAGCCTGAAGGTTATGTAAAGGAAGGGGAGGAGCACAAGGTATGTCACCTAAAAAAAGCCCTGTATGGCTTGAAACAAGCCCCAAGGGCTTGGTATAGTAAAATTGAAAATTACTTCCTTGTCAATGGTTTCAACAAGTGTCCTCAAGAACACACCCTCTTCACTCAAAAAATAGAAGGTTTGATCCTAATTGTGTGTATCTATGTAGATGATCTGGTGTTTACAGGGAATTATCAAAAACTATAGATGATTTCAAAGAAAGCATGAAAAGTGAGTTTGATATGACAGACTTGGGACTGCTTCATTTCTTCTTGGGAATTGAAGTAAAACAGGATGAAGAAGGCATCAAAATTTCTCAGCAAAGGTATGCTCAAAATCTTATCAATAGATTCAATATGGATAATTGTAATCCTGCTATTACTCCCATGGAATTTGGCCTAAAACTTTCCAAAGATGGTAGAGAAGAACTAGTGGATGGGAGTCTATATAGAAGTCTAGTTGGCAGCCTTATGTATCTAACTGCCACTAGACCTGATTTGGTATTTGCTGTGAGTATCATAAGTAGATTCATGGAAGTACCTAAGGTTAGTCATTGGGAGGCTGGAAAGAGGATCTTGAAGTATGTTAAAGGAACTCTTAATCATGGAATTGCATATTCAAAGACAGACAACTTCAGACTTATAGGGTATAGTGACAGTGATTTTGGAGGGAACATGGATGATGGAAGAAGTACATCAGGG
Source organism: Arctium minus (assembly GCA_954870635.1). Lineage (NCBI taxonomy): Eukaryota > Viridiplantae > Streptophyta > Magnoliopsida > Asterales > Asteraceae > Arctium > Arctium minus. The sequence goes on along the minus strand of OX941080.1, from coordinate 197,465,225 downwards.
TATGTGTTCAATCTCGGATCTGGTGCAGTTTCTTGGCAGTCAAAAAAACAGAGTGTAGTGGCTTTATCCTCTGCTGAGGCAGAGTATATGTCACTGTCCATTAATGGTTGTCAAGCTCTGTGGTTGAGAGCCATTTTAGAAGAATTGGAACACAAACAAGAAGGGCCTACTACATTATTTTGTGACAACAAATCAGCTATCGCTCTCTCCAAGAATCCAGTTTTTCATGGGAAAAGCAAACATATTAGACTTAAGTTTCACTTCATTCGAGAATTAGTATCAAATGATGAAGTCAGGATCGAATTCTGTGGATCCAAGGATCAGCTTGCAGACTGTTTTACCAAAGCACTTCAGTCAGGAATTTTTAACATCATGAAAGGGAATTTGAAGGTACAACCATTGCTAGCTTAAGGGTGTGTGTTAATTTTAAGCTAAGCATGGTTGTTTACTGTTCGTTGGTAGTTTTCTGTTGACAGGTATTAACTGTCATTATGGTTATTATAGAAATGTTGTGACCCTTCATTGAAAGGGCGTGTCTGTTTATTGAAGGGGTATGTCCCTTCATTATGTATATATGTTGTACACTATGTAATTTTTCGATTTGATGTTCAACTAATAACAAGAAACAATTTATATGTTAAATTGATTTCCAACAATTTGAGCATAAACTTCATATGTGTTTTGTTCAACCTACAAAAGCAAAAGATTTTTATGAATTTCAACACAAAAATCTAACATTCTAACCCACCAAATACAACAGATACCAAAACTTAATTTGCTTCCACTTTTTCAGCAATTAAAAGTATAACCCGAATATAAAACCTCAATTGATCCAAAAATAAATATTGTAAGAACACCATAGTACGTACCAATGAGTATGGACAACACGACAAAGGATCTTTGATTTGAGATTGAAGAGAGGAATCCTCTGATTTAGTTCCTGATTTGTTGATGCTTCTAACCGAACAAAAACCACAAATAGCATAAAGAAAGATGATTACCGATTGAGAGAAGAACCGATCGAGGGCAACGCCGATGGTGGTAGGGTTAGGGTTTGAAAGTGCGTTATTGAAGCAAGATTGGCGAGACGGATAATGATAGATGTGAGATACTGTGCTTGGATAATTTGTATCAAGGCATTATAAAATTGTAAATTAAGTAATTTACTTTAATTAGTAGTATTTTTGTGCATAAAATGTTGGAATTAAGAGTTTTTTATGTCTTCTTTATAATATAGTATATATATATATATATATATATATTTGCATGTGTGTGTCCTTATACCTTTTAAATCTAAGTTAAAAGACTCGATGTGGCCAACTATGTGGAAAAATGCGTCACTTGTCTTCAAGTCAAAGCAGAGCATCAGATACCTTATGGAAGCTTGCAACCATTGGCCATTCCGGAATGGAAGTGGGAGCATATCACGATGGACTTCGTCACCAAACTACCGAAGACCTTGAGGGGTCACGAAACCATATGGGTGGTGGTGGATAGGCTTACGAAGAGTGCACACTTTTTGGCGATGCGAGAGATGTTGCCGATGGACAAGTTAGTAAGCTCTACATCGATGAGGTGGTGTCACGTCATGGCGTTCCACTATCCATAGTTTCGGATCGGGATAGTTGGTTCACTTCCAAGTTTTGGGACGGTTTGCAAAAGGAACTGGGCACGAAGGTCAAGTTGAGCACGACCTACTAGGGGTGTATAGAAAATTCCCAACCCGCGAAACCGACCAACCCAACCCGATTAAACCCGAACCGCCAAACCACTGAACCACCGAACCGCCAAACCGCCGAACCACCGAACCGCCAAACCGCTAATTATAAGGGTTGAAATTGGGTTAGAAAACTCAACTCAACCCAACCCAACCCAACCCAACCCAACCCGCCAACCCGCCGCTATTTTTTTATTTATAAAATTATATATATATATATATATATATATATTTACAGCTTAAGACTCAAGTTATATATTAAATACAAAGTCTGATTTATAATTTTCAGTTATATAATTTATAAAGCCCATGTTAGCTAACTAAATAAAGGCCCAAAGCTTTAGCCCAAATTATTTCAAGCCTTAATCAGTTACTAACTTACTATGCGCCTCATACTCATTGACTCATTGTCGCTTGAAATTGAATTAGGTTTTGGGACTGAAGTAGTGAAGTGAACGATCGAACATCGAAGAAATCAAGAAACTGCTGCTGCTGCCGACTGCTTCCACCTACTGTCGCCGCTGCTACACGCTGCCGCCGCTGCTACACGCCTACAGGTAATTTTAATAATGTTTCTTTTTTCATTCTTATATATTCTTAAATCTTAATAAGTTGTTTAATTTTTGTTTTTTAATTGTAGACAAACTCAAGGAGAATGCATCATTGGGGTCGGAGAGGTCCAAGAAGGTCGTGCTTGATTAAGGATTTGAATCGGTTGCTATCATTTAGACTTTTGAAGTTTAATTCTAAGACTTATGGATTTTGATATATTATTTGCCTATTTGAATGATTGTAATGTAATAACTTATAACTTTCTTGAGAATACTTTTAGTATTATTTATCGTATTTCAATCGACAAATTTTTATAGATTACTAATTCGCCAACCCAACCCAACCCGCAAGGGTTGGGTTGGGTTGAGATTTTTCAAACCGCCATAATTGGGTTAGGTTGTAAAATTGCCAAAAACCGCCAAACCCAACCCACGTACACCCCTACGGCCTACCATCCTCAAACCGACAGCCAGAGTGAGAGGACGATCCAAACCCTCGAGGATATGCTTCGGTCTTGCGTTATAGACTTCGGAGGAAATTGGGATTCACACTTACCGTTGGTGGAATTCGCGTACAACAAAAATTATCATTCATGCATTGGGATGGCACCATTCGAGGCACTTTACGGACGAAAATGTAGGACACCGGTGTGTTGGCTCGAGGCAGGAGAGAAGCAATTTGCAGGACCAGAATTAGTACAAGAAATGGCGGATAAGGTGAAAGGTATCCGAGAACGGTTGAAGGCGGCCCAAGACCGACAAAAGAGTTATGCAAATAAAAAGCGAAGGTCGGTTGAGTTCCAAGTGGGGGAACGGGTTATGTTGAAGGTGTCACCATGGAAGGAGATCATCCGTTTGGGGAAGCGTGGGAAGCTTAGCCCTCGCTTTCTTGGACCCTTTACAATTCTAGAGAAAGTCGGGCTACAAGCCTATAGATTGGAGTTGCCACCGGAAATGGACGGGATCCACCCTACGTTTCACGTGTGTTATCTTCGCAGATGCCTAGCTGAGGAGGAAAGTGTTATCCCTTTGTCAAAAATTCGGGTGGACAACGGTAACCAAAGTGTGGAAGAACCGGAAGCCATATTAGAATCAAAGACGAAGCAATTGCGACACAAAGAAATGACCATGACAAAGGTCCAATGGAAGCATCACCGAGGTGCAAACGTAACGTGGGAGTCGGAAGAGGACATGAGAAAGAGATGCCCTCATTTGTTTAGAGAGTGAGATTTCGGGGACGAAATCCTTATTAGGTGAGAAGAATTGTAACGCCCGTAGTTTTGTTAGAATCTGTGTGTGTGTGTATATATATATATATATGAGAAATAGAGAAGTAATCCTAGCCATTCATATGGTCAAGATCGGATTTGACTAGTCAAATATTGCGGCTTTGCCCGGTCAAAAGTTGCGGCTTTGACTGGTCAAAAGTTACGGCTATCCTAAAAATAGAAGGACAATTTCGTAAATTTTACAAAACACGCGGGCTGTGTTCATATATGAACTATATGTTCATATATGAATCAGTGCAATTCACAACTGAACTCTTTTAACTGATTCATATATGAACCTTTGTGATTCATATATGAATCAGTTGAACTAACTAACAGATTCATATATGAACCTTTGTGATTCATATATGAACCTTTGTGATTCATACAGATTCATATATGAACTCATCCCGTGTATTTTACGAAATTTTCCCTCTACCTTCTATAGACCACACAAGGAATTATCCGGTGCTTCGCGGTCAAAGCCGCAAATGTTGACCAGATGAATGACTAAGATTACTTCTCTATTTCTCATATATTTACCATTTCTCAAATGAACCTCTCCCTATATATATATATATATATATATATATTTATCGGCCTATATATATATATATATATTTGCATGTGTGTGCCCTTATACCTTTTAAATCTAAGTTAAAAGTCTGGGTGACCCCAGACTTTGTCAAAACTAATCGTGTGGCAAACTGAGACTGTAGGTTTCACCCACAACCCTGATTCATATATCTAGATGGCAAGATTTAAACTCGGGTTGATTTTATCATCCCTTTGTCCTTATGCACCACGCTACCACTCTTGTGGTGAACTTCGATGATTATTAAGTGGTGCCTTGATGAACTTTTTTTCCAAAATGATGCAATGTGTGTTCATGAATGCTGAAAATATCATTCTTCTTTGTATTTTGGATGTCAAACAATACTGCAAACCTGATAGCATAGCAGAGGTTGGTTCATAATTTTTTTCAAACAGTGTCACGAAAAATCGATATAGTACAAAATAAAATAAATATTAATTAGAAAACTGCAATGTCTTTAACAATGATACATAAGAGGTTTTCTCCAACATCGAAGTATTTTTTTCCTTGTTGGTACCTAGAAAATTAAAAGACAGTCGAAAGAACTTGAACTCGTGACCTGTAATTCGACATAATAATACACATCAATTTAAAGTGGGTGCACCTTTAAACCCCCTGAAAAAAATTCCTATTGCATCGAACGATTGAATGATAGCCATGGACCCGTGGTCTTGTACGTAGATCTGACCCTAATTGATAGAAGTTACAAACCGAAAACTAGAAGTACTATCATCATCTTCGATGGGAAACCCGCAAGCATCATCATCATCATCGGATTCTGACGAAATGGCGTTTAATGGAGTAACATTGCTAGTCATGTTTAATGGGATAATAAGAACATCTCCAACAACTATGTTAATTAGAAAGCTTAACATTTTTTTTTCTCTAGCAGCTATGCTAAAAGCGTATGTTAAAATAGAGAAAATGAGAAAGAGAATGTGAAAATCTATAAATTTTGAGAAATCTCTAAAACTCTATATTAGAGAGAGAGAGAGAGATAGTTTAATATTTTCCCACCAATAAAAAGTAATGAAAATAAATGTTTAGAGTAGGGAAATAATATTTTAATAATCGTATTAAATATTTTAACAATATAGTTAGTGCTAAAATTGTTAAAATAAAGTAGCTATTGCAATTAGATGTTTTTTTTTTATTTTTTTAAACTTTTAATACTCTATATTTAAAAAGTATAACATAGCTGTTGGAGATGCTCTAACTACTTTAGTATTATCGTCAAACTCACCTGGCTCACACAAAGCTTGCGACAGACAACACGTTTACACGTTTTCAAACCGCCGTCCATGTTCTGAGTCCAAATTCCTTCATCCAAGGGTCTAAATCCGACTCCCAAGATTTTAGACGTTATTTTCGATTTTTATTATATTATGGTTCATAAACAGGTGCGCGCAATCAACAATTTCTGAATTTTATTTCTCTATTTACGAAAGGATCAATATTATCAATTCTCGTTTTTTTTCCTTTTTTTGAATTTTGAAATTTTGTCCATCGTGCCAATATAAGATTCATATATAATAGGCCTTTTTGTAACCTTGATTATTCATTGAATAATACTGAAACTTTTGTTACCATTAGCATAAAGTATTAATTTTCGTTCTTGTGGTTTGTTGTTTATAACCATTTTGGTCCATGACTTTAAAAGTTGTTTTTTTAGTCTTTGTGGTTTGCAATTCCTTTCCATTTTCGTCCCTAAAACTAATACTCTCAGGGACTAAAAACGAAAAAAATTGCAAGCCACAAGGACCAAAAAAGCAATTTTTAAAGATAAGGGACGAAAATAGTTATAAACAACAAACCACAGGGACTAAAATAGTAGTATCTATTATATATTTCATAAGATAGATAAAGTATACGGTGTAACAGACTACCAGGAGTAATATCACTGTAAAAGATATTATTATTGATGCCATAAACAAGACGATTACAAACAACGGATTATCTCATATTAATGAATCTATAGCTAGCTAGAAATGTGTTGCAGACAAAAAATAGAGGACTTCACTCGATCTTTCAATTTGTCCATATCCATTCACATGAGATATCTGTTGAGCCTAAGGGTATTTAGGTTTACCCTCTTGTGTTGTCCTATCCCGATAGCAAGGGCATTCATCTTTGTTTCCAACAAATCCCGAAGGAACACATAAACATGCGTTACAACAACTGATACACGTATCAATACAATTTCCAGGATGATGCGTCTGAGAACATCGAACTCCACATGCATCTGGGCATTCTGTAACATAAATCACATTTTATTAGGACTGACTTGATTCACGTGAACTTTATAAAACTAATTTATTACATTCAGAATAAATACTTACGTTCTGGTGTTAACGATCCTTCTCCTCCCGCCTAATCAAATTCAAAACAAAACGATCAAACAAATAACACTTATTAGCATAATATATCATCGTAAAAATATTTGGGTTAAAAATACTGATTTCGGGTCTCATGCCTGAATTTTATGCAATAGAATACAAATAAAATTGCTTACATTTGAACAGTTTATGACAGTGATGGAGAGAAGAAGAACGAAAAAGAAGAAACTTGCATCAAATTTGACCATTGATAATACAACAAAGAACAAGTTTTTTTGCTCACAATTTGAAAGAAATTGTTTTTTTGTTGATTTGTGCAATTACACTCTATACAGTATATATAGCAAATTACATAATGTTAATAACAGAAAGTATTAACAACATTTATAATTCTATCAAAATTGCACAATCTTAACTTGGTAATTGATCATAAATATATGATAAGAATATCATTATTTCAATGAAGGAAATTGTGTAAATATGCCTTTAGGACACATAATAGGAATATTTAATATGGAAATAATATTTCAATCTTTTTATAATTATTTTTTTTCAAATCTTTTTTCATTTTCTTTAAATACAAAACCGTTTTATAACAAAACATTTTTTTTGTTAAAAATTATGATTTCCATAGAAATTATGGTTTTCATCCTTATGATTTGTAATTTATTGTTATTTTCATTATAGTTTATTGTTTTTTCGGTTCTTGTGATTTAAAATTCTTTATTGTTTTAATCCTTATACTTAAAGGTAAAAATTAGTCAAGGAACGAAAATATTAACAAATTGCAAAGTATAGGGATGAAAGTCGCAAATTTTAAAACACAAGGACGGAAACCATAATTTACTCTATTGTTTATGACTTTATGTTATTGTGTGCTTCTAAATCGATAGATTCCAAATCTAAAAAAATTTCTTAAATTTTTTTAAATATATATATATATATATATATATATATTTGCATGTAGTGGAGTAAAATTGCTAGTCATGTTTAATGTGATAATAAGAACATCTCCAACAACTATGCTAATTAGAAAACTTAGCATTTTTTTCTCTAGTAGCTATGCTAAAAGTGTATAATAAAATAGAGAAAATGAGAAAGAGAATGTGAAAATCTACAAATTTTAAGAAATCTCTAAAACTCTATATAAGAGAGAGAGAGAGAGAGAGAGAGAGAGAGAGAGAGAGAGAGAGAGAGAGAGAGAGAGAGAGAGAAAGAGAGTGTGTGTTTAATCTTTTCCCACCAATAAAATTAAAGTATTGAAAATAAATGTTTAGAATAGAGAAATAATATTTTAACAATATAGTTAGTGCTAAAATTGTTAAAATAAAGTAGCTATTGCAATTAGATGTTTTTTTTTACTTTTAATACTCTATATTTAAAAAGTATAGCATAGCTGTTGGAGATGCTCTAACTACTTTAGTATTATCGTCAAACTCACTTGGCTCACACGAAGCTTGCGGCAGACAACACGTTTTACACGTTTTCAAACCGTCGTCCATGTTCTGAGTCCAAATTCCTTCATCCAAGGGTCTAAATCCGACTCCCAAGATTTTAGACGTTATTTTCGATTTTTATTATATTATGGTTTATAAGTAGATGCGCGAAATCAACAGTTTTTGAATTTTACTTCTCTATTTAGGAAAGAATCAATATTATCAATTCTCTTTTTTTTTTCTTTTTTTGAATTTTGAAATTTTGGCCATCGTGCCAATATAAGATTCACATATAAAATCACCTTTTTGTAACCTTGATTATTCATTGAATAATACTGAAGCTTTTGTTACCATTAGCATAAAGTATTAATTTTCGATGTTCTAAAAGAATCTATTATATATTTCATAAGATAGATAAAGTATACGGTGTAGGATAAACACATACTATCAGGAGTAATATCACTGTAAAAGATATTATTTTTGATGCCATAAACAAGACGATTACAAACAACGGATTATCTCATATTAATGAATAATGTGTTGCAGATAAAAAATAGAGGATTTCACTCGATCTTTCAATTTGTCCATATCCATTCACATGAGATATCTGTTGAGCCTAAGGGCATTTAGGTTTACCCTCTTGTGTTGTCCTATCCCGATAGCAAGGGCATTCATCTTTGTTTCCAACAAACCCCGAAGGAACACATAAACATGCGTTACAGCAACTGATACACGTATCAATACAATTTCCAGGATGATGCGCCTGAGAACATCGAACTCCACATGCATCTGGGCATTCTGTAACATAAATCACATTTTATTAGGACTGACTTGATTCACGTGAACCTTATAACACTAATTTCTTACATTCAGAATAAATACTTTCGTTCTGGTGTTAACGATCCTTCTCCTCCCGCCTAATCAAATTCAAAACAAAACGATCAAACAAATAACACTTATTAGCATAATATATCATAGTAAAAATATTTGGGTTAAAAATACTGATTTCGGGTCTCATGCCTGAATGTTATGCAATAGAATACAAATAAAATTGCTTACATTTGAACGGTTTACGACAGTGATGGAGAGAAGAAGAACGAAAAAGAAGAAACTTGCATCAAATTTGGCCATTGATAAAACAACACAGAACAAGCTTTTTTGCTCACAATTTGAAAGAAATTGTTTTTTGTTGATTTGTGCAATTGCACTCTATACAATATATATAGCAAATTACATAATGTTAATAACAGAAAGTATTAACAACATTTATAATTCTATCAAAATTGCACAATCTTAATTTGTATGGGTCAGACAGATACTTAATATCAGCCAAGACATTGTTTGGTGTTTTTCTATAAGAGCTAGTACTTTTGCTGCTTACATTTTAAGTAGGTATTGAAGTTCCATTATCAATCTCATTTTTCTTTCTATAGGGAAAGTATAAGCCTATGTCAATGGTTCCAATGACGTTGCGTTGACGCTGAGCTAAATCTAGCTAACAAGTTCATTGAGAAATATAATATATGATCAAGTATATTATGTTAAGTACGATAATGCGCATATTGTACTTAGATAGGAATTCCAGCTCCCAACATTTTTTGTCATCATCCTTTAGACGAAATGGATCTTTCCTTATATCCGACACTTCGACCGATCATGGGAGTGCTAACCGGATGCGCTTTGTCCATATTAAATTGTCTGATTATTTTATGGACATATGCGATCGGTGAATTAATATTTCACAAATTCGGTGTCCTAGCTCAAATATCTAGACTAAACCAAGTTTTTCCAAGATCTTTCCTCTCAAAATCATATTTCAAGTAGCTTGTGGTTCCTCTTATATCATCATGAGTGCCTATTATGTTCATTACATTGACATATAGAGCAACTTTTAAAATATGGAACTTATTTTCCATAATAAATACGCAAGGGAACAGTTCATCATTCTTATATATCATTTTCCAATCAAATATTCCATTAGTTCTTATATATCCTTTATAGATTAGATTGCTTTAATCTATAAAGTGGGCGTTTCAATTTTATAGCAAACGCATTTCGTGGTTTAGAGTTACTTGATTTTGGTAATGTAATATCATCAAGCACTTTTATATATCTCTAAATCTAGATCTCCGTAGAGATATGTGGTAACCATATTTATGAGTTGCATTTCTAGTCCTTCGGAAACTACTAGGCTAACAAATTATTCAGATGTCATAACATCCATCATGAGAGAGTAAGTCTCCTCGTGGTCAATCCAGGGTGTTGTGAGAAACCTTGCGCCCAAGGAGAGCCTTACATATTAGGACTTCATTATTCTCGTTACGCTTTCTGACAAAACTCAGTTATGTCCTACGGGCTTTACACTTGGTAGGTTAGCACTACCTGACCAAATACCCGATCCTTTGTCAAAGAATATAATTCTTTCTGGATTGTTTCTTTACATTTAGGCCAATATGCTCTTTGTTTATATAATTCAAGTGAGTCTGGTTCGATGTCGTCGTGCTCGATCATCTTATGAGCCATCGTATATGCGAATAAATCATCAATGATTATATATCATCCGTCCATCGACTCATATGTACTCTCATAGTTCATTTGAGATTAATATTCATCTCTAGAATCGATATTAACTTCGGAGCGTCCTCCAGTGATGATTCATGGACATAATTATAATTAGAGACAATCTCATGAGAGTTTTGTGTATTGATGATAAATGGATGTGCCTAACTATTCTCTTCCTTTAGAATAGTATCCATCGAACCAAGTAGCTTCCACCACTTCCATTTGGTAGCTACGACCTCAACCACACCTCCACTATGTGAGATTGCAACGCACTTTCCAATGGCGTTGTGCCCCTGTTGGGGACTTTTTAACCTTGCGAGTATATTTGCAGCTCGTATATGTGATCTTATCACTTCTGGAATAACATTAAACGTATCAGGTATTGAGTCTGATTCGTTTGACTTCAACATTGCGTTGTGAAGTTTTGGGGATCAAAATGAGACAGAGTGGGAATATTCAATGACACTTCCTGTCATTCCCATGGAAAATCATTTTTCCTATCTCCCCCTAACTACAGGAAGATTGTCTCATGAAAGTGACAACCCGCAAATCTAGCGGTAAAGAGATCACTAATCAAATACTCTAATAGGGGATAATTGTTGGGGATTCATATCCAACATATACCAAATCGTCTTTAAGGACCCATTTCGATGCGTTGTGGAGGCGCAATTGGCACATATACTACACAACAAACATGCGTAAATGTAAAATATCAGGCTTATATCCATTTACCAACTGGTACGCATGAGGCTGGTTAGCTAGTAGTGGGTATAAAAACGAAAAAAAGCTGCATATAATAATTACATAACCCCAGGTAGATGTGGGTAAATTGGTGCACATTACTAATACCCTAGATGTCATCATATTCTTTTGATAACAACTTTTATGCGACCATTTTATATATACACATGGGGTATAGGAAACTCTACATTGATCCTCATACATATGCAATTAACATCAAATCCTTATGATGTAAATTCTCCAGCACTCAAAGTCATGTAGACTTGATGAAATAATCAGGGTGGTGAGCCCTTAAACGTATAGCTAGTCCTAGGAGTGCAGTATTTCATGTGAACAATAATACGACATGCGTTCATTGTGTCGAAACCAGAACCATAAAGTTTTAATGGCCCGCATTCTGGATGTTTATGTCCATAAATATCACCTTGTATTCGTTGTAACAATGGAATATTTTGTGTATTATGTCCTTAGCTTTAGGATGATCTCATTCTTGTCTTGGCTAAGGATTAGGGTATATACAAAAGTTTTTGGTATTTGAGAGGGCATATTATGATGACAATGTTGTTTCTTATGCTGCAGAAGTCAACAGTTGCAATTTGCCTCGTTTTTGCCTATCATTCGAAAGAGAATGTGCCTATGTGTATTTTTCAATACACGGATCACTATGTCATAACAATGGAGTCTCACATGGTCATGTTGAAACATATATGTGCCATTTCCCTAAAGTTCTTTATTAGTGACAAACATGTTTCGATGACTCAATAATCTACTAGCTAGTTTGACACATAGTTTCCATGATATATGTTTACTTTCATATTCATTAGAACTTATATATATATATATATATATATATATATATATATATGCTCATTTCCATTATAATTTTCATTTGATACGAATATCTTTACAAGGTTCCTATTGATCTTGTACCAACAAGAAAATGACAGTTCATCGTCTAAATATTTCGGTTGAATGCATTATAAAATAAGTATTTGTCTATCATTTTAGATTGTGTGGAATATTCTACAAAAACTCAAGTTCTCCACGATACATTCCTATATGGAACGGAGAATATTGATAGTTTTGTTATTTATTTATTTAGATGTATTTCTTTACATCTATAATGGTTACATATTCGATTTTACTTAAATTAAAATGATATAGTTCATTTTTAATCTGTTCCCTTTTCGACAGGAGCACTTTTTTTTTATTGTCTATTTTCACTTGGGACGGTAGTTGTATCTCTACTCCATATGTTGAAAAATCATTCCCGACTCTTACCAAGACCCTGACCCCGTTTTAGGGTTTCGTCCACATAGTGCATAAATGTCACATGTGTGAAATTGTTTTTAACTCTCTGTTCTTTGGAGTTGTTTCCACCTTTAATGCTTTCATTATTGATCTCGAGAATTTTATTTGTCTTGACATATGTGGTGTTGTTATTCGAAAGAATCTTGTTATGTCTCTCAACCATTTGCAGTAGGTTGATGAGTTTGTATAAATGTTACTTTCCAACTTATATTAGTTCATTAATATTTTTGATATATGAAAGGTGGAAATAATGTTAAGAATCATGTCATCTTCTGTGAGTTCCTTGCCACAGAGATTGAGACGCGTTTTGGGTATAACATTTATTTATTGAAATCAGTTACCTTTTTGTAATCGAGTAAGTGGGTTTCATTCCACTGTACGATTAGTTCGGGAAGTACATATTCATGAGTACTCCCGATTATCCCTTTCGGGACATCCCACATTTCTTTGGGGTTTCTAGTAAAGGTATTCCTATGAAACTTAGGATTTATATGACGTCTCAATACATGAGAGTATTTGCTTGTACCTTTTCAAGAGGTTGGTTTTAGAGTCAATTAGGGAGTTGATGTACTTTAGGTATTTTCTTGTACCTTTTCAAAAGGAGGTTTATATACTCATTTATGATACTCAGATTCTTTTGAGTTTACGACGTTGATTTTGGGATGAGTTGTTTCAACCATTTACATATATAAAGGATAATATATGATTTTATTTTTTATAAGGAAATGGATTTTGGTTATGAAATTTCATTATCATAACAATATTGGATTTTTGTATGCTTATATTTTGTTGATAATACTTCATCAATATTTTAATTTGCGAAAAAGAAATCACTCAATCTATTGGATTTTCAGGTAGTAGGGGAATCATGTAACACCCTCAATTCTGGAAATAGCAACTAATTTAAAATTTTCTACATGCGTCGATAATTGATTCATCTACAATCACAAATTAAGGTTTAACCTCAACACACATAATTTATTCTCTACATACAGTCTATAACAAGGACGGGTGCTACTAAAATCCAATAATAGTCATTATCTCCAAACTGCGGAAGACTTCACCAACTACTTACTCTTGCACAAAGCTAAGGCTCAACTCTTCATAGCTGCTAGAACCAAACCCCAACTGGAACATGATGCACATGCCGACAAATAAAAAGGTTAGGCTTAACGCCTAGTGAGCTCAAGAGTTTTCAACATATAAAAATTAATCGTTTAAAAAGAAAGAATGCAGTTAAAATCATAATCTTTCAAAACGATATACTTCACTTATGAAAACGACTCTTTTACCAATAAATATGTATTTTAAACGAAAGAGACACCGAGTTAATCGTTAACAAAACCAAACTATTTTAAAGACTAAAATCCCAATATAAAACGTTCTTTCGTAAACTTAGATTTAACCTAAAACTTGCTCAAAATGAGAATAGAGAGAGAACTCCCAATTTTATAAAACGCTAACTAAAATTGTTATATCTCGAAATACCCAACACGGGTGGAACATGATACACAACTCATATACCATAGATGAAAATCTATATAAATAAATATCGTTGTGAACACGAACATTAGACCCAAAACTCACACGACCATAAAATGGACGAAATCAAATACCGAAACGTGGAAATGACGTATTTCATTCAAACCTTAATATACGTGGGGAAAACCCAATATTAAGACCATCATTTACCGTCGACCACACAAAAACCAAAGTTGATAAGATACACCATTGACATTTAAAAATACCACGAATCGACGATGAAAAACTCGCATATGTTGAGAGTAGAGGAACACGCAAGTAGGTCGCCCATACAACTTACTTGCATGTCATCTCAACGTTTCCATCTTGGGTGGCGAGAACACGTGAATGGGGTCACCCGTGATGTTATTGGATTTCACCACATATCCCGGTCTTAGTTCCCATGTCATACCAGACATCACAACCTCAGACCGTTTATTGCCTCTAGCCCTACTCCGTCGAGTTCCACCCCAAGGACTTACGGACATGGGTGCCTATCCAATCTAGACGAGTTTCAACTCGGAGGCTCGTGCCACCTATTGCCTACTCTCTAGCGAACCCAAGCGGTCAACGGTCATAACCAACCTCACCCGCTTTCCCAAAACAGACAGACTTACGTGCCTATGGATCCATTACAACACTGTCTAACATTACATGACTCCAAATGAAAGACCAAAGCTCCCAAAACATGTAACTCTCAAATGCCACGAAAATGCGCCATCATACTCAAAACCCCACAGCGGTTATTAATCCAGACAAATGTCCCCAGGACTCAATTTAGTCAAAACCGAGCCAATGACCCAACATGTAACACCCATATTTTCACCTTGATAAGTGTTACGTAATCTAAACAATTCCTCTAAAAATACTCCAAAATAACGGCTAAATTAAAACTTTAGACCATTTACAGCGGAAGACTTTAAAATAATAAATATGTAACTTAAATGCTAACTCGTCCCATACCGAGTTGCGTTACAATATTTATTCTTAATAGATGCCCGAACATAAATATTGAACTTAGATGAGGCAAGTCTCTATGTCTGCTCTTTTCCTTTATCCAACCTGAAACCTTCTGTCCCTGAGATGCATACTATAGTCAGCTTATAAAGCTCAGTGAGTTCATGGTTTGCGTGAATAAAATCATTTCACATAATACATATCAACTTCAAACATTGTATCAAATAGTATGCACTTTCTGAAAACATGCAGCGCTGAAAGAAAATAGATCTCATAAACTGTCTCGTCGGGTAAGGGTCATTTTGTCACTGACACGCCCTGGGTTGAACTTTCTATTATGTTCAATCACCCACTTGACTGGGTCGTGTCACTTGTCCGTGACTTACTAGTCAAATGCCCACCCATTGAAACCGTCCGTAAAACTTGCGTATGAAATAGCATGCTAGAGTTATTTGAAAACAAAATAAACACATAGCATGCAACTGATCATAAATAACATACATGTAAAATATAGTGCATCATGTATGTAAACTGAAACATCATGCATAAGTACACATCACCATACAAATCATATAATGCTGAAAATAAATTTGTACATATATATGCATCCCAGTGTAAGTCTCATGAGAACACACCTGATTCCATGTAGATCCGTTACTGATAGCTTTTGATTGAAAACCTACACATTTGATACCACCATATCCAGTTAATGACTTATTTTCTCCAAAAGTCAACTATGGTCAACCCGACTCGACCTAAAATAAAACTCCAAAACTGAGTGTCTTAATGCCTCAAATCTCCATTTGATCTTATCCTTAAAATACTTGTGGGTCAAACAAGGTAAAAGTCAAACATTGGTCAACGTGGTCAACCTCAACTAACTTTAGTCAAACCCCAAGTCTAAAACTTGATAACGTCCTAAAACGTATAATTAATCATTTTATAATTATAAACCCATCTCTCTAAATTAAAGCGTAACGATAAATATTTAACTCAAATTACGACGCTTTAATCGCATTATTAACTCGTCAAAAAGAAATTAATAAACCTCCAAGTTTTTACGCTTGAAACGACTCTTAACGTCGATTTATCCTTATAAAAATATAGGAGTCATTTGCTCCGCATTAAAGCGTCTCGATAATATTTAACTAAAAACAACGCTTCGAATCCGTCATTTAAATTTAGATAAATAATCTCATAAACACCTCCTTAGGAAATAATTAAATATATAATTATTTTCTTCCGAATAGAAGTGCCTCAAATAATTAATAAACCCGATTAACGGCACTTTAATCTAATTAATAAATCATCTACATAAATAAATGATTTATTCTAATCATCCCCTTAGAAATAAATAACTCAAAAATATCTAGTTCTGAATCATATATGATAATTTATATAGCAAAATACTTAAGTATTGCTTAAAATACCGATTCTTTAATTAAAAGGGTATTTTGGTAATTTAATAAGCTCCTAAAAAAACGGATCAAAACTACATTTTATGAAGTCCAATAATATTTTCTAAAGTTTCATAAGGATTTTGTAATAGAAATTAAATTTTTGGACAATGAAGTAATTTATTAAGAAAACAAGGTTAATACTACATATAATAATATTTCAGTAAGTTTATGACAAAAACTTTGTAGTAGAGTTGCATAGGTTTAGTGTAGGTGGTCAGACGGTCAATTCTAGCTATCACCATCTTCTTCATGATTTTTTTTTTAAATAGTAGCAGTAACAACCCAACAGCCATGGACACGTTTTTACGAGCTTTTAAGCTCGATTTTGGCTCATTTTTAGTTCTTTTTCGTTCATTCTTTTTGCATCAAAGTCTTGGTAACATTTTTACCAACATTTTGGCGTAAGGAAAACAAATTTTCGTTCACTAATTGGGCACATTTTCTCACTTAAAATTTTGATGATTACTTAAAACCGAACAAAACTTTGAACTTCAAAATCATTACTCAAAACATAAACTTGAAACATAAGACTACTAGGGTTCGATCAACCATCAGAAAACGAAGCAATAGACATCAAAATCACGGAGTTTGGTCGAGTATTTTACCTTGAATCGACGATAAACCGAAATTTTGAACATCGACTTTCGAGCTCCGATTTCTCCCTCGTTTCTCCATGATTTCTTAAGTTTTTTGAACGAAAAATGTTATCTGGTGTAAGGACTATATGCATATGGAATCTTTTGGCTTATTTGTTGACTAGAAGAGCCAATAATAGGCCTCAAAGTACAACCATTGACACATCCCTTTCAAATGTGCAGGTTTGGCATATTTACCAAACAGGTCCTTCTGGTTTGGACCTGCTCAAAACTGACACAACCCTTTAACTATCAACAATTTACATTCGGACCCTCTAGCTTTAGAGGTTTGGTCAAATTCACATTTTTCACCCCTATTTGGAATTTTTCTTTCACTTTTAGTCCGATTGATCGCAAACCCATTTCTTCATTTTTCCCTTTCGTTAAGTGGCATGATTTACCCCATTTCACATTTTTCTTCACATTTTCTTATTCAATAAATTAAAACTCAATTTATTTTATTTCCCCCCGTTTTTTCTCTTTTTTTTTTCTTTTCACTTTTATTTATTTGCCCACTTTAGGGTGTCACACAACAATTTACGTAAACCCCCAAATAAAAGCCAATATAAACCTTGAAACACGTTTGACCAACTATCATGCAAACACAATGACCAAAAGTATGATTAACTCAAATCTCATCGCTGGTTGAGGCACACCATTTTCCAAATGAACTCATACCCTTATATTTTCAAAATGCCTCAAAACACAATAATATGCAATTTCCAAAAAGGTTTATAAGATCAAATATACAAAATGACACTTACGTCAATTGAACTCCAATTATATATATAAATCACCAAAGAAACATTTCAACATGATTTATTTACCAAAATTCCCAAAGATCCCAAAATGGGTGTTTCAACATGTTTATAAAACTAAACATTTCAAAATAATCAAGACTTATCAGGTGATCAACAGTTAACAATTTCATGTAAAACACAAAGCACTTTAAAAATGAACATTTTGGCATGTACATCGTTTTCGCAAATCAACTTGAACTCACCTTGCTAGATTTAGGCTAAATCTAGATTTTTCCCCAACTTGAGCTCCTTTGAAGAATTCTGAATCCACAAGCAAAACCTTCCGAAACCTAGATACACAATTTTCCACCCATAAACAAACACATTCAACCATTTAGACTCAATCCCCAAACACTTTACATCAAAATCTTCATTTTGATCAAAATCCTAATTTTGACCTAAATTCCTCCAAAATCTTCCAAACCGAAATTGAAGAAATAAAACACTAGAATATCATCAACGGAGCATTTATGTCTTAAAATAAGGTTTAGAGATGGAGAGGATAAACTTACCACTTAGTTTTTGATGAAAACCTAGAAAACCCTAAAATGGGGCTTGAGGTTGAAGATGAAGATGGAGATGGTGAATCATTGACCATAGCTTTCAATTTTACCACTTGATGGCGTTTTATCTCCATAAAATACAAGGATTTGAGCCAAAAATAAGTTAGGGTTTGGAGGGGGAAAGAAGGAAAACGATTTGGGAGAGAATAGAAGAAGTTTGGATGAGAGAAAATGAGGAAACTGCTGAAATTCGCGACTTAACAGCAGTCTGCCCTCTTTGGGCGACATTGCCATGCGACAATTCATTGTCGATGGGTGCCCCCCAGCTTCTGTTTCATGCTGCGACTTTGCCCGGTGCGACTATCAAACGGAAAATTATCGCAATGTGATTGAGCATTTGAATGTTGTAGTGAAATTGAATTGAATTTGGTGGAATCACAAAAGAGAGATGAATCCAGAATCAAAACTAGGGGGATCGAGGAGAGAGAGAGAGAGGTGGGCATGGTAACTGAATTTCGTACGGAATATTTTTGAATTAATAGTTTTTGTTTAAAGAACGTGAGGTCACATAAATTAAATACTTTCAGTCTCAAAATAAAGGGTGTTTGGGATTGCTTATTTGAGGTCCTTTTTAGCTTATTGCGATTTGACACCGGAGATAAGCACTTTTGAGTGTTTGGATGAGGCAAAATTAAAATGGCTTATAGCGGTGCCAAACCGCTGAAAAACACTTTTTGATAAGTCATTTAGTTTTAACTTATCAACTTATTTAAAAAGTGCTTATGACTTTTTAGTTATTTTATATGTATAAGCAATCCTAAACACCTTTAAATAACAACTTATTAGCTTATTATGTTTTGGTACCACAATAAACTAATCCAAACATTTTTTTTAAAAACTCCGATTTGACACCGCATATATAAGTTGATAAGCACATTTTAAAATAAGCGTAAGTTGTTTAAATAAGCAATCCCAAACACCCCAAAATAAGTGTTTATATTTCTATTTATGTTTGTCTTAAAATAATTGTCTAATTTTAGAAGTAGAAAACCTAAATTCTCAAATTTATTTTTAATTAAGAGTTGCGAATGAAGAGAAATTAAATAAGGGTAAATATGTTATTTGAGTAACAAAAAAGGGTAATAATTATACATGTTTAAAATTGTGTATCGTTTCAATTGTGATACTTATTTTGGGCTGAAAGTATTTTAGCGTCCCAAAATAAGTGTCTACATTTTTATTTATGTTTGTATTAAATTAAGGGGGTGTTTGGGATTGATTATTTAAAACAACTTATATTTTTATATAAAAGTGCTTATAACTTATGTGGTGTCAAACCGAAGTTTTATAAAAAAAATGCATGTATTAGCTTATGGTGATACCAAAACATAATAAATTAATAAGTTGTTATTTAGGGGGTGGTTAGAATTGATTATACATGTAAAATAACTAAAAAACTTATAAGTTGTTTCAGATAAGTTAATAAGTTAAAATGAAATGACTTATTAAAAATTCCTCATCAACGATGACTAAATGGCATAATCAGTTTTTTTTCTTCCATCCAAACACCGAATGTTGTTTATCAACGGTGACAAAAAAGAATAAGTTAGTAAGCCTTTAAATAAGCAATCCCAAACAATCCCTAAATGTCAAAATTTTTATTTATGTTTGTCTCAAAATAAGTGTCTAGTTTAAAAAATATATGACTAAAATTTCAAATCTACCCTCAATTAGTGAATAAATATTTAAGTGTTGTGAAGAGAGAAAAATTAATTATGTGTAAATTTGTCATTTGGTTAACTAAAAAGTGTAATTATTGTATATGTCTATAACTGTGTGCCATTTTTATTATACACATTTAATTAATTTGGGATGAAGGGAGTAAGTAAGTACCACGATGTCACATGCTTCCACCACAATCATAAGATCATCAAACTCATAAAACTAGACAAACATGGTGCAAACACGATAACATACTGTTCAGATAGGCACATAAAGTTTGCAACATGCTGCACGTTTTTCCAAACAATCGTCCACGTTCTACTGTTCTAGGTCCAAATTCCTTCATCCACAACTACAAACTCGACTCCGAAGATTTAAGGCGTTATTTTCATTTTTATTTTATTATGTTTATTAAGTAGATCGTGTGAAAGCAATAATTTATGGTTTTCATGTCTTTATTTAGGAAAGATTCAATCTCGTTAATTCTCGGTCTTTTTTGAATTTTGAAATTTTGACCGAAAGGACTTTTATAACCTTGATTATTCAGATTTCATAAGATACATGAATTATATGGTGTAGGATAAAACACATATTACTAGGGGTAATATAACTGTAAAATATATTATTAATAATTCCATAAACAACACAACCACAACTACAGATTTTCTCATAAATTGATCTTGCTATAAATGTGTTATAGATCAAAGATAGAGGGTTTTGCTGGATCTTTTGATTTGTCCATATTAATTTAGATGAGATATCTGTTAAGCCTAAGGGCATTTAGGTTTACCCTCTTGTGTTTTCCTATCCCGATAGCAAGGGCATTCATCTTTGTGTCCAAAAAAGCCCGAAGGAACACATAAACATGCGTTACAGCAACTGATACACGTATCAATGCAATTTCCAGGATGATGCGTTTGAGAACAACGAACTCCACATGCATCTGGGCATTCTGGAACATAAATCACATTTTATTATAACTGACTTGATTCACGTGAACCTTATAACATTAATTTCTTACATCGAGAATAAATACTTACGTTCTGGTGTTAACGATCCTTCTCCTCCTGCCTAATCAAATTCAAAACAAAACGATCAAGTAAATAACAATTATTACTAGTTTAAGAATCAAGATACAATAACATAATAAACAGATATAAATGATCATTTGCACGACTTATTTAACTGATTTAAGTGTTTCGTGATGAGTTAAAGATACTGATTTCGAGTCTCATGCTTGAATGTTATGTATAAAATACAAATAGGATTGCTTACATGTGAACGGTTTATGATGGTGATAGAGAGAAGAATGAAGAAGAAACTAGCATCAAGTTTGGCCATTGATAACACAACAAATATGAAACCTTTTTTTTATCACGATATGTAAGAAATTGATTTTTGTTGATATGTGCAATTACATTCTATACAATATATATAGCAGATTAAACGTTATCAATTATAGAAAATATTAATAACAATTTTAACTATATTTAACACCTACACACTCTTAGGTTGTAATTGATTCTAAATATTGCTAATAAATCATTGTTTTCAATGAAAAAGATTTGATATTATGTGACAAAGAATCAGTGATTTCAACACAATCTAATATACCAACTATTTATGTGTGTATATGCTATGGTTTTTCAATTATGTGCCATTAGGGCACATTGTAAAATATTTGATATTGAAAACAATATTTATTTATTAATTAATTATTAATATTTATTTATCTATAGATTTTTTTTAAAAGTTTTGCTTTAATTATTTTATTGATGTATTTAAGTTTGTTTTATTTCGATTATCTTAATTTTAATTTTATTTTTAACTAGAAGCGTACTCGTGCAATGCAGCGAGATACATCACGATTTTAATGTTTATTTTTATTTTTTGTTTTTTATTGATTTACAGTACGATTTTGGATGGTTTTTATTGAGTGATTATAGTTTTTTTATATATAAATTTGTTTAATTTAGGCTTAACAATATAATGTTTTTTATATAAAAAAAATTAAGTAGTTTGTTAAAATTCATTAATTATCTTATATATTTTAAATTTTTTATATTTAAATTGAGATGTTTATCCTGTTTTGATTATGTTTATCAGAATTCAAATTTCATAATATTAGGATTTGGGGATTAGAGATAAGGACTTTGGGGGATAAGAATGAAATTTATTAATTAGGGTTAAAAGCATTTAAAAGTAGTACATATTGCTTCATTAATTGTTTTTTAAGAGATTTTAAGTAGATTAACATTAAATAATAGTACATAATGCTTAATATATCACGATTTTAATGTTTATTTTTATTTTTTGTTTTTTATTGATTTACAGTACGATTTTGGATGGTTTTTATTGAGTGATAATAGTTTTTTATATATAAATTTGTTTAATTTAGGCTTAACAATATAATGTTTTTTATATAAAAAAAATTAAGTAGTTTATTAAATTCATTAATTATTTTATATATTTTAAATTTTTTATATTTAAATTGAGATGTTTATCCTGTTTTGATTATGTTTATCAGAATTCAAATTTCATAATTTTAGGGTTTGGGGATTAGAGATAAGGATTTTGGGGGATAAAGATGAAATATATTAATTAGGGTTAAAAGCTTTACAGGTAGTACATTAGGCTTTAGTAGTTATTTTTAAGAGATTTTAAGTAGATAGCTTTAAATGATAGTACATAAAGCTTAGTGAGTTGTAATTAAGAGTTTTTTATGTCATCTTTATAATATAGTATATATTATTAGGTTTTAGTTATTCTACTGCTAATGCTAGCTTTATTTTTTTCCTTTTGGTTTGTTTCTATACAAACTATTAACTTTAACCCTATATTTATATATAACAAAACTCACATATACTGTTTATTTTTAGTGAGATTTGAACCCTTAATTTTTAAAAAAGGCTGAAATCTACCTGATAACACTCGCCTAATACCCGTTTGGCGAATTTAGGATTTTTTTTTAGTTGTATTCTCAACCAATTTTGCTGTTTTTTCGTTTTTTTTAAATGAGAGACTCCAGACTTTGTCCAAACTAATCGTGTGGCAAACTGAGACTGTAGGTTTCACCCACAACCCTGATTCATATATCTAGATGGCAAGATTTAAACGCGGGTTGATTTTATCATCCCTTTGTCCTTATGCACCACACTACCACCTTTGTGGTTAACTTCGATGATTATTAAGTGGTGCTTTGATGAACTTTTTTTCCCCAAATGATGCAATGTGTGTGTTCATGAATGCTGAAAATATCATTCTTCTTTGTATTTTGGATGTCAAGCAATACTACAAACCTGATAGCAGAGTCTGACTCATAAACTTTTTCAAACAGTGTCACAAAAAATCGATATAATACAAAATAAAATAAATATTAATTAGAAAACTGCAATGTCTTTAGCATCATCATTATTGGATTATGATGAGATGGCATTTAATGGAGTAACATTAGTAGTCATATTTGATGGGATAATAAGAACATCTTCAATAACTATGCTAAATAGAAAACTTAGCATTTTTTTTCTCTAGCAGTTATGCTAAAAGCATATGTTAAAATAGAGAAAAGGAGAAAGAAAATGTGAAAATCTGTAAAACTCTATATAAGAGAGAGAGAGAGAGAGAGAGAGAGAGAGAGAGAGAGAGAGAGAGTGTGAGTGAGTGTTTAATCTTTTCCCACCAATAAAAAGTATTGAAAATAAATGTTTAGAATAGAGAAATAATATTTTATTAATCATATTAAATATTTTAACAATATAGTTAGTGCTAAAATTGTTAAAATAAAGTAGCTATTGCAATTAGATGTTATTTTCGATTTTTATTATATGATGGTTCATAAGCAGGTGCGCGAAATCAACAGTTTCTGAATTTTATTTCTCTATTTACGAAAGAATAAATATTATCAATTCTCGTTTTTTTTCTTTTTTTGAATTTTGAAATTGTGGCCATCATGCCAATATAAGATTCACATATAAAATGCCTTTTTGAAACCTTGATTATTCATTGAATAATACTGAAACTTTTGTTACCATTAGCATAAAGTATTAATTTTCGATGTTCTAAAAGAATCTATTATGTATTTCATAAGATAGATAAAGTATACGGTGTAGGATAAACACAGACTATATGTTGGAAAATTTTAGTAAAAATGTGATTTTTTACTAACTTTGGACACAAATAAATACATGTATATGTATTGTATATATCTAACTCTTCGTGGGTTTATGTTCTCCTATATGAGAGCTTCGCAACGATATATTATGTGTCCAAAACGGAATATGTGTGAATGAGATATCGATGCTCAAAGTTGAGTGTTTGGGAAGAAAATTGGCAAAACCAAGTGGGTGTGGGAACTTGTCCCACATAGGAAGGAGGACCAAAACTTATAAGGTTTATAACCTTAGATGTGGAAGGAGCTTACAAGCTCTTTGTTTGGTTTTACTCCATCACCTACCCGCGCGCAGGGGGGTGCCGATTGCCACTGTCGTAGGCTAAAATCGGCGAACTTGTGCATGGGCGCAACCTGCGGACACGAATGCCGCTCCGAAATCTTGTGCTCGCTGAATTTTCTTTTGTTTCTCCGGCGATTTTTTTAGCCAAGTAGAATTATCCGGCAGTACTTCTGCTCTAGCTGTTGTACCCTGGGAACAGACGGCAAATCTGTTTAAGGGAATCGTGTTCAACACGAGCCTCAGCATCTATCGTTTCGATATACGATTTATTCGTTTACGTTTTCTGTCGATTCCCTTTCTATACGATTTGTTCTATTATTTTGTTGATCGTATTGTGTTTTACATTCTTAGAATTTATATGTATTATTAAGAAATACATACTTATAGTGGACTGTGTACTAACACTATCAGGAGTAATATCACTGTAAAAGATATTATTATTGATGCCATAAACAAGACGATTACAAACAACGGATTATCTCATATTAATGAATCTATAGCTAGCTAGAAATGTGTCGCAGACAAAAAATAGAGGATTTCACTCGATCTTTCAATTTGTCCATATCCATTCACATGAGATATCTGTTGAGCCTAAGGGCATTTAGGTTTACCCTCTTGTGTTGTCCTATCCCGATAGCAAGGGCATTCATCTTTGTTTCCAACAAATCCCGAAGGAACACATAAACATGCGTTACAACAACTGATACACGTATCAATACAATTTCCAGGATGATGCGTCTGAGAACATCGAACTCCACATGCATCTGGGCATTCTGTAACATGAATCACATTTTATTAGAACTGACTTGATTCACGTGAACCTTATAATACTAATTTATTACATTCAGAATAAATACTTACGTTCTGGTGTTAACGATCCTTCTCCTCCCGCCTAATCAAATTCAAAACAAAACGATCAAACAAACACTTATTAGCATAATATATCATCGTAAAAATATTTGGGTTAAAAATACTGATTTCAGGTCTCATGCCTGAATGTTATGCAATAGAATACAAATAAAATTGCTTACATTTGAACGGTTTATGACAGTGATGGAGAGAAGAAGAACGAAAAAGAAGAAACTTGCATCAAATTTGGCCATTGATAACACAACAAAGAACAAGTTTTTTTGCTCACAATTTGAAAGAAATTGTTTTTTTTGTTGATTTATGCAATTACACTCTATACAGTATATATAGCAAATTACATAATGTTAATAATAGAAAGTATTAACAACATTTATAATTCTATCTAAATTGCACCATCTTAACTTCGTAATTGATCATAAATATATGCTAAGAATATCATTATTTCAATGAAGGAAATTGTGTAAATGTATTACTATATTTCAAAATTTCAATTATATGCCTTTAGGACACATAATAATAGGAATATTTAATATGGAAATAATATTTCTTCACAAATTACCTTTCCAAGTATTGGCCAATCTTTTTATAATTATTTCTTTTCAAATCTTTTTTTATTTTCTTTAGATGCAAAACCGTTTTATAACAAAACATTTTTTTTCAAATTATGATTTTCATTCTTGTGGTTTAGAAATTATGGTTTTCATTCTTATGATTTGTAATTTATTATTTTTTCGGTTCTTATGGTTTAAAAATCTTTATTGTTTTAATACTTATATTTAAAGGTAGAAATTAGTCCAGTGACGAAAATATTAACAAACTGCAAAGTATAGGGATGAAAGTCGCAAATTTTAAATTATATATATATGGATCGAGTCGAGTGTAACTGATTTTGGATGAATCTGGGCCGTTTAAAATCACCTCAGATTAAATCGCAGCCCTTGAAATTCCTATTTTCACGGTGGTGTTTAATTCCCACCCCCAAATCAGCCCACTTCCCATTTGTTTCCCTCCCTCCCCTCACGCCTCCACGACTCCACGTTCCAGCCCCACTTTCTCTTCCACGAACTCTCTCCGCCTTCAACTCCACGTTCATGAGTTCCAACTTCCATTTCCACATGTTGCTCCTACACAAACCCTCCCCCCTCTCCATGTTCTGCTTCTGCAAATTGCCCTAATTCTCTCCCTCTCCCCCCATTTCATCGTGTGATTGAGTATTTTCGATTACTATCCATTTCTCTCCACTTCACGGCAACTCCCTCCCGTCTTCGCCTAGACCAAATGCTAAAGGTTCGTTCTTCTCTGATTCCATTTCATTGTTCTCGGTTCCGGATGCTGCTTACTCCCCAGGTTTTTATTTCTCCATCTCTAATTTCTGGTTGGACTTTCTCCATCTCGAAGATTTCCAGTGTAGTATGGCTTATTCCATCTCTGGTTTAGGGTTTAGAAACGATTGCTCTCAATCAAAAATCCAAATATTCATCTCCTCTGGTATGGATTCCAATCTGGACATGTTCTTGATAGCATAAATGGTTCTTTTAAACACAATTGCATAAATAATTTATCCTATGGTTTTTTTTACACTGTTGGGAATTTTTTGTTCCAGGTACCCAAGAGCATCAACAATTATTCATCTATGTTCTTGAACAGGTTTGTGCTCCCATCTTGGTACACTAAATTGTTGTTTGATTTCTTAAGATAGAGGGTTTATTTTTGAATCGATTTTTGTATACTATGGTTAAATCGTTTTTTGAATAATAGGGCTAAATTTATTTTTGAATCTTTATTCATCTCATCATTGATTTTGTTGTATACATCTTTTGTTACTTGCGTATTAAACGATCCTCGTGAGCACTTACATATCGTGGGATTTTAATAATTTGATGTTTCTTGCTTTTATCGGATCAGGTGACAATGTTTTCGCGAACGACTTATGTTTGGCAAGCCTAAGCAAGAAGCGAATGTTGTTACTACATTAGACAAATTAAACGAGGTACTCTTTGAGATTTATATGTTTCCTTACAAGTTTCACTATTTTTTTTCATTTGTCGAAATCTGGTTGCTTTTCTAAGTGGAAATTCTTATCTACTTGGTGATCTTGGTTGGAAGAATTGGTTTTTGTGATTGGTTTCTAATAGTCTACTTTAAGGTTCATCTACATGTTTATGCTTATTTTTATTTTTATATCCTTACATTAGGATTGAATAATTAGTTAATACTAACATTATCAAATGACAAAATAAATTGTTCTTTCTTGGAAAGTTGTGATGTTGGGATATGGATGTGGAACCCTACTTGGATTGGCAATGGGAAATCTAATGTTATCAACGGGAAGACCAAAGTGGCTCAATGGGATGAAGTAGGGCATATAATCTTGATGAGGCGAAAGAAGAGAAGATACATGTAGGAAATGAAATTAGGTACGTGTTTCCCATGTTTTCCTATTTCACCAAGTTGTGCAAAATGAATGTTTACTCTTTTTTTTTCTTTTTCAATAGTTCATGATGCAGGTAAAGAAGTTGGGTGGAACATGCGGTTGTAGATCTAGGGTCTTAATTATGTTGCATTTTGTGTCTTTGGATTATTATTATATTATTATTGCTATTGCATATATATATATATATATATTAAATATGTTGGTAGAATTTATTATTTGAAATGGGTGATCATATGGAACCATGAAGCGATGGTCTGTGCCATTGTATCCCCCTAAGTAGGTCCACCCCTGATTGATTGAAAAGAGGAGTTACTTGATTGAAGAAGCTTACTTTAGTCTCTCCTCACCTACTCTGCAGTGACCCTTGAAATGTTCTTCCATCTTTTCCGTGTATTCAATAATTTTAATAATCTGTGCAGATGCTTGAAATTTTAGAGAAGAAAGAAAAGGCACTTCTGAAGAAAGCTTCCGCAGAGGTCGAAAAGGCAAAGCAATTTACAAGTGCAAAAAATAAAAGGGTATAAATTGAGATTTAAATTTACGTCTTGCGTTTTTGCAAGTTGAATTTGTGTGGTGATTTTGATTTATAATTTATATGGTTTAGTGTCAATACATCTTCGTCCTATGACATATGCTAAACTTTGTATTCTCGTGTGTTCAAAGGTAATTGTTGAAAACCTCTTCTTTTTAGTTACCTATTTCCTCTCATATTCACTATTGCTAAGTATTACGCACGTGGACCTTGAAGCTTTACTCTGATTTGATGAGTTTTTGCATGTTGACCTTGAAGCTTTACTCTGATTTGTTGAGTTTCAATGTATATTTCAAGGCTTATTGTTGGTGAAGTTTTCTTTCATAGATTAAGACCCTGTTTCCTTGATTTCTTTTACTACATTCATCAATGCACTGCTTGTAGGTAAGGGCAATTTGGGAATTGGGACAGTAATCGAACACTTAGTTCATATGCATAAAACTCATGTATCTTAGGTTGAGAAATCATTTGGAAAAATATAAGGGGGATGATAAAAGTCTATGGAGCTTATTGAAACACTACTTGAAGTAGCGGTTTGAAAAGCTTATGGCTTACGAACAGGGTTTTTCAATATACTCAAAGGATAAGTTGACTTATTGTTGTCAAACATGGCCTTATATGCTTATCATGCAGGTGTCTTAAAGCATTGACTGCAACTCTGCAGTATAACAGGAAGCTTAAAGTTAAAGATCTGGACTTGGAGGAATTGTTGCTGGATGGCAGTGAAGAGGGTGTTGATGGAGATCCGAACATGTCAAGTGAACTTGCTCACTGTTTTCGGGCACTGGCAATGCCGCTTTTCTTGATGAATTCCTCAAGGCAAGACTTGACCCCGATATCAGTGACTCCAAAAGAAGAACCCCTTTGGTAATCTACTAATCTTTCCGTATCTTGATCATTATAAAATCGATCTCATTTACAACCAAGAAAAGTTTCCAATTTGATTTTTTTATTTTGTTTAAATCACCACATTGCAACATTAATAAACAATGTATCAATATGTAAACAATAACAACTTTATTTTTTGGATATGAACTAATGGATCTTTTACTTAGAAATAGCAAGTTCAATGATCGAAACCAATATATATTGAATTAATATACGAAAAACTAGAGCTTGAATAACAACAAACAAAAGCATAAAGACCCCAAAACAGTAATATCATTTTGAAGCCTGTTTATCAATACAAACACCTTAAAGTATGGCGCACAATGTTTTAAAACCCGGCTCGACCCGGCCGGTTCAACCGGTTGAACCGGGAACCGGTCGAGAGACCGGGTCAACTATCACCGGGTTTTTGGGGATTTATGAACCGGATCGAACCGCCGGGTTTTTGAGAAAACCGGTTGAACCGGTATGATTGAACCGGCAAAAACCCGGGTTGACCCGGTTAAAAAAATAATTTTTTTATATATGCAAGAAAATGAAAAATACATAAAATTTTTGAAACCGGGTCAACCACCCGGTTGTACTGGTTGAACCGTGACCCGGTCACCACACCGGGTCAACCAAAAAACCGGTTTTTAAAACATTGATGGCGCATTATATATCCTTTGAAAACAAAATAATATTTTATATTAATTGTCCCCCCCCCCCCCTCACTCAATATTTCGAATCCTATACCACTGGGCTTCCATTTCAGACCCTTTACGGCCAGTGAGCTATTGTGCGCTACTGCAATGAGGAACGATAACAGTTGTGAAATGCCTCTTGAAACATGACCTGCTCGTAGATTCAAAGGACCACCATGGATCAACGGCTACTCGTGCTTTAACGGGGCTAATGTGAACGATCACACCATCAAGAACAAGATTCCGACAGAGAATTTGAAGGATTTCATTGCAAAAAGAGAGGTCGTGTACCAAATCAAGCTGCCAAATCAAGATCTAGTGACGGAGACCGTCTCTTTCGGTGGCCGGAAAGGGAAAGGGAAGATTGAGGGGGCTATTTTGGGAAAATCACAAGGACAATTTGTTGGTAGGGTTAGTATTTAAAAGAGGCTTCCTATGGTAAGGAAGAAAATTAGTTTTAAAGAGGCTGGGAAACTTATTAAGATGCCAAATTTATTGATGGAGCTCGAGATTATTGCAAAGTACATGCTTATACTTTGTGCATGAATAGTTGTACATTTTCTTCAAAATTGGGTTTTTTATAATGACAATTAAAGCTTATTTATGGTTTTCTTTAAGGTGAAAAGTTTAGATTTGATGCTACAGATGCAATAAGCACAAATGAAGATGGAGCATAAATTGACATCATTGAAGTGATTAAAGATAACAAGCTTTTTGTAGGACAAATGCCTTGATGGTTTATACAAAAACTAATCAATAAAACCATTAATCAAAGGTACAAATAAACCGACCAAGGCAGGTTACCAAAAAAGAAGGAAATGTTACGGTTTTGGTCGTATGTGTATCATTTACGCATTGCTAGATTGTGCAAACTGACTGATGCCATAACTTAAGGTTATTTTATTATATCCATGGGTGTGGTGAGGTTTGTACCTAAATGTGATGTG
Source organism: Arctium minus (assembly GCA_954870635.1). Lineage (NCBI taxonomy): Eukaryota > Viridiplantae > Streptophyta > Magnoliopsida > Asterales > Asteraceae > Arctium > Arctium minus. The sequence continues at coordinate 197,434,305 of OX941080.1, read as the reverse complement.
TGGAATATGGTAATATAAAATTTCATAGTTCATATCATACAAAATACAAAATTTTATAGTTTATATCTATATAAAGACGAGTTATGGTTATCTTAAAATTGTTTATGAGAAATAACTAAATAGGCATTGTGTCCAAACTCTTAAAGCTACACACCTCCCACAATCTCTTTCATATATTTAAAATCAAATCATTTATAATTTATAAATTACATTTTATATCTTTATAGTTAGTTATTTAATTAACTTTATATTCCTTAGTTTTTCATTCTTCATTTTCCACATAAAATTAACACCAAGAAGAAAGGAAATAGAACAAAAAATGGAGCATGATTATTTGTTTCGAGTTTTCAGTTTCGATTTTGAAATACTTCGCGTCGCATCGTGCACGGGTATGTAACTAGAGGACAAACCAAACGGGATAACTGAGTCTGCATGGAAGCTTTTGAAGCTGCAAAAGTTGTTTAAAATAGAATTCTAGAAACATAAACCACAACTCGAAAAATAATTGGTTACATATACTTGCTAGACTATGCCGATCGCGAAATGATTCGATTTGCTTTCGGCCCCGATAATTTGATCCAAAACTTAATACAAAAGGCCAAAATTGAGCTCAATTTAGTCACGAAACCAGTTCCTTCGCCTTCGATATCGCCATTGCTTCAATTTCGACCGATTTTGCATCCGAATCAACCCTTTTTGTCCTCACAAACCCCGTCCACGATGCCGTTACCGTATCCGAATATGGTTTCCGATGATTGTAGGTACCAAAATCAATATTTTTTTTATAGGATTAGGAGCTCAATTCGAACCTTTTAGTCGAGAAATCATCATTTCTGAAGATTGTTATACCCTATATGGGAATTTTGGATTAAGAGGAAGAAGAGATGGAATACCATCAAAGATTGGTCATTATTTCATTAAAGGACATTGTAAACATGGCAATAACTGTAAGTTCTTTCATGCACAATCGATAACGGATTTTAACTCGAACGAACTCGATGATCAAGTTGCGTTTTCACCCGGTTCGCTTGAAAAACTCGAGTTTGAGATCACGAAAATCTTGAAATCGAGAAGGGTAATCCGATTTCGATCGCTTATTTGCCTATGATCTATTATGAAAGATACAGAAGGACCCTTCAAGCCGAAGGGTACCTGACCGAGAGTCAAAGGCACGAAAATCCGGTTATAGTTTGACTAAGCCTCTTGCTCGATTGGAAAAAAGCATTCTGCAATGATGAAAAGACTTATCAATCAAATAACATAATCTAAATTAAAGTCAATTAAAGTCATGTTGTATACCCGACCAACGGACGGGTATAACACTAGTTACTTTATGGTTTATGTCAATGTGTGCTTCTAAATCGATAGATTTCCGATTTTATTTTCTTTGTTTATTACTAGGCATATACCCGTGCGATGCAGCGGAATGTGAGTAAAGAATGAACAATTAATGTTACTTCCTTATAGACATGCCATCAACAATAAACCATGACCTAAGAATCACAACTTATGAAACACTAAACCTTAAACCCATAAAGATATTCAATAATTAGTTTATATTACAATTATTGACGAAAAAAATTATAATGATATAATTTATAATAAAAATGAAAAGTATTTTACGATTATGTATTTTTAATGCGCTAACGGTGGAAAAAAAATAAAACGTATGGATAGAAAACAAATTAATTCGTTGATATTAATGATATTTAATAGTACGGTTAAATTAAAAAACATTCAATATTGGGTTCGTTTTAAAGGTATTGACGAGATGATTATTATGGTATAATTTGTAGAAAAATGAACGTATTTTTTTTCATTGCATTTTTGTTCATATACTATTATTTGTGTTAATATGATATAAAGTAAATTAAATAAGTAAGTGTAAGGTGGTAAATGTAACATTGTAAGAGTGGTAAATGTTATTATACAAAAGATTGTACAATAACCGTTTTAGAATTTTTATCTATACTATTATATAGACATATATTCGCACACGATGCAACGTGAAAAATCGTGCAATCGAAGGAACAATTGGCAAAAGTATGTATCCGCTCGCAAAACATCTCGAAATCAAAATGACAACAACGTTTTCATTTTAAGTTTGTATTTTTCGTTCTTATCAATACTTTAGTCTATGAATCATAGACTAAATACATTAGTTTTCATTTCGTTCTTCGTTTGGTGCACTTATATGTGAATCATAAACTAAAATATCGATAAGGACGAAGAATACAAACTTAAAATGAAACGTTGTTGTCATTTTGATTTCGAGATGTTTTGCAAGCGGATACATACATTTATTAATTGTTCCTTCGACTTCACGATTTTTCGCGTCACATCGTGCGCGGGTATATGCCTAGTTTATAATAATAATGAAATGTATTTTTAATATATTTTAGTTGATCTGCGATTATGTATTTTTAATATGCTAAAGGTGGAAAAAAATAAAACATATGAATATAAAATAAATTAGTTCATAAATATTCATGATATTTAATAGTATGGTTACATTAAAAAAATATTCAATATTGGACTCGTTTTTAAGATATTGACGAGACGATTATAATGGTATAATTTGTAAAAAAAGAAACATGTTTTTTCATTGCATTTTGTTCATATACCATTATTTGTGTTAATATAACACATGTGTAAAATTAAAAATGAAAAAGTAAGGGATATAAAGTAAATTAAATAACTAATTGTAAAGATGTTAGATGTAACATTGAATTTTGAAAATAACGGTTTACAATTTTAATATAATAGTATAGATATAGATAGTATATATATATAATGTTACATATTTATGATACCAATAAAAATATTCAATAATTAGTTTATATTAAAATTATTGACCAAAAAATTATAATATTAGAATTTATAATACTAATGAAACATACTATTAATATATTTTAGTGGATCTACAATTATGTATTTTTAATATGCTAACGGTGAAAAAAATAAAACGTATGGATAGAAAACAAATTAATTCACATATATTCATAGTTTTTAATAGTATGGTTAAATTAAAAAATATTCAATATTGGGCTCGTTTTAAAGGTATTGACGAGACGATTATAATGGTATAATTTGTAAAAAAAGAAACGTATTTTTTCATTTCATTTTTTTTCCATATACGATTATTTGTGTTAACATGATAAGGGTGTAAAATAAAAAATGAAAAAACAAGGGATATAAAGTAAATTAAATAATTAATTATAAGAGTGGTAAATATAATGTTTAATTTTAGTAGATTTCAAATTCCCTCTCACATCATATCTTATTTTATTTTTAATTCATAGTTACAGTTTTTGTCCCTGAACTATTTTGATAGATTTACTTTTTACCTTTTTGTTTTACATTTTACATTTTCATTATATTAACACATATAAGCATATATTAACTAAAATACGTTAAAAAAATAATTTTTAATTTTAACAAGTTACACCATTATAATCGTTTCGTTGATACCTTCGAAATGAGTCCAATGTTGAATTTTTTTGATTTAATTGTATTATTATATGTCATATATTATACCTTGGTTAGTCGATTTTAAAAAAAAAAGAGAAAATACATTACATCGAACGTAAGTTTTAACATCAAGATAATAAACATAATAAATATATTGCGTATTTTTTTATTCCAACAGATTCCAACTTTGATAATTCATTTAAATCAACATATTCACGAGTACGAGTACGCTCTATATATTATTCATTCACATCTAATCTACGTTTGTATGGGATAATCCACGACATTGCATCTGGAAGTGCATGACGTGTCCAATGGTGTATGAGTGTGAGCATTGGGTAATCTTCTTTTAATACTCAGTTAGTTCACCCATTAACTCTATATGGATAGTGTCTCATGCATCTTCATGACCACCAAAACAAGTAGATATGACTCAAAATTCACAATTTCCATCGCCTAATTCATTTTGTACTTGTGCGATGTATGGATGAAATAAACTCGGGATTTGATCAAGATATGGAGGGGGGTTGTCGTTGGAAGTAGGAGCTATGTCTCGCTGATTCTTTATGACCAAAATATTTGGAGTTGATAAATGTTGGCGCGTTAGAATAATTGTGTCTACGAAGATCTTCAATAATATTTTTATTTATTTCAAATCAATTACTTTACTTTATTTCAAATAATATATTATATATATGTCGAATGATTCTGTTTTCATTGATCGACATGTGATATCCCAAAATAATTGAAATTTGTGATATCCACAATTAATCACATGTGATATCCACAAAATACAACGTAATTATATATGTTAATGTGATATGTTAAAACGTATTTTTTAACATATTTTTAACATATAATAAAATAAAAAAATATTCAATATTGGACTCATTTCGAAGGTATCGAAGAAACGACTATAATGATGTAACTTGTTAAAATTAAATATTATTTTTTTAACGTATTTTAGTTAATATATGATTATATGTGTTAATATAATGAAAATGTAAAATGTAAAACTAAAAGGTATAAAATAAATCTATCAAAAGAGTTAAGGGACCAAAACTGCAACTATATATATAATAACTACTTTCAAGAACCGTCAACAACCGTTTAAACCCTTTAATATAATAGTATAGATATAGATATTATATATATGTCGAATGATTCTGTTTTCATTGATCGACATGTGATATCCCAAAATAATTGAAATTTGTGATATCCACAATTAATCACATGTGATATCCACAAAATACAACGTAATTATATATGTTAATGTGATATGTTAAAACGTATTTTTTAACATATTTTTAACATATAATAAAATAAAAAAATATTCAATATTGGACTCATTTCGAAGGTATCGAAGAAACGACTATAATGGTGTAACTTGTTAAAATTAAATATTATTTTTTTAACGTATTTTAGTTAATATATGCTTATATGTGTTAATATAATGAAAATGTAAAATGTAAAACTAAAAGGTATAAAATAAATCTATCAAAAGAGTTAAGGGACCAAAACTGTAACTATATATATAATAACTACTTTCAAGAACCGTCAATAACCGTTTAAGCCCTTTAATATAATAGTATAGATTATTAGTGATTGTTTGAAGTTAATAACTTTTTATTGTTGTTTATAAATATACTAGAAGCGTATTCGTGTAATGTATGGAGATACATCACAATTTTAATGTTTTTTTTTATTTTTTGTTTTTTTATCGATATATAGTACGATTTTGGATGATTTTGAGAGAGTGATAATGATTTTTTTATAAATTTGTTTAACTTAGGGTTAATAATAATGCTTTTTATATGAAAAAATTAAGTATTTTGTTAGAATTCAATGATTATCTTATATATTTTAAATTATTTATATTTAAATTGATATGTTTATTCTGTTTTAATTATGTTTATCAGTTAATTATAAATTCAAAAATATAGCTTTAGAAAATTGTATTCAACTATTCATGCATCATGACTTGTAATCTTGAATTTTAAGTAATGTGTATCAATAAACAGTATTTTATGCATAAAAACTTGTTTTTAAGAGTTTTTTCGATAGTTTAATAATACTGTAATTTATTTAAAGTTTAATAATATATATATATATATATTTTATAAAATAAACATTAAATATTCTGTTAGATTTTCTTAATTAGATTTTTTATATTTAAAATTTGATTTTTATCATGTATTTAGTTATGTGGGGAGTGATTTTAGAGGAGTTGAAGTGAGAGTGATTTTAGAGGAGTTAAAGTGGTTAGAGATAAGTATTGAAAGTTAATAAATAACATTAAATGTAGTACATAAAGCTTTAATAGTTGTTTTTAAGAGATTTTAAGTAATTATCATTAAATAGCAGTACATTAAGTTTTAACAAGTGTTTTTGAGAGTTTTTTTTATAGATGTTTTATAATATAGTATAAATATAGATAAATAATGTAGATATTTATTTAGGAAGAAGGGAGTAGTAAATAACAACCAAATTTAATTTATTTCTAATTTAGTCATTAGGACTAAAACATTTAACTTTTGAAAATCGAGGGTGAAAATTTTAATTAGTTTAATGGGACTCGCAACTTATTTGGTCAACTATACATGATTGTTTATAGTGACTTAACGACACAAGAAGTGATTTATTAAGTAAGTTTTGAGGGAGGAGCTTTAAGCAATATGTCAAGTTTTTTTTTCCCAAACTTATCCCTCCATCTATCAAGAAGTCATCCTAGACAAAAACTTTTCCAATATATACAAAAAGATTATTCCACATAGATAGTTTTATCCACACATGACTTACAGCCTGTTTGTTAGCAGCTTAATGAGCTTAATATGGCTCACAACTTATTTGGTCAACTATACATGATTGTTTGATACTGACTTAATATGATAGAAAAGTTTATCCAGTAAGCTTCTAGGGGGGAGCTTTATGTAGAAAGTCTAGTTTTTTTCAAACCTGCCCCTCCTAATTAAAAAAAACGCTCATTCCATCTATGAAAAAACTCTCCCAAACAAAAATCTTTCTCATCTATACAGACAGATTAATCCATACATGCAACTTTATCGATACAAAACTTAATAAAAAACCAACCAAACAGCCCCTTAATGAAAAATCAACCAATCAGCCCCTAAGATTTATATGCTTATGATATATGTTGTTGGTGCATTATAAAATCTCATGTAACATTTAATATAATTCAAGTGTGCTAAAAAATTTGTTACATATTTCATAACAAAGAAAAAAAATATCTATATACAAGGTATACGATAAAACACATGTATTACTATACAATAAATTGTTGATAATGTCATAAACAAGACGACTATAACTATAGATTCTCTCGTAAATGATTAAAAATGTGTTATACAAAAGATAGAGGATTTTGCTCACGATCTGCCAATGCATTTCGTCTATTTATATGAGATTTATTGAATTCAAAATAAAACGTAGATTTCACTTTGTTGGTAAACATAAATGACCCTAAGGTCATTTAGGGGTAAAATGACTTTAAGGGCATTTAGGTTTACCGTCATGTGTTTTCCTATCCCGATAGCAAGGGCATTCATCTTTGTGTCCAACAAACCCTGAAGGAACACATAAGCATGCTTTGCAGTAATTGTTACAAGCATCCAAACAATTTCCACGATGATGTGTTTTAGAACAGCGAACTCCACATGCATCTGGGCATTTTGTAAAGTTCACATTTATTAGAAGTGAAACGACACTAATTTCTTACAATGAGAATAGATACTTACGAGCTGGCGTTAGTGATCCTTCTCCTCCCGCCTAATCAAAATTCAAAACAAGACGATGAAGTAAATATACAATTATTAGTGTGTAAATATTCGAGCTTTTAACGAGTCACTCGAGCTTGTGTAGATCGTGGACACAAAATAAAGCTTGTTTAATTTGACGAGTCAAGTTCTATAACACAAATGTTTGACTTGACTTGTTCGAAAGCTTGATTAAACTTTACCAGTCGAGTAGAGTTGAGCATACACTTTTTTGAGCCAAACATATTAATATTTTTATAAATTATATAATCAAAATATATAAATCATCGAGCTTGAACAAATAAACGAGTTAATCGATCTTAAGTTCTAGCTCATAAACAAGCATCGAGTTCGAGCTCAAGCCCGACATTGAAAAAGTTATTTGAGCTCGAGCTTGATATTATTTTTTCAGCCGAGCTCAAATAACCTGCTACTTGACTCCACTCATCTCGTTTACACCCCTACTCATACTTAAATGTTATGCAATAACTATATATATATATATACAAAGATTGCTTACATATGAAAGATTTATAATGGTAATGGGGAGAAAACAATGAAGAAGAAGAACAAAAAATTAAGTATTTTGTTAGAATTCAATGATTATCTTATATATTTTAATAACATTTAGAAAAAATAACCAATTACATATTTAATAATATAGTTAAAACAAAATTATAGTAATATAATATATTAATTAATAATGACACATGGAAATGTCTGCATAAAAGGAAGACCCTACACATACCAAATTGGTGGGTGTTATAAGCCTGCAGTAGTAATATGTATTTTGTGCTTTGATACTTATAAATTAAGAGATTTTTAAAATCTTACATAAAATGATGGTACCTTGTGCCTAATAATTTGTATTTAAGAGTTTTTTATTCGTGTTTTATAATATGGTATAAATGTTTGTCTTAAAATAATTGTCTAATTTTAGAAGTAGAAAAACTAAATTCTCAAATTTATTTTTAATTAAGAGTTGTGAATGAAGATAAATTAAATAAGGGTAAAGATGTTAGAGTAACAAAAGAGGGTAATAATTATACATGTTTAAAATTGTGTATCGTTTCAATTGTGGATACTTATTTTGGGCTTAAATTAGTATTTTACGTCCCAAAACAAGTGTTTACATTTTTATTTAACTTTGTATTAAAATAAGGGGGTGTTTGGGATTGATTATTTAAAACAACTTATGTTTTTATATAAAAGTGTTTATTAACTTATGTGGTGTCAAACCGGAGTTTTATAAAAAATGTTTGTATTAGCTTATGTTAATACCAAAACATAATAAATTAATAAGTTGTTATTTAGGGGGTGTTTAGAATTGCTTATACATGTAAAATAACTAAAAAACTTATAAGTTATTTCAGATAAATTAATAAGTTAGAATGAAATGACTTATTAAAAAGTCCTCATCCACGGTCACAAAATGGTATAATCAGTTTTTTTTTTCTTCCATCCAAAAATTGAATGTTGTTTATCAGCGGTGACAAAAAGGTATAAGTTAGTAAGCCTTTAAATAAGCAATCCCAAACAATCCCTAAATGTCTAAATTTCTATTTACGTTTGTCTCAAAATAAGTGTCTTTTTTTGAATATTGAAATTTTGGTCATCGTGCCAATATAAGATTCACATATAAAAATGCCTTTTTGTAACCTTGATTATTCATTGAATAATACTGAAGCTTTTGTCACCATTAGCATAAAGTATTAATTTTCGATGTTCTCAAAAATCTATTATATATTTCATAAGATAAACACAGACTATCAGGAGTAATATCACTGTAAAAGATATTATTATTGATGCCATAAACAAGACGATTACAAACTACAGATTATCTCATATTAATGAATCTATAGCTAGCTAGAAATGTGTTGTAGACAAAAAATAGAGGATTTCACTCGATCTTTCAATTTGTCCATATCCATTCATATGAGATATCTATTGAGCCTAAGGGCATTTAGGTTTACCCTCTTGTGTTGTCCTATCCCGATAGCAAAGGCATTCATCTTTGTGTCCAAAAAAGCCCGAAGGAACACATAAACATGCGTTACAGCAACTGATACACGTATCAATACAATTTCCAGGATGATGTGTCTGAGAACATCGAACTCCACATGCATCTGGGCATTCTGTAACATAAATCACATTTTATTAGAACTGACTTGATTCACATGAACCTTATAATACTAATTTATTACATTCAGAATAAATACTTACGTTCTGGTGTTAACGATCCTTCTCCTCCCGCCTAATCAAATTCAAAACAAAACGATCAAACAAATAACACTTATTAGCATAATATATCATCGCAAAAATATTTGGGTTAAAAATACTGATTTCGGGTCTCATGCCTGAATGTTATGCAATAGAATACAAATAAAATTGCTTACATTTGAACGGTTTATGACAGTGATGGAGAGAAGAAGAACGAAAAAGAAGAAACTTGCATCAAATTTGGCCATTGATAACACAACAAAGAACAAGTTTTTTTGCTCACAATTTGAAAGAAATTGTTTTTTTTGTTGATTTATGCAATTACACTCTATACAGTATATATAGCAAATTACATAATGTTAATAATAGAAAGTATTAACAACATTTATAATTCTATCTAAATTGCACCATCTTAACTTCGTAATTGATCATAAATATATGCTAAGAATATCATTATTTCAATGAAGGAAATTGTGTAAATGTATTACTATATTTCAAAATTTCAATTATATGCCTTTAGGACACATAATAATAGGAATATTTAATATGGAAATAATATTTCTTCACAAATTACCTTTCCAAGTATTGTCCAATCTTTTTTTAATTATTTCCTTTCAAATCTTTTTTATTTTCTTTAAATACAAAACCGTTTTATAACAAAACATTTTTTTATTAAAAATTAAGGTTTTCATTTTTGTGGTTTAGAAATTATGGTTTTCTATCTTTATGATTTGTTTATTATTATTAGTGATTGTTTGAAATTAATAACTTTTTATTGTTGTTTATAAATGGGAAAATTGCACCAAAATGGAACAAACTTTACCCTTATTTCTGTTTTAGGGAACTAACTTTCAAAATCCTCATTTAAGGGTCTAAGTCAAAGTTTCCATTTATTTAGGGGTCTAGTTAACTGGTTGACCAGCAAATGATGACATGGCCCAAACATCTTGCCAACTAAGATTCCACATCATCATTAAATGTATAAAATTAAATCTAAAATAATAAAGTTACATTAATAAAATTCCACATCAGTTTTTAAAATTAAAAATTTATTATTTTTATCTAATCAACGTAGATAAATCAAAAATCATATTCATCGTCGATAATTTATTTTATTTAAAAGATATCACATTGTTTAAAATTAGTGTTGTATAAAACTAATATCTCACTTTTTGGACAAAAAAAATAAATAGAAATTGATTCACCAATTAAAATTAATCTCTTGTATCAAAGATAAATAATTATATTCAACCCAAGCCATATTAATTGCAAAGGTTAAATCCAACATTCAAATCCTCAAAACTAAATTAAGGTCAATAAGATGACATTGTTACAAAAAATGGCAACAAAATTGGTTCAAAACCTTAAATATGTTACTGCTTCCTCAACTATATGTTAGAACTTAATCATTGACTTCAAATTATGAAATTGGTTGAACTTCAACATCATCAATAGTTGATATATCCACCTCAAAACTAACCTGTGAACTCTGCAAAATAGACATGTTTTTGTTAAATCATATGATATATATATATATATATATATATATTCAAACACAATGTAAATCTCAATTATTGTACTTACCCCTATCATATTATCCCACGAATCCGTTGCATCCTTCCTCTTGTGTTTTGTTTTTTCTCGGTCTACCAACTGGATTCTTTGGCCGAATTGGTGCATCTTTCTTTTGATTTTTACAGCTCCTAGAATTGTGTCCTACCTCCAAACAATTTCTGCAAGTCATCTTTCTTCCTGATTTAGCTACAACTTCATGGCCGTATGCATTTCTCCTACTTTGACTACGTCCTTCACTTGCATCCCTCTTTCTAGCTATTGTAGGTCTACCGGGCATGCGTTTGGATTTTGGGGGCAACGTTTTGGCAAAATTTGTCCTTGGCCAAAGTTTGATCCCATTCAAAGGGTTGATCCTGTGATTGTATGTGTTATTCAAATTTATCGTAGAAAATAATGGAGATACAAACTTAATTGGGTCCTCATGAATAAAGTATATTGCTGCAACAGCATGCGGGCAAGGAATTCCAGAAACTTGCCAACTTCGGCATGTGCATGTTTTGGATTGAATGTCCACAACATAGCCATCTAGTCCTTGTCTTACTTCAAAGAGATTCCCACCATTTGGAGCAACGCGCCAAAACCTACAAAAAGTATTAGCAAACCATAATGTAATATTTATGAAATAAACCACCTTATATGCAGAAAACACAATAACCACAAACATACGTAGCGCATTAATTCTTTATTTTTCTCAACTTTCTTTCTTATATTTGGACAAATCTCATCATTCCAATTGCATGCTTTGTTGCTCATTTTAACCACTCTTTTCATCACCAAAGCTCTAATCTCCTCAAGCATTGTTATTATAGGTTTTCTCCTAGACGAGACAATCAAAGAGTTGAAACACTCACTTGCTCCGTTTTCAACAGCATCACATGACGATTCGGTCTAGAAGAAAGCCCTTGACCATGTCGATGGTTGTCTTTCCATCAAATGATTATAAGCATGGGGAGACAATCTTTTGATTTCTTGCATAATTCCTTCAAATTCATGTGGTGTCCCTGACTTAGATGCAACCCAAAACATGAGGCTTCATTAAGTTCCAAGGAACATTTGGATTATGAATTGGAAGTTCATTGGTTTTGGCCTCGTCTTCATCAACTATCTCATTTTCGTTTTCAGAATCAAAGACATCTTCAACAAACCTATCCCTTTCATACTCATCGCATAATTCCGTCAAAAAAACATCATGTTGATATGGTAGTGGTCGTACATCATTTTCTCCTTCCATGTTATCATCTTCAGTGGCCCGAACGTATTCGTTACAAGAGTATATGGTATTTTCAACATTTACATCTTCCACTTCCCTATTGATTTTCCTCATTCTAACCTTTCTAATCTCATCATCCCCTTCTGATAAATGATCTACACTAGCAAATCGTCATCATCAAGGTCAGAAAACCTAATCTCATCATCGCTATCGGAAACATGATCCACTTCAACGGTGTCCTCATCATTACCATGACTAAAAAACCTTCTAACATCAACATCAGTATCAAGAGGTTTCAATCCACTTTCCAAATCAGTGTTGGGAACCCTATAGTACATTCGGCTTACTTGAGATAAAGTAAGATCTTCAACACATTGTCTTAGACTCTTAATATCTACATTACTAACATCAAAATCTTTCAAATATGCAATTTTACCTCCATAATAGAATGGGTTTGTTTGGAACATGCCGGCATGATTTATAGCTAAATTGATCTTCATATTGCTTTAAAAAATTATCTGCATAAAAAAAGGAATCATATGAAATTCCAATATATAGTGGTTGCATAAATGAAGTTAATAGCCACACTTCTTGGTAATATATTTGTTTTCAAAAAAAAAAAAGAGAATGCAGAGTACCTTCTTTTCCAAGGAATCAAGCATGAAAAATCTTAGAACTTAGTGAACAAAAGATCATGTAATTGTTCTTATTACAGTTATAACATCAGTAAGCTAATGGGTTGATGAAAATAAAGACATAATGATTGTTGAGTATGGAAATGCAAATCAAGTTTGCAACAACACAAAGAAACAAAATTTGACTGGAACATTTGAAAATAAGTTGCCCTATAATGAAGAGACCACAAACATAAACCAGTTGTTAAGCAAATGGTGGAAATCATGATATCAAAAAGCAAAAAAAAATAGACCTTTGTCAATTGGCCGGCAGAATACCCACAAGCCACAAGATTTATTTTTAAAAAAAATTGAAACATCAAAAGTTTTTCTTATTCAAACAAAACCACAATTTCTTCTTGAAAAAGGTAGAAGATTTTGCAAAAGAATTCATACCTCCGGAGATTGCTATAAGTTTTATCCCCAAAAAAAGGTTCCGAGTTTTTAGCGGTATCCACTGCAACGATTGGAGGAAGGTGACGAGAAACGGAGATGGAAGCAGGAGAGCGACGATCGGAGATGGAGATGGAGAGGCGACGTCGGAGCTTCGGAGGAGAGAAGACGACCGCCTCTGGAAAGGAATGACTTTTGGGATTTCTTTTTTGAATCTGATTAGAGTATATCTCTTTTTGTTTTTTTTATAAATTAAATGATGATATGGCAATAAGAATTTCCACATAATATTTTTTTAATTTTATAGCTTGCCAACTCATATAAAGTTACCTGTTACCTGTTAACGTTAACCAGACCCCTAAATAAATGTAAACTTTAACTTAGACCCTTAAATAAGGATTTTGAAAGTTAGTTCCCCAAAATAGAAATAAGGGTAAAGTTGGTTCTATTTTGATGCAATTTTCCCTTTATAAATCTATAAATAATGTAGATATTTATTTAGGGAGGAGGGAGTAGTAAATAACAACCAAATTTAATTTATTTCTAATTTAGTCATTAAGATTTAAGACTAAAACATAACTTTTGAAAATCGAAGGTGAAAATTTTAATTAGTTTAATGGGACTCGCAACTTATTTGGTCAGCTATACATGATTGTTTTTAGTGACTTAACAACACAAGAAGTAATTTATTAAGTTTTGATGGAGGAGCTTTAAGCAATAGGTCAAGTTTTTTTTCTCAAACTTATCCCTCTATATATCAAAAAGTCATCCTAAACAAAAACTTTTCCAATCTATACAAAAAGATTATTCCACATAGACAGTTTGTGTTAGCAGCTTAATGAGCTTAATATGACTCACAACTTATTTGGTCAACTATCCATGATTGTTTGATACTGACTTAATATGATAGAAAAGCTTATTCAGTAAGCTTCTAGGGGGAAGCTTTATGCAAAAAGCCAAGTTTTTTTCCAAACTTTCTCCTAATTAGAAAAACTGATCCTTCCATCTATGAAAAAACTCTCCTAAACAAAAACCTTTCCTATTTATACAGACATATTAATCCATACATGTAACTTTATCCATACAAGACTTAATGAAAAACCAACCAAACAACCCCTTAATGAAAAAGCAACCAATCAGCCCCTAAGATTTATATGCTTATGATATATGTTGTTAGTGCATTATAAAATCTCATTTAACAGTTAATTTAAAATTTAAGTGTTCTAAAATTTTTTGTTACATAATTCATAACAAAGAAAAAAAAATATCAATATACAAGGTATACGATAAAACACATGTATTCCTATACAACACATTGTTGATAATGTCATAAACAAGACGACCACAACTATAGATTCTCTCGTAAATGATTAAAAACGTGTTAGACAAAAGATAGAGGATTTTGCTCACCAGATCTGCTAATGCATTTCGTCTATTTATATGAGATTTATTGAATTCAAAATAAAACGTAGATTTCACTTTGTTGGTAAACATAAATGACCCTAAGGTCATTTAGGGGTAAAATGACTTTAAGGGCATTTAGGTTTACCGTCATGTGTTTTCCTATCCCGATAACAAGGGCATTCATCTTTGTGTCCAACAAACCCCGAAGGAACACATAAGCATGCTTTGCAGCAACTGTTACAAGCATCCAAACAATTTCCACGATGATGTGTTTTAGTACAGCGAACTCCACATGCATCTGGGCATTCTGTAAAGTTCACATTTATTAGAAGTGAAACGACACTAATTTCTTACATTGAGAATAGATACTTACGAGCTGGCGTTAGTGATCCTTCTCCTCCCGCCTAATCAAAATTCAAAACAAGACGATGAAGTAAATATACAATTATTAGTGTGTAAATATTCGAGCTTTTAACGAGTCACTCAAGCTTGTGTAGATCGTGGACACAAAATAAAGCTCGTTTAATTTGACGAGTCAAGTTCTATAACACAAATGTTTGACTTGACTTGTTCGAAAGCTTGATTAAACTTTACCAGTCGAGTAGAGTTGAGCATACACTTTTTTGAGCCAAACATATTAATATTCTTATAAATTATATAATCAAAATATATAAGTTATCGAGCTTGAACAAATAAACGAGTTAATCGATCTTAAATTCTAGCTCATAAACAAGCATCGAGTTCGAGCTCAAGCCCGACATTGAAAAAGTTATTTGAGCTCGAGCTTGATATTATTTTTTCAGCCGAGCTCAAATAACCTGCTACTTGACACGACTCATCTCGTTTACACCCCTACTCATGCTTAAATGTTATGCAATAATTATGTATATAAAAAGATTGCTTACATATGAAAGATTTATAATGGTAATTGGGAGAAGAACAATGAAGAAGAAGAAGAAGAAGAAACATGTTTCAAGTTTGACCATTAATAATACAACAATGTCAAACCTTTTTGCTCACAATCACATATAACTACTACTTTTATATATATATATATATATATATATATATATATGTATGTGTTTGTGTGTGAGATTATTGTAGTTATTTTCTAGGTAAATTGATGGTGTTTACTAGGCTTGATTTTAACTATGCCCTAAATTCTCAATATTCTTTTTTTTGACAATTACATTTATAATATGTTGAAATCCATAGAAAGATAGATATTACTTTTTGGATCAATTATTGGTACATATTTAATGAAGATACTAACCTTTAGGTGTCAATCTTAATTAATTAGTAAAGGGGTGGGACGATTTTGCTCAAATACGCAACAAGTTCAAGTTCGAATATTACAAAAGACAGGCTTGAACTCTTTTACTAGTATCAACGATGAATCAGCTCTGAAATGCCTCTTCACATGCATTAATTCATTTCCGAACATTCTTCTAAATATGAATAGTTTATTGGTCTGAGTATTGATGTTTTTATTTAGACATCTTATTTGGACTATATAATTTTAGTTTCCTAGCATAGATATTGGCAAGAAGTGATTGAAACTTTAGCATGATTATTCCTCTCAAAATGTTGTTATTGTTATTTTAAATGTTTATTTCATATCATTAATATTTTTTAATAAAATAATTCGGTTTTTATTTTAAATGAATATTTGAAAAATAATTCCACTTATATACCCACTTTTGTTCCAATCTTTCACCTATCTATCTGGAACAAGATGAATTACTGGAACCCACCAAATCTAACTCTTTTGTTCAACCCAAGACTCAGGCCCGAAACACTTAAGATTATTTACTATTTTTGAAAATATTCCCTACAAACAAACATTGTAATGCATATTTTTTTTGAACTGCAAATTTAAAACACGCACACGTTCCCGGGGTATCCAGGCTCCCACTTAAGGATGACACCTGACTAATCCCCGTCGACCACGATCCAACCCAATTAAGGGTACCACTAAGTGGCAGACCCATGATCTGGATGTCACAGGATGCTCACCACGGGGTTCGAACCCGGGTAGTCAGGGATACCATCCACTGACCCCCAGGATGTTACCAAACCACTGAGCTACAACATTGTAATGCATATATTTGTGCAAATATAATGAATAAGGGGTCGTTTATCAAACACTTATCAGTTCAAAATGAATGATGGTAAATGTTTATAACCGGGTAAGAGTCATCACCCTTACTTACAAGGTAAGACTCTCGATCATAGACTTCCTCTTATCGGGTAAGATTCTCAGTGTTTGATATGTTGGAAATAATCTTGCTATGATGAACAAATCACATGTAATAATATGAATACACATGCTAATTTTATTGATACTTGCAATTTTTGTTCATGCAATTTACAATACATTGACCCTATTTATAAACACTGAAAAGGTGCCATCGAACCATCACGATGGTTCGGTAATGGTTGTGATGTTTCATGAATCACACCTCTTCACTAATAACTACCATAACTACCTATAACTACCATAACTACCTATAATTACCATAACTACCATATAACTACCATAATACATACATACATACTTTCTGACTTGATTATATTTAACCCAAAAGTTTAGGTTAACTATCAACACTCCCCCTTAAACTAAACTTTGGTTTAAGGTAGGTCTTCAACTTGCTTTTATCTTGTTCTTCACAGCAGCGTTGGTCCTTCGTCATCATTAATGAGATAAGACTCTTCTTGCTTGTCTTTATTGTGTTTCCACTTCGAACATTCCCTCGCAAAGTGACCGAAGTTACCACATTCATAACATCTGAAAGTGCTCTTGTCTTTAGTTCCTTGAATCGTACTTCTTCCACGTGCATTTGGACTATTTTTCCATTTCATGCTTTCCTTGCCTTCGTTGTTGAAATTTTTACCTCGCCCTTTACCATGGCTTTGGTTGTTTGAACTTGCCATCAGAAGTTTGTCTTGATCATTTACTTCTGGTGTGTCTTGACTTTTGATTCGTTCTTCAAAGGCTGTTAATCTTCCAACGGCTTCTTCAAACGACATTTTGTCCAAATCTTGATATTGTTCAATAGTTGCCACGATCGGTAAAAACTTCTTTGGAACCGAATTGAGTAGTTTCCTCACAATTATCTTGCTTTCGAGTGTAGTTCCAAGATTTGTAAATATTGCCCTCATGTTGCTCAATTTGCTTGCAAAACTACTTACAGTTTCATTTTCTTTCATCTTTAGAGACTCTAGTTCACTCCTCAAAGTTTGCGAGCGTGCCTTTTGAACTAAGTCTACTCCAATGAAACGAACTTTGATTGAGTCCCAAACTTCCTTTGTAGTCGAGCACTGTGCTACCTGCATTAGGACATCTTCGGGAAAAGTTTAAAAGATCATTGCCTTTGATGTATGTGCTTTCTTCTCATCCACCGCATTTTTAACATCAATTGTTTCCCACAGACCATGGGCCTTCAATATTGTTTCCATCAACAATGCCCACGTAGTGTAGTTTGTTTCAGTCAATTTTGGACATTGTAGTAAAACGTTTCCTTGCTCTCGAACTGATGTACTGCTTGATGCGTTATCATGTTTATCACCTTTTACTGTCATGCTTGCTTGCTTGCTTTTAACTTGCTTACTTCTTACAAATCAGAACCGAGATGGTTTCTGGTTTTCTTGCTCTTGTGTTTGATCGAAAGATCAAAAAAACTTACTTACTACTGACCAACTTGCTAACCAGTTTTTCTTGCTAAACTTGCTCAATATTGATCAACTTGCTAATCAATATTGTGTTTCCAGACCTACTTGCTAATCTGGCTCTTGCTGCACGTATCTGACCTACTTGCTAATCAGTTCGTGCCTCCTGACCCACTTGCTAATCAGGTTCTTACTTGCTTTGATCAAAATAATTGATCCTTTCTTGCTGATATTAAACCCAATGATTCTAATTTCTTGCTGGTTTGAATCAAGGGTTCTACTTGCTATTTGAACCTAAGAAAAGGCTCGAAACTTGCTATTTGAATCTTAAGGTTCGGAACTTGCTATGAACCTAAGGATTCGTTTTTTTTTTTAACTTTGCCGATGGTGTGGTTGTCTGGTTCTTTTCCAAGTATGGCGGTGGTGGTTTGGTATCTGCTTTCCAATCGATCGCCCCTTGCACTTGTTCTTCCCTGGATCGATTAACGTGCTCTGATACCAAATGTTGGAAATAATCTTGCTATGATGAACAAATCACATGTAATAATATGAATACACTTGCTAATTTTATTGATACTTGCAATTTTTGTTCATGCAATTTACAATACATTGACCCTATTTATAAACACTGAAAAGGTGCCATCGAACCATCACGATGGTTCGGTAATGGTTGTGATGTTTCATGAATCACACCTCTTCACTAATAACTACCATAACTACCTATAACTACCATAACTACCATAACCACCTATAACTACCATAACTACCATATAACTACCATAATACATACATACATACTTTCTGACTTGATTATATTTAACCCAAAAGTTTAGGTTAACTATCAACATGATATGTTCACCCAATAACCAATGGAAGTATTTAGTAAGGGTGCGTTTGGTACACAGACAGGACAAGATAAAACAGGACAGGACAACTGTTCCGCGTTTGGTAAGACATGACACAGGACTGGACAGAACAAGACAGGTCCAAATGACCAATGTACCCCTATGAGCTATTTAGTGTTATTTTTAACAAAGAATCAATCAAAATAGGATGATTCTCTATGAAAAAATCAAAGCCAGTATACCACATTCATATATGAATATACCCAGTATAACCCATAGAACACATACAAAAATCACGGAAAAGCAAAAAATCACAGCTTTGTTAAGCAAAAACCAGTCTCAAAAATCACAGATCAATCTAATGTGAACCT
Source organism: Arctium minus (assembly GCA_954870635.1). Classification (NCBI taxonomy): domain Eukaryota; kingdom Viridiplantae; phylum Streptophyta; class Magnoliopsida; order Asterales; family Asteraceae; genus Arctium; species Arctium minus. The sequence goes on along the minus strand of OX941080.1, from coordinate 197,414,700 downwards.
GTGTGTGTACAAAAAAAGTCTCATGGCATAAATCATAGCTTTCCTCACAGAAATCTCATGGCAGAAATCGTGAACCTGTGTGTGTACAAAAACAGTCTCATGGCAGAAATCACATTTTTAGGAACCTCTGGGGAAGAATGATGTAAATTAGTTACTAAATAATTAGAATAAGTATTTTATTTAGTATTTTTATTACTCCTTTTGGGACCACTTTACACGTGTCTTTCCAAGGGAATTTTGTTTAGAAATGCTAGAAGCATGTTAAGGGGTTATAAGGCGTGGAGTATCTTGTTTTGGGGTTTTCTATGAAAAAAGTGAAATGAGAAAATTCAACACCAGAGGCGTTCTCTGTGTGTAGTTGAACTCCATTGATAGTTGTTCTATCATTGGTATCAAAGCTTTACGTTCCAGCAGTTCTGTGTGGTGTATGGTGCGGGTGACAAACGTTCAACTGATGAAAAGGTACGAAGAAGCTGCTCGTAGATTGGATGGTCACGATGATGCGTTGAGGCAGATTCAAGCAAGTATTGCAGAACTTAAGATCTTGAATGCTGAACTGGCACAGGGTATGAAAACTCTACTGACTTCTCAGGGAAAGAAGGTAATCCAGCCTGAATCTTCGTCTAAGTCTGAGTATGTCTTGGACGATGAGGGTGACGATGAAGCTGATTCCAACAAGTTTAAGAACAAACCAGGTTATCAATTGGTCAACCGAATGACCAAATTGGAATTTCCATCATTTGATGTGGAGGCCTTCAAGGACTGGTACTACAAATGTAATCACTTCTTTGATCTTGATAATATTCCAGAGAACATGAAGATTCGACTCGTTGCAATCCATTTGAAAGGGAGGGCTCTTCAATGGCACCAGGGTTTTATGTCTGAGATGGAAGGGAAGCAACTTGGGTGGGAGAAGTATATTGAGGAACTCAGGGAACAGTTCGTTGAGGGAATCGTTTCCAAACCTTTGATCGAACTCAAAAATCTTAAACTAACTACCACGGTAAGTGAATACAATTCCCAATTCAATGCTTTGAGAAATCAAGTCTCTATACCCCCTGACATCTTGTTGGATTTTGTTGAAATCAGAGAAAACAAGGCTTGCAAGCACTCAAAAGCTTTGTAATTTCTTCAAAGAAGAGAAACAGATGTGGCTATAAATAGCCTTACAAAGAAACGAAAAGGAAAATAACTACCCATGACTTCATAGCACTACAATCATGGGGCTAGACTAAATCAAAGAAAAAACTACTCGTCCCTTAAGACTAGGACTTGACAGAAACTGCTAGACAAAAAAGACTAAGTTAAACCAACCCTTTTAACAGATTTATATATCGGTGGTCTCACCAACGAGATTATGCACACTGTCCAATTGATGGATCCAAAAACTCTCAATCAGGCAATGAAATTGGCAAGGATCCAAGAGGGTGCGTATTATGCACTTTGGGGTCTCGAACCTCCCAAATCACCTGAATCCCATACCGAAGCTGCTCTAAACACTCTAATCTCCGGCCAAAACAACCGAACCGCCAGTTCTACCAATTCCCCGGCACCCACTTCCTTGCCCGCTCCAAAATTCTTACCCTCAACCTTTTCCAATCAGACTTCCTTCACTTCCAACTATAGAAAACCACCCATACTTCAGTCCGTGCAAAAAACCTATTCCAAACCTGCCTATTCTTCAAACTCGAAACCAATCAACCAAAACAAATCGAGCCCTATAAGACAGTTAACTAAGAAAGAGTATGATGAGAAACGAAAGAACAATCAATGTTTCTTTTGTAATGAACGTTATGTCCCAGGTCACAAGTGCAAAAACAGTAAGTTATACATGTTATTGTGTCCGGATGTTCAAGAAGACATAACTGAGGAAGCTGAATTCAATGAATTGGGGGAATCTGGGGTTCCTAATATAGAATAAGAGACTAACATGGCTTTGTCAATACATGCCATTTTGGGCTCCTTTGGGTTGCAAACTCTACAGGTGTTCGGTACGGTGAAAAAACAACAGGTATCCATGTTAATTGATAGCGGAAGTACCAACAATTTCATCGATCTAGCCTTGGCAAAAAAATTGGGTATCAAATTAACTCCGATTCAAACCAGGAAGGTTTCCGTGGCTGATGGGTTTGAACTCTCTGTCCAATTTTTGTGTAAAAAAGTCCGGTGGTCAATCCAAGGGGTTCAGTTTGTGGATAATTTTCTAGCCATGCCACTAGGGGGTTATGGGGTTGTGCTTGGAATTCAATGGTTGTCGTCGCTAGGAGACATTAAATGCAACTTTCAGCAGCTCTTTATGGAATTTAATTGGCTGGGAAATTTGGTAAAACTGGAAGGTATGACTTTAGACAGTAGAAGGCAGTCAAAGGGGCATTTTAACACCGTTTGGCAGGAAGATCAAGCGTATTTAGTAGATACAGCTGAAAGGTGCCCTCAATTATGGTCCATCAGTTTATCATCAGATCAAAGCAACACCTTAGACTCCTCTAAACAAGCAGAACTTACACAGTTGTTAAGTGAGTTTGAAGTGGTGTTTAGCATGCCAAAGACACTTCCTCCGAAAAGGAATCAGGACCATAGCATTCTTCTGAAACAGGGGAGTAATCCGGTCAATCTCAGAGCATCATTGAGGAACTAGTTCAAGAGATGCTTCACAGTGGTGTTATCAGGCCAAGCCACAGTGAATTCGCATCACCGGTGGTGCTAATTAAGAAAAAAGACGGTTCATGGAGGTTTTGTGTGGACTACCGTAAGCTGAATCAGTTGACTGTGAAGGACCAATTCCCTATTCCTATTGTAGAAGAGTTAATAGATGAGCTATATGGAAGCCAATTTTTCTCAAAACTGGATCTAAGGAGCGGTTATCACCAGATCAGGATGAGGGAACAAGACATTGGGAAAACGGCATTTCGCACTCATGAAGGTCTGTACGAGTTTGTCGTTATGCCATTTGGCCTTTCTAACGCTCCCGCCACTTTCCAAGGTCTTATGAACGACGTATTCAAACCTTACTTAAGAAAGTTCGTCTTAGTCTTCTTCGACGACATTCTTATTTATAGTAAGACTTGGAGGGAACATATTTCTCATTTGCGGTTGGTGCTTCAGACGTTGAGACTGCAATCCTTGTACGTAAAAGCATCAAAGTGCACTTTTGGCAGCAGACAAGTGGATTACTTGGGGCACATAATCAGTGGAGAGGGAGTTAGAGCGGATCCAAGGAAAGTGGAGGACATGGTTAATTGGCCAAAGCCGACATCCCTTAAGGAGTTGCGAGGTTTCCTAGGGCTTACCGGCTATTATCGCCGTTTTGTCAAGGACTATGGGAAGATTGCAAAACCCTTGACAAAACTGCTTAAAAAAGGGGCTTTTGGTTGGAATTTACAGGCCGATCAGGCGTTCGATGAGTTAAAGAAATCCATGACTCATACTCCTGTTCTTGCACTCCCAAACTTTGCTGAACCATTCACAATTGAAACTGATGCTTCCGGGGCAGGGGTGGGGGCAGTGCTTACTCAGAACAAGCATCCAATTGCTTTCTTTAGTAAAGCTTTGGGACCCCGACACTTGCAATTAGCCACTTACGAAAGGGAACTCATGGCGATAGTAGCAGCAATCCATCGTTGGAAAGGGTATGTATTGGGCAATCCATTCATTATTAAAACCGATCACCAAGCCTTAAAGCACATCTTAGATCAAAAAGAGTGTAACCCGACTCTACAAAAGTGGCTCAGCAAACTCTTAGGTCTGCAATACACGGTGGTCTATCAAAAGGGCTGTGATAATTTGGTGGCAGATGCTTTGTCAAGACGCCCCCATGATGGCTCTTTGTCAAGTTGTTTAGCGATTTCCAGTGTATTTACGAGCTGGAAAGAGAAGATTCATGCAAGTGTTGTTGCTGACGGAAAATTGCAGGGATTAATCGATGTCCTGAAAACCGACCCTGCCTATTCAGACAAGTACACTATGAAGGATGGTTGCTTATTTAGAAAAGGAAGAATGGTAGTTGGCGATAATGCAGAACTGAAATTGGACTTGATCAAATTCTTCCATGCTAGTGCTTGGGGAGGTCACTCGGGAATTCACGCGACCACCCAGAGGCTGTCAAGATCAGTTTACTGGAAAGGGATGCAAGCTCAGGTCCGTAACTTTGTGAGAGGTTGTCACGTTTGTCAACAATGTAAATATGACACGTCGGCATCTCCGGGGCTGTTACAACCCATCGATATACCTGAAAAGTTTTGGTCGGTGGTGACAATGGACTTTGTGGAGGGATTGCCCAAGTCGGGAGGTAACACTACCATCCTCGTGGTGGTTGACAAGTTAAGTAAATTTGGACACTTCCTCGCTCTTAAACACCCTTACACAGGTGTTACAGTAGCACAACTTTTCCTAGATCACATAACCAAATTATACGGGATGTCGGACAAGATTATCTCAGATCGTGACCCTCTTTTCTTGAGCAATTTCTGGAAGGAGTTATTCCGAGTCCACAATATCACTTTAGCGCATTCCACAGCCTACCATCCCCAATCTGATGGCCAGACCGAAGTGCTCAACAGATGTCTCAAAACCTACCTGCGATGTTTTACTTTGGAAGCACCGACGACTTGGTCGAAATGGCTTCCTCTAGCTCAATTATGGTACAACACCACTCATCATTCGAGTCTCAAGATGTCACCTTACGAAGCTCTATTTGGTCAACCACCCCCTAATTATATTCACTATCATCCCAAAGACTCGGCAAACCAAACCGTCGATTCGGTGCTGCGAGAAAGGGAGGTTGTTGTGCAGTTACTCAAGTCCAATCTGGTCAAGGCTCAGCAACGGATGAAGATCCAAGCTGACAAGCACCGTAGTGAAAAGAACTATGCAGTTGGGGATTGGGTTTATTTGAAGCTTCAACCATATCGCCAACATTCTGTCAATCGGAGGGCTTTTCACAAGTTGGCTGCCGAGTTTTATGGTCCTTATGAAATCACCAGAAAGGTAGGAACCGTTGCTTATCAGTTGAAATTACCTCAGGGAACCAAGATACATGATGTGTTTCATGTGTCTCTCCTCAAGAAACAGCTAGGTGACCATTCGGTCTCAAGTGCATTGCCCCCCGTCACTGAGGATGGGGAGTTCCAACCCATACCCCTGAAGATTATTGACAAACGAATGGTTAAGAAGAAAAATCGACTCTCGGCAGAAGTTTTAGTGCAGTGGAGCAACACGGAGATCGAAGATAGCACATGGGAGTAGGGCTGTAAACGAACCGAACGTTCAGTGAACCGTTCGTGAACTGTTCGGCGGGAAGTTCGTTTATGTTCGTTTATTTAATAAATGAACGAACATGAACACATTTTTTTGTTCGTTTAGTTAAATGAACGAACATGAACAATGGTCTCGTTCGTTCATTTACGTTCGTGAACGTTCGTTCATTTATGTTCGTTAATGTTCGTTCGTTTACGTTCGTTTATGTTCGTTCATTTACGTTTGTTTATGTTCGTTTATATTTGTTTATATATATAAATATATTTATATGTATTATGACATTGATTTGTCAAAGCATTAATTAAATTAATTTTTTAAAATTCCTTTTTTATACCTCCTAAGTATATCCATTTTTTTTATTTTGTTATGTTATTTTTTACGAACGAAATTATGAGTAACGGTGGTTGTTTTTTATTCATTTGTGTTCATTTATGTTCGTTCTTTTTCGTTCATTATGTTCATTTATGTTCGTTCGTTTATGTTCATTTATGTTCGTTCGTTTACGTTCGTTTAGCTCTTAATGAACGAACACGAACAAACATATTTTCTTAACGAACGAACATGAACACAAAAAAATTCGTTCGTTTACCGTTCGTGTTCGTTCGTTTGTTCGGTTAAGTTAGACGAACGAACACGAACAAGCCTCCGTTCGTGTTCGTTCGGTTCGTTTACAGCCCTACATGGGAGAAAGTTTCGGCCTTGCAAAAGCGATTCCCTGGCTTTGACATCTGGGCTTCTTACAATCCTTGAGGTCAAGGATTTTTTTGCAAAGAAGGGAGTATTGATATAAATTAGTTACTAAATAAATAGAATAAGTATTTTATTTAGTATTTTTATTACTCCTTTTGGGACCACTTTACAAGTGTCTTTCCAAGGGAATTTTGTTTAGAAATGCTAGAAGCATGTTAAGGGGTTATAAGGTGTGGAGTATCTTGTTTTGGGGTTTTCTATGAAAAAAGTGAAATGAGAAAATTCAACACCAGAGGCGTTCTCTGTGTGTAGTTGAACTCCATTGATAGTTTGTTCTATCATTGGTATCAAAGCTTTGTGTGAGAAATCGAGAAGAAATCACAGAAGTGGAGAAATCGACAGGAGCAGGGATCAATGGTGGAGAAGACGATCCAGTGGCAGGTGTGGAGAAGGCGATTCACGCCCGATGGAGAAGACGATCGGTGTGGAGCGAGATAGAGACTTTTTTTTTAGGTTTTGGACTTTTTTGGAAGGGTAGTTGGGGAATAAAGTTGTTGTGTCCAGGCCCGTTCCTTGGGGTGTGCCAAGGTGTTCTATCGCACAGGGCCTCCGATCGTCGGGGGCCTCCGAATAATTTTTAATTTTTTACTTGTACTAATATTGCTATATAAATTAATTAGTGTAAAAGTAGTTGCCTGTTTTGAAGATCCCAAGTTCGAAACCCTGGATGGGTTTTTTAATTTTTAAGATTAGATTTGTTTTGTTATATAAAATTTTCTTTTTTTGGAACTAATTAAATATATAAATTTTAAACGATTTTTTTAATTCTTTTTTAAAGATAACTTAAATATATAAACATTTTTAATTTTTTCCCTAATTTTTTAGTTGGATAAATAAATTATATAACTTTTTTTAGTAAGTTCTTTTTATAATTTACTTTTCATGTTCAAATGCTAAAATTATTAATTCTTATTTTTATTCTTTAGTTTTATTTCATTGGATTTTTTTTGAAAGTTTTAGTTTTAAGGATTTAGATTGTTTTTAATTTTAAGTGTATGTTAAAATAGAAGAAAAAAATAGAAAAAGTAGAGACTTTTAAAACTTATTTTTTAACATAAAGATATTTTGTTTTAATTGTTTCCAATAGTAAGGTTAAATGTGTTATGATTTTAATAATATAAGTAATGTCAAAATTACTAAAATAGAATAACTTTTTGAGTTGAATATATTTTTTTCCTTGAAATTATCTATTTTAGAAAAATTAAGAATAACGGTTAGAGATGTTAGAATAACTTTAATTTTTTAATGTTTTTGTAATGATATAATTTATAATTTTCTTTGAATATTTAATAGAACTTAGAGTTGTTTTAACATTTATTGATTTTTTCTTTATATGTTTTTTTGAAACATTTTTAATATTTAATATAGTGTTTTTTAATGACAATAGATTAATGAAAGGTTTTTGTTGATATGTGTTTTCATAATTATCATAATGATTGATCATTTTTATATAAAGAGGATTGTTATTCATACACTCTTTTTCACTCACATGTTATTTCTTACAATCTACCTCTCTTACGGACACCTTATAAGAGGAGTTATGAAATTTAAAAAAACATCAACATTTAAAAGAAACTATAAATTTTGAATCCACACTAACATAATAACAGTAAAAATTAAAATTTAGTATCGAAAGAAGAAAAGATAAACAATTTGTTCATAGTTAAATAGAAGTTATTCGTCGATTTATTATCAAATAAATGTTAACATGTAGTCAAAATAATTTAAATAAAAAAATTAAGAACTCATCTGGTTTTTTGCACAGGGCCTCCAAAATATCAGGAACAGCCCTGGTTGTGTCCAACATTTGCTCTACTTAGTTCGAAGGCATTGTTTGGCAAACTAACTTGTAAGCTAGCTGGTAGTTGATAAGCTAGCTTTTCAAAACGCTACTATGAATAGATTTTCAATAAGCTAGCTTATGGTCATCCAAACATGTACTTGGTAAACAAACCTGTCAAAGCTAGCTTATAAGTTTGTTCTATATATGGTCATCCAAGCTAGCTTATAAGTGTGTTCCATATATGGTCATGCCAAACAAACCTGTCATGTTCTGTTCTGTTCCATCTGTTTTGCGTACCAAACGCAGCCTAAGCGACCCCCAAATATAAAATGACGAACACATAATTCCAATCCCCACTCAAAGTTTTTTTTTAATAATCGAACCAACATAATATGTCTTTCTCAAAACAAAATACAAACGACTTAGGGTGAACAAAAATGGGCATAAACTCTCTTGAATTGCATTGAAGTCGTCGATGTTCTTTTTAACGGGTGTTCGGGCCAGCTTGCGTACACCTCGACTAATCCCAGGGACTGGGGGCCTGGATAGGGGTGTACAAAAAACCGTCAACCCGCAAAACCCGCCCACCCGCCAAACCACAAATTAAGAGGGTTGAAATTGGGTTACGCTTTTTTTAACCCGCCCAACCCGCCGCTAATATATTATTTTTAGAAAATTATATATATATATATATAAATATAATACAACAATAAAAAAAACAACTAGTCTATTTAACCAAATTTATAGCCCAAAATATATATTATATATATATATATATATATATAATACATTTTACTTAACCAAACAAACTAATGAAGGCTTGTTCATGTTTGTTCATTAAACTTAACCAAACAAATGAATGAACACGAATGGTAAAAGAACGGAATTTTTTGTGTTAATGTTCGTTCGTTAAGAAAATGTGTTTTTTCGTTAAGATGCTAAATGAATGTAACCAGACGAACATAAATGAACGAACACAAAGAACAAAAAACAACATCATTAATCATCATTTCATTCCTAAATAACATAACAAAATGAAAAACCGGGTAAATTTAGGAATGATAAAAAAGGAATTCTAAAATTTTAATATAATTAATGATTTTACATATTAATATCATAATATATATATACATATACATATAAACAAACGTAAACAACATAAATAAACAGACATTAATGAACGTAAATGAATGAACGAGCTCATTGTTCATGTCCGTTCATTTAACTAAACGAACAAAAAAATGTATTCATGTTTGATCAATTCTTAAATAAACAAATATAAACGTAATTTTCCATGAACGGTTCGCTAAACGTTTGTATATTCTTATTAGTATTTAACTATTTATCGTATTTTATTCTACAACTTTATGTAAACTACTAAACCGCCCAACCCGCCATAACCCGCAAGGGTTGGGTTGGGTTATACTTTTGAATGGGTTGGGTTGGGTTGAGTTTTTCTAAACCGCCATAATAGGGTTGGGTTGTAAAAATGTCCCAAACCGCCCAACCAACCCGCATACACCCTTAGCCCTGGAGAGCAGTCTGGAAAATCCCCAGACCGGTGACCTGTGAGGATAATCCCCAAAGCCCCAAGCCTTATATTCAATTTTTTAAGATCCAAAAGAAGACGATATGATATGATCATCGATTGTCAATAACATAAAGATGGAATTTTTTCTGAAAGGCAAGCAAGATAGAACTAGTGATCTACAAGACGCAGAACCAAACAAAACCAAGCCAACAAAAAAGAAGACCAAAGCCCCGGATTAAGGCCCATGGACTGGACCCAACTCAAAGCATCAGAGAAAAATCACTAAATTATCAAACTATTACGATTTTGATCGATTGATGGTTGCTATTTCCAAAAACCAAACATGATGGTTTAGTTCGATGTGCGTTTGGTACACAGACAACACTAACAACACGGGACTGGCAAAAATGAGGTAGGCAAGTGAAAAAATTCTGGGAGGCTTTAAGATTATAATATGACATTGGTCGTTTTGCAATTTACCAATCCTGTCATATCTCCCATGTCCCACTTAGTTATATATTTTATCGCAGTCTAATTGTTGCGCCAAACATGAGACAACATGTTCAATCCTACATACTAAACACACCCATAAAAAACTAGAATATCAATAAAACAGAAGTATGTTAAATTATGAAATAAATGTTTGTAATAAAGTCATAAATTTAACCACAATGAGTTGTTAACAGTGCAACTTTACATGTATTAAAAGGGCTTCACATTAATTGCATAAAGTCAACTTTAAACACTCACGGGCATTGAACCAACTAATGAAAGCCAGTCATTTGAACCAACTTGCTTGCTATCATATCCTAAAAAGATGTAAAGTCTATCATCTTTTCAAAAATATAAAAACAAAAAGCACCCTGTTTTATAAAAATGAAAATTTTCAGATAACAAAAACATATACTCATCAATTTTGCGTTTTTCATAAAATACGTCGTTAAATGAAAGACCCGAGTCAAAATGGTTCAAAAATCAATGATTTATGCAACCATATAGGCTTTCTTTTGGTAAACTATATGATAAACTAGCATAAAAATCGGTCATGTTTGATGAAAACTGGTTGATAAGCTAAGGTCATATCTTCTACTCCACTTATTTAGAATTAGGGTGATCCTTAGACATCATTTATCAGTTAATCACTAATTAAAATATCAATTAACAAACCCAATTAAATATTAAGTATACCATTAAGTAGCAATCAAGAGTCCTAAGGCTAGCTGACTTCCAAATTGCAGCCAAAGAATCTTCATATCTTCAGGCCAATCTACATTAATAATGTTCCAAAGAATGAAAATTTCATTAAGGGAAGCATATATAACTTCTTCATAATGAATCAATGCATATCTTCAAAATGAATCAATGAATCAAGAAAGAACATTGATAACCTTTTGAGTTATATCAGAAACAAGCACTTGAATTCTGGCCAAGAAAATGCTTCCATTCTGAATGATCAAGATAAAGGGTCATATGAAGGGATCAGATCTAAAGAACTGAAATTTAACTGGGAAAGGAAAGCAATTTAGAAGATGGGAAAACTAAAAAAAAAAGTTAGATTTCTGAAGGGATTCATTATTTGTGCTTTTCATGATTCTGTATCCTGTAAATGGCAAGAAAATTTGAAATAAGATGAAATCCCAAGCGATAATATGCATAAATTTTTCTATACAAAACCAGATAGAAGTCAACCAACCAACACCAGAACTAGTAATCAGCATGAATTTGTCCAAGATCTTCATATCTTCATCATCATCATCATCATCCCATCATGTACCTAACTACAAAGATCAAGAATAGAAGTTTTTAATAACAATGAAAGATCAAGAAGGTGATTATTGATGCAATTATGAACCATGAGCAATGGAAGAGATTTGCATCTTCGACTTTATCAGCCTTCGTTTGCTGTTATATCAAATTCTTCATTAAACAATTCTTCCCAGAATTCTTCATCAAGTTCTCTGTCTTCACCCTCAAATCCATCAAGATCATTCGATGTTTGTGTTTCCTCTTGATTTCTTTTGGCTCTACCGAATCCTTGCATTTCTAACGCAAGTGCATCTAGTTCAGACATTTCCCATTCTTCAGGTTCGGCTTTAATAAGCTTTGACCCTTCACCATGGTCAATCGGGCGTCGTCTTTTCTTCATGAGGGTTTCTTCAAGATCCTTTCTTTTACCATGTCGGACCAATTTCTGGACAAAGTCGGGATTTTGCATTGCTTTTGCTAAAAAACCCATCATTTTTTGCTGCTTTTTCTCGGTTCCTTGTAGTCTCAGCTCCATCGCTTGAAGGTGGGCCCTCGTGTTTTGCTGCTGTTGTCTAAGCCTCACTAATTCCATCATAAGAATCTGTTTATCACGTTTCAAACGTTTGACTTCGTCGTCTCTTCTTAGTTTTCCATGATCCACGCATGGATCATCGATGGCTTGTTGTGGCACCAGGGACTGAGAAGGTGTCTTTCGTCGTTTAATGTTCTTTAACATGTGCCTCTGGCCCCTCGAAAACCCTTCATTTGCAAACTCCCATACATCAGGATCAATCTTTCTAAAACCCTGCATTCAAATAACCAAATTTCTGAAACTAACAAGTTTCAACCACATTACAGATCATATAATCTACTTGCTAAAAGTAACAAATCAATGTTAATTCGATTATTCCTACTCTTAAAAACTTGGATCATACTTCATTTTTCCAATGCACGTGAGAATACGTGGAACCCCATTATAACAATCTCTGAAAAGAACCTTTTAACTAAGAAATGAGGTTACAACATATATAGATCGGAAATAGTCCAGTCTAGCTGATTTGGGACTCTAAAGGGCTGTTTGTTAGCAGCTTAATGAGCTAAATGAGACCCACAGCTAATTTGGCCTGACTGTTTGGTAGTGGCTTAATGATATAGAAAGTGGCTTAAGCTTCTATGGGGAACTTTACGCAGAAGGCCAAACTTTTTCCAAACCTACCCCTCCCAATTAAAGAACATTCCATCTATGAAAAAAACCCTCCCAAACAAAAACCTTCTCAATCTATTCAGACAGGTTAATCCACACACAGACAGTTTTATCTATACTTAATGGAAAACCAACCAAACAGTATAGACAACAGAAAATGGGTAACTTTTAACCAACTAACTGCAGCATTAGAAAGGGGGAACTTGAAGAAAGAAAACCATAAACACAAACTATTGACATTTCCTGAATCCTTACTCAAATGGGAAAATCTCTAATGAATTCTTTGAGTTTGAGGCCTAAATTCAATTCAAGAAAACTCCAAAACTTATGTTCTTTGAGCCCTAAACTCAATTATTAAGTCACCTTTATCATAGTAGGTATACCTACCATACCATCATCAAATTCAAGAAAACCCCATGACTAAATTCAATTTAACAAGTAAGGAACTTGTGTTTTGAAGTATTGAAAGATAGAAACTTACATAAGTATTAAGCTGCCTTACAAAGCTAGAGAAATTGTTGTGCTTGAAGTATCTTGGGAGGAGATTAGTAGAGAAAGCAGGTGGATCCCAAACAACAAAGCTTTGACCTCCTCTACTCCAAGAAACAATATGATCCATACTTTGATTATCCACCATTTCATATATTTTTGTCAAGAAAGGTGGAGGTCCAGCATCATGTAGACCCTCCATTGGCTGTGGCTTGTCCACCATCACAGACTGATCACCACTTGATACAGCTGAAGGGTATTCTTCCTTAACAACTGGATACAAAGGATTCATGGTTAAAACCCTCTAAATTAAACAAACTTTTCTATAGAAATCACAAATCTTTTCAATCTAATCTCAAATGGACTCATGAGTTTTACAGTAAACCCCAACCCCAACACCAGAACCAAAACCCAAATCAAATCATTCACGAGAAAAGTTCTTAATCTTTTTGATGATTATCAAATCCGTTCATTGGATTTTGCAGTAAACCCCAGAAAAATCAAGAAAATTCGTTGAGACAAAAGGTCGAACACATAATCTGCATGACAAAAAAAGGGAAAATCTAACTGAGATTTGGGGTTTTTAATCCTCAAATTAAACAAACTTTTCTATAGTATCACAAATCTTTTCAATCAAATCTCAAATGGACTCATGAGTTTTACAGTAAACCCCAACCCCAAAACCAAAACCCAAATCAAATCAGTATCATTCACGAGAAAAGTTCTTAATCTTTTTGATGATTATCAAATCGGTTCATTAAATCTTTCAGTAGACCCCAGAAAAAAGAGAACAAGATAAAGAAAAATCAAGAAAATTCATTGAGACAAAAGGTTGAACACATAATCTGCATGACAAAAAAAGGGAAAATCTAAGTAAGATTTGGGGTTTTTTAAGATCCGTTCAGGTAGAGATTGATGACAGAAAGGAAAAATCGATGAAAGAAAATTTGACAGTTGCCAGAAAATCTTTTGATCAGTTGCTGGTCTTTCTCCTTTGGGAAAGTTCCCTTTTAATGATGGTATACAGTATACACGCCCACGATTTGAGTTCAAGAACTTAGGGCATCCGCAATACTTGATCTACTTGCCACGTCATCAAAAATTCATCTTCAAATAATTACTCTAATGATCAAGTGTTTCAAAAGATTTTTTTTGCATTTTTAATTCATTTTTAATATATATAAACACTCTTACCTATTCTTCAAACTTTTGCTCAAAAACTTCACATCCACCAAGTCCTTGGATGTCAAGCTATTATTCAAGTTTTTCCTCCAATAGTGAAATTATTCATCAAGTCATTTTTCAAGTCATTAAATTTACCATTGGAGATGCTCTTAAGAAGCTTCCGGATACTTTCCATTTTACATATATGAATATGGTTCTAAATTACTTCCATCATCCTAAAATAAATGTCTACAATAAAAAAGACACACAATTTTAAGAGTAGTTTTAAGAGAGTGTAATTATTACACTTTTTAAATTAACCAAAGTACAATTTTACCTTTAATTAAAAAGAGGGAAACTTTCTCCATCACATAATTAAGGGTAAAATGGGAAAGTGAACATTTACTTTTCAAAATGGACACTTGTTTTGAGACAAACAAAAATAGTAATGTAGACACTTATTTTTGGGACGGAGGGAGTATTATTATGTTTTAAATTAGGGAAAAAAATAGTGGTTTATCAATTTATATTTTAATTTCATTTGTTCGTGATTTTATATAGAAGAAGTTTTAAATACAAACTATGTAAGACGAATGATCGTGTAAGAAGAAAAGTTAAGGTGAGAAGGGATCAGAACCCTTGATCATTTTTAATCTCACACTCACTCATAAATCGTGCTTGATACGAGAATTGATTTGGTGCATCTCGATACATCTCATCTTAATAGGCATCAAAGGGCGAAGATCTTTGCTTACACTTCTCACAATAACTTTCATTCTCACTGAAACCAATCATACGAACATATAAATATTTGGATCATAATAAATGAACACTCATCATGTTTCATAAATATTTCAGTTAATTGGTTTATATGGTTTGTAACAGTAATGAAGGATCGTGTGGGAATAGGAGTTAATGTGAGAAGTTTAAAAAGGGATTTGCAGGGGCGGAACACGACCGTTATAGTTGGGGGGGGGGCGAAATATAATACTACAAAAGTTTAGAGATCCAAATGATATGTAACTTGTTTTTTTTATCTTTTTTTTTCTATGATCTAACATTAAATTTGAGATTTTCTTTTTGTTAATATAAGACTAAGAAGCCGTTTAACAAACGCTTACCTAGTAAGCATTTACCAAGTCATGTTACCTTATCGGATGAACACGACAATGACCGAAAACCATACCCGGTAAGAGCAATGATAAGGATACGAGTCTTACCTAGTAAGTAAGGTGACAACTCTTCCTCGGTTAGCGCTTAAGGTTAAGTGTTTGGGTAAACGACCCATAAAACTCACAACCTTTAAACTATTAACCGAAAATAGTAATAAAAGTTTGTTATTTTTTGTATTATTATGAACTAATAAAACTATATACTAACTTAAACATTGTTTATTTATATTATTTAAGAACTAATTTTTATATATAACTGGTATTAATAATTTAATATATAATCATGTACCCAAGAAAAAGATGACATAAACTAAAAAAAATGTAATACAAGGGAATCGAACCAATGACCTCATAGATACAACACCAAGCAAATGACCAACCAAGCTACCAATGTTATGTGTTTAAGTAGTTCATATATAGTATTTAACCCAAAAAGCGGGGGGGCCATGGCCCCCAATTGTCCATATGGTGTTCCGCCACTGGGGATTTGGACTCTTGATTTCAAATTGATTCCCAAAATAACACATGAATTAGCTTAGAAGATAATTTTTAATTGATCTTCGATAGGATTGATCCAGGGGTGAAGATTCTTTCTTACACTTCTCATGATAACTACTATTGTTATTGGAAACCAACTCTTGTAACAATTACATGATTTGTATATGAAACCTCCTATATATATTTAACATCTTTTAGTTATGGTTGTTGGTAGTTAAAAATGCAGATTTTTCTATTTTATATGGTTTTTTCTTTTAATAAACGGTGAATAAAACAAACCCAAATGTAAGTAATTACTGAATCTGCATAAATATTATATTGTTTAAAAATTATGAAATTTTTTATATATTACAATAAATTACGATTCACAACATGTTTAGAAAATCAAAAAATTTCAAAAAAAATGTCTGATTCTAACTTAATATACTAATAAATCTACAAATTATTTGTAAGAACTCACATTAGTTAGGAAAAGAAGTTAGAGTTAACTTATAATAAATGGATATCTTTTTGTTAGACGCGTTTTAAAACCATAAGTTCAAGTATAAATAAAACAGACAATATATGATATAATTGGTCTGAAATGTTACATAATTTTCCCCATATATTTGTTATATCTATTTAGATAAATAACATTACAAAATAGCTAAATTGATGATTATATTTAATTTTTACAAATAATCTATTTTAAAATTATATTAGAAGAAGGAAAAAAAAAAAGATTTATTGTTATATTTCCAAAGTATTTGTGTGGGTACTATGGATATAAGTGGTAGGAATACCATTTTTTGGATCTAGTGCAAAAGGATATCTAATTGGTTGGCGAGTGGGCCCCTACTTATCATTTTGGTTTAGAGCATATTCGGAGGAAAAGAATCAACTTTTTGTAATTTGTTTTGGGAACATCTCTATAAATGATTTTTTTTCTCACACTTGTTAATATCAAAACCTATTTTTACATTCTCAATGTATGAATTGACCTGATTTTGACATTAATAAGGATGTCATATTATTTCTAACTAATCAAATTAAAAACTTTACAATAATTCTTATAAAAACTTATTTTTATAGGTCTAGGTTAAATAAATAATAGATATTACTAACTATATAAAATATAAAAGTCAAGAAATATATTAAAAATTAATGCAGAAAGACAAAATAAACCTTGTCTTTCCTGATTAAAAAAACATACTCATTTCATCTATAAAAAATCCTCACCAACAAAAACATTTCCTATCATGCGGTCCTTAACTCACAAACAACTTTATTGATATATGATTTAATGGAAAACCAATCATACGGTCCCTAACGATGTGTTCTCGAGTTTTTTTTTTTTTTTTTTTTTTTTTTTTTTTTGGTGAAGGAAAGGAAGGGAAAGGGGAGGAAAGTAGGAGGGAAAGAAAAAAAATGTTGTGTTCTCGAGTTTTTTTAAGAAGGAAAGGAAAGAAAAAAATTTAGAAAAAAATAAAAATATTTATAAAATTACATATATACTCATTAGTTACATTCCACTGTTAAATAAATAAGGGGTATATTGGTAAAAATGACATATTTTCTTTTCTTTATCTCATACTAGAGAACATGAAAATTTATTTTATTTTATTTTCTTTCATTTCCTTTCTTTTTCTTCGATCTCAAGAACACAAATACAAATATTTCTTTCTTTTCTTTCCTTCCAAAACCTGAAAACACAGCGAAACTCTCGAATAGTTGTTTCAGACGATGATATAGATTTTTTTAATAAATATAGAAAGATTTGCCACATGTTTGGTAAGTAATTGAAGAGTGAGAATTATTATATTTAAGCAATCCTTTTTATTCATATATTTTAAAAGCGATAATACGTGTTGCAAAATAATAATTATTTTATTTTATTGGTAGGAATTAAAAAAAAATCATCTTTCTCTATATGTCAAGTTTTAAAGTATCTCTATTTTAGATAACAATATCCAGAATTTGTTGGAGCAAAATAGAGAAAAAAAAAAACTATATTTTCTCTATTTTAGAGAATCCGTTAGCGTAAAATAGAGAACAAAATCTTCATTATCTCTTTTAGAGAATCTGTTGGAGATGTCCTTAGAGAATTCTCTAAACTTAAGGTTTTTTTTTTCATGCATTCACTATTTTAGATAACAATATACATAATATGTTAAAGCAAAAATAAAAAACAAAACCTCCATTTTATCTATCTTATCTTAGAGAATTTGTTAAAGATACTCTTAAACAATTCTCAAATTTGGAGTGTTTTCATTTTTTATGTTTTAGAAAACATATATCTTAAAGAATCTGTTAAAGATACTCTTACCCACCACAAATAGTTTTTAGAGTAAATTATGTTTTTCGTCCCTGCCGTTTGTTAAAAATTTCGAATTTCGTACCTGTGGTTTCAAATTTCGGTTTTCGTCCCTATGGTTAGTAATTCATTTCTATTTTCGTCCCTGAGACCAAAACACTAATTTAAATTACGAAGGACTAAAATGGAAATGAATTGTAAACCATAAGGATGAAAAAAACAATAAAATTTAAATCATAAGGACGAAAGAGGTAAAGATTATAGATCATAGGGATGAAAATTGTAATTTCAAAACCATAAAAACGAAACTAGAAATTTTCAACAAACCATAGGGACTAAAAACATAATTTACTCTAGTTTTTATCACATTCATGATTTTGAATGGCAAAAAAAAAAAAAACATAGAAATTAAACATACTCAAAAATCTTTGGGAGCAACAACATACAATAACTTCATTTCAAAGGACCAAATTCCCCAAATATACATCTTTCTTGTTCACTATCTCAAAAGCCCACTAATTAACCACCTTTTCACTATACCCTTTAAAACCCCATATCTTCTATCTATTTCTTCAACCTTAACCCCAATTGCTAAAATTTGCATATTATTCTTTGCAATCAAAACAAAAACTAACTCACAAACAAACTCCTTGCTTGCTCCCAAATTGCAACAACAACAACAACCAACCAACAAACAAACACGAAAAACGGAATCATCGAAACTCAGAAACCCGAAAACCAACCTTTTCGTCTTTTGATTTAAGATTTGGCGAAACGGACATTGATCCTTTTCTCGATCGGAGTCCTGCACGACGGGCAATCCTTCATTCCATTCTGTTCATGGATCACATTGCAATCAGCACAAAGAACTTGATGCCCACAAGGAAGAAGAACCACTGTCATCTCTTCTGTCAAACACATCACACATTCCCTATCCTTCTTTTGCCTCAAGTTTCCATTTTTACCCTTGTTTCGGGGAATTTCCGAACTTTTAGAAACCGCCCAGTTCATACCCGTTCGCATCGCCGCGATTTTCTTGGTTTCTTGCTCTAACTTCATCGCCGATATCTCATACTGGATCCTCTTCATTTCGTTCTCAAACTTCTGGCGCTCGTTTTTTGCTTTTTCCGCAGCTCGCTCGTCCTCCGATCTCGCCAACTCTTCGAGAAGTTCTCGCTCGTTCTTCATCGATTCGGCTTTCCCGATAACTTTCACAGCCTCCTTTTCCTCATTCGCTAATCTCATCTGAAAAATTTTAAGTTCCGTTAGTAAAATTTAGAGAAAACCCGCTTGGGAATTAAGCGAAAAAAGATAAAAACGGATACGTTAGTCTGTGAAAGAGCATCTTTAGCCTTGTCTGCGGCCCGTTTCATCGGAGCCACCTCGCGTTTCAGCGCTTTAAGTTCTTCCTCCAATAAGTTCTTTTCGGACCCGAAAGACTGTGACTTCTTCAACGCTTCCTGTTCTTTCTGCAATGCCAGCTCCAAATTTTCAGCTTCAGACGCGTTTCGCATTCGTGCACCATCCATCTCCTTTTTTAAGTAGCATTTTTCAGCCTCGAGCCTGACGATAGCTGAACTCGCCATCTCGATCTGGTAATTCGCGTTGTTCAGTGCGGTGGTCATTTCCGATAGCCTCTTCATCGTGTTCTCCTCCATAACCTGCTTATCTTTCATCATCTTTTCGGCTTCTTCCTTTTCTGCCCTTAACTTATTCAGCTCCGGCCGATCGTGGCTGAGCCGCTTGGCGACCTGCATAACCTTCACGTTAGCCCAATCGTCCCAGTTTCGAAGTTCTTTTTGCAGCGATAGAAATTGATCGACTGCAGCCAACATGATCTTGTCTTTAAAATCTCTCGGCACATGTTCGCCCGTCGATTCATCGTACGGGATACCCGCCAAATAGTATTCCGCGGTTTTCGGAGGTTCCGGTGCAGCAGCCGGTGGTGCTACTGGTTCGGGCTTTGGTGTAGC
This sequence comes from Arctium minus, assembly GCA_954870635.1. NCBI lineage: Eukaryota > Viridiplantae > Streptophyta > Magnoliopsida > Asterales > Asteraceae > Arctium > Arctium minus. The sequence goes on along the minus strand of OX941080.1, from coordinate 197,394,841 downwards.
TTTCGCAGGTTCTTCGGTTTCTTTCGAAGGCAAAGTCGGGTTTTTCTTGTTTCCGGAAGACGATTCGCAAGGCAGGTGTTTCTTGTCGGAAACCAAATCACCCCAGGCTGCAAGTTTTTCCTTCAGGGCCTTTTTCGACATTCGACCCTTGTACGGCTTTTCCAAACGAAACATCTTCTCTCGAATCACGTCTTTCTTGTGACCGTTCCCCGAGCACCATTTTCTACAACCCGGGCATTTGTCGTCGTTTCTTTTCCCGGATTTTGAACTCTGCGGACTGGTCTTCGAAGATTTGACCGTATCGGGTTTCTTGACATTCGAGGCTAAAGTTTCTTGATTCTTAGACTCGGACTCAGACGGGGTTTCGGTTTCTTCAACGGCTTTTTCACCGTCTACTAGAAACTTCGTCGGATCCAATTCACCCTCACTCGCGTGAATTACGTTCAGATCGTACATCAGTAGAGTCCACAACGCCTCACGAACCGATAGAGACGGCTTAACTTCTCTAAGCATAGTTACCATCTCCATGATCATGAACTCCACCAAGGTGTGTAAATCTTCAAATATATAAAACTTTGAGTCATTTGATCCATTGGTTTTGAGACTGTTTAACGAACGATCCACGATCACTGACACCATGTCTTTGGAACCAAAGAAAGGACCGGACCTCAAAACCACGAACTCGGCAACTGGCTCGGTGTACCCAAGTTCAACGAGCTGTTTTACGGCATTACGAAAACATGAATGCAAGCCGTCTTCTATGAGTTTTCTGAGACCCACGACGCTGTTACCATCCCAATCGTAATCGGAATCCGGTGCTCCGTCCTCCTCTTCGGGCGAATTGAGTTTAGCCCTCATTTCAGACATGATCTTTTCTTGAAAACCTTCATATACAAACATTTCTTGTTAGGAATGATGAGAAAAAAATTCAGGGAAATAAGGGGAAATTCATGTTCAAATTATTGGGTTAGTTTCTTTATATGTCCCTGTTGATCTGTCCCAGCTGTAGAGGTCTGAGTGTAATCCATATGCGTGAGGTGCGTGAGGTCCAGGGTTCAGGGTTCGAGCCTGGGCACTAATTCTCTGTTGCCAATGGGATGAATGTGCTGATTTACCTCCCCCATTATCACCGTGGGACCGGTGCGATGGGGCGCCTCAGAGGGCGGCGTCTACCCTTCTTTAAAACTTTATTGCTAACATCTCGTCAAAATACCCCCCCCCCCCAACAATCACCCTATATCAGATATAGGCATTGTTTGGCAAACTAGATTATAAGCTAGCTTTTCAATAAGTTAGTTTTTTTTGCCAAACATAGCCATAATCTAAGGGCACGTTTGGTTTGCAGGATCTGGTGGAATCTGGAATTGGATTCCATTCCAATCCCGAATTTGGTTAAAAGGAAAGTCTGGAATTGAAATCCCATGGGGGTATAGTTGGAATTTTATGGGATTTCATAGGATTTGTTTGTAATAATTTCTTAACATATGTTAAAAACATTTGTTTTGTAATAATCGATTAATATAAGGTAATTCCAAATCCTAAAAGAAATCCAAATCCCTCAAAAACATTCAGTCAAACCAAAAACATGCCTCTATAACCCCCGATCAAACATGGAATTAAGAACAATATTTTATCAATAATCGATACCGAAAAAAGAATCAAAATAACCTAAGAAATTGAAATGAAAGAAAGTAACTCAAAAGGAAGAACACAATACACAAAACCTCAACAAGATATACACACTCATCAATCATTATTCTTCCAAATTCCCAAAATCAACTCATAGAAATTCAAATGTCAAACAAAAACCATCCTCATAAACATACCTCTATAACCCCCAATCAAACATGAAATTAACAACAAGACAAGATATCAATAATCAATTTCGAAAAAATCGAAATAAAAGAAGGTAATTCTTGCCAAAATCATCCTCATATACATTCAAATTTCAAACAAAATTATAATCCTATGAAATAAAATAAATCAAGAAACACATTTCATGTTACAAGTTATAACATTATGATCAATACTATGTGATATGTGCATTCACATTGGTTCACAAAAATGGCAGAAAATATATTTCATGAAAATAAAACCACACTTACCTTTAATCAACTCTCTCTCTGATGAATCCCCATCAAAAGGGTCCTGAAACTCAATAGAAAAACACCCAAATCAATTAATCCGAGAAGAATAATAAAATTTAACAAGAAATGTTCATTGAGGAAATTAATCAAACACATGGTGGAACATGAATTCAACTAAACCAGCTTCAAGAAATCAATTGAAAAAACAGGAAACCCAATTGAATATTTTCAAAAAACAGCAATGAAATCATTGAAATGAAGGGAATTAAGAAACATACCCATCAACCCATCACCAATGATGTTGTAATTGAGGTGAAAACCTCGAGTTATTGAATAATGCAAACGGTGGTTTGAAAGAAAGAAGTAAAAGGGTAGCAAAATTTAAAGAAAATGTATGAAGAAACCCAACTCCATTGTTGTGTTTTTACAACTATGGAGAAGAAGCTTGGCTTTTTTTTGCTGAAAATCAGAAGGGGTTTTTGCAGCAATTTATAGGGGATTCTGGGAACTCATTTCCGCAGGGTTTAAGTGAAAAGTGACAAAAACGGACAGTTTTTTTTAATTTAATATAAATGTTATATCATGTGAATACACAAGGATTATGCTAATAAAAAATTTAAATATTATATAATTAATATAATATAATATATATATATATATATATATATAGGCAGGTTCAAGAGAAAACCCTAAAAAAATGAAAATTGAGGAACACTCTAGTAATCATTCATCTAAACTATATGTACATGTGCGTACAAGTAAATTAAGACATTGTTTGGCAAAAAAAAATTAACTTATAAGCTAGTTTTTTTTTTTTGCTACATGTTTGGATGACCATAAGCTAGATTATTGAAAAGTTACTCATAGTAACGTTTATTAGGAGGTTTAAATAAAAATGTTAAATATGGTGAAAATGTAAGAATGAAATGTTAAAATAAGATTCATATGTGAATTATTAAAAACCTGAAAAGGATTTTATGAAAATGCATATGTGAACTGACGTTACAGATTATTCACATGAGTTCGTTTATGCAACTTCATATGTATTTTTTTTACATTTGTTCACATATGAATTTCATCTTGTTAAACTTCTTATGATATTTAGCTTTGTTTTTATTTGTATTGACCCTTGTATATATGTTTAGGTTCATGTGAGAACTACAAAAAATTAGATAATTGTGAGAAATTGTATATTCATTAATGCATATATCCTATCAAAATATATATTCCATCAATAAATATGTTTATCTATGTATAATTACTGTGTATATAAGTATATATGCATTGATTTTTATACTAAATGAAATTCATTAATGTATATGCATCAATGAATATATAGTTAATTAATATTCATTAATGATGAATGATATTCATTAATATTTTTGAGTTATTCATTATGAATAATTTATGAAAAATAAATAGTTGGTTCTCAATTCTCAAAAATATTTACCCCATTATTAAATAATTATAATTCTCATAAATATTATGGATATATCAATAAACAGTTAACAGAAGATTTTATATAATCGTGAGTAATTGAATCGGTTTGTACATACCTCGACGGAACTATAATCTTCTTGTAAAGCGGATTTTAGTAGCTGTATTAACAAAATAACAGTTGAGTGATTAGATTATTATAATTTAAAATATACAAGTCTAAATTCATTAAACAAAATTAATTGAAAATATAAGAAACTAAATTATGAGAATCTAATAAGGATAATGTTGGTCTAGATTCATATAGGCATCGTTTGGCAAAAATAAGCTAGTTTATTTTCTGGATACATGTTTGGATGGACATAAGCTAGCTTATAAGCTATCTTTTTGATAAGCTACTTAGAGTAGCTTATGAGAAGTTTTTTGTGAGTATTCCAATTATGTCTTCATTAATATATATTATTTTAATTGATTATTTCTTCTATATATCATTTTTGGTAAATTTACATGTTTATCAGTTTTTACTAAACGTGACTTTTTCATCGGCTAACTTATCAGCTACCAGCTAGCTTATCAATCAACAGCTAGTTTGCCAAACATAGCCATAATATATTTTTAAAATTAATATATAAGAAATTAAATTATGCCTTTATAATAAGTGTAACATTTGTTTAGATTCTATAATATTTTTTTAATGAAAATATAAGAAATTACTTTTTAATTTTGCGAAAAAATGACAATTGCAATTTATTTAAATAAAATTTTGATGTTTTAAGTAAATTATTTACAACTGATAAATAATTAAGAAAGTTGTATATATATATATATATATTGTATAATTATAAAGTAGTTATTTATCTAATGTCTTAAAGTAATCGATCATGTCAAAAATTATTTTTAATTTTAAAAATTAATTTAATATATTTAATTTTCACAAAATAATAATTACATTAAAAAACATAATATTTATTATAAATAAACAAATAATGGGTTTAAATTTGCAGAATATCAATTTATTATTATACTAGAACAGTTGTCGCGCAATGCAGCGATATATATCACGGTTTTAATGTTTCATTTTATCTTTTTGTCGATTTACAGTACGATTTTAGATGATTTTGAGAAAGTGATAATGTTTTTTTTTATAAATTCGTTTAATTTGCTTAATAATATAATGTTTTTTATATAAAAAAATTAAGTATTTTGTTAATATTCAATGATTATTTTATATATTTTAATGACATCTAAAAAAAATAATCAATTACATATTTAATAATATAATTAAAACAAAATTATAGTAATTTAATATATTAATTAATAGTGATAATGGAAAAGTCTGTATAAAAGGAAGACATGTGCATACCAAATTGGTGGGTGTTAGAAGCCTGCAGTAGTAATATGTATCTTGTGCTTTGATACTTGTAAATTAAGAGATTTTTAAAATATTGCATAAAATGATGGTATTTTATATCTAATAATTTGTATTTAAGAGTTTTTTATCCATGCTTTATAATATAGTATAGAATAGATATATAAATTTAACATCTAAAATAAAATAAAAGCAGCTAATAGACAACCAAGAAAGTTGTTTATACTATATATTAATTGTTTATACTATATATTAATTTACAGCGTAATAGTCGGCCTAATAAGATGGCTAAATTCTATAGTAAACTGATCATTTGAGATTTATCAAAAAATATACTTTTAATTTTAAATTCATATGATTGTATTTATTTTTCAGATAAATCAACAGTTACATTAAAAATACAATCTATACTATATTATAAAGATGACATAAAAAACTCTTAATTACAACTCACTAAGCTTTATGTACTATCATTTAAAGTTATCTACTTAAAATCTCTTAAAAATAACTACTAAAGCCTAATGTACTACCTGTAAAGTTTTTAACCCTAATTAATATATTTCATCCTTATCCCCCAAAATCCTTATCTCTAATCCCCAAACTCTAAAATTATGAAATTTGAATTCTGATAAACATAATCAAAACAGGATAAACATCTCAATTTAAATATAAAAAATTTAAAATATATAAGATAATTAATGAATTTTAACAAACTACTTAATTTTCTTTATATAAAAAACATTATATTGTTAAGCCTAAATTAAACAAATTTATATATAAAAAAAAACATTATCACTCAATAAAAATCATCCAAAATCGTACTGTAAATCAATAAAAAATAAAAATAAACATTAAAATCGTGATGTATCTCGTTGCATTACGCGAGTACGCTTCTAGTAATATTGAAATACAAAAAAAATTGTATTAAAAATTAGAGCATTTCCAACAAAATAAGAAAATGAAGATTTTAGGTTTTTTCTTATTCCAACAATATTATCCAAAATGGAAAAAGAAAATTCTCTATATTTGGAAAAGAGAAAAGAATCTTAAAAATATAATTAATGTTAAAAAGTTTGTTGGGATACTTTATTTTTTTTTTCTGGAATAGAGAATAAGGAAAGAACACATAAAGTTAATATTTTATAAAAAGTTTGTTGGGGTATTAAATTTATTAATTTTATTAATAATATAATTAATGTTAGATACTCTAAAAAAGATACCGTTATAGAATAGCAATTACTTTTAGTTTCAAAATTTTAATATGATTGTATTTATTTTTCACAAAAATCAATAACTATATTAAAAAAGACACAATAATCGTCACAAATATTAAACTCAATTTTGTAGAAAATCAATTTGTTATAAATATTTAACAATCTAAAGCTAAACAAAGAGAACTAATAAACAACTAAAAAAGTTGTATATTTACAGCTTAGCACTCAACCTATATTTATCCTGTCAAAAATTATACTTTTAATTTCAGAATTACATATGATTTTATTTATTTTTAAGAAAGAAAATCGACAAGTTCATTAAAAATACAATTATTACAAACACACAAAATTTTGTTATTAGAAATTAATGCATTTTCAATACAATCTCTAAAATATAGAAACATATAGATTTTTGTGTTTTCCTTACTCCAACAAACTTTTCAAAACATTTTCCATAAGAAAAAAAAAAAGAAAAATTCTTCATATAAGGAGGAGAGAGAAGAAAAACTAAAAAAATTCAATTTTGAAGGAGAGATATTATTTTTTAATTATTTTTTATTTATTTTAGAAGAGAAAATAAGGGAAAAAAATATAAAGTTGATATTATATAAAAAGGTTGTCTCAAAGTTTGTTGCGAAACTAAATATATTAAATGTTTTTATAATATAATTAATGTTAGATATTTTGAAAAAAAAAATTGTTGTAGTTAAATGTAACGTTTAAAAAAGTATTAAAAAAAGCGGTAAGAGATGCTTTTATATAATTACAATTTATTTATAAATAAATTTAAAATTTAAAAACATTTAAAAAAACTAATAAAATGAAATATATATATTTATATATTCCATAAAAAATATTTAAATCAATAATAATTTTGATTGTTAAACATGTAATTTATGTCTAAAAGTGATTATATTACTAATCTACTATATTTGTCTTCAATAGTTTTTTTTAAACATTTAAGGGAAAAAATTAAAACTCAAAAGATAAGCTTTTTTATTTACTATATTTCAATATTTAAGGAAAATAAATGGATTTGGATAAAGTTAATAAGGCAATTTAGGGGGTGTTTGGGATTGCTTACTTAAAACAACTTATGCTTATTTTGAAAAATGCTTATCAACTTATGTGGTGTTAAACCGGAGTTTTTTAAAAAGTGTTTGGATTAGCTTATTGTGGTACCAAATCGTAATAAGCTAATAAGTTGTTATTTAAAGGTGTTTGGAATTGCTTATACATATAAAAGAAACCAAAAAGTCATAAGCACTTTTGAAATAAGTTGATAAGTTAGAACAAAATGACTTATCAAAAATGGTTTTTCACCGGTTTGGCACCGCTATAAGCTCTTTTCTTTTCTTTCCATCCAAACACTCAAAAGAGTTTATCTCCGATGCCAAATCGCAATAAGCTAAAACCCTCCTCAAATAAGCAATCCCAAACACCCCCTAAATCAAGGGTCTACTTCTATAGATATTATATGTTTAATTAGCCATTTGATTAGTCCTCATTGTGTTTGTGTGTGCTTGAGTTTGTGGTCAAATATAGAAATTTGGTAAATATATTGTAATATATATATATATATATATAATATTTAATTTCTTACCAAAATATCTAAATTTTGGAGTTCTCAAAGTTTATGTTTATGTTTATGTTTATATAAATTATCCAAAAAATAGATTATCAATTAGTTATAGTTATTTATCATATTAATTATTAGGGATATAATCAAATGAGAATTTCATATATTGAGATAATTGTGAGAATTTTACCAAAAGGTATTGTTTCATATGATTTTTCCCCATCGAAAGCTAACATTTAATGTATTAATAAACAGATATTTGTTTCACAATGTGATTGTTTCATATATATTCGGTTCACAATGTGAAACTTACATGTAACTTTGTTTTACGGACAAACTAAAAAGGTTCACATTGTGAAATAAACACATTATGAAACAAATATATGTTAATCAGAATTCTAAATCCTACTATTAGAGGGAAAAAATCATATGAAATAGCACATGATGCATTAATTCTCTAAGTTATCACAATTTTATGAAGACCCCCTTAACAAGATGACACAAATAACATGTAATTTATGTATATGATTAGTATGTTCCTTATCCAATTTGAACATCTTGTCCTCTTGGGCTTCATCAAATCAGCCAAAAAAATTTATAGTCTTAATCAAAGACCGACTTGGTCCTTAGACTTGCCTAATTCAATCATTTTCAAGAACGATTCTTAACCAGTTTGGTCTAAACAAATATGACCAGTTAGGACTCGGGTAACCAACGTCAGTCCTATCCACGCTGATCCTCGATCAATATTTGACAATCGGTCCTTTTCTACATCTCTGTGTATGGTGAATAAACTAGATGTTGGGTTGCCAAGATTAAACCATATTATACATGGATTAACTTGGATTCCGACCCAATTTAATTTCTTATGACCCAATCGGACATAAAATGCTTATTTTGAGGCTCAAAAATATCCCACCCAAAAGCAAGTGAATTTGGTGTATGAAAGATTGTTGTCAAGCATATATTTGATGCATACCAAAATAGTTCACTAGCCTACTATTGTAACTCTATAAGTTTAGAATCTAAACTCAAACTCTTTAAGTTACTATATGTTTTAACAAGTGAGTTTATACTGTATACTATACTTTAAATTTACCTGAGCATTTAAAATGTCATATTGAACCTCGTTTGAAAATTAAATCATAACATTGAAAATGTTAAAAAAATTGTAATGTTGATGTATGCGAATCTAAAATTGGTAGGGGGTTCAATTAGCACATAGAACGTAGTTCATTTAGCTTCAACCAATACAAACTGTAATTGTTACAAGTCATAACACCGTGAATTTTGATCCATATATGAGCGACATCGATAACCATAAAGCAATATTTATGTCCAGCATTAACACTAGGAAAAAAAAGTTACATGATAAAATCCATCTAACAGATATAATCATATATTTAAGTTTAAAAAACTTGGTTAACAAAAAATTATAAAAATGGTACCTCATCTGTGTCAAGTTCAATAGCCATGGAAAGTGTCCGGTCTACCATTTCATCTAGCAAATGATGCTTTGATGCTTTAGTCTTTTTATTTTTAACCTTATTACCCTGCACAAATAGAACAATAAATAAATGGATGATTCAGAATCATAACGAAAAAAAAAGTTGATTTGGTGTAAGAAGGCATTGGGAAGATCTACATGGGCTAAATCATAAAACTTGTTCTTGAATTCCATTTTATTATACGAGGAATATGTTTATTGGCCAAGAGGTCTAAGATTTGCTCGATTCATTTGTAGAAGATGTTTTTGCACAAATCGAGTAGATTGGTTGGACCAAATGTGTTAGATTTCACAATCATACAAAAAAACCATCGTAAACAAAGGGGAATTCAAATCGAAGTCAGATATCTTCCACAAAAACAATAGAATAACAATAACAATCTAAAAGATAAAAACTGATTGCGAATCTACTATGAGAAACACAAATTTACTTAACTATTACACCCTTAAAAGTCGAATTCAGCACACCATGTTGTACTTTTGTTCCATAATTGTCAGTGTAGTAAGATCTTTGATAGATCTACATATCTATTTCAAACTCAACATTGATCATCAATTCCATCTAAGGAAGATCGATTTATCTTGTGATTCTTATTTATCCCACTAGACAATCGATTAATCAAACTTTGACACCAATTGAGTAAATGAAATGGAAGGCCAATCATAGCAAAGGGTATACTGAAAGATTAATTTTGCTTACCATTGAAGCAGATCGAGTCGAAAAGAAATGTGTTGCGGCTATGCCAAAGTTATGCTCTCTCGAAACCCTAATCTCAAATATCTAAGGATAAAAAAATCTCCACATCAAAAACTTATATAGACGGAATGCGTTAAGAAATAAAGTTGATTATTAGCTACAATATTATGTTAATCCCGAAAGGACACCTGTCTTTAATGCCACTTGGCATATAGGTAAAAGAAATAAGAGAAAACTTGGGTGTTATCTAGTACACCATACACGGTGCTCTTATTTTTTTTTGGAAGGCATAGAGGCATCGAACCAACGAACGACTACCACGAACACACGCACGCACACCTCCCCGACGGTATCGGGCATCCACGGGCAGCCCACTAATCCCCCGCTGTCCCAGCCCAGCTTACGCTGAACCTAGAGCTCAACCACAGTCTTAAGACTGGGTTGGGGGCAGCCCAGTCAACGATTAGACCGACCCAAGGACTGGGTACTCCTCATGCCCTCAGAATGGCTCCCCTTGGATTCGAACCCGGGTAGATTGGGATACCATCCACAACCCCTCCCAGGATGTTACCGCCCTTAGGGAAATCAACTGAGCTAGATTGGTGGATTTTATTCCACTTGGACAAACATGATTTCTCCACGTGTCACGTCCTAAAGCAAGTGCACAGTGAAGATATTTTCATAAACCTCTTATATGATTGTTCAGTTTTTAATATAAACCTCTGTATTACGAGATATCACCACGAACCTCGTGTAAAGGTGTCTGAATCATTGACTTCTATTAAACATCTTGAAAATCCTTTTGTCCCAATGGTCTACTTTACATAATGTTTACCCAACGAGATCGCTCTATAGACCATTTTGAAATCATGATTTTCATTGGAACTATACCCATCTTGGAAATTTTATCATCACATTTTGTAGGGTTACCCCTCCCAGTTCTCCCTGGTAAACCTTTCCATCTTTCCATTGAACCATAAATCCAGACACAATATGAAAAATACATAACCAATTAAAACCTAACAAAGTGATATATGAAAACCGATGAACTGAAAACAAGAGCAACAAGTAACTTGACAATTGAAACAAGAAAACATACGATCTAAAAGAGATATACGAAGATGGATAAGGGTAACCCTTCTGGCTACCAACCCAAAACCAACAATCAGAGGTGGTTTGAGACCAAAATGACTAAGGTCTCGTTTGGTTTGCAGTGTTAAATTAGATTTTTGAGGGATTTAGGATTAAATTCCATTTTAGTTTCATATTTGGTTTGAAGAATTTCCTGGATCTGAAATGTAACACCTTCAAATTTGGTAAGAGCAACTAATTAAAAACCTCGGTATAGTATCAAATAAAGGACAAAACTTCCACTTATAAATTAAAACCCCATATACCTCAATTATATAATTCGTTAGATAACCTCAACAAATACAAACTCCAATAGTTTACAAGGACTAGACTGAAGTCGGATGTTACTTAACCCAAATACAAGTTGTTCTTCCCGAAACCATTGCGGAAGACTTCACCAAACTATTCACTCCTCGGGCACACAACTAACACTCCTCCTTTCATGGTGCTACTAGAACTATTTCCAGCTGGAACTGTGGCACATGCCGACAAATAAAAGGTTAGGCTAACGTCTAGTGAGTTCAAGAGTTTTTGACATGGATAAATATATTGTTAAAAGAAAAGGATATGATTTAAATCATAATCTTACAAATTATTTACTTTAAAATTTTGGAGACAACTCAATTTCCAATATCATGCATTTTCAAAGATGAACATCCCATTACAAAATATTCATTATAAAATGAAGTCATCCAAAACTCACCCAAAACGAGAATAGAAATCGACCCCCAATTTAAGAAACACGGATAAAACGTTATGTCCCAAAACACCCAAGGTATGGGTGGAGCATAATACTTGACCCAAAAATCACGTATAGGAATCCATATATATATATATATATATATATATATATATATATATATACAATACCCAAAACAACACCCTTCAGTGACGGAGGAGACCCGATTCCATCGAATGTGGCGGGCACATAAAGTTAAGCCACATATCTATGTTATAAGCGTAACTTCAAGGATGGGCAATCTTTGACATCAACCTTATCCATGGATCTTTAGTCAAGGTAGACATCAACCCTATCCATGGATCTTTAGCCCAGAGAATCACCAGGTTCAACCCTATCCGTGGATCTTTACCTTGGGACCTCACCATCTTTGACACGCTTGTTCATTTAGAAATTACATCGTATCACCAATGCCTATCTCCAAATTACAACTCGGGGACCTTATCCCACATTTACATGATAAAGCCGACTTCTATACCTATGGATCCATTGCATTACAGTCTAAAACATTTCTAGTCCCAAATGAACGACTAACACACTCAAAATATATCATTCTCATAATATATGAAATAAATGCAACTCTTACCCAAACCCCACATCTAGCTATTAAAACCAAACAATTTTTTCATAAGACACAAATAAATCAAAACTGAACTAAGAGTTCAACAATCCAATTGACTATTTATTTAAAAGTCATGATAAGTACTAAAATGTCTTTGACCGACATTTATGCCAACTCATGCCCCTAAGGTATGATTAACTCAAAACCCATCGTTGGCATTTTCCAAACAAAAACGTACTATTTATCTCCAAAAATACTTTATAACACAATAATATGTATTTTTCAAATGATTTATAAATTTAATAACACTAAGGATGCATAAACGTCAAATAATCCACATATGAAATAATTTATAAAAATAATACACTTTCAAAATTTATTTACCAAAGCGTCTAGAAGACCCAAATATGTGTATTTCATAAGTTTTATAAATCAAATGTACCCAATACGCAAAACTCATCAAATGATCCAACATTTATAATTATCAAGTAAAACTCATTAATACGTCAAAATGAACATTTTTAGCATGTACAACATTTTCACAAAGTAACTTGAACTCACTTTGCTAGATTTAGGCTAAATCTAGATTTTACCCCAACTTGCTCCTTTGAAGAAGATCCTCAAGTCAAATCTTCCAAAAACCTAGATCTACAAGTTTCCAACCGTAAATATTCATAACCAACCATTTAGAATCGATCCCTAAACATTTTACATCAAAAATCCCCAATTTGGTCAAAACCCTAGTTTTGATCCAAATTCTCCAAAACCATCCAAACCAAGATTTGAGAAATATAAACACTAGAGAGTCGACAATGGAGGATTTATAACTCACTATAAGGTTTAGAACTGGTTAGAATGACTTACCAATGAGTCTCTAACAAAACCCCAAAATGTGGTAAACAATGGTGAGGAGATGGTGAAGAAGGTGAGATGAAGGATCTTTGCCTCTATCATCCAAATATGTAACACCCCGGATTTTCCGTTGTGTAACCTCGTTATTCTTGCGTTAAGTTTTGTCGTTAGCACCGTGTTTGGTTTGTAGTAGAGTTTGGATTTGTGAAGTTTGGGGACAAGCAGTGAACTACGCGAGTTACACCGCGACTAGAGGTCTCGGCACAACCCGCGAAACCCACTGGATGATTTAGGGTTTTGGACACGGGCGAGTTATGCCGCGAGTTGAAGTCGCGGCATAACCCGCGTAGTTGCTTTGACCGTCTTAAGGGTTCAGTTTCCCAAAGATCTCATAATCTAAAATCTAAAATATCTTTTCTCTCTTTTCTCTCTCTAAAGTCTCTCTCTCTAGAGTTTGGAAGATTATAGTCGGTGTTCGATCCGAGGTTTCAGTGTTTTAAGCTTCACCTCTACGTCGTGGTCGTTATCTGGTTTTCCGGGTTTTATTCTGAAAACCTACCAGTGAGTTCCTACTACCATTTTACAAACTTTATACATGTCAAAACTCTTATTTGCGAAATCTGAAGTATTTCTACGGTATGATTTTATGTTCTCTACATTTTGATATAAATAAAGTTTTGGAAATTTTCGGGGTTCCCGGTCACTTTTGACCAAAATGTCGGGTTCCGCCTTATTGAAGTAAAATGATGTTTTACTTAAACATTATGTGATTATGTAAAAAGAATATTTCAGAACTCATTTAATGATTTTCATTCTTACCAGAAGTTGAACTGGAAATGATATCTTGTTTATGAAATATGTTTATACCATATGTTATTTATGGTTGGTCACGTATGTTGTTGTGACGAGTCTGTACCATTACTAGTGGATCCCTAGGTTTTGAGTCGACTGTATTATTGGGAGGTTATATTCCCCATTTTGTAACTATGGATGCCTATGTTCCTAGAGGGCAACTTGGTACGGTTATGTGAGGCCGGATACTAGCCATGGTTCATAGTGATCCTAGTGAAGGAGTATACATTGGTTTTGCTTGGGGCTAGGTCTCACACTTTAGCACGGACTTATGTGTTCGTATCCTCGGATTCCAATTGTTTAGCTCATAACTCGGATTTTGGCTTACTTAGTGTTACGCCACCATCCTTGGTAAAATGGTCCTTTTATCACCGTTTAACGAGTTTTGGACCGAAGAGGCCCGGTTGTGGCAAAATGTTATCTTTACGAACTAAACCTTTATGAAAAGATTTCTTTATGATACTGATATTTATATCTTTCGAGCTTTATAAACTGTATGTTCTCGCCAGGCTTTAAAGTCTGACACTTTTTCTCAAATGATGTGTATAACAGGTTTCCCTTAGCGGTGGGTTGCCGGGGTTTTGAGAGACGGGTTTGGTCTCAAGGCATTTTGAGATGACTAGTATTGTTTCAGGGCATTGTTAAGTCCCATTCTTTTGGTACATATTTGGATCATCATCTGATGTAATCTGATATAGGTGTCTAGATTAGTTTGTTGACAAACTCTATATCGATACAGGTTTTTGTAAAGTCTTCAGGACTGATCCCCTTTCTTGGGAGTTTATTATCAATGCGAATGTCATGTTGCCAAGTTTTGCAGGTTTTATTTTACTCTGATTTTTAGGGTGTTACAAAATACTAGCTTGATCATGAAGAATCTCTTTAGAACTCAAGGATTTGTGCCTCAGAGGCTTCAAAACCCTAAATAAATGAAGAGGGCTCGGTTTGAGAGAGAATGAGGATGAATAGTTGTAACACCCCGATTTTTGAAAAGGTATCATTTAAAGTTAATACATAAACCGATATATTGAGGAAAAAATAAGATATATGATTTTGGACTTGAATCTTAGATTTTATAGTCTTGATGGATAAAGGATTCAATTACGAGTCCAACGGTTCCTTCTGGAGCGAATTCGGAGCTAAAACGAAGAAGTTATGGCCAAAACAGCGTTCGCTACCCTCTTGGCTATTGTGACAGCGATTGTGACAATGTCACTATAGCCGTCACAATAGCCAGAGCTGGCGATTGTGCCAGAGATTGTGCCACTGGCACAATAGCCTGGCACTATAGCCTACGGATACCAGAGTGTTAAAAGTTGCGATTTTCAGCCCCCTATCCCATTTTCTCACTTACACTCTCTTCTCTTTCTCTCCCAAACCAATTCCTATCATATTGGTTCGAACCTCAGCCATTTCCATGGCCATTTACTTTGATCTTAAAGCATTCCATCATCATCTAAGGTCTTGGAAGTCTAGGATTCAAGGAGCTATCATCTCATCATCTCTATTGTTGTCTTCTTCAAGAAAATCCTAGGGTTTTGAGTTTTATCAAAACCCACCAATGTGAGTTCATCCCTTCTTCTTTCTAATACTTTAATCAAGTTGTAAATGCTTCATTCATAGTTTCCAAGTACTCTATTTCTTAAGTTTTTGGTTGGATGATTTTGGAGAAATTAGGGTTTTGATCTCGTTTGGGGATTTGATATAAATTGTTGGGGAATGATTCTACGTGTTTGGTTATGTTTATTTATGGTTGAATATGTATGGATTTAGGTTTTTGGAAGTTTTGACTTGAGAATCCAAGTGTTCTTCAAAGGAGCTCTAGTTGGGGGGAAATCTAGATTTAGCCTAAATCTAGCAAGGTGAGTTCAAGTTGATTTGTGAAAACGGTGTACATGCCAAAATGTTTATTTAAAAATGTTTGTGTTTTACCGCAAATTTGTTAACTGCTGATAAGTTTTAGTTATTTTGAAATGTTTAGTTTTATAAGCATGTTAAGACACCCATTTTGGGATCTTTTGGTATTTTGGTAAATAAATCATGTTGAAATGTTTATTTGATGATTTTACATATATAATTGGAGTTCAATTGGCGTAAGTGTCATTTTGTGTATATGATTTTATAAACCCTTTCAGAAAGTGCATATTATTGTGTTATGAGGCATTTTGAAAACATAAGGGTATGAGTTCATTTGGGAAAATGGTTTGTCTCAACCAACGATGAAATTTTATTTATTTATACTTTTGGTCGTGTTTGCGTATTAGATGGTCAAACGGGTTCCAATAATTATATCGGTTTTTATTTGGGGATTTACGCAAAGTGTTGGGCCTTTGGCTTGGTTTTGACTAAATGAGTCGTGTGGACATTTGTCCGGATTTATAACCGTTGTGGGTTTTGAGTATGATGACGATCGTTTATGTCATTGGTGAATTACATGCTTTGGGTGTTTTGGTCATTCATTTGGAGTCATGTAATGTTAGACAGTGTCGTAATGGATCCATAGGCACGTAAATCTGTTGGTTGTGTAAGGCCTGAGGTTTTGGGTTACTTTTAGTGACCGCTCGGGTTTGCTAGCGAGTAGGAATATGTGGTTCGAACTGCAGAGTTGACACTCGTCTAGATTGGATAGGCACCCGGGCTCGTAAGACCTCGGAGTGGAACTCGACGGAGTATGGCAAGGGGCAACAACATGTCCGAGGATGGTGATGTCTTGTTTGGCATGGGAACTAGGACCGGGACACGTTGGTGAAATCCAATAACATCACGGGTGGCCCCATTCACGTGTTCTCGCCACCCTAGATGGAAACGTTTAGAGGACATGCAAGGAAGTCGCGTGAACGGCCTACTTGCGTGTTTCTCTATTCTCAGTATTTACGGATCTCCTCATCGTTGATTCGTGGTATTTTAAATGGTATTGTCGTATTTTACCAACTTTGGTTTTTATGTGGTCGACGATAAATGATGGCTTTAATATTGGGTTTCCCACGTATATTAAGGTTTGAATGGAATGCGTCATTTGCTACGTTTTCAGTATTTGGTTTCTTTCCATTTTATGGTTGCGTGAGTTTCGGGTCTATTGTCCGTATTCACGACAATGTTTATTTATATAGATTTTCACCTATGGTTTATGAGTTGTGCAACTTGTTCCACCCGTGTTGGGTATTTCGAGATATAACATTTTACCCGCGTTTTATAAAAATTGGGAGTTCTCTCTCTATTCTCATTTTGAGCAAGTTTTGGGTTAAATCTAAGTTTATGAAAGAATGTTTTATATTGAAATCTTGTTATGTAAAATAGCTTGGTTTGGTTAGTGATCAACTTGGCGTCTCTTTCGTTTAAAATGCATGTTTATTGGTAAACGAGTCATTTTGATAAGCAAAGCATATCATTTTGAAAGATTATGAATTTAATTGCATTCTTCCATTTTAAACGATTCATTTTTATATGTTGAAAACTCTTGAGCTCACTAGGCGTTAAGCCTAACCTTTTTATTTGTCGGCATGTGTATCAGGTTCCAGTTGGGGGTTTGGATTCTAGCAGATCCATGAAGAGTTGAGGCTTAGCTTTGCCTAAGGGTAAGTAGTTGGTGAAGTCTTCCGCGGTTGGAAGTAACGACAGTTATTGGGTTTTTAGTAGCGCCCGTCCGTATTTTGACCATATGTATAGAATAGTGTGTGTGTGTGTGTGTGTGTATTGAGGATAAATCTTAATTCGTGATTGTAGATGAATCGATTTTTGATGTATTTAGAAAAATTTAAATTAGTTGCTATTTCCAAAATTTAGGGTGTTACAATAGGTGAAGTGGTAAATGAGAAAATGGATGAAAACTCCACATTTTAAAACCGTAGGGACGACGACGATTGTGCCCAGGGCACCCTCGCCCAACATGTATCGCAGACACACCCCCACTGGCGATTGTGCCCCGCGATTGTGACCAATGTCACTCTCGCCCAGAGTGTACCGAACCCACTTCTTTCCCATTTTTCACCTGGAGCACCCAAGGCGAGATACGACTTAACAGGCAAGTCATGAAGGATGAAATTCCATGATAGAAAGTAAGAATTTCTCAAAGGATTGACTTTCCCAAACAGAAATTTATGGGTGTTACATGAAATCCCACAAACATAGGATTTCGAAATCCTACGGGTGGTTGGTATTTCACGGGATTTCTTATGATTTTGTAACACCCGTAAAGTTTATGGTACGTTAGGGGTCTTTCTTATAAGTCTAATTGTTAACCTTAGGGATTTTGCTAATATAGATTCATTTGGAACTTTGAAGAATAGAATCGTGCCTTGGTCTTGGAATAGAGTTTTGGGACTTGGCTGAAAAACAGCGAGTTACGCGGGCTAGGGCGCGACCTTAAAGTTGCGGCCAAAGTCGCGTAACTCGCTGAGTGTTTGGGTCTCTGAAGCACACGCGGGTTGGGGCGCGGCCCCAAGCCGCGGCCAAAGGCGCAGGAAGCCCCTACAAGTCTAAAAGTCGGGATTTCACCCTTTTTCCCCATTTACTCCTCACCAACACCCACTCTCTTCATAAATTCGATTTTAAGGAAACCCTAGGTGGTTACCTTCAAGTTTGGAAGAACATTAATATCAGCTAGAGCCTCAAGATTTAAGGATCTAGCTTGGATAGTCGGAATCTTCATCTTCCTCTCACCATACTTGGTTTTCTAGGTTTTCACCAAAAACCTAACTTGTGAGTTCATTCTCTTTTGTAAATTTATACATTTTAAAATGTAGATTTTAACCTTCCAAACATCTCCATTTTTTATTACTTGATTTGGGTGAGTTTTCACCAAAGATCTAACTTTGGAGACTATGGGGGTTTATGTTGAAGGGTATGATTTTAAGGTCAAGAAACTTACAATTTGGTTTAATTGTGGATTTTGCACATGAGAAACATGTTTTCTATAACCTTGTGATTAAATACTTTGAAATCAAGATTAGGGTTTTGAAATATGGTTATGTATTATTGAATGAGGACTTGGGTAAAATGATTTGGTGTGTATGGAAGTACCATTTAACGAATTAGAACGGAACCTCTTGGAATTTTTAGGAGTAATTATACGGATTCATGGTTTTTGTATATATGGTGGCTTTTTAACTGTTGGATTTTGTGGACATTAAATGGATTATTTGGTTGCATTTGGGTGTCATGAACCCACATATATTTATAATCTTTGATCCGATGATGGAACGCTAGTTTTCCACATCGAGGCACGCTTAGGCATCGGATGAGGTATAAGCCTTACGTGCTAGTACGCGATATTAAGTGAGGATCTCAACGTAAGGACCATATGTGGTTGAAGTTGACTTTCCATGGGTGTACGTTTAAATCTACCGAGTCTAACATCCATTGCGGGTACTTTATTATGTGTTTGGTTTTACTAACACGTCAAGTGACTTACTTTTGTGTTGCGTTACTTGTGTTAGTAAGCGGGTCTACCCCATCAACCCAAGAGGTATTGGTATTAAAGTTGAGAATTATCTGTATGGATCCTACCGACGTTCTTAAATTATCCTTTGAAATTATTGATTTTTCCCAATATAAATGTTTGATCTCACTAGGCTTTAGCCTAACACTCTTTCTTAAAATGACATGTATAAGAGGCCATTCTAGCGGTGGGATTCATAGGGCTTGAGTGGAGAGTCGTTGAAGGAGAGTAACACATTTTTGAAGATTATAGAGGCGTACATTGATATAGTGTTGGTATATTTTTGGAAGTGAGATGTCGACGCCCATTCGTAATCTAGAACTAGTTGGTCTAGATTAGTAGGTTGTTGGGTTCAATTTCACTTGATTGCATACAATTATTCCCCTTTTGGGTGATTCTTCTATGATAGACTTGTTTATTCCGCAATTATTTTAGGTTTAAATTAAAACCTATTTTTAGGGTGTTACAGATTTGTATATAATAGTGTTTTAAAAGATGTTTAAAATATTTGTCTTGTAATAATCAATTAATAAAAAGGTAATTTAATTATTTTTATTATTATTTATAATTTGTTTTTGTAAATTATTTATAAAGAATGGAATTTAATTCCATTAGAAATCATACAAACCAAACACACCAAATATTCCAAATCCGAATCCCTCCGATTTCAAATCATTCCACAAAATCCAAATTCCTCAAAACTATTTTATCTAATCAAACACCCCAAAGGTTTTTGAGGGGAAGGGGTGAAGTTTGAGAGGGAATGAGGGTTAGAAAATAGAGTTAAATACGATTTTCGTCCTTGTGGTTTATTATTAATTTTGATTTTCGACCATGTGGTTTAAAATTTGCAATTTCCATCCCTATGGTTTGTAACTTATTGTTATTTTTGTTCTCGAATTAATTCATATCCTTAAGTATAAGGGACTAAACTGTAAATAATGTAAATCATAGGGACCAAAACAACAATAAAGTGTAAATCATAGGGACAAAAATAACAATAAAATCATAACAGAGGGACGAAAATCCTAATTTCTAAACCATGGGGATAAAAATCACAACATTTAACAACCCACAAAGACGAAAAACATAATTTACTCTAGAAAATATTTATAAAAGTCTATAATTTACAATCACAATAAATATATAACAAAAGGTTGCACTAATACTAACAAAAACATGTTTGTATTTTGACATGCTAGCAACATCTTCTACAATAGGAATAAGCTACCTTGATGTAGGGGTATGCTAGAAAATCAATCGATCCAACTAGAATCGACCAACCATAATTGAACACCCAATTGTACATGGATGGGATCAAATTGAAATTTTCAACATCCAATTTAGATCGATTTGTTCTTGGATGGTAGTCTAGAACAAACCAAAACTGACTGAACCGAACCGATCAACATCCAATAACCCGTCCAATTTAATCTGAATACCATTATCCAGTTATCCATCCAACTATCATTCAATTAATTTGTTTTCAATTTGCTTAAATTGGAATTTGTTTTGTGTTGATTTTTGAAATTTTAGCCTCAATTGTGTTGGTTTTAACACATATTAAAAGTGATTAATCAATTTTTGTAACTGTTGCAAAATTAGATTGAGTTAACACATTGGATGGATCCAATCCGATCTGATCATCTATCGGATGTCGGATGAATCCAATCTAATTAATGACCAACGGATGGAACCGAACAGATCCAATCATCCATAGGATTAAATTGGATCGGTTGTCCAATGTTAATCGGATTGGATCGGTTGGTAACATCCAACATCAAATGGATGATTGGAACTGTTCGGTTCCCCTCATATCCAATGGATGTCAACCGATGAACAAGTCTACGTTGATGTTACCAAACTTTTGAAAATGTTTCAAATATAAATCAAAAGACTTTTTTTATGATTTCTTACAAACACTTGCATGCACAAGCTGTATTTGTTGTTTTTCCAAAGTGTTTTAAGTTTTATACCTTTATATTTGTTTATGCCAAAAATTTTCCAAGGAAAATTTAAGGTAAAGGTGAAGCCTAATCCAACCAAAGAAAGTAATTCCAGTAATCGTACGACAATAAAAAATAAAGTAAAGGAGACGAGAGAATTGGTGACGCGGAAAACCCCTAAAATGGGTAAAAACCGCGGACGAGTGTGAGTCGTCGTGCACTATGGACGTCAATCAGGGACGTCATCCTTGAGAACAAGTGTTACAAGTGTAATACAATGTAAAACAATACAATAAAATAAAGTTGGTCGTGCGTCGTGTATAATTAGACTTCGGTCGTGCGTCGTACGACAAACAACAATAGGCCTTGTGGACTTCGAGAGAAATTGAGTGAGCTTGAGAACGTAATTCGTGAGTTTCTAAGGTTTGAGAATCAGATGTCCCGAATGTGATGATCCATCTTCATATTTATACTTTATTTTTCCGTTGATACGTCTTGAATGCGTATCTTGATCATTAATGGAATGAACGCTTGATATTGATGATAGCGTCCGTTACGTCCGTTGTTATTGATGATGACTTCCGTTATAATCTTTAGTCATAAATGTCTTTTGAATCCTGCATTAAACATAATATAACGTATGTTGTAGGTTAGTAACTTAAATCAGGTTGTACGACAGAATTTATCGGACGGGTTTAGGTAGTTTAGTCGTGGTTGCTCAAAGGAAGGACGTCGATTATCTCTTTGGTCGTACGACGATGGACTGTTGGAATTCCTACCCAAACAGTTTGCCCCCAAATTTAAAATTCAAGCGACAACTTTTTTGAAATTTAAATTTAAAATCAGGACACGTGTCATAGAAGAACGTGGGTAGTTCGTATGGAACTGAACCGGTTTGTTTCCAACTAAACAATGACGTCATTTTCTACCAAATAAATGGTTTTGACAGCTAATATGGGACAGGTGTCATGTATTCATTGGATGCACTCGAAAGGTTGCCTGACACGGACGACACGTGCCGATTCGTCGACTAGCGATTTTGATTTGATTTTTTGGTGATTTGCTTTTCCGATTTTCAGTATAAATAGGGATTGCCCTCAATCTTTCCCTTTTTTATGCTTACCCTTTTTAGAGATTGTTCACCTCCGGCAAGATACTTTCCGAGCGATCAGAATCCTTTCCGTTCTAAATTCGAGGTTTAGAGTTCTATTTAAGGTACGACTTCCCATTTTCCCTCTGTGTCGATTATATGCGTAGGAAGTCCATAGCTAGAAAACCTAGGAAAGCTTGGGATATCCTTTGTTATTGGCGTGCGACCCTGAATATCCCAGATTTTCAGATGTCGATCGAACCCGTGAGTGTGTATAGGGAAGAGGAAAACTTAGATTACTTTCAAAAATTGGCCAGGATTCCAGATGAAATTAATCTGATGACGCCGGAAGACTTAAGGCCGGATGAGGTTCCGAAGGGGTACTGCGTTTTATACGAGTATCCCTTCAAGATAGGATTTACTTGGCCATTTTGTCCTTTGGTCAGGTCGTTTTTGGATGCGTTCGATTTGACGCCTGGACACTTAATGCCTCAGTTCTGGCGGATTGTCCAGGTTATCGAGCGTCTCACGACCAATTGGGAGGTTCCGTTCAAGTTGAACGACCTCCTGACTACTTACAGCGTTCGGGCTGATAGTTATCACAGATATAGTTTATTCCCTCGAACGAAGGGAGACAATGTATTGGTGCACAATACTGTGGTGAATGACCGTGGTTGGAAACGCCAGTACGTTTTCCTCCAAGTGGCGTCTGTGAACGACGAGGACAATCAATGGTTGTCGTCCGGATGGAATGAGTCGGGTAGGTTTACCGCTTTGTCGTGTGTTTATTTATTTTTTATAATATATATTCTGATGGTTTCTTTCTCTGTTCGACAGTAATCGACTTCTCTAAAGTGAAGCCGAATCTCGACTCTCACGACAAGATTCAAAGGATCTTGGAGAGAAGTATCGCTGATCGTTCGTTCTCTGCTCGGTCGAACAACGAAGAAGAGGAGGTCGTCTTTGTGAAAGAAGCGACGTTCGTCGAGGGTTCTTATCGATAAGAAGAGAGGAAAGAAGGAGAAGAAGAAGAGATGACTGGTATGTCACTCGACAGTGTTTTTATTTTCGTATTGCATGTTTTTTCTAACTTATTTTATTTTATCCAGGAGATGCACCTACAAAGTCGTCCGCCCTTAGACGATCCGAACAACTGGAGCTTGCCCGCCAAGGGAGGGAAAAAACAAAGAAGAGATTTGCCCCTTCTGCGGGGGTAGACACAAGGCGGGTCCGAGGCAAACCTCGTGTCTCGCCCAAGAAGACGGGCGACGCTGCTCTGTCGTCCCTTGCAGGGACGACACCATCGAAAGGAACCGTTGCTAGGATAGAGCTCGGAGGCTCGACTCAGGTGACGAAGGACGCCCCAATGTCGGGGGTGTCGGGCGTTGATAAACCCTTTTCTGCACCTTCTTCCTCCTCTAAGAGTGAGGAGAAGAATAAGGAGAAAGTGAGAGAGACGACATTCAAAGTCACTCTCCCATCTGACTTTATGGCCAATGACGTCCTCGAGAGGGACGTCATTTTTCCACACCTGGGAAAATTCCTCCTCCCGACCTTCTATGATCGATACAAGGAGTCTTGGGTCGAGAACACGGGGGCGCACGCCGCTGGTCTTTCTTTCATGGTAAGTTTTACTTATTTTCTTTTTTCTTTGTTATTCATTTTTCTTAATATTAACTCTTTTCCCTTCTGTCTTGTAGGCTTTCCAAGCCTGTCTAAGCTTCTTTGATCAGACGGAAGGTCTTAGGGCGTCCTTCCCTGACGTCAAGAAAAGGGTCGACGAGGCTCTTGCAAGGGAGAAGGTCGCCCTGGAGGCGGTCGAGGCTGAAAAGGCGAAGGTCGAGAGCCTCAAGACTGAACTCACCGATGCCCGAAGTCTACTAGAGATTTCGGATCGTGAGAAGGTTAAGCTCAGGGATCGACTCCTTGAGCTTGAGGCGTCGTCGACCAAATTGGAGGTCGAGAGGATTAAAGTCGTCATTACTGTTGCTGCTTCTGCTGACGACGTCGCATCTCTCAAGAAAAAGATCGAGGAGCTGGAGGGTGATATAAAGGACCTTGAGGAGGAGAATAGGAAAGTTGAGGCCTTCTCCCGTGTCACGGCCCGAGCCGCCTTGATGAGGCGCCATCTGAATGGGAAGAACCCCATGGCGTCGGCCGCTGAGGAGCTCAAAACTTACCTCGACACCGTGGGGACCGAAAGGGAACTCGATGAAGATGATGACCTGGAAGGGAGTGATGACGGAAAAGAGGCGGCGGCAGTAGCTGATGTCGTGCAGGATCAACCTGACGTTCCTCCTTCTTAGCTCATTTCCCATTTGAATTTATTAAGGGTTGGCCGTCTGTGGTCGTTCCTTATACTTGTAGTTTTTCTTTTGGACATCTTATGAAAAATTTTCTTTTGTCCGTCGATGCTTGTCACTTGCTTTTCTTTTCCAAATTTATATTTTATCGTACGTCGAATAAGTTAAAAAGATATGTAGTCACGGTATATCACATGTTTAACCACACCATCATTCAATAATGTGTTATAATGAAATCAACCAATATCTACGATTGACCAAATGCGATTGTAATAATGGTTCTCAGATCTAAGCAAAGATTAACCTTTATCGTCAATTACGATCGACCGTACACGTACGATCGTATGAGCATTACCTGACATAAAGGTTTTTAATTAAGTCGTGCGTCCCTGCAAAAAACAACGTTATTGGGGTAATCTTTCTTAAGAAACAACCAAAGGAAATAAATTAGGAATTTAAAAGAAATACCTCTTTAAATGAACTGCATTCCTACTTCGTGGGATATCTCGACCGTCGAGGGTTTGGATTTTATAGGCTCCCTTACCCACGACGCCAGAGATTTGGTAAGGGTCTTCCCACTTAGTGGAAAGTTTACCTGCATTGAGCTCTTGAGTGTTTTGAAACACTCGACGTAGGACGTAGTCGCCTTTTTGGAAAACTTTGATTTGGACATTTTTATTGAAATGTCGCTCGACCGTTTGTTTCTGTGACGCCATGCGAATGTGTGCAGCTTCTCTAAGTTCCTCTAAGGCGTCGAGGTCATAGCTCAGGTCGACCAAGTTATGCTCAACGGACGTATGTCTTGAAGTCGGTAGTTGTACCTCAATAGGTAACACAGCTTCGCATCCATAGACTAAGGAAAAGGGAGTTTGTCATGTGGACGTACGTGGTGTCGTACGATTAGCCCATAGAACGGAAGGTAATTCTTCCACCCATTTTCCTATGGCAGCTTTGAGTCTTTTGTTGATTGAATTGATAATAGTTTTATTACTTGACTCGGCTAGACCATTCGACTGTGGATATCGAGGTGTCGATGTTACCAACTTGATGTTTCTTTCTTCACAAAATCTTCGCGTCCGATCACTGATGAATTGTGTCCCATTGTCGCATGTTATTTCAGATGGAATTCCAAACCTGCAAATGATGTTAGTTTGGATGAAAGAAACGACTTCTTTATCCCGAACTTGGGAAAAAGTGTTGGTCCCGAAGGTGCTTAACAAGTTTGTAGAAGGGGGGGGGGGTTGAATACAAACACAGAAATTAAAGTTTAATAAATTGTTTATTGATAAATCAAAATACAATTTACAAGTTTGTTGCGGAATAAGATTAAGACAGACTCAATCTAAACAAACTTAAGAAACACTAAGATGGTTGCACAAGAAATTCAGAGAATGGGGGTTTTTAGAGAGATAGAAAACAAGGGTTTCTATTTTGGAGTTCAAGGATTGAGCACACCTTCAGATGAAGGGGTGAGCTTCCTATTTATACCCTATGCATTAAATGCATGGCAGGGTACTTTACACGTGGCATTCATAGATTGGCTTTGGTAGTCTTACTTTTGGAGACATGCTTTTGGCCGCTTTATGAACAGTGTAGTTGACAGAGTTGTTGTACGATTTGTGGCAGAGACGTGTCCGTTCTGACACATCGTACTGGTTGTGCAAGGTAAGACAAAAGAAAACTTGAGGCATAAGCTTTGTGATCGTTGATCGCTGAGTATCTCTTCTTCCAGAGATAAAGAAGTTCAGCTATCGCTGAAGCTTTTCCTCAGGCTTCTTCGCGTAAGTAGATTCGTCTGGTCTTCGCTGATATCCGCATCAGGTCACTAGTAGACTTATCTATTGTTCAGTGGCTTCGTCTTCGATTCAGCTATGAACTATGTTGACGCGAGACTTGTCTTCAGGGATTACGTTAACTGTGTTACATGGGAAACGATCAGTGATGACTGAACAGACTCAGTTTGATCGCTGAAAGTGAAACACATACATATTAAATGTTTACATAAAGGTCATCAGCGATAACTGAACAGACTCAGTCTGATCGCTGATGATGAAACACTAATACATATAATAACGTAATTTTCACTAAGTATAAAAGAGGGTCGTTATCAAATCACTGAGAGAGTTTGGATCAACAATCTCCCCCTATTTGATAATGACAAAGTAACAAAAGAAAATTACTTTGATTCAAAATATAGGAATAAAAAGGACTCATAGAATGCATGTCCCAATTACTATTTTGAGGGATCTTTTACAGTACTGATAGGGTTAAGTACATCACTGCTATTTTCATTTAATTCAGGGATGGAATTACAAGATATGAAAAACATTACAAGTGAGTAACTAACTACTGTAAGTATAACTAACAGATTACAGAGAAGAAAACTAATCTATCAGCTATTAAAAGAAGATTTAGGAGGATTGATCATATACTCAGGTATTTCTTCTCCTTTCTGTCTTCGTTCCAAAGATTCTTGACTGATAATTTCTTTAATTTCTTCAGCAGCAGGGAAGAAGTCACACCATAAGCATAAGAGATCCTTGAGATGATTCAGAGGACATATAGGAATCTCAGAGATTCTTTGAAATCTGAGTTCCTCATCATCATCTCTGAAGAATATTCCATAAGGATTGTCGATTACTTGACCAGCTTGGAAAGGACCACCAGGAGGTAGAGATAAGTCCAGAACTGAAATATCGGGAGGAGGACCAAATAGTGCATCTCTTGAAAATTTGATAGAAGTTTCATTCCTGATGATGGCGACATCTTCAGAGGAGGAGGACCCAATTTTTCTCTTGAGTTTCAAAGATTTGGGAGGAAGAGGAGATGGCAGCTTTAGTACAGAAACGACTCTATTTATGAGGGCTTCAAGAAGTCCTTCAACGTAGCCTCTGTATGTAGATTTGGATTTCTTCAGCGCATCCCAGAACTCTAACCATTCCGTAAATCCGAAGCTCTCAAGTTTTGATACGTACATTGCTTTTTGGGTTCCATCCTCTCTGGTAATCTCCATGGTCACTGAGAGTTGATCTTTCTTCTTGCGACCAGAGATAGTCACGGCTGATATTGGAAGAAGATCAGAACGATAATCCATCTTTTGTTTGCACCATTCGATAGACTTATCGTTGATCTCTTGTTCTTTGAAGCGTTCCTCTTCAATTTCTTTCAGTAGTGCTGCTTGAACTTCCACAGGTTTGCTTTTCAGATTTTTGTCCTTAACTTGAGAGGATTGAATCTTTAAAGCGAGTTGGGCATCTCGTTTGCATTCAGCGATCAGCTTCTCAGCTTTGGCAGATTCTTCTCTTTCAGCTTCAGTGAGGAAGTCGAGCTCTGTGGATGTTTGAAGAGGGATTTTCAGCCGTTGACTTTCTAGTTGAGCGATCATTTCAACTCTTTTCTTTACCACTTCCTCTGACCAATGAGATGGTCGAGAGGGCCTTCCTGGATGGACCAGGGAATCTTCTTCTTCTTCTTCATCAATCTCAGCGATAGAGATTGAGATTATTTCTTCAGCGATAGCAGCTGGAATTATTTGTAGTTCAGAACCCTTAAGCAGGGGTGAGAACTGTCTGGTTAGAAAAAGAAGGAAAGAAGGGATAAGTGTATTTTTAGAACGAGAGAGATAAAGGCTAGAAAGGAATAGGGGTTTGGAAAGAGTAGAAGAGTGGTACAATTGAAAGACATACCTGAGAAGGATGCTCCCCCTCAGATTGTGATCCAGTCCTCAAGCATTCTTCAGCGATCGGTTGCTTGTCTTTGCTTTGCGAAGGAACACTTGAAGATGTATCGCCTCTCACCCCTGTTTTGACAACCTCTTGCGAAGTTTTCCCTGATACGACGTTCGGCTTAGAGAACCACATAGATTGGTCTTCATCGTCGTCGTCGTCATCGGAGGGCTGATCCTTTTCTTGATCATCAAGATCTAGATCATCTTCCTCTTCATCGTCTTCTTCCTCATCCTCTTCAAAGAGAATAGAGTGAATTGATGAGGATTCTTTTGCCTTCTCCCCCTCAGATTGAGAGGGAGGTTCCTTTGGAGTCTTAGCTTCCCCAGCAGCAGCAATAGAAGTTTCTTCAGTTTTCTCCCCCACTTTGTCATTATCAGCGGTAGGGGATTGTTCAGCTGCTGGAGTAGCTGTTGAAGCTTTTAGCACTTGAACGTCAGCCTCCAGACGCTTAATCCGGTCTTCAACCGCAGGGATGTCGCACGTGGCATCATGAATGAATTCCACAGCGATGTTGAGGTTGGTACGATCATCTTCAGTGAAGGAGGGAGGCAGCGCTGGAGCTGGTGCATTCACTTTCTGTAGAATTTGCTGAAGAAGGGACGTGCAGAGGTCAACCTTTGAAGAGAGACCCTGAACTTCAGCGGTAAGAGACTCAAATCTCCCTTGAAAGAGTCGAGAGGACTCTCTGAGTTGGACGACTTGTTCTTCAATAGCTGAAAGTTGAGAGTTCTCAGCTTTAGATGAGCAAGTGGCGGTCAACTTCTTCAGCTCCTCACCAGCCTGATTGACGGCGCTGGTGGTTTCATTGATGGTGTTGGTGAGTGCGTCCACCTTTTCTCCTAGACTGTTGACATGCGTGTCAACAGACGCCAAGCTAGGACCTGAAAACAATGTTAGTTCAGATATGGGCTTATTTGGAGAGGGGGGAGAGAAGTGTTTAGGATTATAGGTGTACCTGACGTATCAAACATTTTGTAGAACTGCATAGATTCCTCAAAAGTTTGATGCTCAGGTCCTATAGGGAAAGAAGAGGTGGCGGGTTCAGAGACCAAGTGAGGAGAGAAGGGAAGAGTTTTGGGGATAGAAGTAGGGATGGGGTTAATCTCAGTGAATGAGATAGTAGGTGGGGTTACTGATGATGTGACAGCGAGTGAGATCGCTGACACGGCAGTATGAGTGACTGCTGAAGTTGTGGAGGAAAGACCCACAAATGCATCTAAGGTAGCTTGTTGAGAAGCTCCCTCAGGTATAGTACTAGAGGGTGTACTTTCCTTAGTCTTTTTGGCCTTTTTGGAAGGACCAATCGGACTAGCTGATGGTCGTTTAGAAGTAGTGGTAGCGACAGGGATAACAGACGAAGGAACCGTCTGCGTGGTCGCTGAAGATGAAGAAGAATGGAGAGAGAGACGAGAGCGAAGGAGAGAGATACTTACCTCGTCGGCGAGTGGCTTGACCTCTAGTGATCGTTGACCTACCCTGGCAAAGGTGCCATCATCTTTGGTGGGATAGGTGTTGGGATAGAGGAACTTGATATACGTACATATGAAACGTACGTATGAGATCTTGGGATCTCGTTCAGGCTTCTCTAATCTCGACCTCAGATCTTCAAAGATTGTTGTGGCGTAGTCAAAGTTTTGACCAGCGATAACGGAGTAGGCCATCTGCAGTTGTGTTTTGCTGGCTTGATCCAGCGAACCACTCTTCCCACTCATGCACTGAATTATGTGCGAGAAGATAAAGTTCAGTTGTGATGGCATCTGAGCTTTTAGAATCTTGGTGAGCTTCTTGTTGGGAATAGAAGATCTTGGTTTGTTTTCCCAACAATAGCCCATTGCGTCCAGGAATGATATCAACTCATCATCAGTGGGGAGTGCGTCGAACCCACTCTTTGGTTTGTCAGGGAATCTTAAAGATTTTTTGAGGCTAAGAGCGGTCATGCTCCCTGGCCCTAATTCCGTGCTGAACGAGATAACAGGGACTCGTTCACCTTTCCTGTTGGTAAGTTCAGTTGCATCAGCAGTGAACCAGAACTGCTGAAGTAGAGTCTTGGAGGGCTTAGGATCCACAATGATCGCGTAAGCTATGCATGACTGCTTGAGGAATTCAGCAGCTTCCACCAGATGTGGGTATTTGTCAGATTTGAACTCGAGTCTGGCCAAATGATTACATTTAGTAATCTCAACTTCAGTGAGAGCGAATCGTACATGCTTGGAAGCAACGATTGAAGATTGTGTCATTTCTGTTATGGAAAGAGACATAATAGAAGAAATGATTTAGGAGAAAAATAGTGTTCTGGTTAGAAAGAATGAAGAACACTTTAAAACCAAAATGTTTTTATTTAAAAACATAAAATCAGAAAGAATGATCTTTAGTTTTTACAAAAAAAAACGTTTTATAAAATCCATAGAAAGCAAGTAGGATTTTAAAAGAATAAAAAGCATATGAACAGAGCATATAAACATGAAATAAACCTGTGTATCTTGAAGAAAAAGAGTTGCAGATTCAATATTCTGGGTTTACTTGCTTGAGTGTTCTTGAGAGAATGTTTCTTGCTTTGAAAGTTTTGAAAGCGTAAACCGTATAAAGGAGAGAAGAATTCCTTTTATACGAAGAGAGAGAAGAGAGAGAAGAGAGAGAATGAAGCGGGAAAAGAAAAAAATCATCATGACATTGACACGTTCCACGAAGTTGATTGGATAGAAGGGCAACGGACGAACGTGTCAGAAAAGGCATGTCGTGGATTGTCGGTTCAAATGACGTCATAGAAGAGAGAGACTGTACATTTGTCCGTTTTGAAATGATCACTGAAGAAAAATCAGTGATAGATTTTCCTTTTTAAAAGTATCCCTTTTAGTAAAGATAGGGATAGTTTTTCCTTTTAAAGGATCACTGACTAGAAATATCAGTGATTAATGTATTTTTCAAAAAGCTTTTAATCATTTGAAGAAAGTTCGGTGATTAAAGTTTATAAAAAATCTTTGAGGGAAAGAAGAAAACATACCTGAGAGTCAGAATGTTTATCAGAGAGAATGATGAGAGGGGAACTTTTGATTACTAACATAATACATGAACGCTGAAGAATTATTCTTCGAGGTTCAGCATTCCAAGCTCACTGATGAGAAAGTTGAACCTTGTCTCATCAAGAGGTTTGGTAAATATATCAGCAAGTTGAAAGTCAGTAGGGATAAAGTGAAGTTCAATATCACCATTCATCACATGATCTCTGATAAAGTGATATCTGATCTCTATGTGTTTTGTCTTTGAATGTAGCACTGGATTATTTGCTATAGCGATAGCACTAGTGCTGTCGCAATAGATAGGAATCTTTGACAGCTGAAGGTCATAATCTAATAGTTGATTTCTCATCCATAAGATTTGAGAACAACAGCTTCCAGCGGCTACGTATTCAGCTTCAGCTGTGGAAGTGGACACAGAATTTTGCTTCTTGCTTGTCCAGCTTACCAGCTTTCCTCCCAAGAGTTGACATCCACCAGTGGTACTTTTTCTGTCAAGTTTACAGCCTGCAAAATCACTATCAGAATAACCAGTTAGATCGAACCCTGAGTCTTTGGGATACCAAAGACCGAGGTTAGGAGTTCCTTTCAGATATCTGAAAATTCGCTTTACAGCGATCAGATGGGATTCCTTGGGTTCAGATTGATAGCGTGCACATAAACAAGTAGAGTACATGATGTCAGGTCGGCTTGCTGTAAGATACAGTAATGAGCCTATCATTCCTCTATAGGCAGTGACATTAACAGGTTTTCCAGATGGATCCTTGTTAAGTATCAGCGGTGGTGCCATAGGAGTTTTCATCGCTGAAGTTTGCGTGAGTTCAAACTTCTTTAGCATATCTTTAACATACTTACCTTGGTAGATAAAAGTACCTTTGTCAGATTGTTTAATCTGAAGACCAAGAAAATATGTCAGCTCACCCATCATACTCATTTTATATTCTTTCTTCATTCTTTCAGCGAAGCGAGTACATAGAGATGGGTTAGTAGAACCAAATATTATGTCATCGACATATATTTGTACAAGAATTATATGACCTTTTATCTTCCTGAAAAATAACGTATTATCAATCTTGCCACGTTCAAAATTTTTAGAGATAAGAAAAGATGAGAGAGTGTCATACCAAGCACGAGGGGCTTGTTTTAGACCATAGAGAGCTTTATCCAATTTATAAACATAATTTGGATGCTTAGGGTCATAGAACCCTGGTGGTTGTTCTACATAAACTTCTTCATTCAGCTTTCCATTTAGAAAAGTTGATTTTACGTCCATTTGATAAACGATGAAGTCTTTATAGACTGCATAAGCTAAGAATAGTCGAATTGCTTCGAGCCTGGCCACAGGGGCAAAGGTTTCATCATAGTCTATGCCTTCCTCTTGTCTGTATCCCTGAGCAACAAGTCGAGCCTTGTTGCGGGTTACAGTTCCATGTTCATCTAACTTGTTTCTAAACACCCATTTGGTGCCTATTACAGTTTTATCAGATGGTCTAGGAACGAGATTCCAAACTTTGTTTCGAGAAAATTCAGTCAGCTCTTCTTGCATAGCGCTGACCCAGTTTGGATCTCTGAGGGCATCATCAGTCTTCTTTGGTTCTATTAAGGAGAGAAAGTTTACAAAGAGACAGATATTACCTGAGCTTCGTCGTGTCTGAATACCTGCATCTGGATCACCGAGAATTTGATCTATTGGGTGATCTTTTGTCCATCGCTGAGCAGGAGCATGATCGCTTAACTCAGAGGTTGGATCAACAATTGGAATGTTTACTGATGAGGACGTTTGAGGTTCATCAGCAATTAACTGTTGAGTAGGTTCACTAGAGAGGTTTCCAGATGAAGGCAGATTTGATGGTGGTAATGTGTTTAGAGGTTCAGCTGAAACCCATGAGGTGGATTCAGCGGTGGGAGGTATGATACTTGGTTCTTCATCAGCAATTGGAGTTTCAGTGTGCTGATGGTTTGAGAAAGGTTCAGTTTCTCTATAGTGAGAGATCATCCAAGTATTCAGTTCTTCATTGTCAGCGATTGGTTTAGAGTTCGCTGAGCGCGTTTCATCAAACGTGACATGAATGGTTTCTTCTACGGTTTGTCTTCTCTTGTTGAAAACTCTGTAGGCTTTGGAGATGGAGGAATATCCTAAAAATATTCCATCATCGGCTTTTGGGTCGAACTTTCCAAGTTGATCTTTGTTGTTTAAGATAAAGCACTGACAACCAAAGATATGAAGAAAGCTGATAGAAGGCTACCTTCCAAGAAAGAGTTCATAAGCTGTCTTCCCAAATCGCTTTGTTATCAGCGATCTGTTTTGAGTAAAACATGCAGTGTTTACAGCTTCTGCCCAAAATTGAGTAGGGAGGTGAGAATCGCTGAGCATTGATCTAGCAGCTTCTATGATCGTTCTGTTTCTTCTTTCAGCGACTCCATTTTGCTGAGGTGTTCTTACTGAGGAGAAGTTGTGAGAGATTCCCTTGTTCTCAAAGAAATTGTTCAGGGAACTATTTTTGAATTCAGTTCCATGATCACTTCTTATTGATCGAACAGTAAGATTATTCAGCACTTCCATCTTTTTGACAAAAGATATTAGTTCTTCTGGAGTATCATTCTTACAGCGAAGAAAAATAACCCAGGTGTAGCGAGAATATTCATCTACAATGACAAGCGTATATTTCTTTCCAGCTATTGATTGGATGTTGACAGGGCCAAATAGATCCATATGCAAGAGCTGAAGAGGACTTGTTACTGAGGAAACTTGTTTCGACTTGAAACTAGCTTTTGTTTGTTTTCCTTTTTCACATGCTGAGCAGAGAGATTCTTTAGCATATGAGTGCTGAGGAAGACCAGAAACCAGTTCCTTAGATGAGAGAGAATTCAGGGTTTTGAAGTTTAGATGAGAGAGCCTTTTATGCCATAGCCAGTTGACATCAGAAGAGGCCTTAGAGAGAAAACATAGGTTATCAGTGATAGTAGAGTCCATATCTATTACATAGACATTTTCTCTTCTATAACCACTGAGAGCAAGTTTTCCTTTTTCATCTACCACTGCACATGCTTTCTTAGAAAAGCGAACTTCGTAGTCTTTGTCACATAGCTGACTGATGCTTAGAAGATTGTGCTTCAGTCCATCTACATAAGCGACTCTTCGAAAGGTAGTTGTCCCATTGCTGAGGACACCAAACCCACGGGTAAATCCTTTTCCATTTCCACCAAAGGTAACAGAGGGGCCTTTCTCTTCCTTGTATTCAGTGAGCAGGTCTCTTTGTCCAGTCATATGACGAGAACATCCACTATCGAGATACCAGATGCCCTTTGATCCCTACATACATAAGAAAGATTAAGCGTTGTTTGGTACCCACTTTTCAATGGGTCCTTCAGAGTTAGTGGATAAGGAAGATTCAGCAGTCTTCACCGCTGATGAAGATTCAGCTTCAGTGGTAATCTTCACTTTGGTTAATTTCTTAACCTTAGTGGTATTTTTCACTTTGGTGACTTTATTTGCCTTAGAGGCATTTTTCTTCACTTTGGCTGTTTTATCAGCTTCGGTGGTATTTGGACACTTGCTCGCAATATGGTCAGTGAATCCACAGTGATAACATTTTCTATATCTGATGGTGGTTTTATAACCAAAAGGTTTTGAAAACATAAGATGAGCAGGTCCAGCTCCAAGAATGCCTTTAGCACGAGATCTGGGAGGAATTTTTATTTCTTCAGATTTCACGGGCTTTAGATCAACCTTCAGCTTTGGAGGACAGATATCAAAGATTTCTGTCACTGAGCTAGAAGGTTTATCCACTGAAGGTTTGGAGGGAACTTTTAGTTTGGTTTTCTTGGAAGCCTTCTGAGGGAGAATAGACTTTCCTTTATCTGCAGGCTTAGATCTTGCAGATATCTCCGCAGGGATGGGATTAGAAGAAGAACAGGGATAGAATTGATTATAAGAAGTGTCAAAGAAAGATGTGACAAAAGTTCCAAACTTAAGCGAGGAACTTTCTTCTTTAGGATCATCCTGTGGTGTCCAAAAACCAAGACCAGTTTTATCACTTTCAGGAGTTTGAGCATTTATTATCTCAGAGATCTTTGTTGATGATTTGCACCATTTTTCAACATGAGCCTTTTCTGCTTTTAGAGCAGCGATGGCTTGTTCGCGTTCAATGCTGATGATTTCATTTATAATGACTTGATCTTTCAGCTTTTCTTCTAAAAGATTTAGTTCACTGATCTTTTCATGACATTTCTCTAGCTCTTGTGTTAAATAAACATTTTTATTTTCAGCTTGAGTTTTGTCGTTTAGAGCATTATAAAGGTCAATCGTCAGCACATCAACAGCGCGACTTCTCTCAGCTTCAGGCAGAGAGGGATTTGTTGAGATAGATACCTGAGATGATATGTAGCTCATAGAAGGTTCAGATGGTTCTTCTACTTCTTCTTTAATCTCAGCCATGAGGCAAAGATTAGCAACTTCTTCTTCATCAGAAGATGATTCTTCTGATTCAGCCCAGTCATGTTCTTCAGCGATGAGACCTTTACCTTTTTGCTTATAGCTTTTCAGCTTTTGATATTTGTTCTTCAGCTTATGGTATTTGTCATCACTGGATCTTCTTGAGGTAGAAGGTTTGAAGACCTTTTTAGACCTGCACTCACTAGCAAAATGTCCAATTTTTTCGCAGTTATAGCAAGTGGCTGTAGCCTTATCAACCGGAGTTGATTTTGGCTTTTCAGTAAGAGAAAGAGGTTTACTTCTTCGGAAGTTACTCTTTCTTGCAAATCTCTTAAAAGAGTTTGTCAAGAGTGCTAAGGACTCATTAAACTCTGAAAGATCAGGGTCTGATAAATCCTCAGATTCAGAATCTAACTCAGTGATGGTGAGAGTAGATCGCTGGGATGGAATTATCTCTGATGAGACTAAAGCAACAGTAGTGCTTTTGGAGTCTTTAGAATCTTTTACAAGATTCTTCTTCAGGAGATTAGATTGCTCATAGTTGAGCAATATTCCATACAGAGTGCTTAGAGAGAGAGTATGTAAGTCTTTTGTCAACTTAAGACATATTGAATAACTGTCCCAGCTTTCAGGAAGACTTTCCAAGAATTTTGTTAGGACCTCAGAATTAGAATAGGTCCTTCCAACAGTTCTTAGGTCAATGATCAGGCAGTTAAACCGCTGATGAATGTCAGAAAGAGATTCATTCTTACCAGCGATAAAACTTTCATACTGTCTTACCAAGTTAATCTTTCGGGTCTCTTGGATTTCAGTGGTGCCCTCATATTGAACACATATGGTTTCCCACATTTCTTTAGAAGTTTTTAGATGCATGATGGAATGGAAAACTTCATCAGGCAGAGCCATTGATATAATGGTCTTTGCTCTTGCATCTATGCCTACCTTCTTTTTATCTTCATCACTCCACTGTCTTATTTCCTTAACGACATATCGTTCAGGGACAGCTTCAGTGGTGGCAGTAGCGGGAACCGCAACTATAATTCTAACAGGTTCATAGGGTCCGTTTTCTATATATTCAGGTATAGTAGGATCCGCACCTTCAAGAAATAGCATCATTCGATTTTTCCATAGAGAAAAGTTATCTCTGCTAAATCGAGGAGGTTTAGAAAGTGAACCATTATCATAGTAGTTTGTGTTTGTGTTTAGTGCCATTTTAGAATAGCAAGGAAGAGTATACAACAAGATCTTGTTTATTAGATTAAACAAACTGCTCTGATACCACTTGTTGGTCCCGAAGGTGCTTAACAAGTTTGTAGAAGGGGGGGGGTTGAATACAAACACAGAAATTAAAGTTTAATAAATTGTTTATTGATAAATCAAAATACAATTTACAAGTTTGTTGCGGAATAAGATTAAGACAGACTCAATCTAAACAAACTTAAGAAACACTAAGATGGTTGCACAAGACATTCAGAGAATGGGGGTTTTTAGAGAGATAGAAAACAAGGGTTTCTATTTTGGAGTTCAAGGATTGAGCACACCTTCAGATGAAGGGGTGAGCTTCCTATTTATACCCTATGCATTAAATGCATGGCAGGGTACTTTACACGTGGCATTCATAGATTGGCTTTGGTAGTCTTACTTTTGGAGACATGCTTTTGGCCGCTTTATGAACAGTGTAGTTGACAGAGTTGTTGTACGATTTGTGGCAGAGACGTGTCCGTTCTGACACATCGTACTGGTTGTGCAAGGTAAGACAAAAGAAAACTTGAGGCATAAGCTTTGTGATCGTTGATCGCTGAGTATCTCTTCTTCCAGAGATAAAGAAGTTCAGCTATCGCTGAAGCTTTTCCTCAGGATTCTTCGCGTAAGTAGATTCGTCTGGTCTTCGCTGATATCCGCATCAGGTCACTAGTAGACTTATCTATTGTTCAGTGGCTTCGTCTTCGATTCAGCTATGAACTATGTTGACGCGAGACTTGTCTTCAGGGATTACGTTAACTGTGTTACATGGGAAACGATCAGTGAAGACTGAACAGACTCAGTTTGATCGCTGAAAGTGAAACACATACATATTAAATGTTTACATAAAGGTCATCAGCGATAACTGAACAGACTCAGTCTGATCGCTGATGATGAAACACTAATACATATAATAACGTAATTTTCACTAAGTATAAAAGAGGGTCGTTATCAAATCACTGAGAGAGTTTGGATCAACAAAAAGCCGTTGCTTCTATCCACTTAGAGAAATAATCTGTTAAAACTAGAAGGAATACCTTTTGCCCGGGGGCAGGTGGTAGTTTCCCAACGATGTCCATTCCCCATTTCATAAAGGGACATGGGATCAAAGTCGAGTGTAAGGGTTCAGACGGTTTATGAGACATACCTGCGTGTCGCTGACATGCGTCGCACGATTGTACATACCTGATCGCATCTTACCTCAATGTTGGCCAATAGTAACCTTATCGTGATATCCTGTTGGCTAGACTGCGACTTCTTGAGTGATTTCCACATTCACCATCGTGCATATCTTGTAGGATTTTCTGGACTTGCGTCTTATTGGTAATACATCGTAGATTCAAACCAGTCGAAGATCTTCGATATAATTGTCCTCTGATCATGACGTACCTTGATGCTTTAAATCTGACCTTTCTTGCTTCCATTCTGTCATCAGGCAGTTGATCGTTCTCTAGATAATTTTTAATGTCGTCCGACCAAGAGTTTTCTTCCTCAATTGGTGCGACCAAAGTATTACCGTCGTCTTTGATGGATGGTATTGCAAGGTGGATTATTAGGATATTGTCGAACGTCGTTTGATTAAGTGTTGACCCCAAGTTGGCTAGTGCATCAGCTTGAGTGTTCTGATCTCTTGGTATCTGATCGATTATGAAGTGACTGAACTTCTTTGCTTCTTCTTTTACTATTTTATAATAGGCAATCATCCTCGAATCTTTTGCTGCTAACTCTCCATTGACTTGGTTAACAACTAGGCACGAGTCGCTTCGGACATGCAGATGTGTTGCCCCCAAGTCATGAGCAATTTTAATTCCTTAAATCAGTGCTTCATATTATGCCTCATTATTTGTTGCCTTGAAGTCGCATCGTATGGAGTACACTATTTTGCTCCCTTGTGGGGACTGTAGGACGACACCCAGGCCTGTTCCTCGTATGTTCAAAGAACCATAGACGTCGAGCGTCCAAGTGGTGTCGTGCAAAGTTGGCACAATTAACTCGTTGGACGTCGTCGCTTCTTCTAGTTCTGGA
The DNA here is from genome assembly GCA_954870635.1 of Arctium minus. NCBI lineage: Eukaryota > Viridiplantae > Streptophyta > Magnoliopsida > Asterales > Asteraceae > Arctium > Arctium minus. Next base: position 197,355,595 of record OX941080.1, on the reverse strand, counting down.
CTGAAATCTGTAACAAAATTTGCCAAGACCTGTGATTTGATCGCCGTTTTGGGCTTGAAATCCAGATCATAATTACTGAGGTAGATGCTCCATTTAGCTAGTCGTCCTGTTAGTTCGGGTTTTCTTAACACAAACTTCAATGGAAAGTTAGTTACAACAGTTATAGGATGCGATTTAAAATAATGTCGTAACTTCTTAGCGGCCATAACTAACGAAAGCAAAAGTTTTTCTATAGACGAGTACCTGGTTTCAGCGTCTAATAGAGTTTTACTTACATAGTAGATTGGCAATTGTTGTCCGTCAGTTTCTCGTATAAGGACTGCACTTACCGAATTAGCACTGACGGCTAGATAGAGTTGAAGAACTTCACCTTTCTCAGGTTTGGAGAGGAAGGGAGGTGATGTCATGTATTTCTTGAGTTGTTGCAACGCATCCTCGTGCTTATCAGTCCACTCAAATCCTTTGTTTTTTCGCAGGATATTGTAAAATAGGTGACATCGGTCGGACAAACGAGAGATGAATCTGTTTAATGCTGCTACACGACCTGTTAGACGTTGGACTTCTTTAAAATTTCTGAGCGACTGTATTTCGATAATTGCCTTGATTTGATCTGGGTTAGCTTCGATTCCTCGTCGTGTGACCATGTAACCGAAGAATTTGCCAGCTCGAACTCCAAAAGAACACTTTGTCGGATTTAACTTCATTTTGTATTCACGCAAAATGTCGAACGAATGCTTCAAATGTCCTATATGATCGTCCGTATGTTTCGATTTGACGAGCATGTCGTCGATGTATACCTCCATAGTGTCGCCCAAATGTTCTTTGAACATCATATTCACTAGTCGTTGATATGTCGAACCTGCATTTTTAAGACCAAAAGGCATTACTTTATAACAATAAATACCTTTATTTGTCATGAAGGTTGTTTTTTCCTGATCGTCGGAATGCATCAATATCTGGTTATATTCAGAATATGCATCCATGAAGGTGAGAAATTCGTGTCCAACTGTAGCATCGACTATAGAATCGATGTGTGGCAACGGAAATGGATCTTTTGGACAGGCCTTGTTAAGGTCTGTGAAATCAACGCACACTCTCCATTTGCCATTTTTCTTTTGGACGACAACGACGTTGGCGAGCCAATCTGGATATTTGACTTCTCATATTTTTCCTGTTTTAAGCAGATTATCAACTTCGTCGTTGATAACTTTATTTCTTTCAGGAGCAAATTTTCGCCTTTTCTGTTGAACGGGCTTGAATGATGGATCGACGTTGAGTTTATGGGAAATAATACTTGGATCGATACCCACCATGTCTTCGTGCGTCCATGCGAAACAATCATAGTGATCCTGCAAAAAAGAAATTAGTCTCTTTTTAAAGGAGGGATCGAGTGTCGAACCTATGTAGACCATCTGATCAGGCTTATCCTGGTTTAGAATGACAGCTTCCAAGCGATAATCGTCATCAGTCCCAGGAATGTTCTGGTTCTGTAATTGCTATATTGTCTGCTTCGGGGGCTTCAAAGAGACTTTGTAACACTCCCTAGCAACCTTTCTTTCGCCTTTGATCTCTTGTACTCCCCATTGTGTGGGGAATTTCAAGGTTTGATGGTACGTCGAAGGTACGGCTATCATATCGTGGATCCATGGTCGCCCAAGGATAACGTTATAAGTCGATGAACAGTCGACGACGTTAAACTTCGTCTGCCTGTTGATTCCTTTAGCATATACTGGTAGTGTGATTTCCCCCATGGTATTTGTCGATCCTTGTAACACCCGTAAATTCTTAAGGTAAGTGATATGTCTCCCTTAATGCATTGATTTTGCTTATGTGTGAATGTGTGTCTTTGTGTACATTTTATGATCTTGAATTATGTTAAAATGTCATGTATTGAATTACCTTTGTTAATCGTTCAAACCTCACCCTCGCCATCGAATTTGGTTAAGTTTCGAACTGTTTTGGGATGCCAGCGACTGTGCCTGGCGATTGTGCCATTGGCACTATCGCCGGAGGCACTATCGCCAGAGACGTACCGTGGGCTGTTGGATGCCAGCGATTGTGCCACGCGATTGTGCCTTGGCACTATCGCCAAAGGCACTATCGCCGGACTTGTACCGTGGGGGTGGGGACCTCCGCGATTGTGACAAGCGATAGTGCCCATGGCACTATCGTCGGGCACTATCGCCCGCGTGGTCTGGTTGATTTAAAAACACTTTGGCAGTCTTATTTCTCACATTAACACTTTGCAAAAACGGGAGAGCTCTTCTTGGAGGCCATTTTTTAGGGTTTCATCACCTACCTCATTCATTTCGAGGGTTTTGGGTTGTTGGGAGCATTAAGTGGTCATCAAGCTTCATCCAAGTGTCCCCATTGAAGTGTTCTTCAAGATTCTCATTTCTCACCTTCAAGTCTCATCTTCTCCAACTTCTAGGGTTTCCATATTTTCTAGGTTTTGGGTTCAAAACCTAGATTGTGAGTTTACTAAACCTTTGTTAAAACTAGATACACATCATAATCTCCTATTTGTTACTTTATCTTTATATGTTGAAATGTTTGGGGATTTCTTCGTGAAAATAGTTGGAGGATATATATGTAAGGGTGATTTGCCATGATTATTGTTATATGTATCATTATTTGGGAGTTGTCTCATAGATACATAATGTGGGTACCTTGATATGTTAAATGTATGCATATATGGATATTATGATGATTCTAGTTGGAACACCATTTTGGTGATATGTTTATATGCATGATGAGCATGATTTACATTAGGTCTTTTGTTAGACATCACGAGGATAAGGTGGTAATATTATACCCGTAATTGGTATTGAATTATGTGGGTAGAAATATACCTAAAGGACCCCTTATAAATGTTATGTGGACGAACCAAGTCAGTACACTAGGAGGATATAGTCTTGGGTGCCACTGTGATGGTATATGCCTAGACCTTCGCCATTCGGGGAATTTTCTTAGCGATAGTCTTCGGGTGTGCCGGGCCTTTGGGGTGTTCCTTGTTAAGGGCATCAAGGTATATCGGCTCTTGGGTGGGATTTGATTGGTGCTATGGGTCTCCCCTATTGACTCCACATTTGTTGAACTATTGTTAACTGCTGATAAGAAATGTGACTGTTCATGCATGCTTACTATTGTTCAACTCACTAGGCTTTTTGGCCTAACACTTGTTTGGTGTCGATGTGTATCTCAGGTTCTAGCGGCGGCGGTCTTAAGCAGGTTTAGTTGCTTTGGGGTGAGAGCTTGGGGAATTGCACATGGACGCGTTATACTTTTGGATATAGACCGTTTGGGTCTATAGATGACAACCCTTTTTGTAATCTATTTTCTAGATGTAGAAATTAGATTAGTTGGTTGTTGTTTATTGTCCGTTAAATTACAATTGTGATTAAACAGGTTATTTAGATATATATATATATTCCCCATTTTTGGGAGGCTCTTGCTATGGCAATTTTAGCATACCTCATGTCCGTTTTCCGGATTTTTGTTATCCCTATTTTTAGGGTGTTACAAGTTGGTATCAGAGCTTTAGTTTAAGTGAACTAGGTATGGTTTAGCGTATCTAGACTTAAGCTTTAGACTTTATGACTTCACTGTCCACTTGGGGTAGGAATCCTAGGTGGGGAGAGCGTTAGGATTACGGAATTACTGTAATTGAAAGTTGTGATGATGGTGACCAGAATTCTTGTGTATGGTTCGTTCATAATTTCACTTAGCTACTGCTATTATGAATGCATTGTTACGTGAGCATGCTTGGTTTACTGTTATTACGATAATTGATGAAGGTAGTAGTACGTACAATGAGTTCAACTCGCTTAGTCTTTTCTCAATCTATTTCTCGTGCATGCATGACAGATTAATAATGGTAAACACTCGAAGTAGATTACCGGACATTCCAGAAGGGCAACCAGAAGTGGAATCTGCAGTAGTATGACCCCCGGTGGGGGCAACCTCCGGTGACATTCCTATACCCAGAATCTTGGCAGGAGGGCCTGAGCACATTCCGCGCCGGAACCTCAACACAGGTGACGCCATCATGGAGGAAGTTACCATGGAGACCCGGCTTCGGGATAGCATGATGTTGGCCATGAATGCGGCTTTGGCTCAACAACAGTTGGCCATGACTTCGGCCATGACCCAACAACAAGAGTTTTTCATGAAGCTTCTAGAGGATCGAGACGTCAGTAACCGTCAACCCGAGACTATGGCTGAAAACGTTATTGTGGGGTCGGGTGGACCGAATGTGGTAACGGTTGAAGAACCATCCGCTGAGGGAATCAGATCAAAGATTAAAGGGTGTACCTACAAGACGTTTTTGGGGTGTCACCCTAAGGAGTTTGCGGGTTCCGACAACCCGGTTACTTGTATGTACTGGCTTAAGGAATTAGAGATGGCCTTCGAGTCCAGTGAATGAAATCCTTCTCAACGGGTCAAGTTTGCTTCTCAGCTACTTCGGGGAGAGGCTCTGATTTGGTGGAACCTCACACGATCCGCCCTCACCCCGGAAGTTCTGGCTAAGCTAACTTGGACGGTGTTCAAGGAGAAGATCATGGACAAATACTGCAGCGAACGGTCGTTGGACAAGTTGGAACGGGAGTTCCGAGATATGAAGAAGGGGAATATGTCGATTGTTGGCTACTCTAAGATCTTCTTGGAGAATCTAAACTTGGTGGGACATCTAGTCCCCGGCGAAAAGTCGAAGATGAAAGCATATCAACAGGGTTTACCGGCCGGAATGTGAACGGATATAAGAAATGCTAAGTGTTCGACTCTACAAGAGGTTATCGAGGAGTCCTTACTCATTGAGGATGACATCAATTCGGAAAGGGATGAGAAGAGGTACGTTGGTGAGAAACGGAAGTGGGAGGGGCCATCTGGGCCCGTTCGTCAATCTAGACCCTTTGTAAGCGGTAGATCGGGTGATCAACGCCGTGAAGATCGGTGGTGCCACAAGTGCAGGTCAAAGCACTCGGGTCCGTGTGCTACAAGGACTCTCTCCGGTCCAGCCGGGTGTAACAAGTGTGGCAAGAAAAACCACACAACTCGAGAGTGTTCCCTCCGTGGGGCGGTATGTTATGAATGCGGAGAGCCGGGGCACATGAAGCGAGAGTGTCCAAGGTTGGTTAGAGGAGGTGGTGGAAATTCTGTGGGTTCGACGACTAGGGTCGAGCAACTATCACGGGAACCGAGTCGAGCTTTCCAGATGACTACCGAGGAGGCAAAGGAGACCACGGATGTCATTTCGGGTACGTTTCTAGTAAACTCCCTGCCTGCTCGTGTCTTGTTTGATTCGGGTGCTACATGTTCCTTTGTGTCAGATGCTTTCTGTAAGCAATTCACCACTCCTATTAGTGTTCTTACCGATGCGTTAGTGGTAGAAATAGCTAATGGGGATCAAGTGATCATTCGTGACCATTTTTGTGATTGCACTCTAGAGATCGATGGAAATTCTTTCGGCGTAGATTTACTACCTATGGCTATAGGAGGGTTTGATGTAGTCATAGGCATGGATTGGTTAGTGAGGTATAAAGCGGACATCTTTTGCTCCAAAAAGATAATCCAAGTACCATTGCCAGAAAATGGGGTGGCTACCATCTATGGAGAGAAAGGAAAGAGGAATAATCCTATTATCTCATCTCTTAAGGCTCGCAAGTTTTTAGCGAAGGGCTAACCTTCGTACTTGGCCTACGTTGTGGACGCAAAGAAAGAAAAGAAGTCGGTGGGAGATGTGGAGGTAGTGCAAGATTATCCGGACGTCTTTCCGGAAGACTTACCCGGATTACCGTCAGAACGGCAAGTGGAGTTTCAGATTGACCTCACACCGGGAGCGGCTCCGATAGCTCGTGCTCCATATCGTTTGGCATCGACAGAAATGAAGGAGATGATGACGCAACTTCAAGAGTTGTTGGAGAAGGGCTTCATTCGACCAAGTTCGTCACCTTGGGGAGCACCGGTTTTGTTCGTGAAGAAGAAAGATGGATCCATGCGGATGTGCATAGATTATCGGGAGTTAAACAAAGTCACGGTGAAGAACAAGTACCCTCTACCTCGCATCGACGATCTTTTTGATCAACTCCAAGGGGCGGGAAGTTTCTCGAAGATTGACCTTCGGTCCGGTTATCATCAAGTGAGAGTGAAGAACGAAGATATTCCGAAGACGACTTTCCGAACGAGATACGGTCATTATGAGTTCTTGGTGATGCCGTTTGGCTTATCCAACGCTCCGGCCGTATTCATGGATTTGATGAACCGTGTGTGTCGCCCATTTTTGGATAAATCCGTGATCGTCTTCATCGACGATATTTTAATATATTCAAGGGATGAGTCCGAACATGGAAGACACTTACGGGAAGTATTAGAAGTTCTAAGAAGGGAGAAACTGTTCGCGAAATTCTCGAAGTGCAAATTTTGGCTTCAAGAAGTGCAATTCTTGGGGCATGTGGTATCAAAGGACGGGGTAAAAGTGGATCCGGCAAAGATTGAAGCAATGATGAGTTGGGAACCCCCAACAAGTCCGACGGAGATCCGAAGCTTCTTGGATTTAGCGGGTTACTACCGGCGTTTCATTCAGGATTTCTCAAAGACGGCTACACCGCTCACTTCTCTTACAAGGAAGAACGTCAAGTTTCTTTGGACCGATGCACAAGAGCAAGCATTTCAGACGCTCAAGAGGAAGTTGTGCGAAGCCCCGATCTTGTCCTTACCCGATGGATCGGAAGACTTTGTGGTGTATAGTGACGCTTCCAAGATGGGACTTGGGTGTGTACTAATGCAAAGGGTGAAGGTAATAGCCTACGCGTCGTGACAATTAAAGGATCATGAGAAGAACTATCTGACTCATGATTCGGAGTTGGCGGCGGTAGTTTTCGCGTTGAAGTTGTGGCGACACTACTTGTATGGGACCAAGTGTACTCTTTTCACGGATCACAAGAGTCTCAAGTACATCTTCGACCAAAAGGAACTCAACATGCGACAAAGGAGATGGCTAGAGCTTTTGAAGGATTACGATTGTGACCTACTCTATCATCCCAGTAAGGCTAATGTCAGGATCTGATTCTTAACAACAATAATGAAACTCATAAACAATATTAAAGAAGTTGCGGAAAAACACTTTAATATTCAAATATCAATGTAACAGTAAAGTAGAAATCACAACTTGTAAACTTTATTGAATGATTAAACTTACAAGCTTTCACACAAAACCTCAATCTTGATGAACAGGCTCACCAAGACGAATTCTACTTCTCTAGAACTAGGATTGTAAACCTTGAGGTTAATTCTCTCTCTAAAACAAACAACTTATGAATTATTATTTTCTATCAAATACTTCTATACTATATATACAAGACTAAATACAAGATAATTATCAAAAATACAATTGATTCTTCAATATCAATCCCATAATTATCATCAGTCTTATCTCCAGCTTGTCTTTATCTCCAAGGCATCTTTACCTTTATAAGCAGCACTAATTCTCTTCAGAAGTATTAACCATCTTCAGCAGCATTAATCTTCCACAGTACTAACTACTAGCAGTACTAACTCTCCAAGCAGTACTAACTACTTAAGTAGCAGCACTAACTCTTTAAGCAATATTAATTCTACTAGCAGTAGTAATCTTGATATCCTGGCAGTAGTAATCACTTAGACAAATCTTCAGTTCCCAACAATCTCCCCCTAACTTGACTTTTAGATAAAAGAAGTCAAGTTCTTCAGATGTGGTCTTCATGATGCTTTCAACACTTCAGCTCAATTGCCCAAATTTGGATCCAGTCCCAGACTTTGATTGATTATCCTGCTAACCACAATCTTTGCCATTTCTGAGCCTTGAGGACAAATTAATTTGGCTTTCAGCATCCCATGAAGCTTAGCTAGGTTGTGGTCATATATCTTATCCACCAGATAATATTCATGAAAGCTTTTATCTATGGTCAAGATATACACCCCACACCTTTCTATGAGCATCCAGTTGTCCACAGACTTGAATACATCTTTGATGACATGCTTGACAAGATCTGGACTGAACATCATGTATAGATACTCCATTGCTAGTTTCTTGATGTTCATCCCTGGAGTCTTCAGCACATCCCCATACAGATTCATTCCCACTTTAAACATTTCTTCCAAGTCTGACCTGGAACAACATCTGATTATCTTCCCCCAAGTAGAGTAGACTTCAAAGTGATCACCCATTCTTTTGATTCTGAAATATTCTTTGCCTTGATCTTCAAGAATATCCCAGTGGATGATTTCAGGGGCTTGGACTGAAATGGGATCTGCCTTCACTGGCTCACTATCTGTCACAGTCATGTAAAGTTCAAAATGAACATTAGGCTAACTTGATTGTTGTGCACTTTGTATTGCAACAGATGGTTCTGCCTCCTTTTCTGCTTCTTCAACCCTTGGCTTTTTGAACTGTTTCTTGGAAGCTAGAGTTTTCACTCTCTTTGCAGATTTGACTTCCACAACAACAAGTTCTTCCTTCTTTTCTTCAACCTTTTCTTTTGAAGGAGTGGTTTCCTCACTCTCAGGGAAGGGTTGTTGGATATTGAGATCATGCCTCTCTTTCATCCTCCTTTCAGCTTCTTCCCTTTGAGTGGAATCCCCTTGAAGCTTTGCCATCTCCTTTGAATACAACTCCTCTATCCTACCATAGGCCATGTTAGTAAACATTCCTTCAAGAACTCCAAGAGCTCCTTTCAGGAAGTTTATCATCTTCCTCCTTTCTTGATTGGCCAGGAAGGTCTTTGAGGGTTGTCTTTGTCTTTGCTTTAATGCCAGTCTTTGCCTTGAAGCCTTCTTTGTAATTATCTTGGCATCAGCTGCATCCTTCAAATTCTTTTGATATTCTTCATTGAGCTTTTTGGCCATATCTAGTGCAAGTTCTCTGTCTTTGGCAGATTGTATTTTTTCTTCCTTTGCCAGCTCTGCTTGAAGTTGTTTGGCCACTTCTTCATCTAACTCTATCTGATTCTTTTTCTTTAAAGGTTGCTCAGATTCAACCATCTTCTCCTTTCCCTTCTTCTTTGCATCCTTCAAACTGACCTCTTTTTCTTTCTTTTCTGAACCTCCTTCTTTGATTATTACTCCCTTAGCCTTTTGAGTGGCTTTGGGAGTATCATTCTTTGCTTTGACCAAGGTTTCTGCAATGTCTATCTCTTCAACAGATAGCCCTGTTACTGCTGCTGACTCTGTTACTGCTGCTTGTGCCTTTTCTGCTGCTTTTGAACTTTCTGCTTCTGTACTTTCTTTTTCTGTATTCTGCTCCCCCTCAAACTCATTTTCCATGCCAATGGGACTGTGTTTATCCCCTTCATCTTTATTCTCCCCCTTGTTGAAAGCATCTTCCCTTTTCTTCAAAACAAACTGCTTTCTTTTCTTTTTCTGCACCATCTTCATCACCAGCTTCTTCAATTTGGTAATCTGCACTTGTTGAGACAGAATTACCAATTTCATTTCCTCTATATTTGAGCCTTGCTTGATGACATATAGATTAATGTTTCCCATAGTTTCCATCAATTCATTGTAGTTATATCTGTCCTCACCTTCTCCAGGAGTGTTACCCCCTTTTGAGGGATCATTGGATCTTTTAGTAGTAGAGGTCTTCTGCATAGCAGAAGCACCCTCCACCCCCTTGGTTTCTTGGCACCTGGGACCTTTGGATGATTGCTCACCCAAAGTTGCCATGGGGAAGGTCTTAGTGATGTTACTACTGGACTCCTCTGTGCTAGCAGGAGTAGTGGCAGCCTTCTCACCCACATGCTCAGGCATATCCTTAGTAAGCACCTCCTTGGGGTTGGGAGACACCCCAGTGGTTTCCCTATAGATATTCTCTAATGGAGAATGCTCCATTAGAGGGCTTTGAGGTTCTGGGTTTGTAGGAGGTACAACAAGGGAAGGAGCCTTGTGTACCTTTCTCTTGGTATAAGTTTTGGATATAACAGGATTTGGCTTAAGAACAAGGGACTGAGGAAGTGATATAGTGGTTGAAGGTTGGGGTTGGCTATCAGTGGGATGGTCTAGTGAGGGCCTTGACCTTAATGCCATACCTTCTTGGTTGTGGGACACCACCATCATTGTAGAGAACAATGGGATGTCAACTCCTTCCGAGTCCTTGGCAGATCTTTTCATATTTGAAAAGACCTTGCCCTTAGGGATTTTAGGTACATATACCTCATTAAACTGAGGTATATCCGTCAATTCAGAGGTGATAACTGCCTGGACAAATCTTGGATACATGAAGAAACTCTTTTTATTATCCAAGTTTGACACAAGGTCATTGAAAATCATTTTTGAGAAATTATACTTTCTGGCAGTAGACAAGCAGACCAAAGCATAAGCAATGGTACTATTGAATTGACTCCATCCAGTAGTTTTTCGAGAAATACAGTGCATAAGAGTATGAACAAAGAAACGCCATTGGGGAGAAAAGTTAGCTTTGTAAAATTTGAAAACACCCAGTTGGCCTTCATACCCCATTCTTGTGAGATTGGAAAACAAATCCTCATTAGAGATAGAGGAAATACCTGAGGCATCGTCTAGTCGTAGACTGATGCGAATGACCTCTTCAGAGACTGTCAAGGGTTTGTCACACACCCTTGTCTTGATAAACTGCACACCGTTTTCAGTAACAGCGGTGGCATTCGCCCAAAATTGTTTCTGGTGCTCGATGTAAATTGGTGGTGACACTGTAAGAGCATGAGCTATATGATTGGACTTGAGAAAATCAACTATTTGATGAAATCCAGCAGCCTGCTGAGGCTTTTGAAGCATTTCGATCTCATTGGGTTCATCAATAAACGCCATGGATGCCATCGGGCTTGAGGATTCTTGACTGAAACACACTGGTTGCTTGAGAGAAAAGAGTTAGAGAGAAGACGAACAGTATTCAAAGAGTCGTTGTGAGCTTTTTGGCGGGCAAAGAGGGTATTTATAGAATTCGGGAAAGAAGCAGTATTAACCCTATTTTCAGTTAAAGCAGTACTAAATCACTCGCAGTATTAACTGAGAGCAGTAGTAACTAACTAGCAATATTAACTAACTAGCAGTATTAACTAACTAGCAGTATTAACTAACTAGCAGTATTAACTCACTAGCAGTATTAACTAGCTAGCAGTATTAACTAACTAGCAGTATTAATAATGAACCTGCAGTAGTAATTTTGCACTGGCAGCATTAAAATTGCACTGGCAGCATTAACTATACTTACACTGTTGAAGCTTGTGTTAGTCTGAGCAGGGCCATACACTTCCTGAGAAAGATGATTAGTAGCACCAAAAAAAATAAACAAATAACAGGTATACAAACACTTTTTAAACATGAGCTCATTTAGAGTTGATCATGCCCACACTTGTGACCAAGAAAGTGAATCTACCCACATCAAAAGCTTTAGTGAATAGATCAGCAAACTGGTTATCAATATGCACTTTAGCAACTTGAATAAGCTTCTTTTCATTGCAGTCTCTAATAAAGTGATACCTGATTTCAATGTGCTTTGTTTTGGAGTGCTTGACTGGATTGTTAACAATGCTAATAGCACTGCTATTGTCAATGAAGATTGGAGTGTGAAGAAAGGTTACCCCATAGTCCAGCATTTGATTCTGAATCCATAGAACCTGAGAGCAGCAACTTGCAGCAGCAATGTACTCAGCTTCTGTTGTGGATAAGGACATTGTGGTTTGCTTCTTACACTGCCAAGATACTAGTCTTGCACCCAAAAGCTGACATCCTCCTGAAGTAAACTTTCTATCCATATTAGCACCACCCAAGTCGTCTAAATATGCAATCAAGTCAAAAGTAGATTCATAAGGATACCAAAGACCTAATCTAGGTTGCCCTCTTAAGTATCTGAAAATCCTTTTAACTGCTTGAAGGTGTGACTACTTTGGCTTGACTTGGAATCTGGCACACACACACACTGGAAACATGATATCTGGTCTTGATGCTGTGAGATACATGAGAGATCCAATCATTGATCTATAAAGATGGACATCAACATCCTCCCCCTCGAGATCAGCAGTGATCTGTTTGTGTGTTTCCATTGGTGTGCTTGCTGGCTTTGAGTCTGATAAACCATACTTATCTAGGATGTCTTTCACGTACTTTGATTGACTTATGAAAATCCCATCTTTCTGTTGTTTCACTTGAAGCCCAAGGAAGAAAGTGAGTTCACCCATTGAACTCATTTTGAAGCTCTTGTGCATCAACTCTTCAAAGTCTCTACACATCTGATCTTTTGTGGATTCAAATATGATGTCATCCACATAGATCTGAACAAGTAGGGTGTTCTTCTTACATCTTTTAATGAAAAGGGTCTTATCAATGATTCCCCTTTCAAACCCATTTTCCAAGAGATAGGTAGACAGAGTATCATACCATGCTCTTGGGGCTTGATGTAGACCATAGAGTGCTTTCTTGAGTTTGTATACTCTGTCAGGATATGATGGATTCTCAAATCCAGGGAGCTGACAGACATATACTTCTTCATCAATTGTTCCATATAGAAAGGCACTCTTCACATCCATCTGATATACCTTGAACTTCATATATGAGGCATAGGCTAGAAACAACCTAATTGCCTCTACCCTTGCAACTGGAGCAAAGACTTCCTCATAGTCTATGCCTTCTTCCTGAGTGTACCCCTGTGACACTAGCCTTGCTTTGTTCCTGATTACTATTCCTCTCTCATCCTTTTTATTTCTGAAAATCCACTTGGTGCCAATTGCTCTATGACCTTTTGGAAGGTCCACCAAGTCCCAAACATCTTGCAATTTAAACTGTAGCAACTCTTCTTGCATGGCTTCTATCCAACTTGAATCTTTCATTGCATCATAAGCCTTTTTAGGCTCAATCTGAGATAGAAAGCAAGAGAGTAATGTATGTTGTTGATCCTGCAAAACTTGAAGTCTGCTTTGATTCCTAGTCATCATAGGAGAAGTGATGTCTCCTATTACCAGCTCAGGAGGATGATTCTTATGAGTTCTTGTCTGATGACTAGGTTCTTCATTAATTCCCTCATCTAAATTGGAGTCATTTAAGTCAGCTGAGGGGATCTCATCAGCTACTTCTGGCTCTTCATGCTCTAGATTCTCCTCATCTCTTCTTTCTTCTTCACTCTGAATTGGTTTAGTAACAGTCTCCTTTTCACAGATTTCAACAGGGTCCATTGTTGGTATGGGAAAGATCACAGACTTAGGAATAATGTCTTGTACTTGTTCATCCCCTGATCCTCTACTTCCTGATCCTGCATGATCATCACTACTGAAACCCAAAGAGTTAGTTAGTGAATCAATGTCAAATAACCACTGAGGACCTGAACCAATAGGATTTGGTGAGTTCTCATTGCATTTGACATTGTCACTTTCCTCAATTATTCTAGGAGAAGAATTAAACACTCTGTAGGCCTTACTCTGAGATGAGTAGCCAACAAGAAAACCATCATCTGCTTTGCTATCAAACTTTCCTAAGTGAGTTTTGGTATTGATAATGGTACAAGGACACCCAAAAGGTTTGAAAAAACCAATAAATGGTTTTCTTTTATTTAAAAGCTCATATGGTGTCTTGTTTTTAGGCTTGACTACTAGAACTCTGTTTTGGACATAGCAAGCAGTATTAACTGCTTCAGCCCAGAAAGTAATTGGAAGTTTTGAATCAGCTAACAGAGATCTAGCAGCCTCAATCAGTGTCCTATTCCTTCTCTCAACAACACCATTTTGTTGTGGAGTCCTAGGAGCACTGTATTGTCTCTCAATTCCTTTTTCCTCACAAAAGGTGTTTAGGTCAAGATTTTTAAATTCAGTACCATTATCTGACCTAATGACTTTTACCTTTTGATTTGTTTGGTTTTCAATTCTTAGAATAAAGGATTTGATCAGTCCACTTGTTTCATCCTTAGTCCTTAGAAAATACACCCAAGTAAATCTAGAGTAATCATCAACAATAACTAAGCAGTATGATTTCTTACCTATACTCATTACATTTGTAGGACCAAACAGATCCATATGCAACAACTGAAGAGAAGAAGAAATTGTGTTCAACTCTTTGGACTTATGAGAAGTTTTATGTTATTTGCCTTTGAGACAAGTAACACAATGATCATCACATGAAAAGACTTTTGAAGGCAGACCTCTTACAAGGTTGTTTTTAACAAGTTTATTCATTGTTTTAAAATTCATGTGACACATCCTTCTGTGCCAAAGTGATGATTCATCCAAAGAGGCTTTTGAAACAAGACAATTTAGGGATGAATCATTTGAAATATTCTCCATATCCAGACAATAGACATTATCCTTTCTAGGAGTTCTTAGTAGTATCATCTTTTCATCAACTACCTTCATCCAGGATCAAGGATAATGCATTCTGAATCAGTGAATAATATACTATGCTTTTTGTCACAAACATGTGATACACTTAACAGGTTGTACCTTAACTGCTCAACATAGTAAACATTTTCAAAGGTCATCTTACCTTCTGTTACATCACCCTTACCATTAATCTTACCTCCATCTGGAGTATTACCAAAGGCAACATGCCCTCCATCAATTTTCTTGAAATTCTTGAGGCAAGCCATGTTCCCTGTCATGTGCCTAGAGCAACCACTATCAACATGCCAAATGCTCTTTCCCTTGAGGTGTTGGTTGCCCTGCACATAAGATAAATCAATTAGTATTGACTGGGAACCCAAGCCAAAGTGGTCTTGGGCCTCCCTTTCTCATCAAAGTACTTACACTCCTTTTTCATGAGATTTTTAAAGTTAGAATACTCTTTACTGGAGTACTTTGTCAAGATGATTGGTCTAGAAGCACAGACACTAGAAGCAGTACTAATTTTAGAAGTACTAACAGAGTTAGCAGCACTAACAGGTTTAGCAGTACTAACCTTGTTAGAAGCACTAACAGAGTTAGCAGTATTAACATCTGAAGAAGTACTAACAATGTTAGTTTTAGAAGTACTAATACTTTTAGCAGCACTAACATTGATAGCAGCAGTATTGCTTCTGGCAGCACTATCTTTGTCAGTAGCACTATTTGTGGTAGCAGTACTAACAGTTTTAGTGCTTTTGGGAACCCACATCTTGACACTCTCTTTTACAGTCTTTTTCTTCATGTGGCTTTTAGATTTAACAGGTTTCTTAGCCACATGTTTCCTTTCATCCTTCCTATAACCAAAGGGTTTTTGCACAGATCTTTGAAAATTTATCCTTCGGTTAATAGGATTAAAATAACAGTGCTTGGCAAGATGATTCATTTTGCCACATATGAAACAAGGTTTTGGTCTGATGATTCTACTCAGATCAACTCCTTGTTTCTGAGCCCACTGATTATTCCAATTTCTTTGATTTCCCCTCCTTTTAACATGAGTTAGGGGCTCAGACTTATTACCTGCACACTGTTTGCAAAGAACAGGATTCACAACTGTAGTCTGCTTGTAATGGACCTTTTTAGACTTTCCCTCAGTCTTCTCTACGCCATCAGATTTGACCCAATCCCTTCCACCACCCTCATTGGTAAGAATGTTATTTTCTAAGGGAATCTCACCACTCACAGTATTATCCTTACTCTTACCAGCTTCTTTCTCAGTCTTTTCCTTAACAACTACTTCATCTAAAGGATCTATCTTAGTGTCTCCCTCATGCAAGTCCTTCCTATCCTTGGTCTCTAGCAAGTCTGATTTAGGAGGGATGTAGTTGTTGTTGTATGGTAGTGGTGTGGTATTGTACCCAATTCCTAGTTTAAGCTTATCATAAATTTGGACCTTTAGAATTGAATCCATGGATTTAGAAGCATATGAAAACTTTTCCACATCTAGCTTAACCTTGGCTAGCTCTCCTCTCAACTTTTCATTCTCCTCCCTTGACTTTGTCAGTTGGATTTCTAGATCATTTTTCTCCCACTTCCAGTAATTTGTATCATATGTGTGTTGAAGTTCATTGGCTTGGAACCCTTTAATTTGTTCTTCAAACCTCTCAACAATTTTCACATAGTCTTTTCTATCCTTTTCTAATCTCTTAAGGTCATCACTCATACTCTGGTTGTGATCCCTGTACCTTTTAACAGTGTCTATACAAGTTTGAGAACAGAGATTAGAGAGTACCTCAGTTGGAAGATCATATACCTCTGCCATGAGAGCTTGGTTTTGAATGGCCTCTTCTGCTTGATCACTCCAGTCAAACCCCATTCCTTGTTGAGAAACAAGGGCTTGAGCAGAGTTTCTGTTCTGGTTGAAGACTAGTCTGCTTGTTGGTGGTTGTTGTGAGACACTCCACTTCTGCATTCTCTGGCAAAGTGTCCCTTCATATGACACTTGTATCACTCCACCTTTGACTTATCAAAGCCTGCCCCATCTTCTCTTCTTTGGGAGAAGTTGTTTCTCCCAGTCCTCTTAATGAACTTCTTCACCCTCATAGAAAGCATGGCCATCTGCCATTTAATATACATCTCTTCAAGATCATCAGGATGAAGTTGTTCCAAGTCATCATTGATTAAAAAGGAGTTACCATGACTGGAAAGAAAGGCTTCAAAAACAGATTCATTGCCTTTTTCTTGATTTACTCCACTGGCAGCATTAACTGATTCAGGGTTAGCAGTAGAATCAGTTGATGCTGATAGGAGTGCAGCATTATGAACATATCCAGTAGGCTTCTTCTTTGCTTCCACCTCATATTCAAACACTCTCAGATCATTGTATATATCATCCAGTTCCTTTTCTTCCAATTGGTCATTCTGTCTGAATGAAACAGTGTACATGGTCCATTCATCTCCAAGAGATCTGAGGAACTTTCGGTTGAGATCATCTTGTTCCATCTGAACTCCAACAGTAGCTAACTCACCAATTAGCTTATTGAATCTATCAAAATTTTGAGTCATAGACTCATTCTTTGAAGATGTGAAATTCTCATATTGCTGTTTGAGAATATCCCTTTGATTCCTCTTGGTGTTCTTGGTGCCAGCAAATCTCTTCTCTAAAGCATTCCATAGAATCTGAGCATCAGTGCAGTGGTGAAACTGATGTTGATACTCATTAGGAATGGCCAAAAGCAGGGTGCTTAAGGCTTTCATCTCCAATTGTATCACTTTCTTCTCAACATCAGTTTTTGGAGGTGGTCTTCTTCCATCTTGTCCAATTTTACCTTCAGCAGAGGGACCATTCTCAACAATGTCCCACATAGAAAAGTCTGTAAGGAGGATGTACTGCTTGATCCTAATTTTCCACATGTCAAACTCATTAGGTTTGAGCATGGGAACATTTGATACAAGAGTACTGTTTGATTCAACTATGTTGGCTCTGATACCACTTGTCAGGATCTGATTCTTAACAAGAATAATGAAACTCAGAAACAATATTAAAGAAGTTGCGGAAAAACACTTTAATATTCAAATATCAATGTAACAATAAAATAGAAATCACAACTTGTAAACTTTATTGAATGATTAAACTTACAAGCTTTCACACAAAACCTCAATCTTGATGAACAGGCTCACCAAGACGAATTCTACTTCTCTAGAACTAGGATTGTAAACCTTGAGGTTAATTCTCTCTCTAAAACAAACAACTTATGAATTATTATTTTCTATCAAATACTTCTATACTATATATACAAGACTAAATACAAGATAATTATCAAAAATACAATTGATTCTTCAATATCAATCCCATAATTATCTTCAGTCTTATCTCCAGCTTGTCTTTATCTCTAAGGCATCTTTACCTTTATAAGCAGCACTAATTCTCTTCATAAGTATTAACCATCTTCAGCAGCATTAATCTTCCACAGTACTAACTACTAGCAGTACTAACTCTCCAAGCAGTACTAACTACTTAAGTAGCAGCACTAACTCTTTAAGCAGTATTAATTCTACTAGCAGTAGTAATCTTGATAGCCTGGCAGTAGTAATCACTTAGACAAATCTTTAGTTCCCAACAGCTAATGTGGTGGCGGATGCATTGAGCCAAAGGAATCATGGCGATGGTGTCAAAATGTCCCTTACAAGGATCGATGTGGTCACAAGTTTGTTGGAAAGCATAAAGGCAAGTCAAGTGGAAGCACTTAAGGAGGAGAACCTCAAGGCCGAAGTAATGGTGAAGCAAAAGGAGCTGTTAACGGAAGACGGTCGTAGTCTCAAACTCTTTCAAGGACGGATTTAGGTGCCGAAGTTGGGAGGAAACCGGAAGTTGCTTCTTGAAGAAGCGCATAAATCGAAATACTCTATACATCCCGGTAGCACCAAGATGTATAGAGATTTAAAGTTAATGTATTGGTGGCCGGTAATGAAGCTAGATGTGGCTAGTTATGTGGAGAAGTGCGTCACTTGTCTCCAAGTCAAGGCGGAACATCAAAGACCTTATGGAAGTTTGCAACCGTTGTCCATTCCCGAGTGGAAGTGGGACAACATCACTATGGATTTCGTGACAAAGTTACCAAGGACCTTGCGTGGCCACGACACAATTTGGGTGATCGTGGATCGGTTGACCAAGAGCACGCACTTTCTTGCGATGCGGGAGACTTTGCCAATAGATAAATTGGCTAAACTGTACATCGATGAGGTGGTGTCAAGGCACCGAGTTCCGCAATCTGTAGTATCGGATCGGGATAGCCGATTCACTTCGAACTTTTGGGCTAGTTTGCAAAATGAGTTGGGTACTCGACTGAATTTGAGCACGACGTATCATCCTCAAACGGATGGTCAAAGTGAGAGGACGATCCAGACCTTAGAAGATATGTTGAGGTCGTGTGTAATAGATTTCGGGGGAAGTTGGGATTCACATCTACCTTTGGTAGAGTTCGCGTACAACAACAGTTACCATTCTAGTATCGGAATGGCACCGTTCGAGGCTTTGTATGTACGGAAGTGCAGAACCCCGGTTTGTTGGTTAAAAGCGGGCGAAAAGCAATTCGCCGGGCCGGAAATCGTTCAAGAGACGGCCGACAAGGTGAAAGAGATCCGGGAAAGGCTAAAGGCGGCACAAGACCGACAAAAGAGTTAAGCAGACAAGAAGAGAAGGCCGGTTGAGTTTCAAGTGGGTGATCGGGTCATGTTCAAAGTGTCTCCGTGGAAGGGGATCTTACGTTTCGGGAAGCGTGGGAAGCTTAGTCCTCGTTTCCTTGGACCATTTGTTATTTTGGAAAATATTGGTTTGCAAGCCTACCGGTTGGATTTACCGCCGGAAATGGATGGAATACATCCCACATTTCACGTGTGTTATCTTCGGAAGTGTCTAGCCGAAGAGGAAAGCGTGATTCCTTTGTCGGAGATTCGGGTGGACAATGGGAATCGTTGTGTGGAAGAACCGGAATCGATTTTAGAATCGAAAGTGAAGAAGTTGAGGCATAAAGACGTGGTTATGGTGAAAGTCCAATGGAAGCACCATCGGGGTGCTAACATTACTTGGGAATCGGAAGATGATATGAAGAAGAGTTATCCTCACTTGTTTGCCTAGGGTAAGATTTCGGGGACAAAATCCCATTTAGGTGGGGAGGATTGTAACACCCGTAAATTCTTAAGGTAAGTGTTATGTCTCCCTTAATGCATTGATTTCGCTTATGTGTGAATGTGTGTCTTTGTGTACATTTTATGATCTTGAATTATGTTAAAATGTCATGTATTGAATTACCTTTGTTAATCGTTCAAACCTCTCCCTCGCCATCGAATTTGGTTAAGTTTCGGACTGTTTTGGGATGCCAGCGATTGTGCCTGGCGATTGTGCCATTGGCACTATCGCCGGAGGCACTATCGCCAGAGACGTACCGTGGGCTGTTGGATGCCAGCGATTGTGCCTTGGCACTATCGCCAAAGGCACTATCGCCGGACTTGTACCGTGGGGGTGGGGACCTCCGCGATTGTGACAAGCGATAGTGCCTATGGCACTATCGCCAGGCACTATCGCCCGCGTGGTCTGCTTGATTTAAAAACACTTTGGCAGTCTTATTTCTCACATTAACACTTTGCAAAAACGGGAGAGCTCTTCTTGGAGGCGATTTTTTAGGGTTTCATCACCTACCTCATTCATTTAGAGGGTTTTGGGTTGTTGGGAGCATTAAGTGGTCATCAAGCTTCATCCAAGTGTCCCCATTGAAGTGTTCTTCAAGATTCTCATTTCTCACCTTCAAGTCTCATCTTCTCCAACTTCTAGGGTTTCCATATTTTCTAGGCTTTGGGTTCAAAACCTAGATTGTGAGTTTACTAAACCTTTGTTAAAACTAGATACACATCATAATCTCCTATTTGTTACTTTATCTCTATATGTTGAAATGTTTGGGGATTTCTTCGTGAAAATAGTTGGAGGATGTATATGTAAGGGTGATTTGCCATGATTATTGTTATATGTATCATTATTTGGGAGTTGTCTCATAGATACATAATGTGGGTACCTTGATATGTTAAATGTATGCATATATGGATATTATGATGATTCTAGTTGGAACACCATTTTGGTGATATGTTTATATGCATGATGAGCATGATTTACATTGGGTCTTTTGTTAGACATCACGAGGATAAGGTGGTAATATTATACCCGTAGTTGGTATTGAATTATGTGGGTAGAAATATACCTAAAGGACCCCTTATAAATGTTATGTGGACGAACCAAGTCAGTACACTAGGAGGATATAGTCTTGGGCGCCACTGTGATGGTATGTGCCTAGACCTCCGCCATTCGGGGAATTTTCTTAGCGATAGTCTTCGAGTGTGTTGGGCCTTTGGGGTGTTCCTTGTTAAGGGCATCAAGGTATATCGACTCTTGGGTGGGATTTGATTGGTGCTATGGGTCTCCCCTATTGACTCCACATTTGTTGAACTATGGTTAACTGCTGATAAGAAATGTGATTGTTTATGCATGCTTACTATTGTTCAACTCACTAGGCTTTTTGGCCTAACACTTGTTTGGTGTCGATGTGTATCTCAGGTTCTAGCGGCGGCGGTCTTAAGCAGGTTTAGTTGCTTTGGGGTGAGAGCTTGGGGAATTGCACATGGACGCGTTATACTTTTGGATATAGACCGTTTGGGTCTATAGATGACAACCCTTTTTGTAATCTCTTTTCTAGATGTAGAAATTAGATTAGTTGGTTGTTGTTTATTGTCCGTTAAATTACAATTGTGATTAAACAGGTTATTTAGATATATATATATATATATATATATATATTCCCATTTTTGGGAGGCTCTTGTTATGGCAATTTTAGCATACCTCATGTCTGTTTTCCGGATTTTTGTTATCCCTATTTTTAGGGTGTTACACTCCTCCATTAAATCCAACGAGTGTAGTCGAGCATCGGGTAATTTCGGATTTGTCGATCCCCATAGCTTTCACTGCATCAAAAAAGATAATGTTAGCGGAACTACCTCCGTCGACGAGTATCCTCTTCGTCAGGCAATTTCCAATGCTCAATTGGATAATTAGTCTGTCATGATGTTTCTGGTGTACGTCGTCGAGATCTGATTGGTCGAACATTAAGGGCATAGCTTCTAACTCTGCGTCCTCTTGGGTCTTGCCTCCTTTGGAATTGGTTGGTCGTCGGGACCGCGACTAGAATGTCTTTTAGCAGCTGAATATATGGTCCCACAAACATCAGAACCTCCGATAATACAATTAATCACCTTGGCATGCTTTGGGGATGTGGGACGCACATCCTTCTTTCCTGTTAACTCTTGTAAATAACCTTTCGAGTTAAGCCAGGACAGTTCTTTCTTCAGGGCGATGCAATCATCCGTTACATGACCGAAGTCACTATAGAAATCGCACCATTTTGTTTTGTCTTTCTTATCATTATCTTTGTCGCTTTTCTTTGGCCATCGAATGTTTTGTTGGAGCTGTTTTAGGGATGTGACGACGTCCTTGGCTGATCCAGGGAAGCCATAAGATGATATCTTAGGATACTGGACAGATTTGAAAGTTGTCGACCCTTTCTTCTCAAATCTGACATTTGAAATTTTTCTGGTAGGCTCTGATCGACCGGTCGGCTTTGGTTTGAAGTCTGGCTTTTTAACACCTAGGCCTTTCTTGTCGCTCGAGTGTTTATTTCTGAAAGCGAAGTCATCCTCGACCCTCATATGAGCGAGTGTCCTTGCTCGTACGTCTTCAAAGGTTTCTGGAGGATATTTCGTAAGGTCGAGATATAACCCTAAACTATCGTCCAGACCCCGTTTGTATGCTTCAATAGCTGTTTTTATGTCGCAATTTCGGATACCGATCATTTCTGCGTTGAATCAGTTAAAATAGTCCCGGATGGACTCTCTATTTTTCTGTACGACATAGTAAAGGTCGCTCGTCTGTTTTTCCATTTTTCGGCTGCTGGCGAATTGTTGAGAAAATTGGTTCACCAATTCTGCAAAAGACCCGATGGTTTTGGGTTTGAGATTGATCAACCATTGTAACGCTGCTCCAGTCAAGGTCGCCCCAAAACTTTTGCACATGCAGACTTCTTGAAACTGATACGGTATTAAGACAGTCCACATAAGTTGTTTGTATTGGGCGACGTGTTCTGTCGGATCAGTGACGCCTGAATATTTTGGGGTGAAGGTCGGGATGCTATACTTCTTTGGGACGTCCACCAACGCGATCTCATCAACGAACGGCGACGCCTGAAATCCTGTACGTGGCTCGACATCAACTGGAACTGTTGCCCCCGGCAATTTGGCCAGCATCGACAAGACACGCTCATTCTGCTCTTCTAGAAGCTTCAATCGTTGTGCAACGGGATCTATCGGGACACCATTTGGGACACCCAATGGAACATAACCTGATCCGTTGAAGTTAGTCTGCTGCGATGAATCAGAGGCATGTCCATTGAATGGCATAGAGGCTATAGGCATGGTTGGGATTACGAAGGTCGCAGGATTAACTGGTGGTGGACGAGGATAATTGGGCAATGGAGGTGGCACGTTCCAAGCACCGGCATAAGCATTCGTAGTCCCTGTCATATTGTTTCCATTCTGGTTTCTTAGATGCTCGATGGCTTCAGCTTCTTGTCGAGCCTGAGTTGTTAGGGCGTCAATACGAGCACGGGCAGCAGTCAGCTCCATGTTCATCTGGGCCACAACATGATCTTGGGTTCCTTGGAATATCATTGTCCTAAACGAATGAAAAAGGGAAACACTAGAAGGAAAACGTTAGTACGTCGTAAGATTATCGAAGATTTTCTTTGGATGGGGTCCCACGGATGGCGCCAAACTGTTTATGCCAAAAATTTCCCAAGGAAAATTTAAGGTAAAGGTGAAGCCTAATCCAACCAAAGAAAGTAACTCCAGTAATCGTACGATAATAAAAAATAAAGTAAAGGAGACGAGAGAATTGGTGACGCGGAAAACCCCTAAAATGGGTAAAAACCGCGGACGAGTGTGAGTCGTCGTGCATTATGGACATCAATCAGGGGCGTCGTCCTTAAGAACAAGTGTTACAAGTGTAATACAATGTAAAACAATACAATAAAATAAAGTTGGTCGTGCGTCGTGTATAATTAGACTTCGGTCGTGCGTCGTACGACAAACAGCAATAGGCCTTGTGGACTTCGAGAGAAACTGAGTGAGCTTGAGAACGTAATTCGTGAGTTTCTAAGGCCTGAGAATCAGATGTCCCGAATGTGATGATCCATCTTCATATTTATACTCCATTTTTCCGTTGATACGTCTTGAATGCATATCTTGATCATTAATGGAATGAACGCTTGATATTGATGATAGCGTCCGTTACGTCCGTTGTTATTGATGATGACTTCCGTTATAATCTTTAGTCATAAATGTCTTTTGAATCCTGCATTAAACATAATATAACGTATGTTGTAGGTTAGTAACTGAAATCAGGTCGTACGACAGAATTTATCGGACGAGTTTAGGTAGTTTAGTCGTGGTTGCTCAAAGGAAGGACATCGATTATCTCTTTGGTCGTACGACGATGGACTGTTGGAATTCCTACCCAAACAATATTTATTTATCAAATTTTAAAAATTAATTTAAAAGTCAACTTTTGTTCATGAAAGTCTATCATTTGATAAATTTTGTATTCATAAGGATATTTCATCTATTGTTACCACTTTGATCATTCATACTTTATTCTAATTAACAAACATCAAAACAAATATAATACTAAAAAAGTTATATCAAAATAAAATATACTTTGTTTTCGATGTTTAACTCAATTTTGATGTCCGTGACAGATATATTAAAAATTAAATCTAAAAAACATTCCAAGATTACGAAGGTTAAAATATAATCAACTTTTTGTTCATAAAAGTTATAATATGTTTCGGTGATCGTATAAAAAGTGGTATCATTCATTTTTTTGATTGCATCATAAATTATAATACGTCTCATATATACAATAGCGTTTGGCATACAGATTAAATGGTGCAAGATTTAGCATGACATAAGTAATTGATTTTTGGTACGATTAGAACATAACTATCAAAAACTTTTAAAATGATCAGATTACCACTAAAATGTTTAAATAATTTTATTATAAAAATAAAATTATAATTTATAATAATATACATATTAGAAAATTGTATATTATATATAAATACTATTTTATATGTTTTAATTTATATTAAAATATATAATATTATATTACATGAATATATATTATATACATAATATTATATATAAATACTATTTTTTAAATTATAATTTATATTATATATTATAATATATACATAATTATATACTATAATTTATAATATATATTAATATAATATAAAAATAATATCTTATATTTATATATTACATTAATATAATATATAATTGTATATTATAAAGAAATTATTACATCTCCAACAGCTATGCTATCATTTGAAGATATCTCCTAAAATGATTACTAAGGGAGAGAATTGATTTTTTGTTATGTCCTGAGAATCTTTGAAATGAAATGTTTAGGTGATAGATATAATATTTTATTAAATATATAGAATACTTTAATAATATATTCAATGATTTATCTCTAAAATGAGGAATCTTTTGGAGATGGATATAATTTTTTCTGAAAATTTTGAATATTGTTTCTCCATTAATTTTTTTTACGGAATCCATTGGAGATGCTCTAATCCTCTCTCTCTCTCTCTCTCTCTCTCTCTCTCTCTCTCTCTCTCTCTCTCTCTCTCTCATACTTTATCCAATTTCGAAAAGATTTTTGGGAGGTTGTTTGAGCAAAATTCACGAAAATCTCTATTTTAGAGAATCTGTTGGAGATGCTTAATCACTTTCATCTCCAACAGATTCTCTATTTTTGATATTACACAATTAAATATATTATTAAAATATTCAATACAATTCATAAAATATTATTTATCTCTCCTAAACATTAAATTCAAATATTTTTATTGATAGAAAAAATAAAAAATCATTTTTCTCTCATAAATAATCATTTTTGGAGAAATGTCCAAATTTGTAGAATTTTATCATCTATCTCATACTTTCTCCATTTTGAAAAAGGTTTTTGAGAAATTGTCAATACAAAATTTTCCAAAATCTTAATTCTAGAGAATCTGTTGAAAATGCTCTAATCATTCAAAATAAAAAAAGTTTGTTGGATTTTTTTTTACTTTTTCCATTATATAATAAAATATAATTAATAATTGTCTCCGAGAGCGAAATATATAATAGCTTCTCTAAATTTTTTTCCAAAATGAATAAAAAATATGAGAGTGTAATTTTCTCAAAATTTGGAGATATTCCCAAAAAAGATTACCAAGAGAGAGAATTAATTTTTCATTATATCCCACCGACGAAAAACTTTAAGATGAAATGTTTATGTGAAAGATATAATAGTATTTTATTAAATATATATGAAATATTTAATAATATAATTAATCATGTAAACGAAGGTTCAGGAGAAAACCTCAAAAAACTGGAAAACTGAAGAACACTCTGGTAGTCTTTCATCTAGACGGTATGCACTTGTGTATACAAGTAAATTATGTTATATTTTTGGTATTTATGCACAAGTGTATTATGCCCTTGTGCATATGCACATGTGCATGTTACAAATTACTTGTATGCACAAGTGCATACTGTTCAGATGAAGGGCTAACAGAGTGTTTTTTCAGCTTTCCGTTTTTTTGAGGTTTTTCTCTGAACCTGACCCTAATCATATAATCTCCAAAATAAAGATTCTGTTAAGATGAATGTAATTTTTTATTTAAAGATTTTAAGTTTCAATTTTAAAAAAAATCGAATAATCGGTTGGAAATGTTATTAATTATACAAAACAAAAAAGTTTGTTGGATTATTATTTTTATTTTTCCTTTATATAATATATATAATTAATAATTGTCTCCGAGAGTGATATATATATATATATATATATATATATATTAACCGTTGGATTTATGATCGACGGTTATTTTTTTTTTATTTTTCTATTTTTTTTAATTAAAAATATTGGGCTCATATTTATTGTAACCGTCGATCATGAATCCGACGGTTAAAATGTGGGTTGCAAGGTTTGCAACCTTTTTAAGGGTTGCAAATTAAACAACCCCTTTTTATATATATATAAAAAATAGAAAAAAAAAATAATAACCGTCGATCATAAATCTAACGGTTAAGATGTGGATTGCAAGGGTTGCAACTTTTTTAAAGATTGCAAAATATCCTTATATATGTATATAGATGCCGATTTATCCCTAATTGGAGCTGCAGTGCGACCCACTTCACGACGAACACACGTGAGGGAGACTGAAGGTAG
The DNA here is from genome assembly GCA_954870635.1 of Arctium minus. NCBI lineage: Eukaryota > Viridiplantae > Streptophyta > Magnoliopsida > Asterales > Asteraceae > Arctium > Arctium minus. The sequence continues at coordinate 197,328,907 of OX941080.1, read as the reverse complement.
TCGTACCCAAACCAAAACATGGAGAAAGCCTCTGCAAATGGCTCACCGCCGGTGAAGAAGAGCCCCAAATCGTCGGCCAAGGTTAACTAAATCCACCATTTATTTCACTTCCTTTTCATCTTGCCGTTTTCGTTTCGTAATTCTCATAAACAAGAGTCATAACACGGTTTTTCACCTCTTTTTTTAGGGTTTTCAATTGATTTCTAGGGTTTTCGATTGATTTTTTAGGGTTTATGTGAAACTGATACGCGTTGTGCATTTTCTTATACCCGATCTGCATTTTTTATAACGGCGATCATGATTTTTTTTCTTCAATTTGTAGTAATATAATTCAATTTGTAAAACGTAATTGGGATCCGTGAGCTGTTGTTCTGTATCCTGGATGCTGAATACTTAAAATTCATAACAAGTATTGTGAATTAAGTAATGATGTACAAATTGCAATGATCCTATTTCAATTCTGCATATGAAAACCACCAGGTTTGACTCATATGCTGGATGCTGAAAACACTTAAAATTCATAACAAGTATTGCAAATTAAGTAGTTGATGTACAAATTGCAATGATCCTATTTCAATTCTGCACATGAAAACCACCAGGTTTGACTCATATCTTATGATTTTGGTTTGCGAACATGATTTTCTATTTATTGGTTGTCTTCTAATTGTTGAATATTGTAGTGTTAAAGCTCAATAGCTTTTGAGCTCTCTGTGTAATGTTAATTTACTAGAATTGCTTCTATAACGAGTGTATGGCTGAAAAGTACACACTATTTGTTAATTACTAGTGAGATCTTCCCTGATTATGTGTATTGATAATTGACTGTGATATATTCGCTTTTGCAACTCAAATCTTCTATAGATCTATGGGTCTTGTGAAACATATAAACCAGATTAGGGATTATCAATTTGTGCTTTGGGTTTGACGATTGACTATGTTTAGTTATCTGCTTATGAAGGAATTACATATTACTAATCTACATGGAGAGAGCTACTAGTAGAGTGCGCGACAAATAACTATGAGGATTTACAAAGTATACTCCACAAATTTGTTATGAGGAACATGTGAAATAAGCTACAATGATGGTTTTTGATTCTTTCTTTGGTTTTAAGATGGATTAACCGATTTACTATTTTGACAGGACAGCGGACGACCCTGTTTGTGTTATGTCTTAAACTTATGGCCTTTGCATGGGGTTGGGGGATGGGTGTTGACCAGGCCGATACAAGATGCCAACCGATTTTTAGGCATTGTTTGGCAAAAAAAAAGGTAGCTTATAAGCTAGCTTTTTTTTGGTACATGTTTGGATGACCATAAACTAGCTTATAAGCTAGCTTATTAAAAAGTTACTCATAGTAGCATTTTGAAAAGCTAGCTTATCAGCTACCAGCTAACTTATCAGCTAGTTTGCCAAACATAGCCTTAGTGTCAGTTGGTGTCAATTTTTTCCTAAAGGGCACGAGTACTCCGATACTAAAGAGGGAAGACTAATTGCACCCCTACCTAGTAATTTTCTCCTCACACACGTAACATCAGAACCTACTTTTTACATTTCCAATACATGACTTGGCCTGATTTTGACATGGTTGCAAATAGCATTGCCCTACTAAGAAGGGTAGATTTAGCAGCCTGAAGTTTTGGATGTCAAATGATTAACTGCAGAGACTTCCAACAGATACGATTTGGTTCTTTTGTCGATTATTAGGTGGTGGGAGAGAGTGGTTAATGTTTTGTGTTTTTTCTGGTGTTATCAAGTGTCAAAGTCCTTGATGGCTATAATCTCCCATATCCTGACATAAAAAGCATGTTTTTTCTTACATGTCTCGGGTTTTTATGAATTGATTTCGTAGATTCTCATGTGGGTCTTTTGATTCTGTTTCAAATTCGTGCAGAAATCAAGGGGACCACCGCAGAGTTCTGTTGATACGTTTGCTGTGCAATGTAACGACTGTTTCAAGTGGAGGACATTGGCAACGGAAGAAGAATTCGAGGAGTATAGAAGCAAGCAAAGCGAAGATCCATTCGTTTGCAGCAAACGTGAAGGAACCGTCTGCGATGATCCTGCTGATATCGAGTATGATTCCTCTCGAACATGGGTGATGGACAAACCCAACATCCCGAAAACCCCGAAAGGTTTTCAGAGAGTGATTGTTCTCAGAAGAGACTACTCGAAAATGGATGTGCAATATGTGACTCCTGATGGCACCAGAATAAGAGCGGCTCCGGGAATCATCGCGTATCTTAAAGAACATCCGGAATACAGCCATGCATCGCCATCCGATTTCTGCTTCACGTCTCCGAAGGTAATGAGCGATACGATTCCTGAACATATCGAGAGAAAAAACCCGGGTAGCAGCATCAAGAAACCGAAAAAATCTAGTTAAAAAAAATCGAGGGTTTCTTTCTCTCTTTCTGTCTGTGTGTGTGTCTTTTAAGGTTTTTATTCGAATGTTATTATGACCTAAATCGAGGATGGATTCGTGTCTATCGTATGTTAAGTGTCGCGTTCAACTTGTTATGACGACCGATCGTGGATCGGAATCCGTTGTAAAGTTGGTGTTAGTCGTAGTGATGACTTATTAGGAAGCAGGAAAACTATATATGTATCAAGTATGTTGATTATGATGATCTTGCGACTATATTTTCAAATACAATTGAGCTTTGTTCCATTGCATTTGTGTATAATATTCATATGATGATGAATGGTGTGACAGATATTTTAGGAACCATCTTTTTTATGAGTATTCATGATGAATAACATGATAAAATATTCAATACGATGAATATCGTGACAGAAAATACTCACAAAGCAGGTGATATTCATTGTGAATACTCGTAAAACAGGTGGTTTTATGGAGGTTTTTGTTTTGTTAAGTTGGCATTGATGTGACAAGAAAAATACACAAAAACTTCTTGCGATGATGCCTGGTCTACAGGTCTAGCATCAGACTGGATAGGACATAACAGAAACAGAAAGAATCACACTTGATTCACATGTGAATTAGCAAGATATGTTACAAAAAACAAAGTGAATGCAATTCCTGTATAAATTCATATGTACATACACATGTTACAATATATCAATGAATGTATCTTCTTCACCTCTTTTATCTTCCCACCAAAATGAATGTTTGTTAGCACTTGTATATAGTTAACTACTTCTTGTCCTCATAATACAAACCGTCACCGGTATCTTTGACTTTGACTTTCTAACGAGCTAGTCGGGATTCGTGTATTCTAGAAGCATGTGCGGCGACCTGTATATTTTCACCAACGTCCAATACAAAACCTCCTCGACTCCGAGCTCCCCTTCGGCCCTTGCGGCATAAATATCCTCACAAATCGCAATCAACCTGCAATAAAATCAGTTTCAGACAAAAGTGCGACTACAGTTGGCCTCACATAAAAGTGGATCCCATGGATCCGTAGGATCTGTAAAAAAGATTTTACCTGTCACAAGAAGGAAGGTTCTCGAATGGGATTCTCATTCTGAGATCGGAGCATTGAAGCCTTATGAATCGACCAACTGCTAGAACAAATGTGATATACAAACCCCATATACTGAATTTACTCAGAGTTTCTCCAAGAAAACCCTCTGAAAAACAAACAACAATATGTCAATATTATACATACATAGATATATGTGTGTGTATATATATATATATAGTTCTATTCGGGGGGAAACCACAAAAAATGGAAAATTGAGGGACACCCTAATAACCATTCATTTATCCGGTATGCACATGTACATACAAGTAATTTGTCCGATATGCACATGTATATATATACGGACAAATGATTGGTTATTAGGGTGTTCTATCAGATATCAATTTTCCAATTTTTTTGTGGTTTTCCCTGAATTGGTCTCTCTCTCTCTCTGTATATATATATATATACATGCATAGAAACCATAAAACATTTTCAATTACTTTTATGCAGATGTGCATACCGCAAATGAATGGTTATTAGGGTGTAACTCAATTTTTAAATTTTTTTTGTGGTTTTCCCTGGATTGGTCTCTCTCTCTCTCTCTCTCTCTCTATATATATATATATATATATATATAGGGGTTGTTTAATTTGCAACCCTAAAAAATGTTGCAACTCTTGCAACCCACATCTTAACCGTCGGATTCATGATCGGCGGTTACAATAGATATGGGGCCCAATATTTTTAATTAAAAAAAAGAAAAACAAAAATAAAATAACCGTCGATCATGAATCCAACGGTTAAGATGTGGGTTGCAAGGGTTGCAACCTTTTTAAGGGTTGCAAAATATCCTTCCAATATATATATATATATATATATATATATATATATATATATATATATATATATACACACACACACATACATAGAAACCATAAAAAAAATTCAATTACTTTTATGCATATGTGCATATCGGACAAATGAATGGTAATTAGAGTGTTACTCAATTTTTCAATTTTTTTGATTTTCCCTAGTCTCTCTCTCTTCCCCCCCCCCCCCCCCCCTCATTCACTCTCTCTCTCTCTATATATATATATATATATACACACATGCATAGAAACCAGAAAACATTTTCAATTACTTTTATATAGATGAGCATACCGGACAGATGAATGGTTATTAGGGTGTTACTCAATTTTCCAATTTTTTTGTTCTTTTCCCTGAACTGGTCTCTCTCTTCTCTCTCTCTCTCTCTATATATATATATGATACATATATCGGTTGTTACGAAAAACTCAACTTCACAAGCCTACGAAACACTTACGTGGCGTTTCTTCCGACACGACGATCGCCATGGGCCCCATTAAATCTCCACACACGCTCGAATTCAACAAACTAATGTCATAAAACGACCACCATTCCGATTCCCCACGGTTCAAAACGAGCATCCCGTCCACACCATTCGCCTGCAAAAAATTCCAAACTTAGTTTCGGATCACTCATATCACACACATAAAAAGGGTGACGGAAAAAGCACATACCTCCTGGTCGAACGGCCTGACGTCCCCAGAACCCGTGACTCGAAAATACCTAGGGTAAGTGTTGTTTATCCTAAAACTGTTGCTAGAACCTTCTAGAACTTGTTTAACTTCCGATGGATCCGGAAGATCCGAATGACCTAAACTTTGCCCATACTTCACAACTTCTTTGTTCTTAGGCCTATCTCGAGCAAGCACCCACGAAAACTTCATATCCATGGCCTTATCGAGCGATTGACTGAATCTCGACTGAATCACATCGGGAACGAGCCACAAATTGTTCGCATCGGCTTGACAACATATCAATTGAATATCGTTCACGTTATATGATTCGAGATAACCATGGGGATCAAGAACAACCGAAGAATTGAACTCTGTCCACGGGGTAATTGTGCATAAAGTTGTTTCAAATAACATCAATCTTCCGCTTTCCGTCTTTATATCGAACTGAATGCTGGCGTCGTTGATGGGATTCGCAATGTTTGTTGGGTTCCCGCTACTATACATCTGTCGAGAAACAAGATCAAAGTTCGGTATAGGCGGGATCAAACGAGAACAGTAAATATTTTGAGAACCCGAGAACCAATTATTCATACTTTATTCCTGATCAATGTCATGATGAATATTTATAATGAGAATACATGGTATCATGAATTATGAAAATGCATGATATTCACAATGAATATTCAGGGATATTCATAATGAATATTTCAGGGTTATTCATAATGAATATTTTGAGAACCCGAGAACCAATTATTCATTATGCTTTATTCATGATCAATGTCACGATAGATATTCAGAAGAATTATGAAAATGCATGATATTCAGGGTTATTCATAATGAATAATTCAGGTTTCCAGGTTCTCATTTGAACTTTCCCCGAGTTCAGTAATCTCGACTTATGTGAAAACTCATCGCGTTACAAGTTTAGAGAGAGAGAGAGAGAGGGATTCGAGGAAATCTTACGAGCATAGGAGCCCAGATGACACACATTAATATAAAGAATAAGCATATGCCGTTGCAGAACTTCGTCACTCTCGTCTGCTTTTCGCCTTGTTTATGATTCGCTCTATTCAGAACAGAATCACATTTGACGAGATACAAGCTCGCATTTATGTCCTCCAACTACAACGGGAAGAAAAAGCGGATATCAGTTCGATTACAGAAGATGAAAAAACTTCCAAAAAGTATTGTTACTCTTATAAAACAAAGCCGCGTATCTTTTGTAAATGTCCCCGAGAACCTTCAATTCATAAGCTAGCTTATTTTTGAGCTTATTGAAAAAGCCTGTTTGGTTGTATAAGGGTCTGTTTATTAGCAACTTCATGAGCTTAATGGGACTCACAGCTTATTCGGTCAGCTATACATGACTGTTTGGTAGTAACTTAATGATATAAAAAGTGGTTTATTCAGTAAGTTTCTATGGTGGACAGAAAGCCAAGTTTTTTTTCCAAATTAAAAAACATGTTACTTCCATCTATGAAATAACCCTCCCAAACAAAAATCTTCCCAATTTATACAGACATGTTAATCCACACAGACTGTTTTATCAACCAAACAACCCCTAAGCTAGCTTTAAGCTTTCGGGGATTTTTTCCACTTTTTTTTTTCAATTATGCCCCTTATATTTTTCCAATTAACTTTTTAACATGTCCTTTTAATCATTTTACATTGTCTTTTGGCTTATTAGTCAGTACCAAACATGACTAGTTTATCGGCTAACAGCTAGCTTATCAGCCGACAGCTAAACATAGCCCAAGTTTGTCGGGGGGAAAATACTACTAACCTTGAGCCAATCATACATCGTCAAAGATGTCGTGGTGCATGACCAATCGAGAACACATCTTAACTCGTAGAGAAACGGTAAGGCCCGATAGAGTCGATACCCCAAATAGTTAACTCTCGAGACACTGCTGGTCAAAAACTGCCTGTATAACGTGCTCTTATGAGGAATCCCCGATCGTATTTGCATCGCTTGAAGAGCCAGAGAAATAGATTTCGTCAAATATACCGCACGAAGTGCAAAACCTGCTGCATTTTGCTGTAACGGTTTCGCGGTCCAAGCATACGCGGTGACGGAATACGTGAAAAGAACGAGGTTAAAAATGTAAAATATCACTTTCCCGGTAGCGAACGAGCACAGATATATAATCCGATCAAGCACGATCAAGAAGAAGATGATCATCAAGACGAACACGAACTCCTTCGGAAACTGATCTTCGAGCTGATAAACATCGAGCAGTTCGCTTTTGTTTTTTATAACGGATTGGTAGAAGACGGCAACCAAGAAGAAAACCGCCAAATCTGCGCCGAATGTGTAGGCGTAAAGATCGATTTCCCGTTTGCCTCCGCCAATTACCGAGATGATCGAATACGGAAACCCGACTTTTTCGAAAAGTTTGGCTCGTTGGGCTTCGGTTATCTCCTTGGCTACATCGGCTGCCGGAGTTAATGATTTGTATCTTTCGGTTAACGTGCATTCTTCCCGTGGGGATGCGTATACGACTTCGAAAACAGCCAACGCAACGTTCGAGCTTTCTTTACTCCTTTCGATGCTTTGAACTTGAACGCTGCTGGCACACGGGCAACTCGAAGGGTCCGGTTCTTTACATCTTGCATCGTGAACGAATCTAAGCAGTTCGTTTATGCCCGATTCGATTCTCGATGGTTGGATCCCGTCTTCCGGCCACAAATGAACATCGATCGACAACTGAACCAAATACGGTGGAGATTCCGCCTCTTGCGTTAGTGATTTCCAGTATCGAGTACAGTTTCTGACGATCAATTTCGCCAAGTTCTTCGCAAGTTGAACGATCTTTTGTGCGTTTTCTCTCCAACTCGAGCTCGCAAGAAGCTCGTTTTGATTCACGATTCCCCTCGTAAGACTGCTGAACTCTGTCGAAGAGACCAATTCACTGTCTTTAGCGGTTATCGAGCTTTGAATGAGGGTAAATAAGTACACTAGAAACAGCGGCAACAAACTGATTACGAACGAAGACGAAATCTTTTTCGAGGGAAACCCCCATTCGGAAAGAAAAACCGATTGGATCGTGAAACCGCAATGTTGGATGATGATCTGATACATATATTGAATCAAGATGTAGAACTCAGTGTAGATCAGCATTACAACCCAGAACGTATAACTCGGTCCCGTGTTGATACAAAGCGCGTATAGAAATAAAGCTGCAAGATACACCATCGAAAGCAAGCTAAAGTTCCAAAGAAAAACCAGAAGAAAGCAACAATAGCAAACGACATCGTTGTTTGATCGCATCTGAGCCCAAATATGTCGAATAATCTGCGCGATATGTATGCTCGATGAATCGGAATTCGTTCGACTTCTATCGGAATGCATAGAATTCGAACTATTGAAAGCCATGTAACCTTCGTTTTGGTGTTCATTTTCGATATGTTTTTCGATCTTCACCGATGAAGGAGGAACTTCGGAATCCGAGTCTGAATCTTCATGCGGAATGTTGAAGTAGTTTGCTAGATTTGTGACCGCTTGATTCCCGATCGATTGTACCTGCGAAACACTGTCACCGATCAACTGAACAGCCGAGATCAACGAGTTTTCCCTTTTCGGGGCCTTGTTTTTCTTCTGGATCTCCGAAGCATCCTCTTCAAACTCGGTGATTTCACAAAGAGACGTTTTCTTTGGCGAACCGAGTGTTGATAAACTCTCGAAAGGAAACAACGAGTCCACAAAAGCATCGGACCTTTGTTTACTGGGCGTACCGTCTTCGTTGTCGAGATTAAGAGCGGTCGGATCGGTGCTTCTCCGTCTCCTTAAACCTTCACGACGAGGAGAACAATCGCTACTCGCAATCATCACCGGTGCCGGAGCTGGATCCGTGTTCTGAAGCTGGATTTGCAAATCGAGCATCTCGGATTTCATTTTCTCGACTTGCAAATTCCGCTGCCGTTTCATCTCCTCGGCTTCACGGATGTATTGCAACTGAGCGGTTTTCCAGGCCGCCTTCTTCTCTTGTTCGCGTACAATGGCGCCGATCTGCTCGGCTTCGAGATACCGAAACACGTAATCGAACTCTTCGGAAGCAAACATATACGATTGCAGCGATACCAGTATGAAAATGATGATCTCGACCAATGCAGACCTTGACGTAATCCGAAACCCGTAGTCGTACTTATAGAATCCGATCACCTCGTAAATATAGTCGACCGTTTCACATTTTCCGTCGTTAAAAGCACCGACGAACGGAGATTGATACGCCAGAGAAAGAACGATGACCGCAAAGTTGTATATCCGCAACCATTTAAAGATCTCGTTCTTTTTCTTGAGGATCGTAAGCCTCATTCGAAAGAAAATCAACGCGAAAGCAAGATACCCGAGATGTAAAATATCGTATTCGAGAGTTCCGGTGATCAGAATCAAGGCAAGAACAAGATCTAACAAATGACAATAACAGTATAGCCTCAGGTAGTCAAGAAAAGTCCACATCGATTTCGTTTCGATCGAGAGGTCCCGCCACACGAAAGCGTTTTTCCGTTGAGCGATCATTTGGCGATACGTAAACGAGCCGGAAAAACTCCCGAACCGATCCGCCCGCAGCTTGAAACACGCCAACATGAAGACAAAAAAGTAACTGGTCAGCACTCGGGGATCGTCGACCGTGAGTCCGAGCCAGCAGTCACGGCAATAGCTGAAATACATATCCGACATCCGCCAGCAATCGTGGCAGTGCATGGCGGTTTCCGATGGTAGAGGTTCACTCAAATTGAGCTTGTTCCTCCAAATGGCGAAATATTCAAGAACAAGAACGGTTGCAAACAAGAAAACGAACAGCGGCCACCCTTTTCGTATGAACTGGCGACCGAGAAGCACGCAGGCGGCAAGTGACGCGATGTACAGTATCGATATAGCGTTAAGAAGCGCAAAACTCGCGAGAAGCAACGCGATCATGGTGATCTCGAGCCCGAATAGGATGAACATGTTTTCCATCCAAAACTTCAAGTAAACTTTCAGCGACATCTTCTGCATTTCGAATCGTTCTTTTCTCAAATCAAGAACTCGTTTCTTGTTCCACTTATGGCTCTCGTTAGCGCCTTCCAAAAAATACCCGAAAAGGTATCTCCGGCTGCTACTTTCCGGCATTCCGGTTTTCGTGGCCGCATCACCGACCGACGGCCACGAACTGCTTGTCCTAATCCCTTTTCTCGACTCGGTTTCTTGATTTCGAGTGTTGACAACCGGTAACACATCTTCTTCGGAAAAGAACAACGGGCACGGTTCTTCCCATTGACCAACACCCGAAAGCCAACTCGGCATCGTCTCGAGCCAATAAAAGACGTTATATTGCAGCGTACAGGCGACAACCACCAGAACTTTAGCCCGCAAACCCGCTTCTACACCCCAAATCCCGGGCTCGTACACCTTCAAACCAAGAAAAACCGACAAACCGTAAAGTTTTTGATCCGGAAACATCTCGGCATATTTGCCCAACATCTGGAACAAGTACTCGATCGTCACAAGAAACCCCGTGTACACCAGAAACGTTTTCGATGGCACCCTCGAAGCTTTCGGCAAGATCGAACAGCAGACGATACCAAGAAGATACAAGAATCCAAACGCACTTATCGGAGATAACGCTGCGTAAAACATAGCAGCAAACAAAATCTTTTGGCTGTGCCAAATTAGAAGCCTTCTGATAAACCCGATAAACCCGAACTGCATTCGATTCGGATCCTCCAACGTTCGGTACCTGCTTTGTCTCCTCTCGTAGCTATAAAGTTGCATCACGATCGTTATCGCCAATGATTCCGAAACGTTTTCCAACAACGAGGCTTGAGGATTGTAGCCAAGGTTTGCATAAAGATCGATCTTTGTGGACACCCAAGCTTCGAAACTGGGGAAGATGCTCAAACTATAGATGAGAACAAACATCGCGATCGAGTATGCTTTCAGTGGAAACCAAAGGCGTCGTTTTGTCTTCTCGACGAGTTGTCTGCCGGTAATCCAAAACAGGAGAAGAAAAATGAACCCGAAAGATACGAAATTCGGCCTTGCCATATAAACTGTGATAAGTATTGTCACGAAAGCAATGTAAGTGCCAAGTGAGCGATATAATGACAAAAACTTTTGCCCGATTGCGCTGAGATACGACGCCACTTTTCTCTCTGAAAGAAGATCAAAAACATGTGAGCAATCGTATTTATACAACTTTCGATGGCAGGGGTAGATTCAAACGAGAACTGTAAATATTTTGAGAATTTGGGAACCAACTATTCATGTTTTATTCATGATGAATACTTAATACCATGATCTAGAAAAAATGTTACATTTTTAACCCAGGTCCGTAAATGGTCATTGCGGAGGGCTAAGAGACCAATTTGGATGCGTATTTTGGCTGATTGAGTCAATTCCCTAAATAATACATGAAATAGTTGGTTCCCAAGTTCAAATGAGAACCTGGAACCAGCTATTCATGTTTTATTCATGATGAATATCATGATAGATATTCATGATGAAAATGAATGGTATTCATGATTATTTAGGGTTATTCATCATGAATAATACATGAAATAGCTGGTTTAGAGGTTCTTAAAATATTTACAGTTCTCATTTGAACTTTCCCCTACGATAAATCTGGATTGTCGGACAAGACTAAACACCTTGGGATGGAGTATCCTCGCTGTTTCTGGCATTTCCCGATGCATAAACGGACAACAAAACCGATTTGTTCAAACCGGCTTTCAAGATGCTAAACCCAACTGGAGGACACGGTGTGTGCTGCACAATTGCCGAGAACGAAAACAGCAATTTATACCCATGTTTGTGAACGGCACAAAAACACGCAAGAAAAGCGATTTCCACAAAATCCCAGGCGCTATTATGTTCATGGAGACCTACGCAAATTCCGTACAAGATTTTAAACATTAGTAACAACACAAACTAGAAGAAAAGAAGTACTCCCTCCGTCCCAAAATACGTCTCCACATTTCTGTTTTAGTTTCTCACAAAATAAGTATCTACTTTCAAAAGCAAGTGCCTAATTTCCAATTCTACATTTAACTATGAGATGGATAAATCCATTTCCTCCTATTATAAGGGTAAATTTGTCATTTGGTTGATTAAAATAGTAGCAGGTTCAAATGAGAGGCTAAATATCGTCAGAAGGTAGGATTGGAAAGTTAAGGAAAGTTTCACATGTGAACCAATATGAATAATCTGTAACTCAGATTTTTTTTCCGGATTTTTTCAAGGATTCACATATGAACCTTCCCTTCTTAACTTCTCACGATAAGGTAAGGGTAAAATCGTCATTTGGTTAATTAAAAACCGTGTCTTTTTTATTGTGGACGGAAGTAGTATGTAACAAGATGGAAGTAAACGAACATACGTACCTAACTGAGACAAAATTTCCCTACTTACGGAGCCGCTTTTCTCCAACGCTCGATAAATCGGAGTTATTTGAAGAGAATACAACAAAGCGAAATGAATCTCGCACATAAGAAGAAGTGTTTGCCGTACTTTGTTCCCGATGTCGTGGCTCAAAAGATAGAGGAAAAAGAATATCACTGGACCACAAATCCCGAGCTTATTAAAGTGTTGTGAAAATCAAATTGAACGATAAGCAAAATAATATGATCCAAATATTAACGTACTGTATATTGCATGGATGAAACCCGGCTTCATCGCAATGAGAAATATAAGCACGAGCATGATAGCACGAGAACATTTTCGCAGTCCCCAAGCGATGGTAGCCACAATCAGCACTTTCGTTTCTTCTTTAACTGCCATTGTTAACCATGGTTACTTTTGTGAACAGAATTCAGTAAAGGCTATAACTGGGGTTAGAAAACGACAACAAGAAACGAAAAACGAGAGGCTTGAACACCACGAACATCTACTGCAAGAAAATTCAATAACAAGTTCACCCCACATGAATCTTGGACGAATTTAACCCGAACTTGAATAAACCGGATTTGGGTTAATCATGGTTTGAGCCCCCACTGAGAGTAGAGCGTGCCCCTGATAATTGCGTTCGTTTTAGGGTGAGTTTGGTATGCCAGACAGTACTGGATGGGCGAGAGTGAGGTAGGAGGGTGAAATAATTGTGGAAGATTTTAAGGGGTAGTTTAGTAATTTACCAATAGTCTCCCATCTCCCCTAAAGAACCACATGTGACCATCTCACACAAGATTCGAACTTGAACCTGTTGTGTATTTGAGCAAAGTCGCTCCTCCCCTTTGCCAACTGAGCTACACGCCCGAGGGTTCGAGTGGGATTCACTGGGTCCATTTGGTTTGGTTTTAGACAAAAATGCATTTTTTCCCACTCGGGTTCAGTCATGTCCCACCTTAATTCCACACCAAACGTAATACAAGTTTTTGTACTGTCCTGTCCCGCATACCAAACATACCCTTACTATCAAACCTACAAGGAAAGATTTTATCACAAATATAAACACCAAACACACCTTCAGGAGTCGGTTCTCCGTTTGATGTTTGGTGGTCCTCATCGGAGATATACAAGAAAACCGAGTTGTTAACAAGATTACCGAGAGCAACCAAAACTCCGAGACAAAACTGAGCAAGTATAAAAAATCCGGGAATCGGATAATGCCACAACCCCACCATTTCCCAAATGTCCATATCCTGTTCATGCAAATTTAACGTTAGAAAAATACGACGAAATTGGAAAAACCAAAGAAAAGAACGTGGAGAAGGTTACCCCGAGGTCCCAATTGAGGTAAGAAAACGCTACATTGAAGATATAAGTACTGATAGCCCATAAGAGAATGAAGACGAGAAGCAACCCGTTTAGCCGATGCAAACGAAACAATGACGGAAAAGCGAATATAATGTAACCGACATATACAAGTAACCCGAACGCGCATACGCTCGCAAAATAGAAGCTCCATAAAGAAAGTGCTAACAAGGAGACCTGTCAATTTCATCACTGAAAATTTAACAAATAAGCCCAAACATAATTCATACTCGACTGAACCTCAAACCTTAATTCATTTCAAGTAAGCAACAATCACGGAAAAGAAGTCACAACTTGTTCAGGGTGCTTTCGGTACGGGGACGGGACCGGACGTGCGATAGCGAGGTAGGAGGGTGAAAGAATTCTTGAAAGTTTTAGGGTTTTAATTTGACATGGGTAATTTAGTAATTTTGCCAATCTTGTCCCATCTCCTTATTTTCGTTCCAATTATTTTGGCGAGATAGAAAAAAAAATGCATTTTTCCCACTCAAATCCCGTCATATTTCAATCTAATGTCGTGCCAAACGTGACAGAACAAGTTTTCGTATCGTCGTGTCTCATCCTGTCTCGCATACCAAACGCACCCAATCAGTTGGTTAAAGCTAGGGATAGGTAGGTAATTTTACAGTTATCCCAATAAACAGTTTTCTTACAACAATTTCTAACCTACTTCTCAAAAAGGTTTTTTGCCCTAAACAATTAGATAATTGTGCCTTCAAATAATTAGATAATTGTGCCTTAAATCAAAACATCAGACTCAAAAATGGTAAACGAAATTGTCTTAACCAACTTAGGGGTTGTTTGTTTGGTTTTCCATTTAGGCCTGAATGGATAAAGCTGTTTGTGTAGATTGAGAATATTTTTGTTTGGGAGGGTTTCCTCATAGATGGAAGGAATGTGTTTTGTAATTGGGAGGGGCATGTTTGAAAAAAAAATGGCTTTCTGCATAAAGCTCCTCCTAGAAGCTTATTGAATAAGCCACTTTCTATATCATTAAGCCACTACCAAATAGTCATCTATAGCTGGCCGAATAAGCTGTGAATCTCATTAAACTCATTAAGCTGCTAACAAACAGATCCTTAGTACTTCTTTGAATTAGAGCATGCATACGGTCAATCTTTCAAAAAAAAAATAAAGGGTATGTAGTGGGACCAATACATTTATTTATATTTTTCTTAATCAAGTAAGGGGTAAAACATAGGTATAGTTTAAGGGGTTGTTTGTTTTTTTAAAAAAACCTCTTAATGGCTCTTAAGTCTGAATCGTTCAGGCCTTTTTACACATAACCTCTTATTAATCATAACTAAAATAAGACTTCAGACTTTAGACCTTTTAAAAAACAAACGGCACCTAAGGGTACATACCGGGACACCGTATGTGAAGAAGTTAATGCTAAATGTCCGAAAAACCGCACCTCTTAACAAAACATTGGTGTGTCTTACACCCGATCTGCAAATAACATAACACCCAATTAACGATCTCTATATAAATATAAATTCATATTCGCTTTTTTTAAAAAGCGTGATAAAAGCATAACACACTTGTGCTTCACATTACACGTCAAATTACCTCGATTCACGAATGAAAAAAGAATCCTTTAAAGGCAAAAGATGCTCGGTTAAGGTGCCTTCTCTAGTCGACATGATGGAATCCATTTCTTCCAAATCATATTTGACAAAAGATAACTGCGAAATCATCAAAGAAGCGAACTTTAATAACTAACCATGAGTTTAGAAATAAACCCATTATTTGATATGACGTATGGAACAACTATAACAAGAAATGGGACCCGAAAAGCACAAGGTTACACGAGTTAAGAACAAAAAAGGAAACATTTTACGACAACCTGAAACGGGCATACCATGAAACAAAATATGATGAGTGAAACGCAAGAACAAATTTGTGTCCACTCGGAGGTTGAAGAGATTTCGTATAGGCCGATGAAATTGCCTATCATAGTAATGAACTTCGGGAAGCCTATGGGGAGTTGATAAACATAGAGCAAGAAAATACTGAATCCTCCGTACATCCAAAGAGGTCTCCACCACCTTCATGACAATGTAAACAAATGGACGCCAAAATGTGAGTACCAACTAAGAAAATCGTGCAAAAAATCTTGATCTTATAGGGTGCGTTTGGTCCACTGAATATGCCAGAACAGGGATCATTGTTCCACGTTTGGCAGCACTTTTATGTGGAACAGACAGAAACAGAGTGAAACAAGGCGTGTTCCACCACCACCCCCATGGAATAAGGTGGAACAAACCTATATTTTACTAATATAACATCAAAATAAAACCTAATTCTCTTCTAAAACACCAAATACGCCTCTCTTTACATTTTATTCATTCTTTAATTTATTTATTGTATTTTATGTTTTTTGAACTTCCTGTCTAATTTTGTCTTACCAAACGCTGTAAAATTGTTATGTCTTGTCCTATCCTATCCTATCCTATCCGGATACCAAACTCACCCATAAGGTACTCCCTTCGTCCCAAAAAAAATGTCCACAATGAAAAAGGCACACTTACATTTTTTAATTAACTAAATGGCAATTTTACCCTTAATAATAGAGGGGGTAATGAATTTCCCCATTTCATAATCAAGGGTAAAATTGGAAAGTAGCCACTTTCTTTTGAAAGTAGACACTTATTTGGGGACAAACTAGACTAGAAATGTGGACGCTTACTTTGGGACAGAGGGAGTATTATAATGAAACTATAATCAACTTTAGGATTAACGAGAAACCAATACAAAAGTCACCTGAAGAGACCGTGAAAGTTGCTCGTTAACGACCAATCCACAAGACCGACACAACTACAAACAAAAAACGGCAAAGAAATCCAAGAAGAATAGCTAATTCCGACAACCAACTGAACAGCAGGCATCAACAAGCAGAAAGCAACCTTCACATGTGAACCTTCCATATCGTAGACATAAAAATTCCCGTCAATTTTACGAAAAATTCACTTCTTTAAGTTAAAAAACTTTTCAATTAACTTTAAAACCCGAGAGCTAAATCACTTGTTACCAACCTATTCGGTTAAAAGCCGACGAGAAACTCCCAAAAAACGTAGATGTCTGCGTAAACAAACCTAATCTGCTTTCATGGAGTTCGATAAAAGCAGTGATCACCACTAATAGTTGCATGATCAAAAGATAAATCACTATGGGTGATCTCCATGTTTCGACTCTGAAAAAAGCGTAATCCGTTAGTATGGGTAATGGAATAATTATGATACTAATAATAATAAAGATGCGATCGAAAAAATTGGATTTATTAATCTCACATCATGAATCCTAATAGCTTTGCCCACCAAGGTTCTTCTTCATTGCAGCTTCCGCACACGATGGCCCATGTGATAAGAAATGTCACTTGTGAAAGGATTACAAGAAATGAAAAAAGAATAATGAACCATAGTAGCGGTCTCCCTCTTGACTGAAATCCTACAAGAAACAAAAAAAAAGAATAATGAACCATAGTAGAAAGTTGCACCGATAACCATATAACTAATTAAAATAGCTACAAGAAACGCCATCTTCAAGAAATTAACTTAAAATAGCTAAATCCCTTAAAGTAAATAAAAAAGTTGTGTTAAGTTTAACAATAAATTATTATCTTTTTGGGTAACAGTGGGTATCTAGGCCAGCTTAAGACTTGAGCATACTGACTAATCCCCCGGACCATGAATGACCTGGAGTCATTGCAGGTAAACCTCCATGGCCAGAAGAGCTTTGGCAGCGCTTGGATTCAAACCCAGGGAAGATGAGATTTCCACTACATACCCCTGAGCCTTAACCGGTACGCCATAACCCAAGTGGTTGATTTAACAATAAATTATTGTGTTCTGATGCGAGACCAATATGAAACGCACCATTGAGGAGCTAATTCGAAGCAGAGTTAGCGTCTGTTTGTTAGCAACTTAATGAGCTTAATGAGACTCAACTTAGGGGTTGTTTGGTAATTGCTGAATGGTTTGGTGCAGAACGATTAAGTGGTCAGAATGATTAAGAGGCTCATATGATATAGTGCAAAACGAAATATGGTTGTTTGCTAATTGTTCATAATGAAATTAGGACGCTGAATGGTTAAGGGAGGGCCAAGATACAAATCATTCAGAGGGTTTTTGAACAATTAAGAGGCATACCTTTTTTTTTGCCAAACAAAATTTACCTCTTAGCGATTCAGAGGTTGCCTCTTAATAGAACCATTAAGAGGTAAACCAACAGCCCCTTATTCGGTCAACTATACTTGACTGTATGGTAGTGGCTTAATGATATAGAAAGTGACTTATTCAGTAAATTTTTAGGAGGGAGCTTTACCCAGAAAGCCAAGTTTTTTTTCCAAACTTACCCCTCCTAATTAAAAAACACGCTCCTTCCATATATGAAAAAGCCCTTCCAATGCAAACAGATAAATCCATATACGACTTTATCCATACAAGACTTAATGAAAAACCAACCAATGTCACACCAACATTTCATGGTAGAACTTCATGCACATATGAATGGACAACAACTACACACAACTAAGGTGAGAAAAACAAAGTTATTTAAGAAAACATAGAACTACACAAAGCTCTTTACCTCTTTTTGGAGGAGTGAATAGAATAAGAAGGGAAGCTAGCAAATTGCCAAGAGAGATCAAGCTCCAATTGAGTAAAGCAGCTGCAAAAGCAGAAAGTATGAGAATATAAATGAGGCAATAAATATTCAAAAAAACTAATAGATTACTTATAAACCACAGGATAACAAATCCCTTTAAAGATTTAATTCGAAGCTTGATGTTTGTAATGAGCTTAATGAGACTCACAGCTTATTTGGTCAGCTATACATGATTGTTTGATAGTGTCTTAATGATATAGAAAATGGTTTATTCAGTAAGCTTCTAAGAGGAAGCTTTATGCAGAAAGCCAAGTTTTTTTTCTAAACCTACCCCTCCCAATTAAAAACCTACCCCTCCCAATTAAAAAACACGAACCTTCCATTTATGAAAAATCTCTCCCAAACAAAAACCTTCCCAATTTATACAAACGGATTAACTTAAATTCAAAGTTCCAACTTCCAAGTACCCATAACAAGTTCCATAAATCTAAATAAAAGAGCTCATGGGTTCATTCACATATGAATAGACAACAACTATAAGTAAACACCAGCAATGTCATAATAAACAAAAATCAATGATTTGCATTAAGCACTTGAAAATCCCAAATCTTTGACCCTAAGTAGGGTTTATCAGGAAATCTAACTTCAAAATTTGACTACATTATTTAACACAAAAATCAAAACCCATGTCAAAATTTGAAATTTATCTAGGTTTGAATCTCTAAAATCAGTAGAAGGAGTACAAATAAAGAAAAATAGAATATAAATCGATACCTGATAATAGCAGCAAAGGTAACACAAACCCACCAATAAATCTCCCCATAATTCGCGCTAGTAGAATCGAAACAAGATCGATTCATACCATCAATCACCTGATTAACCAAATGAATCCCCCAAACTTTTAAACTTAATCTGCTTTTTCACAAAGAAACCCCAATCAAGATTCAAATTGGAAGCTGAAAGTGAAGACGCAAAGAAGGCTTTTCTGCTTGTGTATTTGATCGAGTTTGAAGTAGGAGTGAGAAATTGGAAATGAAGATATGAGTGGATCTTGAATGCCTTGAAGTAAAAATTTAGGAATTGAAGTGTGTGAATAAGAATTAAGGGGTAGAATTTATGTGATCTGGGAGGTTTAGAGGAATATGCATCAATCTATTGGGGAATCTGTTTGTAAACCCAAATTCGATTTTGGGTATTTTGGCGAAATGGGTTGCGGAGAAGAGAAAAAGAAGAGAAGAGACTAATGAGGATTTGACGAGATTTATACGCATGCAATTCCTTAGATTGGTGAGTTTTGAGGAGTACAACAGTTTTGTTTGGGATTTTCAAGGTTTTGTTTTCTTTGGTAGATTTTCTTTTTACTACTTTTGTGAGTGTGGATCATGTTTTAGGATTCATTTACTGAAATTTTTATTCGGTAAGTATTTACCAAAATTCAAATATTTTATCGGGTGAGTCAAGAATCTTACTCGATAAGTAGCATGACAGAGATCGAAAATTTTATCAGGCAAATAAATAATTTAGACTCTTACCAGTAACGGGGTGTTTGTTTACCTCTTAATGGTTACATTAACCTCTTAATGGTTACATTAAGTGACAATCTCTAAATCGTTAAGAGATGAATCTTGTCTGGCAAAAAAAAAATTATGTCTCTTAATGGTTCTAAAATCCTCTGAATGATTTTGAACCTTGGGTATCCCTTAACCATTAAGTGCCCTGATTTTATTATGAACAATTACCAAACAACCATATTTCATTTTGCACTATATCATAAGAGTCTCTTAATCATTCTGACCACTTAATCATTTTGTACTAAATCATTCAGCAACTACCAAACATCCCCCAAGTGTTTATTGGGTAAAACATGTTTAACAACAAAATCATTTTGATGGCAAAAAATGTTACAGGAAGGTAAGTGAGGGTAGTGACTCTTGCCGATAAGTGCTTACTTGTTAAGCATTTGATAAACGATCCATTGATAGAAAGTGTTGGGTTCCAATGAGAATGAAGTAATGGTGAGAATGGTAAGAAAAGATCTTCACATTAGATGCATATTAGAATGAAATGTACCAAAATACACCATATTAATTCATGTATCAAACTTGATTCATAAGATGGGTTTGAGATTAAAAGTGATAGAAGGTCTATATTTCTTTTTACTTTCTCATCTTAACTTTTCTCACACAATCCTTCGGCTTGATAGAATTAGTAATTAGATGATATAAAATTGTAAGATACAAATATAAATTAAAATCCGATTTTGGTTTTTTCATATTTTACAAGAGAAATATTTATCATAACCACAAGGGTTGTAGCATATTGGTTAAGGCCCTGGGGTGTGGTGGAATATCCCATCTGTTCAGGGTTTGAATACAGGCGTACACAACAATTGTGACCACTGAGATTTAATCAGGACTGATGTCTTACAATCATAATTTGTCAAGGGATTAGTCTAGACATAGTTTATGACACCCTTCCAAAAAAAAAATTATCAAGTTTGTTCATTGTTTGGTTAAATATAAAGAAATGATAAAAGAACTAAAATATACATTACATTCCATATTTCCATTATCAATTAAATATCCGAGTTAAATAAAGTGATAAATAAAAACTAATTAATTAATGTAAATAAATTAATGATTCAAATTGGGAAATATTACCCAAAGTATCATATGATTATTTGAAACACACTGCGATTTTTTAGTTATAAATAGTTTTAAAAAAATATTTATTCGGCATTTTCAAGTTTTCATTTTCTATAAATTTTATTTCTTAATAAAATGAAAAATTAATCAATGTTTTGTAAGTTTATAAATTGTGTTCATATAGGTTTAGTTCCTGTCTTTTTTCTATATGTTTGTATGAAATATTAGCTTACTTGATACATATTTTGATTTTAACGAGTCTATGTGAGCAAAAAATGAAAAATAAACCCGACAAATTCATGTTTATAAGTGTAACACCCCGAGTTTCGAGAGGTATCAATTCAAGTTAATACAGAAACCGATATATAAAGGAAAAATAAGATATTTAATCTTGGACTTGAATTCTAGATTTTTTAGTCTAGATGGATGAAGGATTCAATTACAAGTCCAACGGTTCTTTCCGGAGCGAAAACGGAGCTATAACGAATAAGTTATGACCAAAACAGTTAACGAGAATGAAATTCGGACAAACAGTGTATTACGCGAGTTGTGCCGCGACTTAAGGACAACCTCGCGACTTGAGAGAACAAGGGTGACTTATGCCGCGACTTAAGGTCGCGGCATAACCCGCGAAACCCTCTGTCAGGTCAAAAAACTCGATTTCAGCCCTAAAACTTCATTTCCTCATAACTTTTGATCCACAACTCCGATTTGGGTGATTCAAAGTGCCACGGTTTCGTTTTTTAGAGCTCTTCAAGGATCTAGCAAGATATTGGAGGTCTATTGTAGTATACAAGAGTATTTTGTGGTGGTAAGCTCCTCATCTCTTACATTTCATCTTCTTCACCGAGTTTTCTAGGGTTTCACCCACCCTTTGTGCTTCCTTTCATAGGTTGGAGATTTGTGGCCATTTTGGTGAGCTAGAAGTGTTTTGGTTGGTGGATTCAAGCTTGGGTTAAGGTAATCCTCTATTCTCTTAAGTTATGGAAGTTAGGGTTTCGGTATTAGTTGAGGTATTCATGTACATGGTTTGGGAAACGATTCTTTGTGGTTGATTATGTTTATGTATGGATTTTGGTTTTGGAAGTTTTGTCTTGAGAATCCAAGTGTTCTTCAAATGAGCTCTAGTTGGAGTAAATATCTAGATTTAGCCTAAATCTAGCAAGGTGAGTTCAAGTTGATTTGTGAAAACGGTGTACATACCAAAATGTCTATTTTTAAACATTTATGTGTTTACATTAAATTATCAAATGTTGGGTTATTGGGTAACTTTTGTTTACTTAAAGTGTTTAGCTTATTAAACCTTGTAAAACATCATATTTTGGATGTTGGGATATTTTGATAAATGTGTCACAAAGGAACATGTTTTAGTAATTATTGCATAAACGGATATTTGGTCAAAAAGGCACTTTTTGCGTGTTTGTCGAGTTTTATGCATCATTCATGAAATGGGGTATTTTGGAAATGGAAAACCTTTTAGGTTTTTGGGCCGAAGGCCAATGGTAATTTGAGGATCAAAGATTTTGGAAAAAAGGGTATTTCGGTCTATGTAACCAAGGGGGATCTCGTATTTTAGCCAAACGTTCATAATGTCTTTTGGGGCTCGGTTTACACTCAAATGAGTCTTTGGAACACTTGTTCAGTTTTGGTAGCTCGTTAAGGAGCCTTGGACGTATGGTGTACTTAGTTGCATCTTATTTGAGAGTTACATGTTTTGAATGCGTTAGTTCATTCTTTTGAGTCATGTAACGTTTTAGACTGTAATGCATTGGATCCATAGGCATATGAGTCAGTTGGTTAGTGGGGACTTTATCGGTTTATCCCCGTCTTGGAACTGGATATTGTTATGGCCAGCGGGAGGACTCGAGGTAGATATCGTGGGTGATTGAACTCGACGACCGCGTAACCTTTATTGAGGGCTCGAGGTAGATATCGTGGGTGGTTGAACTCGATGCCCGTTTGTAATCCAGTCCGGTTACTCGTCGTGGAATTTAGTGTCCGCGTTTGAATTCTAGAGAGTGGTCCCCAAGTCATGTTGATTATGTAAGCTTGCGGTGGTAGCTCTGCAGAGCCGGATACGGAGCTAAGTCTTGCGGTGGTGCCCATTGTGAGCCGGATACGGGGACTTGTGGCTTTGGTTGTGACACTCATTAGAGGTCGAGTAGACACTAGGATCAGTGGTGTCTTGCGGTGGTAGCTCAGAGGAGCCGTATACGGGGAACCATGGTCTTATGTGAAGCTCGAGAACATTGATAAGTGGCTTAACTTTGTGTGCCCGCCACTTTCAATGGAATTCGGGTATCCCCCGTCACCGAAAGGTGTTGTTTTTGGGTATTGAGTTTTATTATCCAAGTTTTCGGTGGCGTTGTGTATATCTAGGTTATCCTAGATTTTATGGGTTGAGTATTAAGTTCCACCCGAATTTTGGGTGTTTTGGGACATGAGGTGTTATTTACATTTTTATAAATTTAAGTATCGAACTATGACCCCGTTTTTGGTGAGTTTTTTGTTGCATCGTTTTATAAGAAATGTGTGTTTGGGAGCATTGTCTTTAAAAGTGCATATTATGGAAACTGTGTCGTTTCCATTTTAAAGTAATATTATTTCGAAGGAATCTGGCTTTAAACTGGTTTCGCTGTTTTTAAAGATATAGGTGTTCATGTTAAAACTCTTGAGCTCACTAGGCGTTAAGCCTAACCTTTTTATTTGTCGGCATGTGCATCAGGTCCCTAGCGGGGGTTCAGTTCTAGCGGTGCTATGAAGAGTTGAGCCTTAGCCTTACACAAGAGTAAGTAGTTGGTGAAGTCTTCCGCAAGTTGGAGTTAGTAACTGTTGTTGGGTTTAGTAGCACCCGTTCTTGTCATAGATTGTATGTATAGAATGAATGTATGTATTGAGGTTAATTCTTAAATTGTGGTTGTAGACGAATCAATTATTGATGTATTTAGAAAATTTTTAATAAGTTGCTATTTCCAGATTTGAGGGTGTTACAAGTTGGTATCAGAGCTTAAGTTTGAGAGATTTAGGTATTGATTTTAGGATGCCTAGACTCAAGCTAGCGTTCTTACAAGCAAAGATAAGTGGAGTTGCCATTAAGTACCTTAAGATAAGATAATTTGAGGTTGACCAAGTCGTTAGAAACGGGAAACTTGTCGAGGGTCTCAAGGATGATTGTGTATTGTGCGTTAATAATGGCACCTGGCCAGTGTCATGGTGAACCTACATGCTACATATGTATACTTGATTTACCTCAGGAGGATGCCCGTTGGGGTAGTGAGAAGTTCCTAAGTGAGTTAGCTAAGAAAGGATTGATGTGTATATCAAGGTCACCTGGGAGTGATAACTAAGTGCGAGGAGGTCACTAAGTTGATCCTCTTGGGTCGGAAATTTTGGTTGGATTAGATTAGTGAGTTGGTAGACCGATGCTAGTCAAGGAGAATTCGTAAGTTTATCAATTATTGAGATTGTGGCTTTAAGATGTTTGATGCATCCGGATGACAATAGTATGTCGGGTTTTTGGGAAGTGTAGTCCTATGATGCCAAGTGCCGATCAAATTCTTGCACTAAATTTATTTTCGAAATAAATGTGCATAAATTGTTTCTTATGTTCGTAAAACAAAAAAAAAAGTGGTTTATATTATAAAGTTCTGGTAGAGCATTTAACACGCATCAGATTTTAAACTGTGAGCTTAAGCATTCATGAAAATGTTTTGTGCACATAATTGCAAATTGTTATCAAAAATCTTTTATTCACGTCTCTTGTTTAACGCTATTTGCGGATATGGTAATATCCATGTTTTAATGTCATTTGAGTATTGGGCAAGTAGCTATGAGATTTTAACCTAGGCATTGGATCTCCTCCATATATGTCAATGGTTTTAAAGGAAAAAGTTATTCCCACGCATTGAGTCGAAATTTCTTGAGAATTTTAGTTTGTGTGAGTTTTGTTGAAATTTCATGGAGTATTGTTTTATACGATGTCTTTCCATGCGTGAGTTTTAATTTAGCTTCTTTTAAGCTTACGAGTTAGTTGGCGTCGTGTCCCATGTGAATTTTGTTAAATGTGTCATTTTATCTTTCATCGCATTAAAAGAGAAAACTCTTGAAGGCTTAGGGTGCGTTTGGTTTGTCGGAATGGATTGGAATTGGAGGGATTTGGATTTCAAATCCATTCCAATCCCATGTTTGGTTTGAAGGATTGGCCGGATTTGAAATCCTAGGATTGCTTTGAAATCCCTCAAACATTGGATTTTGAAATCCTTTGGGGATGGTTGGGATTTCAAGGGATTTCGAAGGATTTGCATATAATAATGCTTTAAAATATGTTAAAAACGTTTGTTTTCCAATATCAATTAATAATTAGACAATTTAATTATTTTTATAATTTTTTATAATTTTTAATGATTTTTTTTATAAATAATGAAATTCAAATCAATTCTAAATCCTACAAACCAAACACACAAAAGGATTCCAAATCCTTCCAAATCCAAATCCCTCCAAATCCAAATCCTTACATGAAATCCAATCCATTCCGGCAAACCAAACGCACCCTTAGTGTTTTAGCCATATTGTCGTCTTACATTCTTGTTGAGAAAAGAAAATTTGTCACTACATGATTTTAGCATTATTGAGTTTTGCGAAAATTCAATTGGGTTTAGGGTGCCTCGTCTTACGTCATTTTGCGTTGCGTAAAATAATTTTGAGAACATGTGCATATGCATCATTGTGTGCGTTAATTTACGAGTTGTGTTCAATACTTTGTTTCATGCGAGTCTTGCATCGACACTTTTGCAACCGTAAGAGGCACCTTGAAAAATCGAAATGTCGCATGATTGCATCTTGAGTTTCACACGAGTATATGTGCATACTTTTGGGTTAAATCCGACTTTCACTCGCGTGAGTAAATAGGCGAAATATTTATATTGTCTTAAATTAAATTTTAATCTAAGCGTGCTTCGCTTGTTGACCTTGCTGTTATAAATTTTCCGCAATACATGAAATGAATTTTCGAATTGCATATCGTTGTAGTTACCATCTTGGTCAAATGTGTCTTATTGAGGCGGCTTAAAGTTTTAAACTCGATTTGAGAATTATTTTCATTCTTATCATTTCATCGAACTGTGGGGAATAAACTGTTGCATATGGAGTGGTTAATAATTTTATGTCGCAACGATTTTTGGGTTGAGAAGTCAGAACTTTAAAATTAATTTGTGAATGTCTCTTTCGGGAATTGTACAAACTTTTATTGCACATGTTATAGTGCGGAAAGTTATCTTTCATATGCATAGTATAAATTGATGCATTACTAGGACCATGGTGGTCCGTTTGAAATTTTTGTTGCGCATCTCTTGTTATCGTTTTTATTAACGTAAGTATTGAACAAATGAGTTTTGGAAATGGTTCGTATGCGTTGTGTCGATAGTAAATTTTGAAACCTATCGAATGAACGGTAGTGTATTTTGCCGCATGTTTAATCGTCAAGAAGCTTTTGTATTCGAAGGTTTTATAAACTCAAATTGGCATACTGGTTGAAAAACCTTGAACTCATTAGGCATATAGATTTAAACCCTGTAGTGAAAGAAGTTTATTAGGATTAATGGGATCCTTGGGATTTGAAGCGTCGGATGATCCGACTCGTGGTCAACCTTGATATTTTGGGTGTGGAGCTTTTGGAATCTGTGTGCGCTTGTATTGTGGAAATAGTAGATTTAAGTTTCCCAGTTATTAAGGAGTGATTTTATACTTCGGTAATCATGCGGGATAAGGTCTTAGGTGATTATCTGTGCTTAAATGGAGTTGATTTGCTGGATTGCTAGTCGGTGTCACATCATGGGATGTGTTGTCGGCATACCGTCTTGGTGGGTTCCGCGATTAAAAGGAAATTTTGGTGATCTGTTTGTTAGAAATGCGCGATTTGGAATTTTAGCATTTTGTTAGGTGTCAGCCTTAGTGCGACGATCCGTCTGGAATGAAATCGTGGGTAGGGTGTCCACATTTTCGAGGTCACCGTTTAGTCTTAGGTGTCGACTTGTTTTCTTGAAGTCAATGGATCTTGGAATGTTTGGAAGTATTCCGGTTGAATTATGGGAAATAATGACCTTTCGGTGATGGAAATTAAAAGAAGGTTAAGTGTTGATGTTTAAGTACCGATGGGTATAAGCATCCCCGTGGTGATAAAGATTTTGTTAAAGGAAGGTTGTGTGGTTGGGGTTGGAACGGAGTTGAGTGATAGCCGAATTTGGGTTAACCAGTTACCTAAAGGACGCATTGGTGCGCCTTGGAAGGACGTCTTCATCAATATTAGGAGTGGATCTGTAGGAATATGAGGATTCATGGGATTTGGGATAATCGACTATCGGTAGAGCGTAATGGTATGTTTCTGGTGGAAACACAATGCTTGGGTCTATAGGAGTGTGGGAGCACTTGCAGACATTGTGTCCGGGTCAGCTTTGAGGAACGGATTTAAAGGTTGCGATGGTTCAGACCAAACTAGTCGTTAGGAAATTTCGTCAAAGGACAATAACTCTTTAGTGATGATGATTTTGGAGACATTTGGTGGGAATGTCGAGGTGGACTTTAAGTACAAATGAATTTTGAGGAGACTGTGATGCGTCGTAATCAAAAGTATCTAAGGGAATAGTTCGGATTGGGGTATTCTTGATGGAAATGACTAGATAAGGTCGTAAGTTGCTTTCGGAGTATTATGATAAATCTAAGGTTGGGAGGCAACCGAGAGTGAACGATTTAGAAAATGATTAATCAAGGACTCAACTTTCATCCTGGCATCGGTGAAATATTTTGAACGTTGAGATTTAGTTTGTAACGGCACGTTATGAGAAACTCAGCGAAAACCTCAACCGGAATGTAATCGGGTCTGTATATGAAGTGAAGTTTTATGAAGGCATCCCTTTGGGATAGGGAATCAATCGATCTTTCAAATGTGAATGTTGGGTTCTTGGTGATTCCAGATTTCGAGGACGAAATCTCTTTTAAGGTTGGGAGGATTGTAACACCCCGAGTTTCGAGAGGTATCAATTCAAGTTAATACAGAAACCGATATATAAAGGAAAAATAAGATATTTAATCTTGGACTTGAATTCTATATTTTATAGTCTATATGGATGAAGGATTCGATTACAAGTCCAACGGTTCTTTTCGGAGTGAAAACGGAGCTATAACGAATAAGTTATGACCAAAACAGTTAACGAGAATGAAATCCGGACAAACAGTGTATTACGCGAGTTGTGTCGCGACTTAGGGCCAACCTCGCGACTTGAGAGAACAAGAGCGACTTATGCCGCGACCCCGCGAAACCCTCTGTCAGGTCAAAAAACTCGATTTCAGCCCTAAAACTTCATTTCCTCATACCTTTTGATCCAAAACTCCGATTTGGGTGATTCAAAGTGCCACGGTTTCGTTTTTGAGAGATCTTCAAGGATCTAGCAAGATATTGGAGGTCTATTGTAGTATACAAGAGTATTTTGTGGTGGTAAGCTCCTCATCTCTTCCATTTCATCTTCTTCACCGAGTTTTCTAGGGTTTCACCCACCCTTTGTGCTTCCTTTCATAGATTGGAGATTTGTGGCCATTTTGGTGAACCAGAAGTGTTTTGGTTGGTGGATTCAAGCTTGGGTTAAGGTAATCCTCTATTCTCTTAAGTTATGAAAGTTAGGGTTTCGGTATTAGTTGAGGTATTCATGTACATGGTTTGGGAAACGATTCTTTGTGGTTGATTATGTTTATGTATGGATTTTGGTTTTGGAAGTTTTGTCTTGAGAATCCAAGTGTTCTTCAAAGGAGCTCTAGTTGGAGGAAATATCTATATTTAGCCTAAATCTAGCAAGGTGAGTTCAAGTTGATTTGTGAAAACGGTGTACATGCCAAAATGTCTATTTTTAAACATTTATGTGTTTACATAAAATTATCAACTGTTGGGTTATTGGGTAACTTTTGTTTACTTAAAGTGTTTAGCTTATTAAACCTTGTAAAACATCATATTTGGGATGTTGGTATATTTTGATAAATGTGTCACAAAGGAACATGTTTTAGTAATTATTGCATAAACGGATATTTGGTCAAAAAGACACTTTTGCGTGTTTGTCGAGTTTTATGCATCATTCATGAAATGGGGTATTTTGGAAATGGAAAACCTTTTAGGTTTTTGGGCCGAAGGCCAATGGTAATTTGAGGATCAAAGATTTTGGAAAAAAGGGTATTTCGGTCTATGTAACCAATGGGGCTCTCGTATTTTAGCCAAACGTTCATAATGCCTTTTGGGGCTCGGTTTACACTCAAACGAGTCTTTGGAACACTTGTTCAGTTTTGGTAGCTCGTTAAGGAGCCTTGGACGTATGGTGTACTTAGTTGCATCTTATTTGAGAGTTACATGTTTTGAATGCGTTAGTTCATTCTTTTGAGTCATGTAACGTTTTAGACTGTAATGCATTGAATCCATAGGCATATGAGTCAGTTGGTTAGTGGGGACTTTATCGGTTTATCCCCGTCTTGGAACTGGATATTGTTATGGCCAGCGGGAGGACTCGAGGTAGATATCGTGGGTGGTTGAACTCGACGACCGCGTAACCTTTATTGAGGGCTCGAGGTAGATATCGTGGGTGGTTGAACTCGATGCCCGTTTGTAATCCAGTCCGGTTACTCGTCGTGGAATTTAGTGTCCGCGTTTGAATTCTAGAGAGTGGTCCCCAAGTCATGTTGATTATGTAAGCTTGCGGTGGTAGCTCTGCAGAGCCGGATACGGAGCTAAGTCTTGCGGTGGTGCCCATTGTGAGCCGGATACGGGGACTTGTGGCTTTGGTTGTGACACTCATTAGAGGTCGAGTAGACACTAGGATCAGTGGTGTCTTGCGGTGGTAGCTCAGAGGAGCCGTATACGGGGAACCATGGTCTTATGTGAAGCTCGAGAACATTGATAAGTGGCTTAACTTTGTGTGCCCGCCACTTTCAATGGAATTCGGGTATCCCCCATCACCGAAAGGTGTTGTTTTTGGGTATTGAGTTTTATTATCCAAGTTTTCGGTGGCGTTGTGTATATATAGGTTATCATAGATTTTATGGGTTGAGTATTAAGTTCCACCCGAATTTTGGGTGTTTTGGGACATGAGGTGTTATTTACATTTTTATAAATTTAAGTATCGAACTATGACCCCGTTTTGGGTGAGTTTTGTGTTGCATCGTTTTATAAGAAATGTGTGTTTGGAAGCATTGTCTTTAAAAGTGCATATTGATAAGTACTCAATTTTGAGTACTTAAGCACATTTTTTTTAATCTTTTAGATAGGATTTTTCATTTGCAAATCCCACTTTGAGTCATTTTCTATCTCATTTTCCATTTATTGTGTCTTGGAGCTTAAATTGTGTGATTTACTTGTTTTATTAAGATTGTAGGCTAAATTTGGTTATCTTTTGGAAATCTATTTGAAAACAGGGCATGCTGCAACATGGAAACAGCATGGAGCTGATGGTTTTGGATGAAAGAATCAAAGAGATGGAGCATAATCTGATTTTTGGCATGGAACTAATCTGATTGTAACCTCTAAACATTAGTTAAATCTGGTTTGTAATATGTTGGTTAAAAAGGGACAAGCTTTGGTAGTTCTAGTAGGTTTAGACTAGGTAAGTACAATTAGATTCCCCTTAAAATTGCAAGTTTGCCACTCCCTTTTGTTATAAAAGGAGTGCTTAGTTGCTCTTAAGGGGACATCACCTACATCTTCTCCTATCAACTCTTATCATTTTAGTTTATGTTCTCTCAAGTAGTTTGCATCTGATCGACGGTAGCTTGGGGTTGTTCTTGAATCACTTTTTAGTTAATTTCAAGTATTAGTGTTTATGTTCTTCATCTTGCTCTTCATATTTTATGTTAAGCTTTCAATCTTGTTATGTTTATTGTAATCCTTCTACTTTCTGTTTGATTCACGAACTGGTCCCATTCCAGTCCCGTGTTCGTTTAATTTCCAGAAATCATGCATGGTCATTGTGTTCTTCATCTTCTTTATATAACCTTCATGTTTGAATATGCATGCTGCAACATCCAAACAGCACCCACCTGCACATTTCTTTTAGTTGTATTTTCTTTTTCCATCTTGCATCTCTAGCCTTGCCTTTACTCTTTTGTTTTAGATTTTAGTGGTTAAAGTTTATTGTAATTATATTCAAGTTTACTTTCTTGTCATTTCCATTTCCTTGTAATTTACGTTCTCGTCTTTACATTTTTAGTTACACATATATATATATATATATATTTATATACTTTCAAGTCATTTATCTTTCAAGAGCACTTTACATTATGTTCATCTTTGTAATTCTTAGTAGTTGTTTTTATTTCCTTATTGTAATGCATAGCTAATCATCTTAGCTTGGGTGTGAGACAAATGGTGGTCATGTGGATCTAAAAGAAAGTGGGTGTTTGTGACTTTAACGAAATTTTATTATTCCAACTCAAGTTTTATCAAGATAACAAAACTCTTTGACAAAATGATTATTTTGATAGTGTAATAGTGTCATGGACCTAGAGATAGGCCATTGAATAGCACGTCAATTTAGTGACACGAGAGGTAATATCGAAAGAGTTACTTGCAACGAGAGTTGTTACTTGTGTCATTTAAAATGATCCATTCTTGATAAGTTGTCACTTTTTCAAAGGGTTAAAATGGAATAGACTTAGAGATAAGCTATTTGGAATACATCAACTTGGGAGGTACGGGGGTTATTTCGAAAGAGTAACTTTTAACGAAGAGAATTTGTTTCGCCGTATATTTTGAGAACTCCATTCCCATCATTCCCTTATCTTGAACTTTGCTCAGAGATGAGACTGTTCATAGCTACTGGAATAACGGGATGGTGAGAGTCCGAGAGGAACGTGTTTTGAAATCGATAATAAAACTAGTTATAGTCAGAAGCATGCTACAGCATTCAAATAGCATCATGCTATGACAGTGCTGTAGCATTGACCTGCTGGATTTTGGATTCATATACCATCAAAAGTCTTACACCCTTGCTTCTCGTTTATTCTTGTTAAAGTAATCGTGTGTTAACCAACCTTCCAAAAGTATGTCTTCAACATCGCCATCTGAAGTTAGTTTTTCATCTCAAGATCTTGCAACCTAAGATACCTATCCCTGTGGAATACGATACTTGGTTCTTACCATTTTATTACTTGAAAGACGACATTAGATCTCATTGTATACTTGCTTTGAGGTTTAATTAGCACACGTCTGTAGGTGTGTAAAAAGCACCCATCAAGTTTTTGGCGCCGCTGTCGGGGATAGGCGTAAATCTATGGTTGTTAAGAGATTGAGTCTTGTTAAGCTAATTTTTCTACCATCTTTGTTGCTTGTCATACGTTTCCATGTGTGTGCAAGTAACAAGTTTTTGAGTTTATCTTTCTGTGAATATGGATTCAATGGGACATTCGTTTGAGCCGTATGAAACTATTTTCTGTGACTATTGTGGCGGAAATCATTTCTCGTACAGTTGTTATTCGAACCCCGAATCTCGTTATTTCATGGGAGATAATAATTGGGATACCTCACACTTCAATGGATACACTCAATCATGGGAGGCCCATCCTAATTTGTTTTTAAATGGTCAAGATCATGGCACTTTCACATCACCAATACCTCCCTACCAAGATTGGAGTAACACTTATTCAAATACTTTTGACCAATCTTGGGAGGAACAAGTTGATTTTTCTGGGAGTTTTCAAGGGGATGATTTTAACAACTCATTTTTACCCCCTAAACCCTCTTTAGAACAAACTGAAAACATCGAATCTCTTAAAGCTTTGATGAATGATTTCTTACAAAACATAAATGGAACTGTTATTAACATAACGACCTGTGTTGGAGAGATCATTAGTGAGAGTAAAAGACAAAGCCAAATCTCAATACCAAGTGATATTGAAAAATCTGAGTGTGTTGGTAAGGATGAGTGTAAGGCTAATACTTTGGTGAGTAGTCAAGAGATAGAGAATCCCGAGGAAGCAGCTGAGCATTTGAACAACCCTTCTTCACTTCAAAATAGTGAAGAGGCGCAACAAAATGCTAAAATTGTCATTACTCCTTTCTTTAAATTTGTGAAGAAAGAACATTCTGTTGCAGATACTGCAGCATCCCTGCAGCAAAGCTGTGCAGAAAATATCCAAGTTGTTTTGAGAAAGGGATGTGACGATCAATCCAAGGACTTGGGAAGCTTCAGAAAATCATGTTCTATTGTTGGTGAGGTGATGTTGAAAAATCTTTATGGGATTAAATGTTCCCTCATTTGTGCCATTAAAATCTTGTGCCATGATCAAGGAGTGAAGGAGGTGATTAGGAAAGTATATAAGCATAAGTGGAAGGAGAAACACCAAGATGAGTTGGTGAGGACCGTTAGGGCTGGGGAGCATACTGATGTGCTCAAACAAATTCCACCATTCCTCAAAAAGTTGTCAACAAGAAATCCACCAGCTGAAAAAAGAGAACACCGTGCTAAAAGAAAGAAATCCAGAGTTTGGTGCTGCAGCATCCAGCCTCATAGCAGCATCAGCCACAAACAGCCTACTCAACCTGAGTAGGACAGGTTTAAATCACACCATTTTTGCTCCATATCTGTTTATTTTTAGTTTTTAGGTTGGGATAAGTTTTTACTCTTTATAGATTTGTTTTATTTTGCATTGAATCATATGTTGATATGATTTGTTGAATTGTATATCCATAATAATTTCATGAGTCCACATCTCACTTTTAGAAGAAATGCATGCTAGAACTAGCCTAATAGTTGCTTGGGACACATTTTGGACCACATCCTACACATATCACACTCAATGGCATATATCCTTTTCTTGCACCATAGCCACCCAAATATCAAAGACAAAACACTTTTCCTTCCTACAATGAGGACATTGCAGAATTCTTAGTTTGGGGTAGGGGGGTGTCTAATATGGTACAAGAAAAGCCATGAAAAGTGGCATTCAACACCACAAAGTCCCATAGGGGCTGGTGTATGTACCAACAGAAAATGCACAAAAATTTAAAAAAATTCAAGTGTTGGTACATATGTGAGAAAAGGCATGGAAAGGAAAGAAAGAGCCAAAAGAGAGAAACCCATACACTCAAAGCCATGAAAGAGGTGTGATGTAGGATGTGTGTCCATAACAAAAAGAATATAAGGCTAGCATATGGTTCATGTTAAAGCACATAGGATGAGATTGTTGGTTACTTTGGATTTATGAAAGGCTATATGATATAGACTTGGCATGCTCAAACTCATGATATACACCTAATGTATTCCAATGCAAAACTTTCACATTTAATGTCTTTTCTTTTGTTCTTTTTATTGCTTGGGGACAAGCAAAGTTTTTAGTTTGGGGTGGTGATAAGTACTCAATTTTGAGTACTTAAGCACATTTTTTTTAATCTTTTAGATAGGATTTTTCATTTTCAAATCCCACTTTGAGTCATTTTCTATCTCATTTTCCATTTATTGTGTCTTGGAGCTTAAATTGTGTGATTTACTTGTTTTATTAAGATTGTAGGCTAAATTTGGTTATCTTTTGGAAATCTATTTGAAAACAGGGCATGCTGC
Organism: Arctium minus; assembly: GCA_954870635.1. NCBI lineage: Eukaryota > Viridiplantae > Streptophyta > Magnoliopsida > Asterales > Asteraceae > Arctium > Arctium minus. The sequence goes on along the minus strand of OX941080.1, from coordinate 197,294,376 downwards.
AACATGGAAACAGCATGGAGCTGATGGTTTTGGATGAAAGAATCAAAGAGATGGAGCATAATCTGATTTTTGGCATGGAACTAATCTGATTGTAACCTCTAAACATTAGTTAAATCTGGTTTGTAATATGTTGGTTAAAAAGGGACAAGCTTTGGTAGTTCTAGTAGGTTTAGACTAGGTAAGTACAATTAGATTCCCCTTAAAATTGCAAGTTTGCCACTCCCTTTTGTTATAAAAGGAGTGCTTAGTTGCTCTTAAGGGGACATCACCTACATCTTCTCCTATCAACTCTTATCATTTTAGTTTATGTTCTCTCAAGTAGTTTGCATCTGATCGACGGTAGCTTGGGGTTGTTCTTGAATCACTTTTTAGTTAATTTCAAGTATTAGTGTTTATGTTCTTCATCTTGCTCTTCATATTTTATGTTAAGCTTTCAATCTTGTTATGTTTATTGTAATCCTTCTACTTTCTGTTTGATTCACGAACTGGTCCCATTCCAGTCCCGTGTTCGTTTAATTTCCAGAAATCATGCATGGTCATTGTGTTCTTCATCTTCTTTATATAACCTTCATGTTTGAATATGCATGCTGCAACATCCAAACAGCACCCACCTGCACATTTCTTTTAGTTGTATTTTCTTTTTCCATCTTGCATCTCTAGCCTTGCCTTTACTCTTTTGTTTTAGATTTTAGTGGTTAAAGTTTATTGTAATTATATTCAAGTTTACTTTCTTGTCATTTCCATTTCCTTGTAATTTACGTTCTCGTCTTTACATTTTTAGTTACACATATATATATATATATATATTTATATACTTTCAAGTCATTTATCTTTCAAGAGCACTTTACATTATGTTCATCTTTGTAATTCTTAGTAGTTGTTTTTATTTCCTTATTGTAATGCATAGCTAATCATCTTAGCTTGGGTGTGAGACAAATGGTGGTCATGTGGATCTAAAAGAAAGTGGGTGTTTGTGACTTTAACGAAATTTTATTATTCCAACTCAAGTTTTATCAAGATAACAAAACTCTTTGACAAAATGATTATTTTGATAGTGTAATAGTGTCATGGACCTAGAGATAGGCCATTGAATAGCACGTCAATTTAGTGACACGAGAGGTAATATCGAAAGAGTTACTTGCAACGAGAGTTGTTACTTGTGTCATTTAAAATGATCCATTCTTGATAAGTTGTCACTTTTTCAAAGGGTTAAAATGGAATAGACTTAGAGATAAGCTATTTGGAATACATCAACTTGGGAGGTACGGGGGTTATTTCGAAAGAGTAACTTTTAACGAAGAGAATTTGTTTCGCCGTATATTTTGAGAACTCCATTCCCATCATTCCCTTATCTTGAACTTTGCTCAGAGATGAGACTGTTCATAGCTACTGGAATAACGGGATGGTGAGAGTCCGAGAGGAACGTGTTTTGAAATCGATAATAAAACTAGTTATAGTCAGAAGCATGCTACAGCATTCAAATAGCATCATGCTATGACAGTGCTGTAGCATTGACCTGCTGGATTTTGGATTCATATACCATCAAAAGTCTTACACCCTTGCTTCTCGTTTATTCTTGTTAAAGTAATCGTGTGTTAACCAACCTTCCAAAAGTATGTCTTCAACATCGCCATCTGAAGTTAGTTTTTCATCTCAAGATCTTGCAACCTAAGATACCTATCCCTGTGGAATACGATACTTGGTTCTTACCATTTTATTACTTGAAAGACGACATTAGATCTCATTGTATACTTGCTTTGAGGTTTAATTAGCACACGTCTGTAGGTGTGTAAAAAGCACCCATCACATATTATGGAAACTGTGTCATTTCCATTTTAAAGTCATATTATTTCGAAGGAATCTCGCTTTAAACTGGTTTCGCTGTTTTTAAAGATATAGGTGTTCATGTTAAAACTCTTGAGCTCACTAGGCGTTAAGCCTAACCCTTTTATTTGTCGGCATGTGCATCAGGTCCCTAGCGGGGGTTCAGTTCTAGCGGTGCTATGAAGAATTAAGCCTTAGCCTTACACAAGAGTAAGTAGTTGGTGAAGTCTTCCGCAAGTTGGAGTTAGTAACTGTTGTTGGGTTTAGTAGCACCCGTTCTTGTCATAGATTGTATGTATGTATTGAGGTTAATTCTTAAATTGTGGTTGTAGACAAATCAATTATTGATGTATTTAGAAGTTTTTTAATAAGTTGCTATTTCCAGATTTGAGGGTGTTACAATAAGAGTTCTGGTCTATTCACCTATCGTTCTCTCGATTCTTTTTCCTTAGCCCCATTCATAGAACGATTCACGACTTTTTGTAATTTTGCAGCGTGAAACTCATTTAAAGTTCTCATACATGATGAAGTTGTTATAGAAATTGTTTTTTGTTAAAACATGTATTATTTTCTATTCTCATACGGCTCTCCTCTGAGGATATAAAAAATATATGTTACTTTTCTTTAAACAAATTTGTGTTTCTCCAAAGTTTCGAGGAACGAGGATTTGATTTATGAGTGTGAACTCCTTTAGAGTTTCATAGAGACCGATTCTGATAAAATCAAAATCTTATTAATATAGACCCAAAAAAGTCTGATTATGTATGAACTTCCATTTTTGAGCAAGTTATAAATCTTAATCAGTGTCTTAAGGGTTGGGTTTTTTCCCATTAAACATTTAGGTGTCGTTTGTTTTTTAAGAGGTCTAAAGTCTTAAGTCTTATTTTAGTTATGATTAATAAGAGGTGGTGTGTAAAAAGGTCTGAACGATTCAGACTTAAGAGCCATTAAGAGGTTTTTTTTTAAAAACAAACAACCCCTTAATGTGTTAAGTTGTTTGTTCGAATAAATTTGTTTGTCTGAGATTCGGGAGACAGATAGGTCTGAAGGGGGCAATGAGATAGAAAGACTCATATATAGCCATGTTGGCTTAATGGCTTAACGGTTAAGCCGTAAAGAAAGACTCATTTATGGCTCTGTTTGTTAACAACTTAACGAGCTTGATGAGACTCACAACTTATTTGGTCAACTATACATGACTGTGTTTGGTAGTGATTTAATAATACAGAAAGTGACTTATTTTGTAAAGTTTGCATAAAACCAAGTTTTTTTTTCCAGACATGTCCCTCCCAATTTAAAAACACACTATTTCCACCTACAAAAAATCCTCCAAAACAAAAGTTTTATGAATCCATACAGATAGATTAATTCACACATACAATTTTATCAATACAGAACTTAATAAAAAATCAACTAAACAACCCATTAAACTTATCAAGATATTAATAAGGGAAATTGACACAAATGGTCAAATTACATTAAGGATTGCACCTCCTAGCCAAGTCTTCCCGTTTTTTGCAAATTTAGACATAGATTCGCAATTGGGGACCTACAGGTCAGCAACCTGACAGCTAAAAGACAAAAAAAGTCACGGATTGCGGCATGTCCGCAATGGGTCGGGTCACCCAGGACCGCAATACCCGACACGTAACCTAGGTCCGCAATGCATGCGGCTAATTGCGGACCTAGAAAATTTAATGTTTTTTAATTGTTATTTATTGTATACACAGTTCCCCAATATGCAAGTCCACAATCAAAATGCGCGGACCTAGGTCATCAATTGCAGACCTATGGTTAAATTTGCAAAAACTGAAGAAACTTGGCTAGGAAGTGTAATCCTTAATGTAACTAGTGTGTGGCCCGTGCGATGCGCGGTAGTAGTATCTTTTTAAGGAGTACTTGATCGAGTTAAAATAAAACGTAATTTCTCGGTAAACAATTAAAGAGATATAATCTAAAACAACGAATGAATTTCCTTAAGTGATTAATTTACATAATGTTGATAATCATTTGATATTACGAATAGTTTGAGATTCATATGTAATAATTTGTTTTAAATTAATGACCAATTTTAATCGAGATGTAACATCCATGTTGCCTACAAATGTGGTTGTTGATGTAAATATAACCATGGAACAAAACAAAACATTTCCCTATGAAGAAAAATAAAATAACAATGTCTTTAATCAAATAAAAGAAGATAAAAACCAAGTATTAAGAAACCAAAAATGATATAAAATATGACAAACCTCATTATTCAAAGTTCAATTCAAATTACATCAGATTGATACAACTCAAACAGTAGAATCCCGAAAAAGCCCAACATAAGTAAAAAGTCCTTAAGGAAAATATCGACGAAGAACTTTAGGTACACTTTGATGAAGAAGATCGAGGTAATGAAATATAACCAAACTTCATAACAATTGAGTTTAACCTGGGAAAAAAACAACATAAAATAATTACGATATATGATTGCTTTAACTGAGATTCATGAAATGCACAATAATACTGAAAAATGTTTGATTATTAATTGTTTGAAAATCGAAAGAAATAAAAAGTAAAACCTAATACAGAAGAAGAAATTGAGAGATTGATAAAACAAGAACTCTAGAGAATGTAAGATAAGATGGATAGGTTGTAGATTAACCCTATATATGGCAATGGTCCTCATAGCCACACTTGCAAGATTTCATATACTAAAACCTTTTATTTTGAAGAAAGTGGGCAATTATTTTTTCCGTCTTCACTCATGATTTTATTGCGAGAAAAAAAAACAAAAAGTTTAGGTGCCGTTTGTTTTTTAAGAGCTCTAAAGTCTGAAGTCTTATTTTAGTTATGATTAATAAGAGGTAGTATGTAAAAAGATCTGAATGATTCAGACTTAAGAGCCATTAAGAGGTTTTTAAAAAAAAACAAACAACCCCTTAGTATAATATACATTTACATATTACACTTTCAATCAAATATAAACAATAAAGCAATAAAAAATTAGAAATTAAAAACGGTAATAAAAAAACTTAAATTTATCGATAAGTATAGATGAATAGAGTTAGATAGTTGAATGTTGAACATAGTTTTGCAAATAAAATTACCAAGAGAACAACAAAATTATGTTAAAAATACAATTTTCATAAATGCCAAAAATGTGTATTAATTTTTGTTTATAGAAATGAAAAAGTATATCTTACAATTTTGTGTGCAATTTGACCAAAAAAAAAAACTCATGTACCCAACAATCATAAAATGACAACACAATTCTTATGACCTATATATATTGATTGATAATTGATTGTATTTAATATTCATTTATATATATATATTAATGAATCATAATTGAAATAGATGAAACGTTTTTTGAATTCATTAGTGTCTTTAATTCTTGAAAATAATCAATATATAGTATATATTCCATTAACTAATATTTCTTAAAAAAAGAATTTATTCTAATTTTATTTCATTTATGTATATAGTTTGATTTTAATGTAAATTTATAAAATGAAACAATTTATATATATATTAATAATCGTAATAACTTTTTTATTTATTTTTAATTTATAGATTATTGTTTTTTAATTTATATAATGTACATTCCATCAACTAATATTTCTTTAAAAAAGTTAATGGAATTGATTCTAATTTTATTTCATTTATGTGTATATTTTGATTTTAATTTATTTTTTTTAATCTTTTTTTATACATACTATAATTGTAATAAACTTATAAGTTTTCAAATATTGATTGTAGTAAATTTTCTAACCGTATATATCGATTTTAGTAATAATTTATTTATTTATTTTTATTATTGTTTAGTGATCAAACTTTTTTTAGATTTCTTTCATATAAATTGTTTTCCTTTATATATATTGTAATAGTTATTTAATAATATTGATTTATAAACATCTGTTAACTTACTAAGAAAATAAATTAAACTTATAACTTTTCAAATATTGATTGTGGTAGTCTTTCTAATTGTATACATTGATTTTAATAATAATTTATTTATTTTAATTATTGTTTAGTGATAAAAAAATAGATTTCTTTTATACAAATTGTTTTCCTTTATACATATTATAATAGTTAGTTTTACATAAAACTCTATTAAGTAAACATTTATAATAAGCTTGCTTGTGAATTTATAAACTATTTTCATCTATGCGTGTTAGCTAACAACATTATCAATAATCACAAAAGAAATGACAAAGAAGCTAGCTGACGAAAGAAAAAACCATGCAGAAGATTTAATTAACAAGATTATGCATTGTGGAGTTTATTGATAGATAATTAATAGATTAATATAATTCTACGTTAGCACAAATGGTTAAAGAGAAAAGATGTACCTTCAATTTTTCCTTGAAGGAACCTTCACATATGAACTAATAGCAATATGTAAGAAAGTAAATGTGATAACCATTATGAGAACGAAGTATCAAAATCCAAAAAGTGTAGAAGATAGAAGTAAAAAAAAACCTAGGCTAACAAACCGTAAAAATGCTTTTTCAGATCCATGGTTGTGAAGTATGACTTGTTGTTCCTTCTTCTCTTATGTTGATGCTGAAATTACCGAACGGAAAATCTAGTAGCCTCTTGATGACGACGAACGAAGAATTCAAGATCACCGGGTCCATGTTGGAGACAGCGAGGCTATCTGTTGGACCCTTACTCTTTGAAAACTTATGTCTACCATTGAAGAAACGAATATGAATAGTAGCACACCTCCACCGCCTCTATTTCAAGATTTTTATTAAACACCTTGTCTGTATGCACACATTACTTGTATACATATGCACAATTCCTTCATAACTCCTCACTGGCCATTTTCAGTATATGCTTCTTCATTTGAAGCGATGGATCATTTCTATAAACCTTCACTTTCACCTTATTTGTTTCACCCACTTAAATTTCGTCCATTACAATCCGCTTCTTCATGGCAATTACTTCCCTTATTGATGGATTTTGGTGGGTATGTTAATTGTCAATTTTGTTGTATAATTGTTTTGGGAGATGGAGAGGCTCAGCCGTTGGGGAAGATGAATGGGTTGTTTTAAATGTGAAAATCAATTATCAAAACTAATGATGATATTGATATAGATAAATTGGAAGTGAAATTACCAAAAAAAGACCCTCTTATAATGAAGTACATATTTTTCATTTAGGTGTAAAATAGGAATTAACTTATTAATATTTAAAAAAACTCAAAACAATGAGAAAAACCAATTCTCTTCTCACATCATTCTTGGTGGGTTTTCCTTTTATATAGATAATATAGATTTGACCATTTGTGCCAATTTCCCAATTAATAAACAGTCCCTTAAACTCCATACTTCCCAAAGTACTTTTGACTTCCCTAATTTGGAAAGTAGACATTGTACATTGACTAAAAAGTCAAAATTCCCTTTGAACCACAAATCTTTTCATCCTAATAATCTTGTCTACCTCACAAATCAATTGATCAAATCCTTTTTCATCATTAAATTTGATCAAATCCCCTAAATTTTCTCCTTATGGCTGCCTCAATTATTTCCTCCTAATAATTTTGTACACAATTTTGACTATCCTGTCTTTGACAATACTGTAATGCCAAAGACAGGATGGCTTATCGGAGATCTTATTCTCTCTCACTCCCCATTGGCCTCCTGTCTCTCTTCCTCACCACTAATTTCATCCATCTAGCCGCCATTCCCTCCGCCACCGCCACCGCTGCCACCACCACCACCAACGTCCGCCTTAGCCTCATCCGAAAACCGTCCAAAAGCCTGCCCGCTTTCCGTGAAGCCCCGGCATTTCGCAACGGCGAGGAATGCACAAAGGATCTTGTCCACGTAGCCATGACCCTCGACGCAAACTACCTCCGTGGAACGATCGCGGCCGTTTTATCAATCCTGCAACACTCGTTTTGTCCCGAAAACATCTTCTTTCACTTCCTTTGGTCTCATTACGACAAAGAAATCTACGCCAACATCAAAACGACGTTCCCGTACCTCCGGTTTAAGGTGTACAGATTCGAGACGAATCGGGTTAGCGGGAAAATATCGAAATCCATCCGTCAAGCGCTCGACCAACCGTTGAACTACGCAAGGATCTACCTCGCAGACATCTTACCGATGAACGTGAACCGCGTGATTTACTTGGATTCCGATATCATAGTGGTCGACGACATCGAGAAGCTGTGGAGGGTCGATTTGGAAGGCAAGGTGCTCGCGGCACCGGAGTATTGCCAGGCGAACTTCAAGCGGTATTTCACGGACGATTTCTGGACGGACCCGGAACTGCGGAGCACGTTTAAGGGTCGGAAACCGTGTTATTTCAACACAGGGGTGATGGTTGTGGATGTTCAAAAATGGAGGGAAGGAGGGTATTCATACAAAGTTGAAGAATGGATGGCAATTCAAAAGCAAAGGAGGATATATCATTTGGGTTCATTGCCACCATTTTTGCTGGTTTTGGCTGGCCACATTAAGGGAATTGACCATAGGTGGAACCAGCATGGGTTAGGTGGTGACAACATTGAAGGAAAATGCAGGAGTTTGCACCTGGGTCCGATTAGCCTGCTTCATTGGAGCGGAAAAGGTAAACCATGGTTGCGGTTAGACTCGAGGAAGCCTTGTCCCGTCGATCACTTGTGGGCACCGTACGATCTTTATATCTCCAAGAAACCGATCCTCGATGGGTAACCAATTAAAAGAGGTATCCATCGCCGGAAAGATCAAGACACTTAACCAAGTTTTTTGGTTCCGAAAGCCAGCCCAAGAACTCGAGTCGAATGAAAGAGTCAGACGGGCCTTAAAAGAGTTTTCAATTAGAAACATGACCTATATTTTTTTTTAGCTCAATGACCTTCATCTGACCTTTGAAGGTCATTGAGCTAAATAGCCGAGAGTTGGAAGGCGGAACCAACGAGCATATGCTGCCCAAAAGCGAGAAACGACGCCAAGGATGGAGGGTGAGGGTGATGCTAGTTGCAAATGATGTCTCGTTCGATCAAGTTTATCGTTCTAAATAGAAACGGAAAACAGAAACATAAACGAATCATGTATCTGCAAGTGAAAAACATCATATGATTATTCCTCAAACTCAAAACATGTTTTAACCTAGATCTCTTTTTGTAGTTAAGTTTTATATTATAGAACCCCTTTTATCATCTCTTATGTTATAGTACTATACCCATTTTTATTGTTTTCAACAAACTGCTTACGGGGTAGCTCAACTGACAATAAGACTCGAGCCTTTGGAGATTCCCCTCAGAGGTCACACCCGTGGAATTAGTCGTGGTGTGCGCAAGCTGGCCCGGACACCCACGGTTAAAAAAAACTGGTAATGAAAACTATTTAAAGGCTAATACAGATTAACACTTTTAATTAACTTTAACTAGATCTAAAATTCTACCATGATTAACATCTAAACACCCAAAAGTCTAATTAATCATCTTTCAAAAACCAAGGCCTCTCTCGTCGTACACTAACACAGAATAGGTCGTTTTACTATTGAGGAATACAGTTGACACATATTGATGTCAGCTGTATTCCTCAATGTTTACATCTTCTCAAGCAACGCTGATGCCTAAATCCGAGGTGGGTTCCACTCGGTGTGCTTCGGCTACGAGAAGCCGTCCTCTTTGGGCACGAGGCGGTAGATGCTTCGCGGGTTTTCTTGAACCGATGCTCCATGGTAAGAAAACTCCGGTGCCACCACGGGGCAACCTTCGTGGGCTCATTACCATTGGACGAGCCGGGGCTAACATAAGCAATTGTGGTGCACGAAGGACGCCCCATTTGGGGAGAATGCCGGTTGTCTCGTAGCCTTTAAGGGTTCCGTTTGGTGGTGGAGTGGTCGGCTGCCATACCGTCATGGCTCTTGAGATGGTAGCGGTTGCTGATGGATTGTTTTCGTAGGTGTCTGAACGGACTTTAAAGAACGTAACACTGATCCTTTTGGTTGGAGATTGACACATTACATGCCGAGCCATATCCGCGCTGTTTCCCCGCATCACTAACAGTGATCTGTGCATTTACAAAACCATTTGTCATATTCTGTAGCTGTTGGTGCAGTATAACTTGAAGAACAAAGAGTAATCTTTAAATTATAGTTGCAACATCCGGGGTGTCTTTTAAAGCTGTTGGAAGTGTTGTCTGTTTTAATTTCTAATACTAAGGGCAATTTCCCAACGCAAATTGGGTAAAAGAGTATGATTTGCGTAAGAGGATTGATCTAGGTGTCTAAAATAAGTGTCTACTTTTCCATTATAGCTTTACTACGAGAGAGGAGAAGTTTTATCACCATTTCCCACCCTGTTATTGAGGGTAAAAGTGTCATTTAGTTGATTAAAAGTGTAATAATTACAAATTTCTAAAGTGTCAACTTCATTATGAACATCTATTTTGGGTATACTTTATTTGTCCCAAAATAAATGTCTGCATTTCTAATTATGTTTGACCCAAAATAAGTGTCCACTTTCAAAAATAAATAACATTTCCAAATCTACCCATCACTAATGCACAAATGTTTTAAGAGTTAATAAGATAGATAGATAAGTTAGTTACGGGTAAATTTGTCACTTGATTAACTAGAAAATGTAATAAATACTCGTATCTAGAACTATGTGTCATTTCTATTGTGGAATCCAATTCTGGGACGAAAGGAGTATTTGTTTATTTATAGAACAATTTGGGTAAGCATTGTCTGACTCAGTCAGTGACATATCGGTGGCTGACCTGGTTAGCACCTCGGAAGTGTAGGTAAACATCATCTTTTTACCAGGTAAAACACTCTTAAACGAGAAGCAGCATTATTGATTGACGTATGAAATTTGAAGAGAAGATGTACTTACCCTTCCTTTAGAGGAAGCATGAGTGGTCCTTTATAGTTTCCATCGTTATCACATACTAGAGTACGACCAAAAGCCATTGTAGATTCAGAGAGAAGCAGAGTCGTGATTGGTTGTTCCAGATGAGGTGGTTTCAAGAAAGGCTGTGAAAACTCCCCCTGCATGAAAAACAGTGGCTTCAGTTTATTCATCATGCTTGCCAACATGTATAATTGCAAATGATACGAAGTTATGAACCCACATGTGAAAGAATTACAACTTGTGGTTCAATTTCAATTATTTAGATCCTTTGGTTTTCTTATATTTAGGATCACACGATAGAATATTTACGGAAATAGTTCAAAATGGTCAGGTTCAAACGAGAAGCTAAACATTTTGCGAGAAGGCGAGAAGTGTGATATCATATATGATACACAAGCTTAATCATATATGAATAAACACATGTTATATCAGCAATACATAGACGTTTAATCATATATGATATCACACTTCTCGCCTTCTCGCAAAATGTTTAACTTTTCACATGATCCTTTCTCTAGTCCAAAATAGTCATTTTTTATCCATAAATTCACTTTATAGTCACTTTTCTAAATAATTGACTGAAATAACTAATATTTCGCAATTTCACAAGTAGCACTTTAGCAACTTGCAAAATCCACCTTATTTAGCAACTTGCAATTTCACAAGTAGCACTTCATAAAAAGTGTATTTCGCAAGTTGCTAAAGTGCTATTTGTGAAATGTTGACGTGGAAGTGCCACTTATAAAACTTGCTAAAGTTGTTAAAGTGCTACTTACCCAACTTGCTAAAGTGTTACTGTCTCGTCAACATTTCACAAATAGTACTTTAACAACTTGTTTAAAGGTAAAATTCATAAAAAATAGATTTCGCAAGTTGTTAAAGTGCTACTTGAAATTTTTTGGTTATTTTGTTTAATTGGGTAGAAAACGGTTGTAAAATGAATTTGGGAGTCCGAAACGGCTATTTTGGACAATTTCTCGAATATATATACCTCATCAAAAAAGCTTATGATGCAACTGTTTGGTCGTCTGCTTTCAGAAATCAGATGATACTGAATCAAATGGTCAATGACATCTTCAAGAGGAGCTGGAATCGGCTCGATGTGGCCTATACACATATTAATAACAGTCATAAAGTTAGATTCGGAATATGAAATCCATCGTTTTTACCATTTCAAAAGAAATTTAAGCGGTTTCTTCATCGAGGACCACTTACTCTCTTGGGATTTACTTGCAGCTTCATCTTTTATCTGTCCAAAAATAGGAGCTCCAAACTGAATCAGCTCTCTCTTGATTGTTTTCGACTGCTGATTGTACTTGATAAATGTCTCACCTGATCACAGTTGCACAAAATCAAGAGTCAATACTTTTGTGGCAGGAAATGTGCTATACTTTCAAGAAACAAATAGCATATTGTTTCTGTTAAGGAATAAGATTAGATTAGCCTATAGATGTCAATCCTTATCACTAAACTGTCTTATCCCTTGTGATTCATGATATTTGTTGCTACTGTGATCCTAATCCTCTCCTGTATAGCTCTATATAAACTGTTGTAACAGAGTTATTTATAAAGATATAAAAACATACTTTGCATTTCTTTATACTTTCAAGATTATTTGTATCAGTTTAACTATTGTTCTTAGATCATGATCAAGTTTTGGATGTGGGATTCTTGGTTTTTGGATCTTTTGTAACGATTTGAAATGCTATGTACTTTGGTTGGTGGATAATAATAGGATGTTTTTTACCATATAGGAAAAAAGTAACTGCTAGGCTTGGACGATTTCTCTTCAATATATCTTAAAACCCTTTCTCTCCGCTCTTTTAGCAAATAATCTGATGGGGTTTCATATATTCACACCGTAATAGCAATAACCATGAAACAATCTACTAGGGTTCCATATATTCGAACAGTAATAACAATAACTAGGAAACAATCTACTGTTAAATCTTTTTAGACAGCCAGAGGAAAATTTATAAATATTCATCTTGTTGTTTAGAGAAACTTTTAGAGGCTATGATGGAAAGTGCTGGTATAAGATGGATAGTAGTAATTGCGAAGGAAATTAATTGGCAAACCTGTTCAATCCCTTACTATCTCAAAACTTCGGTCCTAAAAGGAAAGAACTAGTTTAACTATAAAAGCATCACGAATCACGGGATCCACCTGAGAGTTCTCCATTCTGGCCTGCAATTCGTAGTTCATTCACATATGCATGCAGCTTAGGTAGCTCGGTATCATTGAGTATCTCATCATACAACTTCAAACCTCTTACGACATTCACCTGCCAGTCAAAATTCGATATCGATTATTTCAAGAGAACAGACTGTAGAGAAACTCTGATTGGTCTTATGGATCATGAATAATGATTAAAGAATAAAAAAAATCAAATTGAAAAAAAAAAAAAAAAACTCGCCATATGCCCTTTTACGGATTCCTTGGCTACAAACCCTTTTGTCATCTTGATTTGAGCACGCCGAGCCTCCCAGTCTTCTTCATGGTTTGAACATATCTCATTGTTTTCTGCCAACGAATGAACTTCTTGAGATCCTGCAGTTGAACAAGCATGAAAATTTAATTTTGTTCGAAACCTTGCACTAGGGATTTTCCTGGCTGTTCTCCTCGGCCTTGGGATTGGCGTTGGCGCACAAACTGGGCCAGACAGTCACGGTTAAAAAACGGGAAAAAAAAGTGATGTATAGAAACGGGGATGATGTTTGCCTTTCCTTTTCTTCGTTAAATAAGTTTCGAGAACACAGCGTTAAGGAATCTCAACCCTGGTATTGATTAACTAACCTTCATATTTGTGCATATTTCTGGCCTGGGTTTGGTTAAAGGAATGGAAATCGGGATGGTGATCCAAGGAAAGAAAATAATCAAAAACAATTCCGCCTAATTTACAGGGATGTTACTCCTTTTTGAGTAATTATTTATTATATATTGTATTTTGTCTATGCAGACATCTATGCTTGCTAAATAAGCCGTATGTCTTTACTGGAACAGTCTCCTCATCTATTATAGCCAATGTTCTAATAAACTCGCCGCACAGCCGTCATGGCGCGCCATGGCACCAAGGCTTGTGTGTCACACCACGTTAAGCCCATGGCACGCCATGGCCTAATGCGCGATTATTGTAATGAGATATTTGATTTTCTTTACGTTTTTAATGTCTTATTTGCAAGTTTTATATATACAACCTAATTTAACTTCCCTATTACTATTGACTCACTGAGTAACACTACAAAACATACATTTTTATATATAATATTATATATGAAATAGAAATTTGACGCCATAAGTCACGCCTTGAAAACGCCATGGATTCGCCGTGGCTCCTAAGGCTTGAGGCTTGGCCTCGCCGCCACACCACGCCTCACGCCATTTAGAACCTTGATTATAGCGGTTGAGGTGAAATTTACCGTTTGGTTTGATTTTTTAATTATATTATATTTAGTCATAAATTATTATTCATTTTTGTTTTCATTTTCCCTAGTTAAGGGGTTATAGATTCAAGCTTTTAATGAAATTATTTGAGCTCAAGTCGATCTCGAACAAGAAATAAAGTCCATTTAACTTAAGAAGTCGAGATCCATAACATCAATATTTGACTCGACTCGTTCAAAAGCTTGATTTGAGTCGAGTCATACAAACATACACTTTTCGAGCCAAATATGTTTTTATGTTCATAATTCATATACAATCAAAATGTAAAGATTATTGAGCTCGAGTCAATAAATGAGTTCAATGTTTTAAAACCCGGGTTGACCCGGCCGGTTCAACCTGTTGAACCGGGAACCGGTGAAGAGACCGGGTCAATTACGACCGGTTTGTTGGGAAATTACGACCCGGATTGAACCGCCGGTTTTTTGATAGAACCGGTTGAACCGGTCTAATTGAACCGGTAAAAACCCGGGTTGACCCGGTTAAAAAAATCAATTTCTTATATTTGTGTTTTTTTATGTTTTTGTATTGATGTAAAACTTATTGTTATGTGTTTTTGTAATGTTTTTGGATTAATTTAAAACTTTTTGTTATGTGTATTTTTAATGTTTTAACTTGTGGACATCAAATTCTTGGTTTTATATATACATATATATATATATACTATATATATATATGGGTTGTTTTATTTGCAACTTTTAAAAAGGTTGCAAACCTTGCAACCCACATCTTAACCGTCGGATTCATGATCGGCGGTTATAATAGATATGGGGCACAATATTTTTAATTAGAAAAAACAGAAAAATAAAAATAAAATAACCGTCGATCATGAATCAAACAGTTAAGATGTGGGTTGCAAGAGTTGCAAAATATTTTTCCACTATATATATATATATATATATGCAAGAAAATAAAAATTACATAAAATTTCTTGAAACCGGATCAACCACCCGGTTGAACCATGACCCGGTCACCACACCGGGTCAACCAAAAAACCGATTTTTAAAACATTGAATGAGTTAATCGATCTTGAATTCGAACTCATTAATGAGTTTATAAAGCTTAAAAAAACTTAAGGTATAATGCATAATACATAACTCAAAATTGTTAAACAAACATTAAACTTGAACACTGCAAATATTCAAGCTCGAGCATTGCTTTTAAAAAGTTATTCATATCAAAGTTGATTTTATTTTAAAATAATTTTTTCATACTAAAAAATTTGAAAATTTTGTGGTGAGAAGTTATTTTAAAAATATTTCATCATTTCCATGGTATTTAACAAATAAAATAAAAGATAATACAGGCAAATACTTTATAAAATAAAATCACAATTAAAAACTAAGATAGACCTTGGAAATATAATATTTATTCTTTTATAAGAAATAATTAAGACCATCGATAGTGGGGAGCTACTTGTGTCTTGGTCCATTCAAAATAGTGAAATACACAGGACAAGGAGCATGCAAGGGAATCGGCATCGCCTAGGGATTAGCATCCAATGACCAAATTCAAACAATACCCCAACAAAACAAGTCGCATGTGGTGACGTCCGTTATATCGGATCTAGACATTCAAGAAAATACGAACCCAATCATCATCTATTCTCGAAACTAAATCCAAAATCAAAACAAAACAAAAACGGACATAATATATACTACTCAAAGGCAAAGTACAAAAATAATAAAATAAATGTAAGTAGTTTCAACTGACCATAAGCTAGCTTATTGAAACGCTACTCAAAATAGCGTTTTGAAAAGCGAGCTTACATTTAGCTACAAGCTAGTTTGACAAACAAAGCCTAAATCTAAACCTCACTTTAAAAATATATCAGTTGTTTTTATGAATATTCAATTTATAAAAAGTGTGGAAACGACACTTGTAAATAAATATATTTCTATGATGGTAATAATTGACCAATAACAATTACATACAACTTTGCAAAATCTGGTTTACAAACTTTAATTATATGAACACGAAATACTCCTTGTAACAATAAAAGGGTTAGTTTTAAGAGAGGTGGCGAGGAGGTAGTAATTACTATTCACTAAATGAAACCCACACACATCCCCATGGAATCGGCCCAGTGCTTATGCTAGAAGGTTTCCTACTCCCGAAACTGTGTATTGCTTACACCAACTTAGGTTGAAACAAAACCTCGAAAAGCTCACTCCTATCAAGTCAAGGGAAAGATAGTCAATTCGATCGAACAAACTGTGAAATTTTACCACTCT
Organism: Arctium minus; assembly: GCA_954870635.1. Classification (NCBI taxonomy): domain Eukaryota; kingdom Viridiplantae; phylum Streptophyta; class Magnoliopsida; order Asterales; family Asteraceae; genus Arctium; species Arctium minus. The sequence continues at coordinate 197,278,035 of OX941080.1, read as the reverse complement.
TCTCTTCTGATAATAGAGGAAATTGGACATGAAAACCCCCAAACTTGAAAAATGCACAGCCTAATCATCAAATAAACTCCAGAGAGGAAATTTAAGGTCGTAATTTGTTTTTGTTGTAAACGAATACTAAATTGACAAAACCAGTGAAGTTGCATGGTGCTTTCAGCAAAAATCCATCTCTGGATATGTATATGTATCTATATATGAACAAACATGAACATGTATGTAAATTCATATAGCCAGAAATATAAAATTGTGATGAATTTTAAGGAAATTCACGTATACCATAAGATACAGAGGAAAGAGATCTAAACAAATAGCAGACTCTGCAATTAGAAATAGACTGATCTGGTACTATTAGAGATCATACGGACAAAATTTATTTGTTCTGTGGCCCTTCGACCACTTGAATACCTATACTATTCAAATAGAACACGTATTTATATATTTGAGAGATCGAAATTATAGACGTAAATGTAAAGAACGAAAAATCAAAAACATGTTACCTGTATCGGTAATCTCACTGTTTGGTGAATCATCTCTGATTGCATCGTCGTCAACAACCTCAACATCACCATTTCCATTGCTATCAATGCATTCATGTGTAATTTCGAGGTTTTTCTCTTTCACCGGCGAAGAAACATCAACTTCTTCAATTTTATCAATTCCTCCCAATCTCGTCTTCTCCTCAGCCACCTTCTCGAGCTCCAGAGTGACGTCTGCGATGGAAAAAAACTTCTGCATCTGAAGAATTGGGATCCAATTCAGTCTGCGCTGGTGTATAGCAGCGAACACGGACTCGTATTCACATCTTCCACCCTCTAATTGAGAAAGGTGGCCACACAGAGCGTCAATAATCGCGTTCGCCGCCGCGAACTCTCCACGGAACCACGAGATGATTGCGTCCTTCGCGAATCCTCCCGGAATCATCATCGCCGGTTGTACCGGCATCATCATCGGGACTCGATCCGGAGATGAAGAAACGCCGGTCGCCGGCGCCATCCTCTCTCTTCTCAGGTATACACAATATGATACTTCTACGACGTTTTCCGGTGGACAAAACGGTGGACTACGACGGCCACCGGTGATCGATGCTTCTCTCCGGCAAAAAGTTATAGAGATTTAGAGAGAGAAGGAGAGAGAACGAAATGCATACAGCGATCTGTATGTATATGTGCACCTGTGTCTGCATATATAGCGAGTGAGTGAAAAAATAAAATGAAAAAATAAAATAAATTAAATAAATAACAAAAAGCTTTGGGGGCCTTAATTGCCATGTCCGTACATGTTGGGAAACTTGCTGACTTGTCAAATTTTGATTCGTAAGTTTTGCTGATGTGGCAATAGCATAAGAGCATCCACAACATGCTTTTTCAAAGTTTTTTCAAAGTTTTTTGATAGGTTTTTCAAAAAAACAAAAACTTTCTTTTGAGGTTTTTCACATAGTGGAGAGCTTTTTCGCTTTAAGGTTTTTTGCGAGGTTTTTCGTCATAGCTCGTAACTGCACGACCTGCTATTTCATAGTTTTTTCGTATTTAATCAGTTTTAACTTTATAGAATTTTATAAAAGTTTTGTATATAATCAGTTTTATTTATTAACCAATTTTATTTATTAATATATTTAAAGTAATCCTATTTAAATATAATTATTAAATAAATAATATAAATAAATACATAATGAAAGTAATTATATTTTATATTTTTAAAATAATATCTCAAATTTGACATATTTATACAATTTTAACAGATTTCTTAATGACCCACTTTTTATTTTCGGTTATACATACTTTTAAATTTAACATTTTTTAATTTTTATTTTACAAACTTTTTATACAACTTTTATATATTTCTTAATAACCTAATTTTTATGAATTTTAATGTATTTATTTTTATAAATAAGAATAAAAATGATATAAAGTTAAAAGAGTGGGACCCTAAATAGTTTTAAAAAGTAATGAAAAAGCTTGGGTGAGGTTTTTCACATAGTGGAGGTATATAAAGGTTTTTAAGTTGTTGATGTGACAATAATGTGTAAGAAAAAAGCTATGAAAAAACTCGGTGAAAAACTCGTAAACTGTGGATGCTCTAACAAAAATTTCGGTTTAGAAAAGGGTTACGTGGCAAAAATAGATGCACTATTTCTTTGTAAGAAAGTTTAGAGTAAATTACATTATTGGGCCCTTTGGTTTGCTTAGAAAATGAGTATGGTTTATATTACAAAAATAAGTATACTCAACTCAAAGTCCTTATAGTTTGCATTTTGTTTCGTTCTGAGTCCCTTATCATAACTCTGTTAACGTCTAATATGTTAACACAGGGGTAATTTGGTCAATTAGTATCTTTTTGTCTTTATCCTATTAAAATAATATTAATTCCTTATATATAATATATATATATACACACACGACATAATTATACGCACCTCACATCCCCTGCGACAACATCCCACCTTCCATGGCAACACCACCACCCCCCGCCTCCTTTCTCTGGCAATACCACTTCACTGCTAGAAAACATCGCTCCACCCTTCACCTCGAGATACCACATCCTTGGTGGAGTTGGTTTTCGAGATACCACGGTCCCCACCAGCGAAATATCACATGTAACTTCTCGCACCAATCTCTTATGCAAATCCTCTATCATATTATGCAGCAGTCGAATAGTTTCAGGTGGGTTATTTTTGGGGAAATGTTTGCAGGTGGATGTGCATATATGCTTCTTGTGTGTTTGTATGTGTGAATATACATGTAACATGGTGTATGTGTTTTGTGGTTACAAGATATGTGTGCACAATAAAGTGTCTCTATGGTTGCAGGCGCAGGGAGGGAATGGGTTGGGGAGGGTTGCAACTCAAAGGAGGGAGGGAATGGGTCGGTGGAAAGCTACCGATCATGGCCGTTATTTAACATGTTAAATGTGTGATTTTGAATAGGACCCCCAAAATTTTGGGGCTTAATTTTACGTTATTTAGAGTATTTAATTAATATATGTAAAACTACAACCAACCTTTGTGCATCACCAATTTCTATCAGAAAACAAAAATAATATGTCGTATTATCGTCTTGGTAATTTCTATATATGCATATTTGTTATCTTACTTTACATTGTAATCGAATGGTTTAGGTGTAGCAGGACCTCCAAAAAAGATTGGAAAGTCCCTGCTACCGATGGGGGTATTTTCAACCAGGGGGTGTAACGTCGTTGCAAGAGTGTTACCTTGCATTTGATTGTTTCGTCAGAGGGTGTTTATGTCGGTGGTGACATTTGTGTATCAAAATAGGAGTTTGACCAATAGGTGCCTTCGTTTGGGTAGAACAGGGATGAAAAATAGTGGGTAATGGTGGGCGACGTTTGTATATGATGAGAACGTGGATGAAAACGGTGAAGGGTAGGGAAGAAGATAATGATTAATTGAGGGAGGTATTAATACGACGAGGGGGCAGAAAAGGGTGGGGCGATAATTGTTCAACTGGGCCTGGAACACATGACATGAAACGTGGAGGGTTGCAAGTTCTTTTTTTTCTTTTAATTTTTAAAAAGGAAAAAAGGTGAAAAGGTCAATTGACCAAGTTACCCCTGAGTTAACGGATACGAAATAGACGACGTTAGGTATAGAGACCCATGACAAAAAGAAATGTAGACCACAAAGACGCTGAATATACTTATTTTGAAATAAAAATCGTGTCCACATTTTATGCAAACCATAGGGACTAAAGATGTAATTTACTCAAAAGTTAATTTCCAACTATCTTTTATTTCAACAAAAAATTAAAAACGGTGGGGGAGAGGGTCCTCCGCATCGGGCCAGGGCTGCGATGCTTTTCTCACCGGAATTCCTCCAAATTTTATTTTAAATATAAACAAGAAGTGTATTCGTATAATGCAACGAGATATATTACGATTTTAATGTTTTATTTTATTTTTTTGTCGATTTACAGTACGATTTTGGATGGTTTTGAGAAAGTGATAATGTTTTTTTTTTATAAATTTGTTTAATTTAGGTTTAATAATATAATTTTTTTATATAAAAAAATTAAGTATTTTGTTAAAATTCAATGATTATCTTATATATTTTAATGATATCTAGAAAAAAAATAACCAATTACATATTTAATAATATAATTAAAACAAAATTATAGTAATATAATATATTAATTAATATTGATACATAGAAATGTCTGCATAAAAGGAAGGGTCTCTACATACCAAATTGGTGGATGTTAGAAACTTGCAGTAGTAATATGTATCTTGTGTTTTGATACTTGTAAATTAAGAGATTTTTAAAATCTTGCATAAAATGATGGTACATTGTGCCTAATAATTTGTATTTAAGAGTTTTTTTTATCCCTGCTTTATAATATAGTATAGATACTTTTTAATTATTTTTAATAAAAATAAATATAAAAATGAAAATAATCACACACGATTCCATGGTGGATCTATAGTGGTGCCACTATATTATTTTTTTCATCGAATGGTAAAAAAAATTAGGTTTTTGAAAGGTAATCGTATCAATTTGTTGTGTGTCACCATATATATCTTGAAACTACAACAAAAACACAAGTTTTCATTGGTAGAGTTAGTTTGCTATATGTTTCTTCCACTTTAGACCAGGGTTTGATCCCCATTGAAGACATTTTCCAAGTTTTTAGCTTTTATTTTTAAATTTATTATGTTTCTAAGAAAATTGCAATAACAAGATTCAAACTCGAGAGCTCGTGTTTGAAATGCAAGGAACTAACCACCAGATCAATATTGATTTTATAAAAAATATCTCCATATTTGTTTTCTTATTGTCAAATGATACCACTATTTGAAAAAAGTTTTGGGTCCGCCCCTGTTCTATTCTCGAGATATACTCGGAAATTAGTATAATTTTGTTGATTAGAACAAAAATATTTGAAAAATTAGGAAACATGATAAGTTGGTAATTAATAAATGAAATTATGATATAATATAATTATTTGATAATTAATTAACAAAAAATATAATGAAAAATTGTTGCCAAGTTGTGGCAATAATTGGGAGACCAAATGATGGAACATGCGATGTTTGTCGATTTCCTTTCAAATTAGAGTGAATTACATAAATGGTCCCTCGTGAATGTTTGGATTTTAGTAATCGTTCCTCCAGTTCTGAAAGTAAATTAGTGGTCCCTAAAAGCGAGTTTTGGAGCCTAAATTCGTCCCTGACGCTAACGCCGTTAGATGAACTCCGTTAAGTCTATCATGTCCCCCTCACGTGAGGGACATTTTTGTCTTTTTACCTACCTTCTTCTGATCTTCTTCAACCTCCTTCCTCATCAAAAACTTCATCCATAGTCGCCTTCAACCACCATCACACCACTGCATTCAAACAAAAAAGTAATAACAAAATCAAATACTTAAAATTAAAAGCTCAAAACCAATTCCTTAAGATTAGAACCCCAATCTTTGATTTTAAATACATTTACAAATCAATTCCTTAAATACATTTCCTTAAATTCTGTTGGAAAAATTTAGTAAAAATGTGATTTTTTACTAACTTTGGACACAAATAAATACATGTATATGTATTGTATATATCTAACTCTTCGTGGGTTTATGTTCTCCTATATGAGAGCTTCGAAACGATATATTATGTGTCCAAAACGAATATGTGTGAATGAGATATCGATGCTCAAAGTTGAGTGTTTGGAATGAAAATTGGCAAAACCAAGTGTGTGGGGGAACTTGTCCCACATAGGAAGGAGAACCAAATTTTATGAGGTTTATAACCTTAGATGTGGAAGGAGCTTACAAGCTCTTTGTTTGGTTTTACTCCATCACCTACCCGCGCGCAGGGGGGTGCCGATTGAGACTTTCGTTGGCTAAAATCAGCGAACTTGTCACGAATGCCGCTCCAAAATCTTGTGCTCACACAACTTGGTTTTTGCTAAATTTTTGTTTTGATCAGTGCACAATGCGAGTTATGCTGCGGGTTTAGCCGCGTGGCAACTCGCGACATGCACCTGAGTGTCGACAAAACAGCGGGTTAGGTCGTGGGCTTACCCGCGCCGTAAGTCGCGATGTTCACTGTCTTCAGGACGAGAAACAGTGCACCACGCGGGTTGTGCCGCGACTTTACCCGCGTGCCAAGTCGCGACATACACTGTGTCGTTTTTCCTGTAACTCCCGTTTGATACTCAATGAATACGAAGATTAATGTGCTTAATGATCAGTTAATTATTTGTTAATTACTGATTAATAACATACTAATCTGTCGGTTTCATTTTCAAGTTTAAATAGAGGAGTCCGGATTCATTCCAAAGGTTCCCGAATACCGAGCACGCATAGCTCTCTCATCTCTCTCTGCATACGTTCTTTATCTCCAGCGATTTTCCAGGCAAAGTGGTAATATCCGGCAGTACACACTGCTTACGCTGTTGTACCCTGGGAACAGACGGCGAATCTGTTTAAGGGAATCGTGTTCAACACGAGCCTCAGCATCGTTTGAATCGATATACGGTTTATTCGATTTAATTCTTTTAATCGATTCCCTTATATCCGTTATCTAATCATTTTGATTTGATTATTACTTTCGTTGTAATATTTATATGTATTATTGAAATACATATAGTGAAGAAATTTACTAACAAGTTCAAAATCAATTCCTTTCACATCATTATTAAAAATCCCAATCTTTGATTTAAACACGTCTACCTACACCCTCACTTTCCTCTCTATTGATGCAAATCCAGATTTATCAAGATATTCAGATTATCACCACCACCACCGTCATACCTCATAGTATCATCATAGCAACTCAAAACCACCACCATTCGATCTGGATTTCGGTTTTCTCACCTTCCTCTCCATTCGATCTGGATTTCGATCTGATTTCAGTTTTTGCTTACATTCCTCTCCATTCGATCTGTATTTCAGTTTTTGCTCACTGATGTTTTTAGGGCTTTCACTGTTCATGACGTTAACATGTTTGGATTTGGGTTTTGAAACAAGATTGGATTTGAGATATGTTAAATGTTATTAATGTTCTTCGGTATGGATTTGGATATGGGATTTGTTAAATGTTCTTGGTGTTCTTAGGATTGAATTTTGATTTAGGGTTTTTGTTTTAGAGTTTGATTTATGTTGGGTTGTCAAATGGGTTTGGTTTGTATGAATGTTCCTTTTATTTGGATATGGGTTTGGTGGTGGTGGTGGTTTGGGAGGCGGTGCAGGTAGTAGGTGGTGATGTGGTTGCACTCTTGGACATGAAGGTAAGGATGAAGAAGAAACAGCTAAAAAGACCAAAATGCCCCTCACGTGAGGGGCTCATGGATGCCCTAATGGCAGCTCAGTGGACGGCGTTAGCGTCAGAGACGAAATTGGGCTCCAAAACTCGCTTTTAGGGACCACCAATGTACTTTCAGAACTGGAGGGACGATTAGTGAAATTCAGGCATTCATGAGGGACCATTTATGTAATTCACTCTTCAAATTATGTTAGCATAATTATTAAAACAATTTTCATTAATAATTATTTAAATTAATAGTATATTTTATAATTAATCCTTTTAATAACCGTTGATGTCAAATACAATTTGTGGAACTCGACTAATTTTTTAAGGTTTTGAAGTTAACAATAAAAGAAACTCTACAAAGGTTATGACTAGGGGCGGACTTACGAGGAGTTGGATGTACCTCGTGCACCTGCTTTTAAGATATGAAAGATGTATCTGTTAAACTTTGATTGGTGCTCTGTGATATTAAAAAAAACATTAACCAAAAAAATCTTCCGAAATCAACCACAAAAACCAAAGAAGGCACCCGAAAAATCAACGAAAAAACTCAAATATTCCTCCAAAACAACCAAAAAACTTAAAAAGTTCATCGGAATCAACAAAAAAAAACTTGGATAATTCCTCGAAATAAACCAAAAAACTTAAAGAAAAGCTCTCGAAACCATGAAATTTAGCTAAAAAAACCCAATCCGACGATTTTGCGGTCTTTGAAACCACTTTACAGGTGGAACCGCTAGACAAAAAGATTAGGTCCGCCAATAGTTCTGACATGACTTGAATTGATAACCTATGAATAGCCAATTAAGCAAATTAAAAAAATGCAATAAAGAATAAAAAGTAATTGATCAAACAATTTTATGTTCTTATTATTGAATGCTAGAAGCGTACTCGTGCAATGCAGCGAGATACATCACGATTTTAATGTTTCATTTTATTTTTTTGTCAATTTACAGTACGATTTTGGATGGTTTTGAGAAGGTGATAATGTTTTTTTTTTATAAATTTATTTAATTTAGGCTTAATAATAAAATGTTTTTTATATAAAAAAATTAAGTATTTTGTTAGAATTCAATGATTATCTTATATATTTTAATGACATCTAGAAAAAATAACCAATTACATATTTAATAATATAATTAAAACAAATTTATAGTAATATAATATATTAATTAATAGTGATACATGAAAAGGTCTGCATAAAAGGAAGGGACTGCACATACCAAATTGGTGGGTGTTAGAAGTCTGCAGTAGTAATATGTATCTTATGCTTTGATACTTGTAAATTAAGAGATTTTTAAAATATTACATAAAATGATGGTACCTTGTGCCTAATAATTTGTATTTAAGAGTTTTTTATCCGTGCTTTATAAGATAGTATAGATAAAAATTTACTAGAGTTTATGTTTGAAGCGTGGGATAATTATATAAAATCATATGATGTTAATATTGACAATATATGTCATTATACTTCACATCAAACAATGAAACCACAAGTCATTGTTTTTCTTAAGGTTTGGTTCCATGTCTCTACCCTCGTTTGAATATTATTGCGTCATGTGTTATTTTATATAATTTTTTTACATCTAGAAACAAGATTTAAAACACTGATTAACATATATTTTTTTGTTTCATAATGTGAACATTTTTAACCTATTTATGATATAAAAATTATACGTAAAAGAGTTTCACATTGTGAACCTAATATACATGAAGCAACAAAATAGCTTTTTTGTAAAATTAAAAATTGTTGTAATTGTTTTCTAAAGGCAACAAAATGACCTTTTTGTGATTGAGAAATTGAAATGAATTTGTTGTGTAGGTGAAGCCACCATCTTCATTCTTCAATATATTCCATCATCTATCTTCTATAAACATATATCTACTCATACAAAAAGTAAAATTATAAAGGCTTTTATTGTACTTTCTATAAATTAAAAAGTAACTACAACTTTCAAGTATTGAAAAAATTAGTTGCAAAAGGCCTGAATATTGGACAGTTAATGTATCTCTTGTTCCCGACCCATGTTTAAGGCCCCCGTCCTTGGTCCTGCCCCCAACAAACCCCCAATAGGTTCGGAGGGAAAGAACCCCTGGTGGGTTCGAGGAAAATCAAACATATTTGTCATCGAATAATAAATGTATACACACACAGGGGTCTAATCAAATGAGAACTATTTAGTTTGTGATAACTGTGAGATCCAATGTGAGCCACATATTTAATGTAATTGATTTTATTTTTTCATTAACATGAAAGGGTAAATTGGTAATATCTTTTTTTATAACTAAGGAATCTTTGAATAATGGAATGTTTTAAATGTCCTCCTAAAAATAAGTTGTTGGTTTAATTTTATTCTGTTTTGTTAAAATATATTATTAGTTAAAATGAATTTACAAGCATTTGTTAAAATCCTAAAATTATTAGTTAAAATGAATTTTGAGTATATCACAATGGTAAGCACATTGTAATACAATAGTAATCACAATGTTCATAGTGTATCACAATGGTAATCAAAGAGTAACACAACGTTAATCACAGTGTAACACAATATATTTTGAGTGTATTACAATGGTAATCAAAGTGTAACACAATGTATTTTGAGTGTATCATAATGCTCGTTGCATGTCTCATAATGGGTAATCACAGTGTAACACAATGTATTTTGGGTATCACAATCACGATCTTTTGTATGTACCTTTATTTAACATTGTCCTTTTTTTAGGTATCACATTGTGCATCCGTCGGAATAAGGTTCACACTAGAGAGAGGAGAGAGGAGATTTTTTAATACCAAAAATGCCCTTTAAATTTAATTTCAATCAAAGTTACTAAAATTAATTATTTCCTAATTTATTCTTTAATATATGGCTCACATTGGATCCCACAGTTATCACAAACAACCAAGTTCTCCTTTGAATGACCCCCCCATATATATATATATACACACCCACCCTATATACATATATTACAAGAAATAAATAAATTAATCGGGTTGAATTAGAGGCGGGTAATGTTATCCTGACCCCGCCTCTACCCCACTTCGGGTATGAAAATAAATCTCAATCTCGTTACCCACGAAAGCGGGGAATCCCCGCCCCTACGGGTAAAATTTCCATATCTAGATGAAAAACAATTAAACAAGCATGTGTTATATTTGGTATGTGCATTGTGAGGCATGCGTCGACATTATTGTTGCGTACGTCTGAGTATTGCTTAGTAAGGGGTTGTTTGTTTTTTTAAAAAAACATCTTAATGACTTTTAAGTCTGAATCGTTCAGACCTTTTTACACACCACCTCTTATTAATTATAACTAAAATAAGATTTCAGACTTCAGATCTCTAATAAAACAAACGACACCTAAATATTGAATAATCTTTATTGCAAAATTTCGCACCATATGATTTGAATTATTTTATTTATTAAATATACACAATATTTTCAAGATAAATTACATATCAGATATCTAAGTCTTATCATTTTATATTACCCAATGAACAAATAAGATATGTCAAATTATCAATAGATGAATAACAGAAGATTCAATTAAATGCAATTTTAAATTAAAAAAAACTTGTAAAAAATATTATAAAATAATATATATTGAATAAATATTGGGATCCATGGGTTATATAGTTTATTTTCATTTTTTATGAGACTAGAAGCGTACTCGCGTAATGCAGCGAGATACATCACGATTTTAATGTTTCATTTTATTTTTTTTTCGATTTACAGTACGATATTTGATGGTTTTGAGAAAGTGATAATGTTTTTTTTTTATAAATTTGTTTAATTTAGGCTTAATAATATAATGTTTTTTATATAAAAAAAATAAGTATTTTGTTAGAATTCAATTATTATCTTATATATTTTAATGACATCTAGAAAAAAAATAACCAATTACATATTTAATAATATAATTAAAACAAATTTATAGTAATATAATATATTAATTAATAGTGATATATGGAAATATCTGCATAAAAGGAAAGTCCTGCATATACCAAATTGGTGGGTGTTAGAAGCCTCCAATAGTAATATGTATCTTGTGCTTTTATACTTGTAAATTAAGAGATTTTTAAAATCTTGCATTAAATGATGGTATTTTATGCTTATTAATTTGAATCTAATAGTTTTTTATTCATACTTTATAATACTAGAAGTGTACTCGCGCAATGCAGCTAGATATATCACGATTTTAATGTTTCATTTTATTTTATGTTTTTTGTCGATTTACATTACGATTTTGGATGGTTGTGAGAGAGTGATGATGATTTTTTTTATATAAATTTGTTTAATTTATACTTAATAATATAATTTAATATATTTTGGTTTAATAATATAATTTTTTTTATAAAATATTCTGTAACATTTTTTAATTATATTTTAGATTTTTTATATTTAAAATATGCTGAGAGTTATTTTAGGGGAGTTAAAGTGGGAAATGATTTTAGAGGAGTTAAAATGGTTAGAGATGATGATTGAAAATTAATGAATAGCATTAAATGTAGTACATACAACTTTTATGGTTGTTTTTTAAGTAATTAACATTAAATAGCGGTACATTAAGCTTTAAAACTTGTATTTACTGGTTAGAGATGATGATTGAAAATTAATGAATAGCATTAAATGTAGTACATACAACTTTTATGGTTGTTTTTTAAGTAATTAACATTAAATAGCGGTACATTAAGCTTTAAAACTTGTTTTTAAGAGTTTTTTATGTCATATTTATAATATAGTATAGATAAAAAGAAGTCAATGGTGCACATGAGAGAGGCCTTTGTTGAAAGGGCACCCCTTAAAGTGCACAAAGGTGAAAGGTGACCCTTCAAATATACTCTATCACTAAATCCTTAATCATGCATTTTCACACACGCACATACATACATACATATATATATATATATATATATATATATATATATATATATATATATATATATATATATATATGAAAACCAGTATTATATTGGAAACTTTAAAAACCGAAATCAACCAATTAGTGAATTTTTTTTAAATTTTTTTTTAATTGAAAAAGGTTATTTTTGTCTTTTACATTATTTCATAATATATATGGTAACTATTATTATTATTATATTAATAATTATTTAATTTTAATTTAGCTTATATATGGTAATAATAATCATTGATTAATTTAAAAATGAGATATTTAATTTAGGTAAATTATTTAATTTTAATTTAGCTTATATATGGTAATAATGAAACAATAATGCTAACACGATAAACCTGATTAATCTATTTTCATTATGAAACAATAATGCTAACACGGGAACCTGATGAATCTATTTTCATATACGGATATGCAACTGAACAGGTAATGAAACAAAAATGGGAACTTAACAAAAATGACACAAATTCATCATGTTTCATTATGAAACAATAATGCTAACACGATGAACCTGATGAATCTATTTTCATTATGAAATAATAATGCTAACACGATGAACCTGATAAAATTTGTAATCCAATGAATCTGTAATCCACAAATTCATTCTGTTTCATCACAATATTAGATTGTGTGGGAAAATTTATAATAAAATGAAATTAAAAAAATATTTTCTTACATTTTAAAAGGAAAATAATTTTTTTGATGAAAAGACAAATGCTCCTCATTTTCATAGTAAAAAAAATCAAAATTTAGATTGCGTGGGAAATTTTATTTTGGTTTCAAGTAATCTAAATAAAATAAACCTTTTTGCCATACTTGAGACACAAAATCAAAAGACATATTTACCCTTTTCATCTATTATTTATTATTAATAAATTAATTAATTTACTATCATATATAATTCAAATGAATATTAACCATTGATTATAAAGATTAATGGCTGAAATTTGGTTTCCAAAGTTTCCAATGAAACTTGGTTTCCAATTGATACCACCCCTATATATATATATATATATAATAACATTTGAAGGTTGATATTATATAATTTTTGGCTTTTATTTAGGGAATTTAATTAAAATACCTTTTTTTGAAAAATCAGTACCCAATAATGCCCCCAATCTTGTTATTTTTGCCAAAATACCTCACATGTCCGCGTTTGGTTTGTTTCACGTGGGTATGGTCCGCGTTTTGTGCAATTCAAGTCATTGAATTGTAATTTTTATTATATATTTACAGTTTATACTCCTATAATTATTTAGTTAATTTACTTTATACCTTTTATTTTTCTATTATTCATTTTATATTTTTATCATATTAACACACATAATCGTATATTAACTAAAATACGTTTTAATTTTAACAAGTTATACCATTATAATCGTCTCTTCGATACCTTCGAAATGAGCCCAATATTGAATATTTTTTGATTTAATTATTTTATTATATCATATATATTAAAAATACGTTTTTATATATCATAAAATTATTTAACGTATTTTAGTTAATATACAATTAGATGTGTTAATATGATGAAAGTGTAAAATAAAAAATAGAAAAGTATAAAGTATAAAGTAAACTAACTAAATAATTATAGGTGTATAAAATTTAAATATATATGATATATAATAAAATAATTAAATAAAAAAATATTCAATATTTGGCTAATTTCGTAGGTATCGAAGAGACGATTATAATGATATAACTTGTTAAAATTAAAACGTATTTTTAACGTATTTTAGTTAATATATGATTATATGTGTTAGTAAAAAAAACGATATTATACCATTTGACTAAAAATAACGATATTTTAGTAAAAATAACGATATTCTATCATTTTACTAATAACGATATTTTAGTAAAAACAACGATATTCTACCATTGGACTAAAAATATCGTTATTAGTAAAATGGTAAAAAAAAGAATAACATAAATTATGAATAATTTGTCAAAAAATATGTAGTATATATATGATATATAATACGTTTTATGTTTTATGGTAAAAAGAAAAATAACATATGCATACGTTTATACGTTTTATGTAGTACATATGATATATAATTAAATAATTAAATCCAAAAATATTCAATATTGGGCTCATTTCGAAGGTTTCGAAGAGAAGATTATAATGATGTAACTTGTTAAAATTAAAACGTATTATTTTAACGTATTTTAGTTAATATACGATTTTATATGTTAATATAATGAAAATGAAAAATACAAAAGTAAAAGATATAAAGTAAACTAATTAAATAATTATAGGGGTATAAAATGTAAATATATATTAAATATCACAATTCAATTAAAGGGATATGTCCATGTTTTATGAACTTTTATCCCCATGTCCGCGTTTTATCCCCCAACCCCGCGTTCAACAGTGGAAACGCGGCCCCAACCCCCGTTTCTACCCACACGCGGACCCAAACAGTGTCACCCCATGTTTTTTGAAAAAACGCGGCAAAAAACGCGGACATATGGAGTATTTTGGCAAAAATGATAAGATTTAGGGCATATTGGGCACTGATTTTTCAAAAAAGGGTATTTTAATTAAATTCCTTTTTATTTATTCAATATTCTTTTATCAGGGCATATATTTGGGTAAAAGTTGATTATCGGTAACCCCAATCGAGCTCACACGAAATATGTCTTTAAGGACACTAAATGAAGGGAGCATTTTTTTTGGCTCACTTAGCGGCTACTGCTAATGTCGTTGCCCCCCCCGGGGGGGGGGTATCAAACCTAAGACATGTCTTGTATTTGGACAAAGTCGTTACACCTCTTTGTCAATTAAGTTACATGTTATTGGCTTTATCAAGACATATATTACAATGTGTGTGTATATATATATTATATATATATATATAGAGAGAGAGAGAGGGAGGGAGGGAGAATCAAACGAGAACATTAACTATTTAAAAGAACACGAGAACTAACAAAATAATTAGTAATTTTACATTAACACTAAAAAAAACAAACGGACCTGAAGCCGCGGCCAAAGTCCCTTTTTCGTGTGTTAATATAAAATCACTAATTTTGCATGGTTCTCGTGTTCTTTTAAATAGATTTTGTTCTTGTTTGAACCTGACTCTATATATACGTGTATATATATATATATATATATAGATAGAGAGAGAGAGAGATAATTTCATATACAAACCCTCTAATTAGTACTATAAACCATGCAAAGGTGTGCTAATTTAGAAAATTTGAGGATTTGGAAAAAAATTGCTCTAAAAAGCATGTTAAACTCTCTTCTAAAATAAAGAAATAATAGAGAAATCTATAAATACAGAAAGAAAGAAAAAAAAGAAAGAATATATAACATATATGTTAGGAATACTCCTATGGTGAACATCAAGGTTTTAAAAATAAATTTCCCAAAATTAAAACAAAACGATTTTTTTTTAATATTTTACCCAATATATTCAAATTTCAAAATACATAATTAATATTTTTTCTTTTTCATTACACTTTTTCTTTAGAGTATGCACTTAGATACTATATGGACCACAAAGGTGTATATATACCCTTGGTGGCCTCCATGTTACAACATCAAATGTTTGTGGTACAAGCTTCTTCAATTTCATTGCTTTAAAGTTATTCTTAAATACACTTTTCTAACTTTAATTCAAATATCAGTTATATCAATTTTGATCATTGTAACATTTTTATCGACGTGAATTTAACTTATATAAGGTTATACCGAATAATTACGTGACATTAAGGGGTTGTTTGGTTTGTATTCCATTAAGTAATGTATGAATAAAATTGTCTATGTAGATTAATCTGTTTGTATAGATTGAGAAAGTTTTTGTTTGGAAGGATTTTTTCGATATATAAAAGAAGTGTGTCTTTTTAATTACGAGAGCAGGTTTGGGAAAAAAAAACTTAACTTTCTGCATAAAGAATTTCCCCTTTAGATGCTTACCGAATAAATCATTTTCTATATAATTAAGCCATTATCAAATAGTCATGTATAGTTGAACGAATAAGTTCTGAATCCCATTAAACTGTTAATAAACATACCCTAAGTCTAATGTAAATTATTATTTTAGAACAAATGCTTAATGTTTTAGGTCTTTTTCAAGACAAACAAAATATAAAATTGAAAAGAAATATAACTAAAAACTAGGCGAATTATAAGAAAATATAACGTATTTTAGTCTGCTTTTTATTTTGTATAACATATTTTGTTGTATTTTCAAATGTATACCAAATACGTAAATGTTTAAGATGTATAAAATTTAAAAAATACATTATATAAAATAAACATAAAATTTAAATATGTTGTAATTTTTATACAATTTATGATTTTAATTTAAATGAATTAATTAATAAAAGAAAATTAATTAAAATAGTAAATTTTCACTAATGGTTTTACTTCTAGCCATTTCTCTCAGTGGTTTACCAAAATAGTCACATGTCCGCAAAAACATAGGTCCGCAATTGCGAAGGTGGTTTTTTGCGGGCATAAAGTGTAAGTTTTGAAAGTCCAGGGGTCAGGTCCGTAATTGCAGATGTAGCGTTTTACGGAAAGGGGTATAAAATATAATTATTTTTTGTCGTTTAGTTAGGCCCACAATTATGGACCTAGGTTTTTTGCAAACCTATGACTACTTACATAAAACCGAAAGAGAAATGACTAAGAGCATCTCCAACAACTTTTCCAAAATGAAGAAAAATGAGATATAATTTTGCTCCAACAGATTCCCCAAAACTATTCCCAAAATGGAGAAAATAGAAGAGAGAATAAGTTTTTCTCCAAACATAAAGATAACCCCAAAAATGATTACTACATGAAAGCACCAATTAAAAACTTGGAAAGTAGATATTTAGAGAGAGAAATAATATTTTAATAGACGAATGAAATATTTTAGTATTATAATCAATATTGTATTCTCTAAAATGAAAAATCTGTTGGAGATGAATGCAATTTTTTTTGGAGATTTTAACTTTTGTTTCTTCATTTTGGAGAATCTGTTGAAGATGCTCTAAGAAGTTGTTTGACAGTTGCTGAATGGTTTGGTGCAGAATGATTAAGAGACTCTTATGATATAGTGCGAAATGAAATATGGTTGTTTGTTAACTGTTAAGAATGAAATAAGGGCTCTGATTGGTTGAGACATGGTCAAGATACAAAATCATTCAGAGGGTTTTGGAACCATTAAGAGGCGGACATTTTTTTTTTGTCAAACAATATTTACCTCTTAACAATTCCGAGTTTGCCTCTTAATGAAACCATTAAGAGGTAAACAAAAAACCCCTAAAAGGTAAAACCATTGAAAAAAAAATTCGATATTTTAATTAATTTTCCATAAATAAAATTTTGATGGTCCGTAAAGGTGATTTGAGAGTTATTCCAAAAGAACATTTTGGATGGGTATCAACTCAAGAGTAGCAAGTGCAAAAATATGGACCATCCAAAGAATCCGATTTGAATCGGATCGTTTAATACCACACTTTTATTTTATGAAATATAAAAATGTGTACGTCGAATTTATTTTGATGTTGTAATTTTATAATTACTGGATTAAAATGAGTTAAGTACAAACAACACCATACCGCACCGTATTTAGCAGTGCAGTTTTTTGTGGTTTGAGGCATATGTTGTGCATTTTGACCCTAAATTGCACCGCAAACACCCTACCCTACTAAGCAGTGATGCGTTTAGATCATCTCAAATAGGTTCTCCAAAAAAATTCCAACATAAAGAATTAGAACTCAAAAACATAAAAAAATTACATTCATCTTCAAATTGAAGATTCTATTTTTTTAGAAACTAAAATACTAATTATATTATTAAATAGTTTATACATGTAATAAAATATTATTTCTTTTTCATAATTATTTAACATTAAAGTTTTTTATTTGTAAGAATATAATAAAAATGTTTCTCTCAAATGATAATCATTTTTGAAGAGTTCAAACTTGGATAAATTCGCACACATTCTCTCTCATGTTTTCTTCATTCGGGAGAAAGTTTTAGAGAGTCATTTAGAAAAATGACCTTAAATTAGTTTTTAATTAAATTCATGACCTCCTGACCTATTCAAGAAAAATGGGTTTATACTCATGAGAAGGTCATGGATTTAATTAAAATCTCATTTAAGGTTATATACCTAAAAATCTCAAGTTTTAGAGAATCCGTTGAAATAAAAATTTGTCAAAATCTCCATTTAAAAAGATCTGTTACACATGCTCTTAGCAATAGAGATGCATTTAGGGTCTGTTTGTTAGCAACTTAATGAACTTAAGGGGCTCACAACTTATTTAAACGGTCATACATGATTATTTGGTAGTGGTTTAATGATATAGAAAGTAGATTATTCAGTAAGCTTTTAGGGAGAACTTTACGTAGAAAGCCAAGTTTTTTCGAACTCTCCCAATTAAAAACACGCTCATTCCATATATAGAAAAACACTCTAAACAAAACCTTCTCAGTCTATTCAGATACATTAATCCACACAGATAACTTTATTCATTTAGAACTTGATAAAAAACCAATCAAACAGTCCCTTAATCTAAGGACCTGTTTGTTTACCTCTTAATGGTTCCATTAAGAGACAACCTCTTAATCGTTAAGAGGTAATTTTTGTTTGGCAGAAAAATTGTCTGCCTCTTAATGGTTCCAAAACTCTTTAAATGATTTTGTATCCTAACCCTCCCTTAACCATTAAAAAACAACCGTATTTCTTTTTGCACTATATCATAAGAGCCTCTTAATTATTCTGACCATTTAATCATTCTGTACTAAACCATTCAACAACAATTGTTTATTTGCTAAATAAAAGGACAATTTTGTCATTTTGGTTTTATAAAGGTGGCTGCCACGGGAGAGGGATGAGTTGGCGGCGCTTTTCAGTCACCAACTTCCCATGACCTTGAAAACACACCTGTTCATTTAATACAAGTCAAAACCACCAACTTTGACTTCCAAATTATACATTAAATTATTTATTTATATTACTATTTTAAGATAAAATTAGAATTTAATATTGAAATATAAGAAACACCAGGAATAGAAAAAAGTCCATCAAAATCAACAAAAAATAACTTTAAAAAAAATCTCTCTAAATTAACTAAAACAACTGAAAAAGTCCCTCGAAACACTGAAATTCAGCTAAAAATACATCAACCTTACGCCTAAGACGTAGTCTTTCATCTTGCTCAAAAGGGCGATTATTTTTTAAAAATATATTTTATTCTCCAATTTGAAACATATGGCTTTTCCATAGTCAACGTGGTCGACTTTCCCATATGATCAAACTGTAACTTTATGGGTCTTTAATCTACCTTCAATTTGCATCCATCCAACAAAAATTATGAGTTCGTCACTTACTGAAAAACACGTATTTTGCTCCATAAATACAAAGTTGTTCATGCTACCGCATCACCAAGACTCTTTTATAGGAATCATATGCATACATACACAATAACATATTACCAAGGAGTAATTACCCCAACAGTATCCGGGTTATTAATAAATTATAACTTTCTTGGAGGATAAGGATTCAAAGCTTACCATAGGTAAGAATTACATGTAAGCATTTTTTTGTATATAAATATAGTAGTATACTGTAATAAACAACCAGTATATCAAGTTCGAAAGCACCAGTCAATCAGTTACTTACTCGGATTATCTCAATGTATAAACAATTCTATCTTTCCAGTGAAGTATACTGTTTCACGGATCGATGATCTAAAAAGACAGTGTCACTTCAACCATCGTCTTTTTTAAGAGCAAACATCTCGACCTCAAACTTCGAATATGCTTTTACACTACAAGATTTTGCAATGACCTATTCAAAATGGCAATAAAACGAAAGCTAATTCATCAAGATTCACATGTGAAGATCAATCCACATAGCCCATAATATTTTAATATTTAAGCAAATATTGGGCAATTGTATAAGGTACCCATTGGGGCAGAAGACCAACAAGAAGTGGTTTTTATGGGCCCATTGATTCATTAACATTTCATAATTAAGGAAAAATGGCACAAATAGTAATTTTGGCAGACGATATTTACCTCTTAATTATTTCTCTCCCAAAATTTTAAAAAATCGTCACTGTAAGTAACTATTCCTCAACTTGCGAGAAGGGGCTTGATAAGTTAAACAATGCATGCCCACTTGCGAAACTCGCCTGGACCCACTTGCGGAACTCTCATTCAAACTTCAATTACGGGCCCACTTCACACAAAACTTGTCTTTTATTTTAGAGTAAACTACGATTTTCGTCCTTGTGGTTTATAACCATTTTCGTCCCTTGTTAAAGTAGTAAAATACTAAACAAACACACACACACATCTTAACCGTCGGATTCATGATCGGTGGTTACAATAGATATGGGGCCTAATATTTTTAATTAAAAAAAACAGAAAAATTAAAATAAAATAACCGTCGATCATGAATCCAACGGTTAAGATGTGGGTTGCAAGGGTTGCAACCTTTTTCAGGGTTGCAAAATATCCTTCCACTATATATATTGTTAATTGTGGGTGTCCGGGCCAGCTTGAACATAACTCGACTAATCCCAGGGGGACTAGAGAATAGCCATAAAAATCCCATTAGCGTTGCAGGACTAGGACTCAAACCAGTGACCTCTTAGGAGAATCTCCAAGTCCCAAACTTATTGCCAGTTGAGCTAACCCCGCAAGGTCATTAATATATGCCAAATAATTTAGTTATAACTTATCTTAAAATACTTCCAACATATCATATTTAAATTTCAAATACCCTCCAAACCCAATTAGTAACGTTACGATTCTTGACAGGTGAAACATAAAATGACTTCAATTGATCGTCTTGCACCACTAAGGGGCTGTTTGTTTTTTAAAAATACCTCTTAATGGCTCTTAAGTCTGAATTGTTTAGATCTCTTGATATTTAGACTGTTTGTTTTTTTTCCAGTTTCTAGAACCTCTTAATGACTCTTAAATACATTTGAAATAAGAAGTGGTGACCTAACTTATTAAAATCTCTTATCGCTGCCTAATTTCATATGCTAATTTTTCTCTCAAGACTCCTCCAGACGTTACAAAAATAAAAAGTCTTATTGTTCAAATTTTAGACTTTAGCACCACCTCTTATCGATCAGAAGTGAAATAAGACTTCAAACATCTTAAAAAGCAAACGCCACCTAAGTATATAAGATGAGCAACATAACAAGAATACAAAAAAAGCCATTACACATCAAGGTTCATAGCCAATTTTAATTTTTGAACACGTCATAAAGGGGATGTAATTTTAAATCATACTGAAGGTTAAAGTGGTAATTTTCTCTCATTTAGACTGTCCATTCAGAATACTTCCCAAACATCCATTTTACATTCTGAACCAAATCATACAAAACCTCTTAATAATTTCGACCGCTTAATCATACTGCACCAAATCATTCAACATCTGCCAAACAACCCCTAAGTTGTGTGGAGTGTTCTTAACGAAACAAAAGAGCCGAAGCCCGAACGTGGTCCAAAAAAAGCCTGGGCCTAGTAACTCCGAGGTCCAGGCAATTCTTAAAGCCCAATTAGGCCACGTTTTTTTTCCTGCAAAGCTCGACCCGAAACCCCCGGAAAATCCAATAAACCCTATTTCACACCCAAAGCCTGACCCAACTGGGGATTTTAGATTCGATCTTTTTTTGCTTATTAAAAAGGAGCTTGGAAGGCACGGGTCTCATGCATCTCTAAGACGAATCATAAAAAAAACTAATGTAAACATACACACAAACACACATTATATATAAGATTTTAGACCGATACACGAAACCGAACAACACGAACACGTTGTTTTCAAATACGTACTCATAACAACCACCACACACGAAACCGGGCTTACTTCTATGGTTCAGGGTTCTTCACACTCACATCCATACTCGACGTATTAACCAACTTAAGCTTCGAACGGCTAATAAAACTAGAAACCGTGTCGTTAAAACTATCGCACCTAGTGACAGTCGTTTCAACGCCAACATCCGAAGGGCATCTCATCTTCATCTTCATCCCATCAAAATAACTATTATACTTCTCCTCACTAAAAGTCTTCTGACCAACATCTCTATCGTTAAAGTGTTTAAACGGCTTTACAACAAGAGTTGCGGAACAGAGTGGAGACGGAGAAGAGGAAACGCGTGTTTGTGGTGTCGGGTAATCAAAGGTTGATAACGAAGGCTTCGGAACATCGTTTTTCTTTGGCAAACGGCGAGACCTACCAAAGGCGGCTCTGAATATCTTTTCACAGTAACTCATAGCACGAGGTTTAATTGATCGATCTTTTGCCATTGGGTTCACGAGCTCGTATGAAAGATATTGCGAGAACTTATGGCTATTTAAAGGGACATCCACATTCAAAAGGTGAATATGCTACAGGAGCTTAAATCGGAGTATTTTAGCTTGCTAATCGAACACGAGGAAATATGTTACCGAAAAAGGTTTCGGGAAATTCCCACTTAAATCTTTTAGCAATTTTCTAACAGAAATTCTACTCACACTTCTAGATGCTTAGATTCAGAAAGCACAATTCGTACCAAAGGGCGAAGGCGGTAATTCGGGTTATTTTCTCGTGCTTAAATTGGTTCCACCCTTTTCCTGTTCTTTCCTTAATCTAAGCCAAAAAAGTACCCATCATTCATCAAGCTGTAGGTAGAATCAGATTCTGGGATTGTTTAATCTTAAGAGAAGCTAAAACTAGGAAAAGCTCCATGTAGGAAAGCAGATGCAAATTCCTTGGCCTACTGTTGAGCCTTTTGTACTGTTAGGCTGAACAGTAGGTGCAGAAGTCGTTTCAAAAGTGATGATTGTTAGGCCTAATGAATGCAGTAGGTTGCATTCATTACGCCAAACAGTAGGTGCGCGGATTCCTTGGCCTATATTTAATTAAGATTGTTGCATTCATTAAACAGACAGCTATGGATATCTTTAATGTAGGAAGGAAGGAGTGCTAACCTTGTTTGTTTTCGTATCTTCATCAATCTTGGAGTCGAGCGTGAATTTGCTCCTAAATGGACCTTTCAAGCACCCATCAAATTTGCTTATGGGTTCCAACATCCGTTCATTGAAACTTTACCTACGATGCACACATTAAATGATCAAATAAAGAATGGTCTATGCATTTACAAAGAGACCAAACTAAAAACACCCAGTAAATCCCACTTGAATGTAGGCTCGGGGGGGGGGGGGGGGGGGGGGTAAGATGTAGGCAGACCTGACCTCTACCTATACAGCGGACGGAGGTACCCGTGCTCCCATCCACTCCCGGTCATAGGGTGCAGATAATGGAGCTTAGAGTTTGCGTATCACACAAATCATTATGAATTACATCGATTAACTTGGATTCTCGTGCAATAAAAGGAAAAGGTAGTCTTGTGATCTTAGTTACCATAGATGTTTTGCAATCTACAACGTATATAGTGCATACATACCATAAGAATGAATCAAAGAAAGATCGGATATCTCTCAACTTTTGATAATTAACATGTCCTAAGTGATTATGCCACAAAATAGAAATTTCAAGAACACTTTTAGACATAAGGAGAAGCACTCATCATACTATTATGAATAAGGTTCAACTTAAACAGACCAACATGGGCATAACCTTGCCGACAATACCCCACCCTTTAAAACTACAACGTTACAAGCCACTTACACTTGCTTGAACCCATACCGGCAGCCACTTACACTTGCTTGAACCCATATTGGCAGCCACTTACACTTGCTTGGACCCATATCGTTGCGATACATACTTGTCCCCTTTTGTCCCACCAATAATGTGTACCAATCACGTGAATACACATCAGATTTTTATTTGATATAACTTTATTTAATGCATGTTCATATTCTCTTCTGAAGATGTGTATCCATTTAATTGGATGGGTACATTCAGAGAGAATGTTAATATGCATTAAATAAAGTTATATTAAGTAAAATCTGATGTGTATGGACAAAGAGCGGAAGGTAATAATTTCTATTATTGGGGGCGGTTCGTTAGCAGCTTAACGAGCTTAGTGGGACTCACAACTTATTAGGTCAACTATACATAGACTGTTTGGTAGTGGTTTATTAAGTAAGCTTTTTAAGAGGGAATTTTATATAGAAAGCCAAGTTTTTTTCCAGAACTGCCCCTCTCAATAATGTAAGCAATTTTGGTCTACTTTATCCATACAAGGCTTAATGAAAACCAACCAAAACAGCCCCAAGATACATTAATGTACGCAATTTTGGTCTACTAATTAAGGTAAAAGGGAGTGATCATTTAAATGATAGTATCTTATGTTAGGAATTGGGGATTGGAGATGATTCGTAGACCGGATAATCTCTTTGGATCGTGAAAGTTCACTTTCCAAATGATATTTCGTCCCCTATAGCCTTGGGTATCACGAATTTCGTATTGACATAATCCAAGAGAAACTCTAATCTCAAAGGCTGTAATGAAAGATTGAGTCATTATATACACCCAAACTCTCGTTTACATATTTATATGAGAGATTGACAGTTATGAATGGTTAAAACACAACTACATGGCAGTTATAACCAGAGATTGAGGGTTATGGACTGTTAAAACGGTTAAAACACAACTACATGGCAGTTATAACCGTTAACGGATAAGGTTTAGGAGCAGTTACATTAGAATCAGAAGCAACGTCCAGATCTAGGTCATGGTCCAGAGCTCTGATTGCTCTATTTGGTTTCGTCAAATTTCTACCAGTAATTTCTGGAACAGTTTGAAGAAGGAATCTAACCTTCTGAAATTCGTCAAATGTGATAAAAAGACAACATTTGTAGGTGTGCACTCTGCCTTCTAACTTCCTAACTCACTTTATGTTTGTCTTATCATCTAATCGATCTTACGTAAATCATAAATCACAATCACACTAAAATGATTGATGAGCAACCGAACGGAAAATGACAAATTAGATCATGTATGTGATTCAATTAACACGTAGCTTAATTACAATCACTAACGTACGCGTAATGTAGAGAACTTACGTTCGCGTGAAAGTAGCCATGGATCTGAATCTCCACCATTGATTCGAAGCTGTTGCGTTGTCATTTCGCGAAACCTCGATTCAATGATAGGAAAACCAGATACCGATACAACAGATTCTCGACAAAACGAGTGTAATTGAGAGAAGAGTGTGATCAAAAGCCTCGAATTAGGGTTTCTGAAAGCAACAGAAGCCATTGCTGGATGGAGAAGAGGGAAAGGGGTTTTGCTGGGGTTTACGGATTGGGCATGATAACCTGAATCGGATCATCCATGGGTTTGACTTCTATTTTTGAAACGGATAATCCATAAGAACAGCTGTCCAACATTTGTCAACACCGAAACGGATAAGACAAAACAGATAACATCTGTCAAGACCGAAACGGATAAGACAGAACAGATAAAATGACCAATTTACCTCTGTTTTATATCTGTTTTATATTTTGATTTATTTATGTAATTTATTAAATTATAATAAAATGACACCAAAATAAAAAGTTAAATAAGTCAAAAGAATATTGTGAGGACAACAAGTGAAAGTTTAAATAACATAAAATACAATAAATAAAATTTAAATAATGAATAAGATGTAAAAAGGGAGACGTTTTTGATGTTTCCGAAGAAAATTAAGTTTTATTTTGAAATTATATTAATAAAATATAAGTATGTTTCAGCTTGTTCCATGGGGGTGGGCTGGAACAAGCCTGTTCCAGTTTGTCTTTGTTTCTGTCTCTTCAACATAAAAGTTCTGCCAAACGTGAAACAGTGATCACTGTTCTGTTCTGTTCAATCCAGTTCAATGTACCAAACGCACCCATAATGGCTGGGCTCTAAAATGGTCTTTTGAGATCGATATTGAAAATTTGCAAAATAAGAAGTTAAGAACCGTAGTAGACTTCAATTTAAGTCGTACACGAATCGTTTGGTAGAAAGTTTGTTTATGTTTGTCTATTTGATAAATGAACGATTATAAACAATTTTTTTTGTTCGTTTAGTTAAATAAACGAACATGAACAATGATCTTGTTCGTTCATTTACGTTCATAAACATTCGTTTAAGTTTCATTTGGGGCGGATACTGGTCTCCCGTTCCCATGATGCGGTTGGTCTAAAAAGAAGTCCCCTTTGACGGACGCACGACTAGTGGTGGTTGTCAAAGGCTTTCGTGTTCGTTTGTATATATAAATATACAAATATATTTATATATATTAATATGTAAAATCGTTAATTAAATTAAATTTTTAGAATTCTTTTTTTATCCCTCTAAATTTATCCGGCTTTTCATTTTGTTTTGTTATTTTTTAGGAACGAAATGATTTAATGGTGGTTGTTCATTTGTTCGTTCGTTCATTTATGTTTGTTCGTTTACTTTCATTTAGCATCTTAACAAACGAACATAAACCGACACGAACAACCATATTTTCTTAATGAACAAATATGAACACAAAAAATTACGTTCATTTACCATTTGTGTCTATTCGTTTGTTTGGTTATGTTAAACGAACGAACAAGAACAAGCCTCCGTTTGTGTTCGTTTACAGTCCTAATTGACCATTAACCCCAAAAGTGGCAGATTTAAAAGTTTTGCCGAGCGAGTGCACCTTCGATGTGGATCAAAGACCCGTAAAGTAGTCTGATATGTTTTTAGCCGAATTCCACCTTTTCGAGGGATTTTTAAATGTTTTTTTGGTTAATTTCAACCGACTTTCTCGGGTTTTTGGTTAATTTCGAGGGATTTTTTCGATTTTTTCGGTTTTTTGTTGTATTTCTAATATCTCAGAGCACCGCTCAAAGTTTAGTAGGTGCACCTTTCATATCTTCAAAACAATTTACCTACAAAATTCAGTTGAGCAGTTGCACGGGACCCCGGACAATACATACATGAATATGTCCGCCCCTGAACCCAACCAATTACAGATAACTGGTTATGGTTACAAATTTTCCGGTTGGCAACCGGTTATAACCAGGGTCGAGACCGGCTTAACCGGTTACGTTTTCCGGTCACGTAACGCGACCCATTATTGACCGGTTATAGGCTCGACCCGTCACCTGATTTGCCCATCTCTAGCCTTGACGATAAAAGAACGAACCAAATCGTTATGAACTCAAAACGTAACTCATTCAACACCCGGAATCGACAATGCAACACTCTAGAACTAGAAATCGAATCATTTTATATAAAGAATGATGGTTCAAAGTCCCAATAATCGGTTATCGTACATATTCTTTGGTCAACACATACGCAACTTTTCTTCCATCGTCATCGATGAAGCGATTACCGAAACCGCATCGAATAACGCTACGAAAAGCAACAAACAAATTTCGCAAAGAACGCGAAATCATGGTTCGAATGTACAATCTTTAAACAGCCAATATACCCGACCGCTCTTCGGGACTACCTTCTCGAGTTCCAACTTGACTCCCTTTTCGTGAACTCCGTCTTGTAGCAACTACCGGATAATCATCATCGTAAACATCCATCGATGGATCAATCTCTCCGTCTTTGAAAACCGGATGTATATAAGCGTCTTGGAGATACAGTTTCAGGTTCAGATGCGGCTCCGTCGCCTTTTCCAGCGTATCCTTGATCATTGCATCCTGTAATCGAGGTTAGTAACGTAATCGTCGAAAACATAAAGGGTAGTTTCGTCTTTTCACATGGGTATCGTTAGAGATTTCTAACCTGTAACGGGAATTTTCGGAATGCAGATTCGAACCGGTTCTTGCAGAACCGATGGAACCAGAAGGTTAAGAAAGGTAGTACGAGAAGGAAAGGTGTCGAGTTTGTCGCGTTTTTTGTGCTCAGCAATCCTAACAACGTAAATTGTGAAATCATCAAACCGATAACGATACGCCGATGAACATCCGGCCAAAACGATGCCGCACTCTCGTACCTCTGGTGGTACACATTGATGATCTGATGCCATAAAGCAAATTCAAGAAATCAAATGTTAGTTGCAATTCAATTCCATTCACTACAACAACATTGTCTTTAAAGAACGCTAAATATCGTCTAAGGGTCTGTTGCTTAATCGCTCAGCTATACATGACTGTTTGGTAGTGGCTTAATTAGGGGTGTAAATGAGTCGAGCTTTTAACGAGCTACTCGAGCTCGAGCTTAATTATTCTCGAGCTCGAGTCGATCTCGAACACAAAATAGGAGTCGTTTAACTTAACGAGCCGAGCTTTATAACACCAATGTTCGACTCAGCTCGTTCGAAATCTCGATTCAATTTTTTGAGTCGAGCCAAGCCATTCGAGCATACCTTTTTTCGAGGCAAACATGCTCATATATTTATTAATCATACAATAAAAATATAAAAATTATCGAGCTCAAGCCGATAAACTAGGTAATAGCTCGCGAGAACGAACCCACTGAGGTTTAATCAGGGTTGATGTCTTACGGTCATAATTTGCCATGGGATTAGTCCAGGCATAAGGACACCCTTCTAAAAAAAACGAACCCATAAACGAGCAGCGAGCTCCATAACTCAAAAAAAATTCGAGCTCGAGCCTACATTGAAAAAGTTGATCGAGTTTGAGCTCGAGCTCGAGCCCAGTATTAATTTTTTGAGCCCGGCTCGATTAACCACTACTCGACTCGACTTGTTTACACCCCTAGGCTTAATAATATAGATAGTGGCTTATTAAGTCATGTATAGATAAAGTTGTATGTGTTGATTAATCTGTCTGTATAGATTGGGAAGGTTTTTATTCGAGAGGGTTTTTCATATATTGGATGAGCGTATTTTTTATTACGAGAGGCATGTTTGGAAAAAAAAACTTGGCTTTCTACATAAAGCTCCCTTCTATAAGCTTACTGAATAAGCCATTTTCTATATCATTAAGCCACTATCAAACAATCATGTATAGCTGACAGAATAAGTTGTGAGGCTCATTAAGCTCATTAAACTGCTAACAATAGGCCCTATTCAGTAAGCTTATAGGGGGAGCTTTATGCAGAAAGCCAAGTTTTTTCCAAACCTGCCCCTCCCAATTAAAAAATACGCTCCTTCCATCTATAAAAAAAACCCTCATAAACACAAACCTTCCCGATTTATACAGATACATTAATCCACACGGACAGCTTTATAGTGATTGTGCTTCAAACAACATAAATCATGTTACCTGATGACGGAAAACCAAATAGGAGAAGGCAAAGAAGATGATGATGAACGGTAGGAGTATCGGGGTGACGGTAGAGTACACAAGTCCAAGCAAGAAGTACAACTGCATACGAGGCTCGGTTACGGGCCAAAGCAACGAACCGGGATCCATGGCCTCCTCTCGGTCCTTCTCGGTTTTCACCAAGAAAATGTTCTTCAAGTGATACATAACCAACGGAACCAGCCTCAGGATCTCCGCAGCGATACCCGCCCAACCATCGACCATTATGTACGTGATAAAGAACGTTGCTTTCATCGGAATCGACACGCCGACGGTTTTAGGAATCCTGGATCAAGTAACGAAACGATTTCAATATCCGGTTTTGATTATCACTACGACAAAATTGGGTTTATAGAACGCCACCAATTTATAAGTATCCTAATAGACTACTTTATAAGACTTAATTCATAGGACTAAAAATATAAAGCGTCCGCCGTCCTATCTAAAGGCGTTGTAATAAGTTTATTGGACGCTTTTGGACGTTTTAACAAGTTTTTTAGGACATTTTTAGTACAAAGCGTCCCATTAGCTATTTTATAGGACACTTTTGAAAAGGTTTCCAATAAGCCCATCTTTTTATAGGACACTTGTTTTTACACTGTTTCAAATAGTGTCCTATAAAATATGTGACGCTTTGTATTAAAAGTGTCCTAAAAAACTTGTTAAAATGTCCAAAAGAATCCTATAAACATATTACAACGCCTTTATATAAGACGCTTTAGTTTTTGGTCATATAAATTAAGTCTTGTAAAACGGTCTATTTGGACGCATAAAATTTTTGGCGTCCGATAAACTCAATTTTGTTGTAGGGTATGTTGGGCTGGTTGAAATGAGAACCGTAAATATTTCAAGAACTGAAAACCAACATGCATTTTCATCATTCATGATATTCATAATGAATAGTTGGTTCTCAGGTTCTCAAAATGTTTACGGTTTTCATTTGAACCTGCTGCCGAGGAATGAAAAGGGTAACGGCGTACTCAGACGGTGACTGATTCAAGAACTCTTTAAGTTGCTGAAGAGCGGTTCCGGCTATAATGCTTCCAAGAAACACGTTCACGAGCAAAAAAAGATGAAACTTTCCCGCGGATCTTGCTTCCAAAGCCGAGAGTGCGGTGAAGCCTTCGATTTTCGACATTTCCATTAGAATCATCGGGAGAACGAGGAGGAAGAGCTTCAACACGATCCCGGGAAGAAACCCTTGAATGACGGACTTGATAGATCCTCTGCGACAAACGGTAAAAAAAACTCAGATCAAGAATCCAAGATTCACAAAAAAGATTCGGTTTCGGTAAAGATGGTTTCGATCTACGAAGGTTTCACTTACTTATTGATAAGGGGTTTCAAAAAGGGAACAACTTTCTCGATCGATTCGATGTTGGCCAAAGTTTGAACAAGTGCGATCGGGATAATGAAACAGAAAGTAAGACCGAAAAGAGCACCAGCCATGAGCAATCTTCGCACGTTGAGTTCCACGAACGGAATGGCTAAGTTGTCCCAGTAAACGTCTCGTGGCTCAGGAGCCCAATCCGTGAGCCAACGAGTCGGGTTCCTTGTTTGTTGTGTTTGAGCACAAACGGCTGCACCCCATCGCGATCTGAAAGAAACAAACGCAGCCGGGACTACGGCTTTCGGGTCACCGATAACCCTTTTTCGTTCTTCGACTTCCTATTTCACCAAACCGTTCTACGTTAAACACTATGCATAGACGAAAAAGAAATCAAGAAATCTTGATGACGAACACTTACTTCGATGCTCAACTTCTCGATTTCATCGGCGTAGTAATTAATCGCATCAATCTTCTTTCCCCAAAGACCCCAAAAACCTGTCTATACAGATAACTAAACATGAAATTACAAACTTTCAAAAAGTTACAAACATACTAAAAAACCGAGAACTCAAGGTAACGAGACGGTTTCTAGCCACGAACCTTCGTGGTTGGCCTTTTATCGGGTTTTCTTTCGTGCTTATTCGTGTAGTAGATCAGCCGGTTATGCAAAACCTTCTTCTGAGCCACCATTTTCGCTAGCTTATTTGCATTATACACCACCTACGATTCAAGAAACGAATATCTACGTTGAATCTCGAAAGTGATTCATGATAAAAAAGTTTCGGAATAGCATAGTATCGGTTGAGCTGTGATCCGAGTTCGTCAAGAAAGAAGCAAACCTGATGTGAAAGATATTGATCAGGGTGATTAACTCGAAAGAAATGGTCGACATGTTCACTAACGGATTCATCGGGGTCCGGGGGGACGTTTCTCACGAGAACCTACACAAGGAATAGAAATAATAAAAAAAACCCCGTCTTTTTCGAAAAAAAATAATAATCAAAACCCACGCACGCCTTTTCAAGAATGCTAAGAGTCGTGGCACATCAGCTGGACTTTGACCATTTCTCCTCGATGTATATGTTGGAACCTCGATTCTCTCCTCAGGGGCTCTTTTGGAGAGTAAACTAACGGGGTTCCATATATTCTCACATGGTATCAGAGCCGAGGTCTACCACTCTAGGGATTTGACAGGCGACGCTCTGGGACAATCTGTACCCGTCTAGCCCCTCTCAACACTAGCCTTTGTTGGAGGGGGGCACTATGGGACATTCTCACATGGTATCAAACACAAGGTCCCTACTCTCCAGGGACTCGACATTCTGACATTCTAGGACAATCTATACCCGTCTAGCCCCTATTGGAGGGGGCGTGTTAGAGTCCCACTTAGGTCAAACTTTGATCTCTCTCTCTCTCTATATATATATGTGTGTGTGTGTGTGTGTGTGTGGAACATCCATTCTCTCCTGAAGGGCTCTTTTGGAAAGTAATCTAATGGGGTTCCACATATTCACGCATAGTATCAGAGCCAAGTTTTACCAACTCTAGGGAATCAACAATCAACACTCTGGGGTAATATGTAACCTTCTAATCCCCTCTCGACACTTTGTTACAAGCTTTGCCCGTCTAGCCTCCATTGGAGGGGGCTTGTTAGAATCCCACATAGGCTAGATTTGCATCATTTCTCGTCAATATATATGTTAAAACCTCCATTCTATCCTCACGGGCACTTTTGAAGAGTAATCTAATGGGGTTCCACATATTCACACATGGTATAGGTCTACCACTCTAGAGACTCGACAGTCAATGCTCGGGGACAATATGTACCCGTCTAGCCCCTCTCAACACTTTGGGACACTCAGTGTCCCTCTAGCCTTTATTGGAGAGGACATGTTAGAGTCTCGCATCGGCCAAACTTTGACCATTTCTCCTCAATATATATATGTGTGTGTGTGCGCTTGTTGGAACATTCATTCTCTATAGAAGGTCTTTTGGAGAGTAATCTAATGGGTTCCAGATATTCACACATAGTATCAGAGCCAATGTCTACCACTCTAGAGACTCGACAATCGACACTCTAGGACAATATGAACCAGTCTAGCCCCTCTCAACACTTCAGTCTAGCCCCTCTCAACACTTCAGGACACTCGGTGTCCTCTAGCCTCTGTTGGAGGGGGCGTGTTGGAGTCCCACATTGACTAGACCATTTCTCCTTAATTCATATGTTAGAACCTCCATTATCTCCTGAAGGGCTCTTTTGGAAAGTAATCCTATGGGTTCCACATATTCACACATGGTATCAGAGCCAAGGTCTAAGGACTCGACACTCGAGGGGCAATCTATACCCGTCTAGCCCCCTGCCACACTTTGGGACAATCTTCCTCACCTAGCCTCCGTAAGGGGGGGGGGGGGCGTGTTAAGAGTCCCACATCAGCTAGACTCGCACCATTTCTCTGTGGAACCTCCATTCTCTCCTCTAAAGGCTCATTTGGAGAGTAATCTAACTGGGTTCCACATATTCTCATTTCTCACACAGAAAACGTATATAAGCACACGAAACTCACCGTAAATTGATCTGGACGTCGGTTTTCAGAAGCAAGGAAATGCAACCTCATGTCGGTTACGATTTTGTATTCCTTATAAAGAATATAGCATGTCCAAAACGTGAAGACATACGCCATCACTATATGTGCAATTAACCTGATAAAGATATAAAAAAACGTTTAAAATGATCAAATCCGTAGAGGTGAGTAGTTTGGTATGACGATTCTTAAACGAAAAACTTTCAGACCTTTTTGATGCAGACGGGACATTGGATATCGAAAACTTGTCGATTTCACCAAATGTTATATCTTTCATTTTAAGGCTCACCGTCTTGAAATTTCCCCCCGTATAATTTACGGGTACCAGCACAGCAAAAGCAAGTAGAGCAATGGGAAAGAATATCTTCAAGCTGCGTATAATTATCGACATTAATAGGTGAAAACTAGCAATGAAACAATAAGTTTAGGATAGCTTGGTCCGGAAAACGCATGCTTTGGTTAAATGACCTTTTTGACCTTCTGACAAGTTTGAGAATACCACTGTTTTTAACAGTAGAATGTCTAGAAACTTGTCAGAAGATCATGGATTTAAAAAGGGAAATTAACCCAAATAGCCATTTCTCCCTTCACAATTGGTCTCCTAACCATTTCTCTCCCGGTTTTACCAAAATGTCACTACCTCTGCAAGTGACAGGTCCGCAAATTACGGAGAGGTGAAAAAGTAAAAAACAAATAAGAAGTTTGTGAACATGGTCCGCAAGTACAAGGACCAAATCCGTAATTTTGTCTACGTCGGCAAGTTGCCGACATGTTCAAAATATTTTACAGTTTTGTCCACTGCACTTGCGGAGCATTTCAGAAACTTCTTTATTTTTTTTTACTTTTTCATCCCTCAGCAATTTGCGGACCTGTCACTTGCAGAGATAGTGACATTTGGGTAAAAGTGGGAGAGGAATGGCTAGGAGACCAATTGGGTTGTGAGAAATGGGCATTTCGGTCAATTTCCCATTTAAAAAACACCTGAAGGGGGGTCATTTAGCTAAACAGCCCTCGAGAAAAGCACTACCCGAGAAGATAGATTCGAATGTAGACAGCAGAATCAAGGCCGGCATGATCTATAAGCTCGGGTTCCGGCATTCGTAAGGCGGCAGGCACCCAATTCAAGAATCTTAGATACATTCTGAAATCTAGATTGACGAATTTCTTTACAAAAGGTCCCGTAGTGCTTGGAGTTTCTCGTATGCCTTTGAGATACCATTTTGGGAAGTAAACTCGATCGTTGATGGGTTGAAGACGTAAGATCGCAAATGCCACGAGAAATATTAATGCAGATAGACTGTTGATGGCGGCAGACACGGTGATATCCGAAACAGTAGCCATTTACTTTCTTGAGGATAAAAACGCTACCTACAATTCAAGTGGTAAGGCCTTTAGATTCGCATGAAAGAGGTTTACTTGCAATTTTTATAGCAAAATAACCATTATAATTGCTAACTCATTTTCATTAAGAACTGGGGGACCGTCCACAACGCGACACGTGGCATATTCATCATGAATATGAACATATTATTCATCATGAATGTTTGATTCATGATGAATAACGCGTCCATATTCATTATGAATGTTTGATTCATGATGAATAAGACGTCCATATTCATCATGAATGTGTTATTCATGATGAATATTCATCGTGAAGAGGGACGCGGCGCCCTGTGGCCCGTTCCTGGGTTATCAACGAAAAACGGGTTTTCAACTGAACTTTCCTCAACTTGCTAAAATGCTAAAAAGAACCTTAAAGTATGCCAAAGTGAGTCTTCAAAACCATCGTACTTCTAATTTCTTTGCAAACTAACCATAGCATTTCTAGTTTTCTTTGTACTCCTTGGATTGTGTAAAAAGTCAAAACACCAAGAAATCTTGGCTTTTGTTAGATGGTTCGTAAAGATTAACAACTAAATAGGGACCCAAATCTCAAAAGTCAAACTCCATTTCATGGGAAATGAGGGATTTGCTCTTTGAATCATTGTACTCGTCTTTTCGTTGCAAACAAGTCAGTTTTTTTCAAACAAAAATGCATCAAAAACACCTACACATTAAGGATATCGTTCTTTTGGCATTTTCACAAGAACGATAGTTTGGAAAGAAAAGAAGGTAGTTCGAAAAGTCAAGCAAAGATGAAAAATTGAAGCATGGTCTAACAAGCCCACAAATTAGACAAAAGAAAATAGTGAATTTGGACAAAAATGCCCAAAAACTGTGGTTTTTCTGCAAATTTATTTCCATGATTACTTGGGATCTCTTCATTTTTGCAAACACGAGTGTTCTGTCCTTTTTGCATTTTCACAAGAACGATGGTTAGTTTACAATGAAAAAATAAGTACAATGATCAAAAAGTAGATCGCTTTTGTCAAAAACTGAAGCATAAAAACAGAAACCAACTGCATAGTCTCAAAAAATTCATACCCAAATATCATATTCTTGTTTCTTGAAGCCATATTAAGACTCCCAAAATGGTTTCTTTAATTTCTTTGTTTTAAAAATGGGAAATCCAAGAAACGGATTAAGAAACACGAAAAAAAAAAACAGAAACCAACTGCAAAATCTCAAAAGATTAGAACATACCCAAATATCATAATTCTTGTTTCTTAAAACCATATCAAGAGTCAGAAAACGGTTTCGTTAATTTCTTTGTTTTAAAGGTGGGAAATCGAAGCAACCGAGTACAAAACACGGAAAAAAAAAAGAAATCAATTGCATAATCTCAAAAGATTTGAACATACGCATCTATCAAACCACAAGAAAAACACAAATCAAGTTCAAATTCATGTGGGTTATCAAAAGAACAAATGATAGTACTCCAAAAAAGACCTAAAATCATACATATTACACTCCTCAAAACTCAAAAAAGATCCCATTTTTATTGATTTTCTTGAACAAGATTCAA
The DNA here is from genome assembly GCA_954870635.1 of Arctium minus. Lineage (NCBI taxonomy): Eukaryota > Viridiplantae > Streptophyta > Magnoliopsida > Asterales > Asteraceae > Arctium > Arctium minus. The sequence continues at coordinate 197,241,905 of OX941080.1, read as the reverse complement.
TTGGGTTTCCAATAATCCCAATCTTGAATCACAATCCCTAACCAAACTTCAGTTTCTTGTCTCTTAAACCTAAACCTAACATATTCACACATGAATCATCAATTCCATTCAAGTGAAATATACAAGAAACCCACAAATAAACACAAAAAGAAAATGGAAACCAACTCCATAAATATCACTACATTAGACCATAATCACCAATGAAATCACAAATAACACTCCCAAAAATCCCTAAAAGAGTGTGTTACACAAATCAAAGTTCAAATCCATGTGGGTTATCAGAAAAACAAATGATACTACTCCAAAAAAGACCTACAATCATACATATCACACTCCTCAAAACTCAAAAAAGATCCCATTTTTATTGGTTTTTTGAACAAGATTCAATTTGGTTTCCAATAATCACAATCTTGACTCACAACCCCTAACCAAACTTCAATTTCTTGTCTCTTAAACCTAAACCCAACATATTTACACATGAATCATCAATTGCATTCACACATGAATCATCATAATCACCAATCAAATCACAAATAACACTCCCAAAAATCCCTAAAAAGATTGTGTTACATCCCTCAAAAACCATAAATAATCAAGGGTTTATTGCTACCTTAAACCAAGACTTATTAAAAACACAAAAAGATCAAAACTTTACCTTTTTTTCCTTCAACAATAATTTTAGATGCATGCAATAAACAAAGGGTAGATTTGTTTCAGGTGAAAGACGACGGCGTACGGCGGAGGAACGGCGGCAAGAAGCGCGGAAAGCAACGACTTTGCCACTAAGATGTTAAGCATAACCGTTTTGTGATATAAGAAGAATTTACATAGATTTTTGAAATTCCCTATGATCCCAAACACCCCCTAACAAAGAACAAGAAGAGTCGATTTTAATACGGATCTTTATTTATTGTTTTTTACGTGTTAATAATAAATTAATGATTTAAATATCGTGTTTTTTTAATAAATAATTGATTTTCGAAACAATGATTCAACCAAAAGTAAAATAAAGTAATTTAATCTATGTATCCTTTTTGCTAAGTTTTACGTCACGTAGAAAATCAGTTGATTTTAAATTATTAATCAAATGCACATACTCCAATTATTCTTTCGTAAATAAAAAAAATCTATATTAATGTATACTTATAGAAATTATCATATATTTTTAATAAATAAAGTGTTATGACTTTTTATCCAAGGTTCGATTCTTATAACTGTCGTTCATAATAGTGATTATTCTTTCTTCATGTTCGATATATCGTCATCTTTTTTTTTGTATTCTTGTAACGAAACTTGTATAAACCTTGTGAATGTCGAAAAATTGCTAAAACGTGTAAAACCCGTGTTATTTTTTTGTAGGTACAATTGAAATCATGTTTTTTATAATAAAATATGATGCATATTTTATTATGAGTAAACTACGATTTTCGTCCCTATGGTTTGTTATTTATAATTATTTTGTCCTTGGTGTTTAAAAATTGTTTTTTGATTATTGTGATTTCCATTTTATTTCGTTTTTCATCCCTAAGACTAACGAAGTTAGAAACATATGTTAAGTTAGTAAGGTGAATAGTAATATAGTCTTTTTAACTTTTTTTTTTCTATTTTTCTTATTTGTGTTAAAGTAATAGATTAAAACATTGTTACAAATTATGAAAGGCTTTATAAAAATAAAAATAAAAACAACACATAATCTAACTGCCCATCCTCCTCAACATGACTCTCTTCATCCTTTCACCTTTTCTGATAGGAGTAGAACACAAGCTTTCTAACCCCCAGGGCCGGATCTAAAGAAGGGCCATCGGTGGCACGTACCGTATTATCTCTCCGTCGAAAGGTTAAAAATTTTATGTTTATGAAAGGTGTAACCGTGTCGTTTTAAAAGGTGTCATCGTATGATATTCAAAAGTTGAAGAAGGTGCAACCATACCTTGTAATTAACCAAAAAAAACTCTTAAAATCAACCCTAAAAACAGAAAAAAGTTTCTCGAAATCGATAACAAAAAAAAACACTTAATAATCCCTCGAATTCAAGTAAAAAACTATAAAAATCCCTCAAAACGGTGGAATTAGGCTGAAAACACATCGGGTGATGAAGTGAATGCAATTCTATCAAACAACATAAACTCCACTTAACCAAATACCCCATCAAACAAAGTAATCAAACAATGCTATGTCTGCTTTCACCAGGTTTTAAATGAAAGTGGACTGGGCTTAAAGAGTGTATGAACTGGACTTGATTGTGGGGTGCCCAAATAAAAGTTTTCTTTTTTTACACTTCATTTTTTTTACTGATAATGTGGAACTTCAAAAGGCACAGGGTCATGGCCCCTAGTAGCCTCCAAGGCCCTCTGCCCCTGTTTTCCGGTAAACATTCCAGTGAACCCAACCCCCTACTGGTTGACGGCAACCTTTAGTTACAAATTTAAAAGTTAGCAATTCTTTTTTTAATCCCTTGCAAATTGCATTATTGAAATGTATACCTCAAGAAATAAGTTGAATTTCAAGAACCAACAATCAAAAAAATATATATTATAGAGAGAAATAAAACGAAAACCATCAAGAAAGGTTTTACCTTATTAAAGCTGACATTTGTACTTTTGTGACGAACGAGGATGAAATTTTATTCACAAGGTCACAAGCACCATCTCACACCCAAGCTATGCAACACCTTCATTTCCCCCTTTTTATTCTTTCTTTCTATTGCGATGAGAAACCGCAACCACCTTATCCAAAGTGAATATGGTTCTTCTGAGTTATGGGGATGTTACAAATTTTTTTTTGAAAAGTATTGGGTTTGGTTTCGAGTTTTGAGTTTAAGTTTGAGTTAGGAAGTTGGGGAAGAAGAAGAAGGGAAGGAAGTGCGTCGGAGAAAATGATTGGAAAGCCAACAGAGAAAGTTGATCGAAACTAGAATCATACGAGGTAGAGTCTCAGTGAAAAAAAAGAACCGAAGAACCGGTGGGAGGGGTACGTAGGATGAGTTTTAATTTTTTTTAATCAATGTTTTTACTATAAAAAATTATCAATCCCACTGTTAAATAAAAAAAAACGCATAAAATATGTTTTAGGGAATGTATTTTACTTTTCCAGTAAAAAATTAAATAATAAATGACCAAAATAATCTCAACTTAACAGAGACTTAACCGAGTTTTTTAACAAAATTAGTTACAAAAATGAAATGAAATGAAATAGAAGTCATGGTAATCAAAAAGGCAATTTTTAAAAACTAAGGATACAAATAGTTATAAACAACAAACTAGAGAGACTAAAATCGTAATTTACTCTATTATTATTTAGAGTATACTACTATTTTCGTCCTTATGGTTTGTTATTTATAACTATTTTCGTCCTTGATCTTTAAAAATTTTTTTTTGGTCCTTGTGGTTTGCAACTCCTTTCGTTTTTATTCCCTAAAAATATTAGTTTTAGGGACGAAAATGGAAAAAAAAATTACAAACCACAATGGCCGAAAAACAACTTTTAAAGTCATGGATGAAAATGGTTATAAACAACAAACCACAGGGACGAAAATCGTAGTTTACTCTATTATTTATTTATACATAGTATTTAAAAAAGTCATAAAATAAAGTTTGTTGTGGTCGGCTTGTATGATGCTCCCATGTGTCGCTTTATGCGGGAAAATGCGTGTAACACTGTAGCTTTGTTTAAGGAGGTCAACCTCGTAGTTGGCAATGGCCAACACCAACGGCAACTTTTAGGGAAATGAGACCCATTCTAATTTTTATAATTTTTTAATAAATTCTTTTTAATCTTGTAAAAATAAAAACATTTTTTTTAAATTACAAGAATTACAAATTTTAAATTTTAAATAAAAATCTCATTTTCCAATTTTTTTTGTCCCATTTATATCCATTAAGAACATCTTCAACAGTTATGTTATATTTTTTTTAAAATAAAATACAAAATGTTAAAATCTCTAAAAGAATTTACATTCAAATTCAACAGCTACTCTATTTTAGCATATCTATCATCAATTATACTATTAAAATATTCAACATATTTAATAAAATATTATTTCTTTCTCATAAATACACAATTTCAATGTCTCCTATTGAAGAAAAATAATTTAATATTAATTATCTCTCTTAAATTGGAGTTTTAGAGATTTCTCCAAATTTGGGGACTTTTACCTTCTCTCTATTCTTTTCTCTATTTTAGCATATGGTATGGCATAGCTGTTGGAGAAAAAAATTGTTTAAATCTCACTTTTTTCTATTTAGCACAGTTGTTGGAGATGCTCTAATAGCATGAATACATATTATCGGAGAAAGAAAATGTGAACTTGAATAAAATAAATCTAATATATATAACCTTAAAAGAGATTTTAATTAAATTCATGACCTTCTAGTGAGTATAAAAATATTATTTCTTTAATAGGTCAGGAGGTCATGAATTTAATTAAAAACTAATTTAAGGTCATTTCCTTAAATGATCCATAAAAAAACATGTGTGGTTAATCTTTGAAGATCATCCATTAAGAGGTTGTTTGTTTTGTTTTCCACTAAGTACTGTATAAATAGAATTATCTATGTAGATTAATCTTTCTGTATAGATTAAGAATGTTTTTTGTTCTGAGAGGGTTTTTTCATAGATGGATAAGTCATTTTTTATATTACTGGAAAAAAACTTGGCTTTTTGTATAAAGTTTCACCTATAAACTTATTGAATAAGTCACTTTTGATATTGTTAAGTTACTACAAAACAATTAGTATAACTTGACTCAATAAGTTGTAAATCGTATTAAACGAATTAAGTTGCTAACAAATAAGCCATAAGATACGTCTAACAACTGTTTTATTAAAAAAAATTAATAATAAAATTAGAGTCGAAACATTTATAGTTATTATTGTGGACTTAAAAAATTGTAGATGGGATGATAACAAGAAAATTGGCATGATAGTGAATTATAAGTCATAGGATCTAAAAAAATGCAATATTTTAATAAAATTATTTTTTTAGTTATTAAATACCTAAACAATTAAGGATTATTGATGCATGCATAATTTGCATTGGAGATGGTCAAAAATCAATTAGGGAGAGGGCATGCTGGTCTCAAATCGGTCAAAAAAATTGCGCTAGTCGGTCCTAGACCGACCAAAAATCGTAAAACCAATCCTAGGCCCGGTAACCGGGTCTGGGATCAACCCGGTTAAAAAAACGCTCAGCCGTCCCAAAATAAATGTTCACAATGAAAAATGCACACGGTTTTAGGAATGTGTAATTATTATATTTTTTAAAATTAAAAAAAAAATTATTCCTACTTATATAGAAAGAAATTACTTTTGAAAATGAATACTTATTTTGAGATGAAGAAAGTATATTTAAAAATAAGTTGTTTACACAAAAATTGTTTATTAATGTTTTTCAATTACGGTTATTAATGAATTACACTTTAAATAATGCATTTTGTTAGCTAGTAAATTTGTACATATTTTCTCTATTAATATAATATGTTTTGTATCTTAGTTTAGTTAATTTGTGCATTTTAGTTTAAATTCGCATTTGCATCCATCATTCGTTCCGTGTTCGGATCATATTCGGAAAACTTACGACTTTATTCAAATTTCAGGATGATTTGATATCACTCGGTTCGGTTACAATGGATGCCAAGAAATACAGCAGAAATGAAGAAGAAAGCGGAAATGGCTGATTATGATACGCACGACCCGTGCGGTATTCAAGCCAAAAGCACGCACGACCCGTGCGCCCTACTTTCGGGCAGAAGCAAACGCACGACCCGTGCGTTCCTGTGAAGGAAAAACGCACGACCCGTGCGCACTTTCCAGCGCCCTTTTTGCTTTATCCTCTGCAGCCCTTTTTGCCTTATCTCTTTAGAAATACAGATATTTTTCTTAAGGGATATTTCTGGGACTGATATTTTGGCTCTCTCTCCGGGAGGTTTAAAAAGCTTTTAGTTTTAGATATCTAATATCTTAGAACCTAATTACTTTTTTAGCTTTTATCAAAACTTTTTGTTCTTCTTCAAGAACCCTTTCATCTTCCATGGATGTTTCTGCAGATTATGCTTGAAGATAGATAACCATAGTTTAATATTTCTTTTTGATATTATCAGCAAGGATTGAAGTTGTATTTGGATTCTAAGTTCATCAAGTTCTAATCTTTGGGTTCTCCTATTGAGTATTGTATCCCTTTCTTAATCTTTGATTTATGTTCTTAATATTGTCTTATAAATCAGTGTTATCACATGATTGTTGGTATTCATATTGATTCATCTTTGTTTTATGATTCAATGGGTATGAATGATACTTTTGTCATTAGGTTATAAACATCAAAGTTAGGTTTAATGTTTTTTTTTTACATATTATTCATGCTTAGCTATTTCATAGATATATGTAGAAATATTGTCGATGATTTCCTTTTATCTTTTCTATTGTGTATTAGTAGCTAATATAACTTTATATTTTGTTTAGTTTCTTAATAGATAAAAGTCGTTTTTAGTTCTTTTCAATATAAGATTGTGTGGTGATAACCAGCAGTTGTAACGAGGATTTGGCTAACTCAAAATATAACTTTATGGTTGTTGGATGTTGGTTTTATGATTCAATCACCAACGGAAGTTGGGTTGTGATCGGAGATCGACTATTCGATAACCTTTATTCAACAAATCAAATTATAAACGGAAGTTTGAATTTGGCTTTTGGTCGATTAACCAACGATTCTAAAATTATCATGGAAATAGATAGAAGTAGGAATCGGAGAAATTGTTTTATCAAAATATTAATGCTTCTAGTTAAGTCGGATGTCACGGAAGTAGTCAAACTGCTTAACTAGGAAGATTTGTTTCACCTCGGAAGAGGGTCTTAAATGTTTTTAGAAAGATAAACCTCTACCTCGATATAACTGTTGGGTGTCACCACTTCCATCTCATCTTTATGTCTTAGTTCGATACATGTCCTAATTAATCTTCTACTATAATTTTCATAGTTTTTGTTATAAATAGTTAAAGTCTCTTTCATGTATTTATGTTTTATTTTGATTTTTAGGTTAATCCTTAGTTTATAAAAATCTCTATCAATTGTGTTCCCATAGCTAGTTCATGATTTATAGCAGAATTAGTACTTAAACCACTGCTCCCTGTGATCGACCCGTATGCTACACAACCCGTACGCTTGCAGTTAAAATATAAAACACATCAAGTTTTTGGCACTTAAGAAAATATTAAAACACTTGAAAATTTAAGAAAAAACTTGTAAAAAAATCTTGTAAGACTAGCATTTATAATTAATAAAAACTTTAAAAAATTGAAAATCAGTCCTATATGTAACTGTTCCGGACTTGGTCTTAAAATTCCATGAAATTTGTAACCAGTTTCGGACGTCGGGCCATAACCGATCCCTACCGGTGCCGGACATCTTGTGTTGAACGGATTTTTCGACCCAACAATATACACGTTAACCCAAACCAACCCAATCCAATACGTAACTTCATTCTAACACCCGGAAATCCAAATCGCAACACATTTATTACTCAAAAATCGATTTACTTACACATTGATTGATATAAACAATGTACATATTATTTAGCCATAGCTTTCGTTTCGTGGTCATCAACAATACGATTCCCGAAACCAAAATCAACGTCGTGGTTCAAATATACGATCTTTAAACGATTGAAATACTCGTCAAATCAACTGACGGAGTCCCTTGATCGGTTCCGATTTGACTCCCGTTACGCGAACTCCGCTTTGTAGCAACCAACGGATACTCGTAATCTTCATAATCATCAAGCACTAAATCTTTGAAAACCGGATGTATATAAGCATCTCGAAGATATAGTTTCAGGTTCAAGTGCGGTTCGGTCACCTTTTCGAGCGTATCCTTGATCATTGCATCCTGTAATTCACCTCAGTATTAATGTTACTGTGAGAATATGTGAAACCTTATTAGATTACTCTCCAAAAGAGCTATCATGGAGAGAACAGAGGTTTCAGTATATACAGAGGTGAAATGGTCCAAGTCTAACTGATATGAGACTCTTAGAGCATCTCCAAAACAGAGAAAATGAAGATTTTGGGCAAAATTTTGCTCCAAAAGATTCTTAAAAAATGGAGAAAACACGAGAGAGAATGTGAAATTATCCAAATTTGGAGAACTCCCGAAATTTGATTACCATGAAATAGAAACATTTTGAGAATTCCTTAAAAAATGATTACCATGTTGAAATTAAATGTTTATAAGATATAAATAATATTTTATTAAATGTATGTAATATTATAATGATATAATTAATGTTGTAATGTAATATCGAAGAATTTGTTGGAGTTCAATTGAAAGTAATTTTGTTTTGTAGATTTTGAGTTTTGGTTCTTCATTTTAGAGAACCCGATGGAGAAACAGATTTTCTAAAATAAAGATTTTGGGCAAATGTGTTGCTCCGCTATTGGAGTTGAAAATAATATGTTTTCAAGATTTTGAATTTTGATTCTCCAATTTGGAGAAATTTTGGAGAATCTGTAGTAGTTGCTCTAATACGCCCCCTCCAACAGACGCTAGGCAGATGTACAGAATGTCCAAGAGTGTTCAGAGGGGGCTAGACGACTACAGATTGTCAAAAGTGTGTCAAAGTTCCTGAAGTGGTAGACATTTGCTCTGATACCATTTAAAAATAGAGTAAATTACGTTTTTAGTCCCTATGGTTTGTTGAAAATTTCTAGTTTCATCCTTACGGTTTTGAAATTACAATTTTTATCCCTATGATTTATAATCTTTACCTCTTTCGTCCTTATGATTTAAATTTTATTGCTTTTTTCATCCCTATGCTTTACAATTCATTTCCATTTTAGTTCTTTATAATTAAAACTAGTGTTTTGGCCTCAGGGACGAAAATAAAAATGAATTGCAAACCATAGGGACGAAAACTGAAATTTAAAACCACAGGGACGAAATCCGAATTTTTTAACAAACCATAGGGACGAAAAACGTAATTTATTCTTAAAAATATGTGGAACCCTATTAGATTACTCGCGGCTAGTTTTATTTTTCCACATGGGTATCGTTAAAGATTTCTAACCTGTAACGGGAATCTTCGGAATGCAGATTCAAACCGGTTCTTGCAAAACCGATGGAACAAGAAGGTCAATACAGGTAGCACGAGAAGAAACGCCGTCGAGTTTACCGCATCTTTCGTGCTCAGAATTCCCAACAGCAGAAACTGCGAAATGATCAAACTAATAACGATACGCCGATTAACATCCGGCCAAAACGATGCCGCGCTCTCGTACTGCTGGTTGTACACATTGATGATCTAATACGGAAAAATCAAATGTTAGTCGCAATTCAACTCCATCGTGCTTCTGACACTACAAAAAAAATCGGCTTTATATGACGCCAAACATGACTAAATGTTCTAATAGACTGTTTTTATAAGACCAAACAATTATGTGTCCCCTATGTAAAGGTGTTACAATAAATTGATAGGACGTTTTTCGACGTCTTAACAAGGTTTTTAGAACCATTTTGAAATAAAGCGTCGTCCTAGTATTTTTATACAAATGTGTTCATAAAAAAAACTAATATGACACTTTATTTCAAAACTATCTTGAAAATCTTGTTAGGATCCCCAAAATCCCAAATATGTTCTAACATCCTATTGTAACACATTTATATTAGACTCAGGGTCTGTTTGTTAGTAGCTTAATAAGCTTAATAGGCCTCGCAACTTATCCGGTCAGCTATACATGACTGTTTGGTAGTGGTTTAATGATATATAAAGTGACTTATTCAGTAAGCTTCTAGGGGGGGGGGACTTTTACGCAGAAAGCCAAGTTTTTTCCAAACCTACGCCTCCCAATTAAAAAACATGCTCATTCCATCTATGAAAAAACCTTCCCAAACAAATTTTTTGACAATCTATACAAACAGATTAATCAACACTGACAACTTTATTCATACAAGAACAGGCGGGGTCGTTTGGTTGGTTTTCCATTAAGTCCTGTATGGATAAAGTTGTTTGTGTGGATTAATCTGTATGTATAGACAGGAAAGTTTTTGTTTTCAAGGGTTTTCTCATAGATGGAAGAAGCGTGTTCTTTAATTAAGAGGGGTAGGTTTGGAAAATATTTGGCTTTTTGCATAAAGCTCCCCCTAAGTCATAACCAAACAGTCATGTATAGCTGACTGAATAAGCTGAGTCTCATTAAGCTCGTTAAGCTGCTAACAAATAGGCCCTTAATGGAAAACCAACAAAACAACCCCACTTACGTACAATTGTTTGGTCCTATAGGTTATTCCTGTAATCCAGTCTATTATGACATTTAGACGTATTTGACATCTTATAAACCCGATTCGCTGTACGGAAAAGAAATCATGTTACCTGATGACGGTATACCAGATACGAGAAGGCAAAGAAGACGATGATGAACGGGAGAAATATCGGGGTGACGGTAGCGTACACGAGTCCAAGCAAGAAATACAATTGTATACGAGGCTCGGTTGTCGGCCAAGCCAACGAACCGGGATCCATCGCCTCCTCTCGGTCCTTTTCGGTTTTCACCAAGAAAAGGTTCTTCAAGTGAAAGATAACCAACGGGACGAGTCTCAGGATCTCCGCCGCGATTCCGGCCCAACCATCAACCATAATGTACGTCATAAAGAACGTTGCTTTCATCGGAATCGACACACCGACGATTTTCGGTATACTGCATCGAGAATCAAGAATCGAAAAAATGGTCAATATCGGGGTTTGACTACGTAAAAAAGGGTTCGAAATTTGAAAAGAATAACAGCATACTCGGCTGGTTTCTGATTCAAGAACTCTTTAAGTTGCTGAAGAGCGGTTCCTGCTATTATGCTTCCGAAAAACACGTTCACGATCAAGAAAAGATGAAATTTTGCCGCGGATCTTGCTTCCAAAGTCGAGATCGCAACGAACCCCTCGATTTTAGACATCGCCATTACGATCATCGGAAGGAAGAGGATGAAGATCTTCAAAACGATCCCGGGAAGAAACCCTTGAATCACGGACTTGATGGATCCTCTGTGACAAATGCGAAAAAAAAACTCGATCAAGAATTCAAGATTCACGAAAAAGATTCGATTTTGGTAAAGATGGTTTCGATCTACGAAGGTTTCGCTTACTTATTGATAAGGGGTTTCAAAAAGGGAACGACTTTCTCGATCGATTCGATGTTGGCCAAAGTTTGAACAAAGGCGATAGGGATCATGAAAAAGAACGTAAGACCGATGACGGCAGCAGCGATGAGCAATCTACGCATGTTGAGTTCGATGAACGGAATGGCTAAGTTGTCCCAGTAAACGTCTCGTGGTTGAGGTGCCCAAGTCGTGAGCCAATGAATCGGGTTTCTCGTTTGTTGTGTTTGAGCACAAACGGCTGCACCCCATCGTGATTTGAACGAAACAAACGCAGCCGGGACTACCGCTTTCGGGTCGCCAATCACCCGTTCCCGTTCTAGCACTTCCTAGTTTACCAAATCTTTCTACGTAAGAAAACCATGCATTTATGCTCGACAATCATACGCTAGAACAAAATCGGTTTTATAGGATGTCAAATATGTCTAAATGTCCTAATATACTGCTTTATATAGGACTAAACAATTGTGCGTCATGCGTAAAAATGTTACAATAAGTTGATAGGATGTCCAAAACAAATGTTTCAGGACACCATTATTTGAAATAAGAGTAAATTACGTTTTTCGTCCCTATGGTTTGTTAAAAGTTGCCATTTTTTAGAAATTACGGTTTTCGTCCTTATGATTTATAGTTTATTGTTGTTTCAGTCCCTGTGTTTTACAGTTCTTCACTGTTTTAGTTCAAGGACGAAAATAACAATAAATTGCAAACCATAGGGACAAAAATCACAATTTTTAAACCACGAGGACGGAAATCGAAATTATTAACAAACCATAAGGACGAAAATCGTAATTTACGCTTGAAATAATGTCATATGACACTTGCATTCAAAATGTCCTAAAAAACTTGTTGGGACTCCCAAAAACATCCTTATTGTAAGTTTGTAACACTTTTTAATAGAACGCACAATTGTTCAGTTCTATAAACTTAATTTCTATAAAGCAGTCTATTATGACACTTAGACATATTTGGTGTCTAGTGTCCTATAAAGCTGATTTTGTAGCAAGAAAAAATTGATAGATCTTTATGATTCACGCTTACTTCTTTGCTCAACTTATCGATCTCTTCGGTATAATAATCAATTGCATCGATCTTCTTTCCCCAAAGACCCCAAAAACCTGTCTATACATATAACTAAACATGAAATTACAACCCGCAAAGTTATAAACGAACAAATAATGCAAAAACTCGAGGTAAAACGACAATTTCTAGCCACAAACCTTCGTGGTTGGCCGTTTATCGTGTTTTCTCTCGTACTTATTGGTGTAGTAAATAAGCCGATTATACAAATCCTTCTTCTGATTCACTATTTTCGCAAGCTTATTTGCATTGTAAACCACCTACGATTCAAAAAACGGATGTCTACGTTCAATCGACGAACCAATTCAAGATAAAAGTTTCGGGATTGCATCGAAGGAAGCGAACTAAACCTGATGTAAAAGATATTGATCGGGGTGATTAACACGAAAGAAATGTTCAACGTTTTCGCTAATAGTTTCTTCAGGATCTGGGGGGACATTTCTCACAAGAACCTACAAAAAGAACGGAATAATAAGTCGATAGGATGCTCACTGCAACAAAATCGGTTTTATAGGACACCGGAAATTTCCGAGTGGCCTGATAGACTACTTTATAGGACTTAAGTTATACGACCAAACAAGGTGTTGTAATAAGTTTATATGACTTCTTTTGGGCTTCTTAAGAAACTTTTTATGACATTTTTGAAACAAAGTGTCGTATTAACCCCTTTTATAGGACATCATTTGAAAAAGTGTCTTGTAAAACAAGTGTCATATAAAAAGATGTGTCTATAGGACACTTTTTAAAAGTGTACTAAAAAGGGCTAAGAGGACACTTTGTTTTCAAAAGTGTCCTAAAATACTTTTTAGGAAGCCCAAAAACATCCTATGAACGTATTACAACACTTTTAGATAGATTACACAAAGGTTTGGTTCTATAAAGTAGTCTATTAGGACACTTAGGATGTGTTTGGTATCCAGACATGACAGTTGTTCAACGTTTAGTAAGACGGAACTGGACAAGACGGAACAAATAAAATGACTAATTTACCCTTAATGAGTTATTTATATCTTTTAAATATTTTGATTAATTTATGTCATTTGTTATATTATAATAAAATAAATATTTTTTATAACAAAATATACCATTGAAAAGTTTTTTGTCAAGACGATTAAAAATGACACCAAAACAAAAGGTTTATGTAGTTCCAAGTTTTATTTTATACCTTTTCTAAATTATTTTTTATTATTACTATTTAATAAATTACATAAATTAGTCAAAATATATAAACCATATAAAAGTAATATTTTGAGGACAGTAAATTGAAATTATTAAAGAGCATAAAATACAATAAATAAAATTTAAAGAATGAATAAAATGTAAAAAGAGAGGCGTATTTGATATTTTAGAAAAGAATTTGGTTATATTTTGAGGTTATATTAGTAAAATATAGGTCTGTTCCCACTTTGTTCCTGTTTGTTCCACATAAAAGTCCTGCCAAATGTGGAACAATAATCTATGTTCTGTCCTGTCACCAAACGCACCCTTAAACACTTTTGGCGTCCTATAAACTCGATTTTGTAGTAGTGGCTTTTGGGTGTTCTAACAATCTTTTCGAGACAATTTTGAAATAAAACATCACCACAAGTATTTGTTTTTGCTCAGAAAACAAACATTGGTACTCGAAACTTACCGTAAATTGATCCGGATGACGGTTTTCGGTGGCAAGAAAATGGAGCCTCATGTTAAGTATAGTTTTGTATTCCTTATAAAGCATGTAGAATGTCCAAAATGTGAACACATAAGCCATTGATATATGCACATATAACCTAATAAATATATCAACAATGTTTTCAGATGATCAAATGCATAAGATTAAACACTCTTACAACAAAATTGAGTTTATAGGACGCCAAAAATATCAAATCGTCCCAATAGACTGCTTTATAAGACTTAATTTATAGGACCAAACAATAAAGCGTTTTATCTAAACGTGATGTAATAAGTTTATAGGACGTTTTTGGACGTCTTAACAAGTTTTTTAGGTCACTATTAATACAAAGCGTTGTATTAACTATTTTATAGGACACTTCTGAGAAGTGTCCTATGAACACATCTTTTTATAGGACATTTTTTCTCAAATGGTGTCCTATAAAATAACTAATACGACGTTTTTTAATTAGAAAATGTCCTATAAAATAGCTAATACGACATTTTTTTATAATAAAAAAAACGTCGTAAAAAACTTGCTACGACGTCCAAAAATGTGCTATAAACTTATTACAACACTTTTAGATAAGAAACTTTATTGTTTGGTAATTGGTCCTATAAACTATGTTTTATAAAACAGTCTATTAGAACGCTTAGATACTTTTGGCGTCCTATAAACCCAATTTTGTTGCTATGACTACAACAAAATCAGTTTTATAGGACACCAAAGATGTCTAAATGTCTTGATAGATTGTTTCATAAAACTTAATTACATGACCAAACAATTGTTTGTCATATGTAAATGTGTTACGATAAGTTCAAAAGACGTTTCTGGGTGTCCTAACAAGTCTTTTAGAACAGTTTTGAAAAAAACGTCCTATTACTCTTTTTATATGACAGTGATTTGAAAATTGTCTTGTCCACTTCTCACAAATGTCCAATAAAAAAACTAATAAGACAATTTATTTCAGAAGTGTTCTAAAAAACTTGTTAGGATGTCAAAATTCGTCATACCATCAAATTGTTAACACTTTGGTTCTATAAGGCAGTCTATTAGGACATTTAGACATATTTGGCATATTGTAAAGCCGATTTTGTTGCATTGAGATTAGCCTAGTTTGATGAAGATTAAACGAAACCGTTCATACCTTTTTGATGCGGACGGAACATTGGATATAGAAAACTTGTCAATTGCACCGAACGTTAAATCTTCCAATTTGGTGCTCATTATTTCGAAATTCCTATCGGTGTAATTGACCGGTAGCAGCACAGTTAAAGCAAGTGCAGCAATAGGAACAAAGATTTTCAAGCTGCATAAAAAATTATCGATATTAATACGCGAAAACTAGCTATGAAATAATTCCGTTAGACTACTCGGGCCCAAAAAAGCGGTCATATGACCCTAAAATGAGTTTTCAAATAGGAGCATGACCTTCTGAATTATTTTTAGCTCAATGACCTTCGTCTAAGGGACTTGATACCTCCTCTATAAGACGCGTTTTAAAACCGTGAGTCTAGGTGTGGACAAAGCAAATAATATTGGTACAGTTGACCGGGGATGTTACAAGTTGGTATCAAAGCCGGGAACCGCACTTGTTTGTCAGCGAGGAAGTTGGGCTCCTTGTGTTTGTGTGTGTGGGGGGGGGGGGGGGGGGGGGATGTGAGATCCCACGTTGGTTGGGGAGGGGAACGAATGTTGCCTTATAAGGGACCGGATACCTCATCTATCAGACATCGTTTAAAACCGTGAGTTTATGTATGGATAAAGCAGACAAGACAATAACTGGTACGGTTGGCCATGGATGTTACAAGTTGGTATCAGAGCCGGAAACCGCACTTGTGTGCCAGTGTGGCTCCCTCCCGGGGGTGGACTGTGAGATCCCACATTGGTTAAGGAGGGAACGAAAGTTGCCTTATAAGGGACTGAATACCTCATCTATTAGACGCTTTTAAAATCGTGAGTCTAGGTATGGACAAAGCGGACAATAACCGGTACGGTACGGATGGCCGGGGATGTCACAAGTTGGTATCAGAGCCAGAAACCGCACTTAAACGTGGCTCCCGGGGGGTGGATTGTGATCCCACATCGGTTGAGGAGGGAACAAAGGTTGTCTTTTAAAACCGTAAGTCTAGGTGTGGATAAAGCGGAAAATATCTACTACGGTTGGCCGGGGATGTTACAAGTAACTAAAAACTTAGAAATACAGTAAAGGGTCATTTTGCAAAACGAGCTTCTAGAGAACGTCATTGAGCTAAATCCCGATCCAAAAAAAAAGTACTCACCCGAGAAGATAGATTCGAATGTACACAGCAGAATCGAGGCCGGCGTGTTCTATAAGCTCGGGTTCCGGCATTTTCAATGCAGCAGGCACCCAATTCAAGAGTCTTAGGTACATTCTCATGTCTAGATTGATGAATTTCTTTACGAAAGGTCCCGAAGTGCTTGGATTTTCCCGTATCCCTTTGAGATACCATTTCGAGAAGTAAACACGATCGTTCATAGGTTGAAGACGTAAGATCGCAAATGCCACGAGAAATAGTACCGCAGATAGACTGTTGATGGCGGCAGACACGGTGATATCCGAAACGGTCGCCATTTTTCCTTTTTCCGGAAGATCAAATGCTACCTACAATTCGATTGCAAAAAAATTGATGAACGGTCCGATAAGCGCACGAATTGGAGGAGGAACACTAAGTAAAGATCATATATCTCTTGTTTCTTGAAACCGCATTAAGGGTGTGTTTGTTAGCAGTTTAATGAACTTAATGGGACTCACAACTTATTCAGTCAGCTATACATGACATGACTATTTGACTTAATGATTCAGAAAGTAGCTTATTCAGTAAGCTTCTAGGAGATTCAGTCCGCTATACATGACATGACTATTTGACTTAATGATACAGAAAGTAGCTTATTCAGTAAGCTTCTAGGAGGAGTTCTATGCAGAAAGCCAAGTTTTTTTTTGAAACATGTCCCTCCCAATTAAAAAACATGCTTCTTCCATTTATGGAAAAAGAAAAAAACCTCCCAAACAAAAATCTTTTCAATCCGTACAGGCTGATTAATTCACACAGACAACTTTATCCATACAGAACTTAATGGAAAACCAACCAAACAGCCCTAATAGTCTCAAAATGGGTTTATTTAATTTCCTTCTTTTTAAGACAATATGTTCATGAATCAAGATGCAAGTGGGAAGATCAAAGAAATGGATCAAAGTTCAAAAGATGAGAACATACCCATCTATCAAATCATATAAAAAAAAGAGAGGCACAAATCATGGTTCAAATCCGGATTTCAAAATCCTATGTTTGTGGGATTCAATTAAATCCCGGATTTCAAATGCAGGAAATCTTTTAAACCAAACATGGGATTGGAATGGAATTCAATTTCAAATCCCTCAAAATCATTGAAATCCAATGATTTTGTTTGAAGGGTTGGGTTGGATTGGATTTGGAGGGATTTGGAAATTGAATTCCATTCCGATCCAATGTCTAGCTTGAAGGATTTGGGTTTCAATGAAATCCCACAAAAATAGGATTTTGAAATCCCAAGGAGGTGGTTGGTATTTCGCAGGATTTCGTATGATTTGTATCTAATAATGTTTTTAAAAATATGTTAAAGACATTTGTTTCGTAATAGTCAATTGATAAGAAGGAAATTTAATTATTTTTTATAGTTTGTTTTTATAAATTATTTGTAAAGAATGGAATTGAAGTCCATTCCAAATCCTACAAACCAAACACACTAAAGATTCCAAATCCCTCCAATTCCAAATACTTCCACAAAATCCAAATCCCTCAAAATCATTTCATCAAACCGAACGCCCCCTAAGGGCCTATTTGGTTTGGTTTGCAGGATTTGGTAAATTTGGAATTGAATTCCACTCCAATTCTATGTTTGGATTGAAGGAAAGTATGGATTTGAAATTCCGGGATTTCAATGAAATCCCACAATGGACGGATTTAGAAATCCCTTGGAGATGGTTCTCATTTGAAATCCAAACCCCATGGATTTTAATCTCTTCATTGTCTCCAAACATACAAATTTATTTATAAAACAAACAAATATTTACAAAAAAAAAAAACAAATTTCACACCAAATCCTACAAACCAAACACACTAAAGATTCCAAATCCTTTCGATTCCATCCAAATCCCTCAAAAACATTCAATCCAAATTCCTCAAAAACATTCAATCCAAACCAAACATACCCTAAAAGAAGACCTATTACATTCCCTCAAAACTCAAAGATCAAGACTTCATTGGATTCTTGAACAAGATTTTTATAGGGTTTTCAAGAATCAAACCCTAAAGATCAATCCATACCCACAAATTGAATTATAAGCACCAACCAATCATCAATCATCACTTGCATTCAAGTGGGAAATTAAACAAAAAAAAACATAAAATTGATAATCAACTTCATAATCTCAAAAGATTAAACCATACCCATCTACCAAATCACCCAAAAAAAAAACTTCAATTCCATATAAAAAAAACACCAATGAATACCCACCAAAAACATGCTCTATGTTCCTCATAAACTCAAAAAGATCCACAATTTATTGATGATTTGAGAAATATGTTTCTGGGTTTTAAAAGAAACAAGATCTTGGAAAGAAAAAATCAAGACTTTTACTTTACCTTTTTTCTCCTTTGCAACAAAATAGATGAATGCAATTAAACAGGGTTCTTGGAGTTCATCTGTTTTCCGGTGAGGTTGGACGACGGAGTACGGCGGAGAAATGGCGGCAACCACCGCCGTAAACAACCGTTGTGTATGTACACTTGGAGTTTTGAAATTCAATAACACCCTGTTTTCTTTCTATATTTGTTTATGAGTATCCTTTAAATATCTTGGAGTAAATTACGTTTTTAGTCCTTGTGGTTTGTAAAAGTTGCAACTTTAGTCCCTTTAGTTTGTGGTTTTTGTTTATATGATTTGTAATAGATTGTTATTTTTGTATTTGAGACTAAGGGACAGTGTAGTAAACGGCTACATGGTAAGTGCTTACTGGGTCAATTTACTTTATCGGATGCAAATGATAAAGATTGAGAATTTTATGCAGTACAAGGATCGAGAGTCTTACTTGGTAAATAAGAGTAATGACTCTTACATTGTAAGCATTTACTTGATAAATTGTTGCATATGATGTCGTTTTAATGGATTAAATTTTTACCTGGTAAGTTAAATTAAAGTGTTGACCATCACTGGTAAGTGCTTATTGGGTTAGTGTTGGGTAAACGACCCCTAATTTTTAGCTAAAAATATGAGAGACGAAAATATCAATGAATTGTAGAATAGAAGAACAAAAACAACAATAGATGATAAATCATAAGAGCGGAAATAACAATAAATTGTAAACTATAGAGGTGAAAATTGTAATTTCAGAAACATAAGAACAAAAATATCAATATTCAACAAACTAGAGGGACCAAAATTGTAATTTACTCAATGTGTTGAAAAGATAGGAGGTGTACCAAAAATTGATAATGGCATGATTTATTCCTAGAAATTTAAATATCTCATAGTTTTCATGAATTATCTTTATGAACATATATTTAAATAAAGGGGGTTTAAATAATAAGACTAAATATTGTGAGAATATAAAAAAAATTATATTTGAATCATTAAAAAAATTCGAAAAAATATATTTGAAAATGCATTTGTAAACTGACGTCATATAATATTCATATAGGCTTACATATGCATCTTCAAATTAATAATTTTTTTAATATTCACATATAAACTTTTTTTTCTTCTCTTCTCACGATACTTAGGGTTTGTTTTTTAGCAACTAAGGACTTGTTTGTTAGCAGCTTAATGAGCTTAATGGGACTCACAACTTATTCGGTCAGCTATACATGATTGTTTGGTAGTGACTTAATGATAGAGAAAGCAACTTATTCAGTAAGCTTCTATGGGGGAGCTTTATGCAGAAAGCCAAGTTTTTTTTCAAACTTGGTTATCCCAATTAAAAAACCACGCTTCTTTTATCTATGAAAAAAACCCTCCCAAACAAGAACCTTCTCCATCTATATAGACAGATTAATTCACACAGACAGTTTTATCCATACATGACTTAATGGAAAACAAACCAAAGAACCCCTAACTTATTTGGTAAAATATACATGATTGTTTGGTATTGCTTTATACTACAAAAAGTGATTTATTTATTAAACTTCTAAGGGGGGCTTTATGTAAAAAGTCAAGTTTTTTTCAAACTCGTTCCTCCCTATTAAAAAAACGTTCATTCCATCTATAAAAAAACTATCACAAACAAAAAACATTCTCAATCTATATAGACAACTTTATCCATACAAAAATTAATGGAAAATCAACTACAGAGCCTACAAAGTCTTCTTATCTAAATGTCCCACCATTTGAATAATACACCTAATACACTATTACTTAACTGAAATACTTTATCATAAAAAAGTTAACGATTATAGTTTTCAAATGATGACGGACCCGATGTTATAATATCGACTTGTCTTCTATCACCGAATATTTAGGATTGGTCGGCAAGTAAACACGTTTTTAAAAGACGATTTCATCTCATAATTTATCATCAATTCTGTTGGGCCTATCTACTAATAATACTTTTCATAAGTCGACATAAAGATTTATTCACAACCACTTGAGTGTCAAAACGAATGGTTGATTTTTGTGTGGTTTAAACCAATCAACAAACATTCGATCAAACATCTAGATGGTATCTGATGTTGATCCATGTAACTGACACTTTTTTATAAAGGAATCATGTTCGTTTTCAAAGATAATCAAATTTGGTTTGATTTATATGAAGTGGATTTTTTTTGTATGAATCGTGTGAATTAAAATGTGTAAGTTATTATATGCCCACGATACGTGTCACACAGAGATACTGCTGAGGAGTATGTAAACCTATAAGGTCACACACAAAGAATGCGTTTGTTTCCATTTGCAGAAACCCGGATTTTATGAAAATATGTGTTAAACTGTAATTATGATAATTACAGGGTGAAAACGTAATTATGTTAATTACGGACAATTATCTGTAACTATATAATTATATTTTAAAGTTTAAAAAGGATAATTATATATTTATATAATTATATTTTAAAGTTTAAAAGTATATATATATATATATTTATATTTGAATTTGAATATTACAGATAATTACTAAACCTTATTTAATTCTTAATTGAATTATAGTCTAACTATAATTCTTCTGATATAAATAAGGGGTTAGGCTAAACCATTTGAAATACAATTGAGTTAAAAAAACCTTTCAGAAAAATACAGAAAAGAAACTCTTTTCTTTTCTGTAAAACACATATAGATCTAGGGTTATTGAGCTAGCACCCGGTGGAATTTTGCGTGTTCGTGTGTGGATACCGCTAGAGGAAACCTCGATTAGTTTCTAAGTGCTCAGCTAGTTCAACCACAACAGATCTGAAAAGATACATCTCTAAACACCCTATGGTGTGGTTTTGAATTTTTTGATTAAATACATCATTGGATCCGATTGAGTTTTAATTGTTTAGAAATTTTTCGTTGTAACCAAAATTAAAATTTAAAATTCCGCTGCGTATATCGGTTACAATTCTAAATAAAAACCCTTCAGTGGTATCAGAGCCACTTTGATGTTATTTGATTAAAAGATATACAAATTCTATATGGCAAAATTTAATTGAATCCTAATTAATTTTAAAAGAAAAAAAAGGAAATTTTTTTAAGAAGCTACGTCAGCTATGTCTTCAAAGGGTTTAAAACTCTTAAAAAAAATCCATCTTCTTTTTTTTCAAAAGGAACAACAGTGGATGGCCATTGCAATTTTTTTTCTTTCTTTTTGTTCCTTGTCGACGTATTCAAAGGGTTTGTTAACCCTGGTTATTTCTCCATCGAATCTGAAAGCCGCTAAGCGACCCTCTCTCCTGCGGCTGTTGCCGCCAACGGTGACTTGTGGCGGTTGCCGCCGGCTATCCTTCCCTTCCATCACCGGCGTAGTCGATCGAGAAATCAACAGAGGACTGTTGTCCTCATCGTTTTTCCTCCACCGTCGGCCATCATCGGTTGTGGTCTTGTTGCACGCTGCCAGGTAAGTAGAACCGACGATGGTTGTTGCCATCCTCCACTCATCCGACCACCGCTCGCTGCAGTCGGTGGTGTTGGTCACCGCTAGTTGCCGGTTCTCTTTTTACAGCCTCAAACAGTCGGTTTTTATCACCACAGGCGACCTGTGTCTGATGTTATCGGTGATTAGTTTATCGCTGGTCTTTTGGTAAATCAATCGACTTTAACGCCGCTGTGTGGCCACCGCCGCTGGTTTTTGAGCCAAGCGGCGGTTCTGTTTTTATCGCCGGCTAAATTCTTTCTGTCGCCTTTTTTTAACGGCTGTTGCCGTTTTGTTTATGGTTGGTCACTGCTGTCGGTCATGAGACCAAACGATTGTTCACGTGTGGTGTTCGTCAGATGGCCACCACCTAGAAGGGCCACCGACCACGACACTTTGGTTACCGGAATAGGTTTGTTCCCTAGTTGGTTGGCCCGTGGACCTAACCAAATAATCTATAGGTTGTTTTTGGTTTGGATCATGAGTATATGTCATATTCTTTTGGGCCGGTGAAGTTTTGGATCATGATTTGTTAACATACAACTAAATTAGGCCAATAATTTAATTTTGCCATATGAAAATTTGTTCCATCAATCGGCCTTGTAATTATGTTAGTTATTTCGGCCGAATGTTCTATTTTATGTTCAAAAGTATTGTATAATATATGGATTGCTCCGATAAGACCCGTGATTGTTTTATTTTATTT
The DNA here is from genome assembly GCA_954870635.1 of Arctium minus. Lineage (NCBI taxonomy): Eukaryota > Viridiplantae > Streptophyta > Magnoliopsida > Asterales > Asteraceae > Arctium > Arctium minus. The sequence continues at coordinate 197,219,235 of OX941080.1, read as the reverse complement.
TGGAAAATTAAAATATATTAATTGCATGGGATGTAATTTTTAATTTAATTTTCTAGATAGCGACAAATGTAAATAGATAGAATTTGTTGTATTTTTCTATTTTACACGAAGACGGAGTTTCAAGAAATCAACACGGAGACCCTGGAGTTCACCAAGATGGCGAGGCCAATGGGAGAAGATTGAAGATGTCCTTAGAATTGACCATGGTTGTTGTGTTGGCTCACAACACCACATTAGGGGCAAATCCATATATTATCTTGGTTGTTTATTTTGTGTTTGGTTTTATTTATTGTTTTATTATTGTTATGATAATTGCAAATGCTTAAATCAAACGCAAAACAAATTTTAAATCGGTAAATAAAATGTGATATTTTAAAATTGATATGTTTATCAAACTCAAACCGATTTAATAAAATAAACTTTTAAAACAATATTTTTAGAGATAAATTCAAACGTTTTAAAAGAAAAAAGTTATCTAAAATTTAAACCTTTCACAAATGTAAACTATGCGCCATCCATTTAAGATACTTGTTAAGCTTACAAGAGTTTGGTATGGTCAGCGCTTAGCCAATCATATCGGATGATTGTAGTGTAAGACAAGGCGCGAGGATAACGAGATTTAAGTGGACAGTTGCTTGGCCATTCACTTAAATAGTCGTATTTTGGACGATTGATCCCAACAAACCCTAAGTTAAGACTTTAGGTGGGATCATGATATCTTATTATGGTTAGTTTACTGGAAAATATCATAGACAATGCTTAGCCATCTATGAGTACTTTCAAGGCGTTGTAGTGGGATTAAACATGCTTTTAACATATGATATATTAATAGAAATCCCACGATATCTAAGAGTTATGTTGAACATAACTGGATGATTCCTACCTAAATAACCTAGTTCCGTAAACAGTTGCTTGGCCATTTACGGAAATAGGTGATATATGGATCTTAGCTCAAATTAAAATTTATTTTTGGAAGGTAATATTAATTAATTTGAGATTTTAAAAGAATTACTAAAATTAAACTTATTTTGTAGATGGCCGCTAACGCCTCCAACCAAACTGTATGCACAAACGGCTTATCCCAATTTACATTACGATCAATCCTTAACAAGGATAAACTGAAGGGTACGAACTTCGTGGACTGGTTTCGTTTCTTTAGGGTTGTCCTTAAGCACGAAAAGAAGTTGTACGTTCTTGAAACCCCCCCTCCAAACCCTCCTGCCAGAAATGCTTCAGCTGAGGTCAGGGTTGCTTATGATAAGTATCTCAATGACTGATAGGTCGGGTTTACACCCTTCCCAACGACCGCAAGTGTACGGTGTCGTGTCAAGTAATAAGTACGGAAAGTACGAGTATCGAACCGTAGGAACTAGGTGTTGAGTACCGCAAAACTATATTGACTATTAACTAGATGAAATGAAATTTGAGTTGTTTGAAGATTCGCACAAGGAATTAAGCTGTGACGACTAAAAGGAGGCTTTTAGAAACAAAAACAGTTAACTGCTGAAAAGAAAGTTGGGGGTTAGGTTCATAAGAGGATTGTTTTCTTCAAACAGATGATGGTTTGCATTAGACAGAATACAGATTCAATGATTAATTTTAAGATGATTGTCATACTTTCTCAAGTTATAACAATACTAGCATTTAACAATGAATTTCCTTCTCTCAAACTGCAAATTCAGATTAAAGTGCTCATAAGAATAGAATAAACAGATCTATGGTGAAATTGGTATATCTCTATCCAATTTCCTCCATAGGCATATGATAAACGCATCGAATCGGCCTACACTTCTCTCGAAGAGTAAGACAACCAAGAAAAATCCACACAGCTGATCAGACTCAAATGAATTACTTTTAAAAGCTCATCATATGCTTCATTGAACCACAAGTATTCAAAAAGTACAAACCAAATCACAAGTTTCAATCGACGTCACCACATAATCACCTAACCCCCAACATGAGAAGTTTAACTCATGTTGGGGTTCTCAAAAATGAAAACTGGGAATGAAAGCAAAACAGATCTAAACATTGTTTGAAAATGAAAATGCCTTGAAAAATTATGAACACTCCCTGAGATCGTTTGAATCTTGAATAACAGAGTTGTAACAAGATCGAGGATCCGTTCACCAAGTCTTCCCCCACCTTTTTGTCTCGTTCGTTGCTCGAATCTGCTCCCGAAAATCGCCTCTAGCCGCCACCGTCTGAATACCAAAAAATGCGAGATCCCCAATTCTGAATTGAAACAGTCGATAAGACAGGTCCAGGTCGTTTAGCGACTTATGCCGCGAGTTAGGGTCGCGACATAAGTCGCCCGTGTCCCAAAACTCGCGTGGAAAGGTTGTAACTCGCGACCCCAGTCGCGAAATCCTCTGTTTTCGCCTGATTCCTTCTATTCTCCATCAGCAACTAACTTGAGTCTTCAACAATGGTCCCTTGGACTCCTTTCTTCCTTGTATCACCTCTTTTCCATTAAAATTGCTCTTTTCCTGTAAACTTCTCATAATTAAATTAGAATTACCACTATTTCACTAGAAGTCGTGCAATTTCTACTCAATCTAGTGTATAAATAATGTCACAAAGTGACATTATCAACAACCCCAAACCAAGCGTTGCTTGTCCTCAAGCAAAATAGCGATAAATTAAACACAAGCAAAACGGAGAAGAGTTTTTGCATAACCAAACGATTGTCGGTGATGGAAGCGTCCCATAATTTCGGGAGTGCGTTTAAATGAAAGTCCGGCAAAGTTCAGACACTCAATCATGCACCCTAAGATGAATAGCTATAATCTGAGACCGAAATGTAGAAGATTACACCACATTGATTCCAACCTAAGTCCGACACACGCAAGGAGGATTTCGCTTCGACCCTACCTCTCCAGATTCTCTCATAGCACACGAGCCATAGGTTGTCTCACACTTTGTTCATGACTTTGGAGTTGTAGTACAAGAATTCACTAAATATTAGCATGAACAGTTTCACAAGAAAGACGCACAAATGTCCAAAGAAATGATCTCAAAAGGAATCAAGTAACAAGACTAGGACTATTAGTGCTATTCTGTCTATCCTACTCCACTTTCCAAAAGATCATCTAGGTCTTTGTAAAGGTTGTAATGGGGTTAGGCTTTTGGCTAAGAAACGATAGTAAATGGATCAAAATCCTCAATGTGTCATTGAATGAACAACCGAATTCATCCCATCCCTTTTGGCCAGTTTCTCTCTTTTCACTGCACTTCCCACCATGTTCCTTTACTTTCTTTCCATCTTTTTCTTTACGCACTCCTCTATTTGCACACCCTTTTATTGTTTTTTTTTGCTGAACCCATTTTGGTCTTTTTGCTCTTTCTAGAACCGACTTTCAGAATAACCTTTGCCTTTTTCCTACCCCTGACCATTGTTCCCTACCAATCGTTCATTCTTGACACACGTTCGGATGCGGGTAGGCTGACAATCAGGTTGGGGTTAAATAAAAGGGTTACAACTGAAGTTAATCACTGTATGGCTGCAATGGGGCTTGGGTGCACACAATAGAAAGATAAGCAAGATAAAAGAATTAAATTTAAATAACACACAATGCCTGGAATCATCTCTTAGGGTCTGTAATTCAGATACGACAGAATGTGACACTTAATATCCTTATGGTCGTCTTTGTCACCCAATACAATATTATAGTGAGATCACCCTATAATTACGACAAAGAATTCAGATAAGTGTATAAGATTGACTGCATAATTCTCTCGTAATGAAGGAAAGCTTGGCTCAAGTTCTCTCGGGTGGTCTCTACTAATGTCCCTACGGCGTGCCTTCTCCTAGGTCGTACTCTTTGTTATGCCGTCTTCTACTTATACATGTCTCAAATGATCAAAATCTAACCCTTAAGTGCACATCATTGTTCATCACTTAGGCCGGACTTGAAAAATATCATCATAAAATTGGAATGCATGCTGACACCGACACCACCCCAAACCAAAATTTCACATCGTCCCGATGTGATGTTTTCATCAAAGCAAGGCCCAACCATGAGTGACAGTTATGCAAAAATTATTACAGTTATCCAACAGGAATTTGAAAAGTTCACACAAATAAAGAGAAAGAGATTGTCTCAGTGTTGTCCAAACAACCCGATCACGACCGTGGTGTTGTGCGTCGTCTTTGTTGACGGTTAGTCATAGGACGGTTGGAAGGGCCTGCTCCCTCGTCTATTGGTGGTGGTGCTACTCTCCCGCGTATCGTCAACCTCATGTCTTGGAACCCCTGCCTCATCTCGAGTCGTAAGTTGGTGATCTGCTCACTTATCTGGCGTGCCCAAACTGGCGGGTTACCCCGAAGAACCACCTCGTCCGGGTCATAGTCTCTATCATCCGCTTCGTCATCATCAGCATTTGCCGGCACTTGGACATTCTCTCTCGCAAGTTCTAGCTCGCTCTCATACCTCCGCTGGGCAGCAACTTGATATTGGTAAGTTCTCCTGTCATATGGGGGTGTCACAGCCACAGTTTCTCCAATCGGCACACCTGCATTTCTGCACATACGAGTAACCAGTGAAGGAAAAGGAATGACTCCCTTGCAAATATCCTCGCCTGCATCAGTCATTTCTAACTGGACTATATGACATACGTCCAAAGGCAAGTTGTGCTGAATGCAGAATAACACTCTTGCCACTAGGGGGTCCGCATAGGTATTGTGTTGCGAAGGCAACAAGTTGGTCTTAATAAACAGCATCCAAATGGCCAGTTCCAACGGGAGTTCACTCTTCCTAATCTTTGCTACCCTGTCTCTCCAATCTGCACAGCCGTTTATCCGCAGCGAGCTAGCAATAACTCCACTGTGCGTCTCATTATCTGCCACGTTAGGTATCGGTGAGACCCCATAATGTAAACCCAAATGGTTGGGTCTTTCGATGCCAAAATAGTCGCAGATTGCATCCATTGTGACACGCATTGGCCGACCCCTTACCATAACTGTTTGAAATTCATTAAATACGGGTGGGATCATAGCTGCATAAAACTCCATCACAATGTTAGGGTCATAGGGCTCCAAATTTCTACAATATGGTATCCAACCCCTCTGACGAGCGATGTGTATTACTCGATCATTGGGAATTGATTCGAGCTGTATTCCTCGTTCCGACCATATACCGCGCTCCTCTCTAAATGTCGCCAGTCGTCGCTCAAATTCCGGGTTCCTTGCGTGACTCATCCTCTCCCTTTGATGTTGTGGGAGTTGAAAATAAGGACCCCATTAACTTGTTTGCTCTGGGTTGTTCCGCATCCTGAAATAACAATTGGAGGTGTGAGATGCTTAAATACCTTAACCACCCCAAACCTAGTCCAAAGACTAGGTGTACAGAGAACCCCAAACCAAAGGTTTGGTTATCTCTCCACATAGAGTTCGTTTGAGCTCTTCTACCTTAATCATGCACCTCACTCAATTGCTACAAGACAAGCACGCAACTGATAAGATCTAAACTACTAACACAAGAGAATGATCATCACAACATCAATTTATCATTCAGGTGCACATGTGACATGATTATTCAATCAAAAGAACTAAAATCCACATGCATTCATGTACACACATTAGTTTCTATTGATGTGTTCAATGTCATTCTTATCAGCAGTTACCCACTCTAGCAAATCAGAACAGAACACCGAACCCACATGAGTTAACTACTCATCAAATCAATCCATGACTTCGAAATATCATATACCAACAAACATGCATGACCAAATTTTACCAAGAAATACCCTTAAATTATTCCCCCAAAACTTATCAGAAGTTAACCCTTTTCAAAAAGTTGAAGTTAAGGTTCAAGAATAAACTACCAATAGAAATCCTCATGTGCATTGTGAAAATCTGATCATATTGTCTACCAAGATGCATATTATCATGAGGTTCCAACATATTTCAGATTATGCATACACAAACCCTTCACACCCAAAAGAACCCTAACAAGGATGATAGAACACTTACTCTTTAAGTAGAGATGCACAACTAAATGGAGAGATAGATGCTTACCTTGGATTGAAGAAAGTGGCCGGAAAAAATGGTGAGATATGGTGGTAGCCAGCGGTTGAAAGGGTGGAGAAGAGAGAGATCGATTTTTTTTTAATTATTGGGGATTGAGATTAGGGTTAGAAATCGACCCAAGTCTTTTTATTCAACACAGAGAAAACGGGCGGGTTATGCCGTGTGTTGAACCCGCGGACTACCCGTGAAACCCTCTGGATACTTCGACCAACAGTGAATCCCGCGGCTTATGCCGTGGGTACTACTCATGGGTAACTCGCGAAACTCACTGGATCCGAAGACAGACAGTGGACCCCGCGGCTTATGCCGCGGGTACTAATCACCTCTAACTCACGACCTTTACTGGGGATTCAAATAAACAGTGGATCCCGCGACTGGGACCACGGGTTGACCCGCGTGACAAATCGCGTAGCCCCCTGTTTGTTTTCTCAAACTCTGCTCAGTAAACCTGCTTCAGACCTCACAAACTCAAGGGTGTTAAAAACAAAATAAAGAAAATAACTAAACAAAAACTCAAACAAAAATAAACCTCAGATGGGTTGCCTTCCATCCAACTCCTTGTTTAGTGTCGTGGCTTGACCTCCTTTCAATCATTCTTGTGGTGAGTCAAAGTATACGCTTGACTTCTCCATCGGTTCACCCGCTGCATATGGTTTCACCCGCTGCCCATTCACCTTAAAAGTAGATTCGTCTTTGCCTTGCAGCTCAACCGCTCCGTACGGGAACATTTCTGTCAGGATCGAAACTCAAACAAGAATTTAAATAACACACTCAGAAACTTTTGTTAAAGAAGTTGCGAAAAAACACTTTAACAGAAAATCAATGGAACAGTATATAGAACTTCAAATCATAAGTTTATATTGCATAAAACTTAATGATTACACACAAAACCTCAATCTGTTTAACAGGCTAAACAAACGTTCTATACTTCTCTATAGAAAGGATCTAAACTATTCTTGAGGTTAATTCTCTCTAAACAAAACGTATGAATAATTGTTAATTCTAACAAAGACTTCTATACTATATATACAAGACTGAGTACAAGATAATTATCAAAATAAAATTGATCTTCAGCATCAATACCATAATTATCTTCAACCATATCTCCAACTCATCTTTATCTTCAAGTCTTCTGAATCTTTAGAAGCAGCACTAACCTTCTCTTCTTTTAGCAGTATTAATCATTGAGCAGTATTAACCATTCTTGCAGTAGTAATCTTCAACAGTATTAACTACTAGCAGTACTAACTATTCAAGTAGCAGTACTAACTTTTCAAGCAATATTAATTCTACTAGCAGTATTAAAATTACAAGCAATAGTAATATCTTTCAACTAGCAGTAGTATCCATCCTTAGCATATTCTGACCCAACAATCTCCCCCTAACTTAACTTTTCAGGATGAGAAGTTAAATTCTTCAACTTAGAGTCTTCTTGATGCTTTCAACACTTCAGCTTAGTTCCCCAAATTAGGATCCAGACCTAGACTTTGATTAATGATCCTTTTAATCACAATCCTTGCCATTTCAGAACCTTGAGGACAGATTAGTTTGGCTTTCAACATCCCCTGTAGCTTGGCTAGGCTATGGTCATATATCTTATCCACCAGGTAATATTCATGAAAGTTTTTGTCAATAGTTAAGATATACACCCCACACCTTTCTATGAGCATCCAATTGTCCACAGACTTGAAAACTTCCTTGATTACGTGTTTGACAAGGTCTGGACTGAACATCATGCATAGATACTCTATTGCTAGTTTCTTGATGTTCATCCCTGATGTCTTCAGCACATCCCCATACAGAGTCATTCCTACTTTGAACATTTCTTCCAAGTCTGACCTTGAACAACTTCTGACTATCTTGGCCCAAGTAGAATAAACTTCAAAGTGATCACCCATCCTCTTGATTCTGAAATACTCTTTTCCTTGATCTTCTAGAATATCCCAGTAGATGATTTCAGGGGCTTGAACTGAAATGGGATATGCTTTTACTGGTTCATTATCTGTTACAGTCATGTAAAGACCAAAATTCACATCAGATTGACTTGGTTGTTGTGCACTTTGACTTGATTGCTCTATATGACCTGTAACAGATGGTTCTGCCTCTTTTTCTGCTCCTTCAACTCTTGACTTTTTGAACTGTTTCTTGGAAGCTATAGTTTTTACTCTCTTGGCAGATTTGACTTCCACAGCAACAAGTTCTTCCTTCTTTTCTTCAGTCTTTTCTTTTGAAGGGGTGGTTTCCTCACTCTCAGGGAAGGGTTGTTGGATATTGAGATCATGTCTCTCTTTCATTTGTCTTTCAAACTCAACCCTTTGAGTGAAGTCACCTTGAAGCTTTGCCATTTCCTTTTTATATAGCTCTTCAACTCTGCTGTATGACATGCTAGCAAACATCTCTTCTTTTACACCAATTGAGCCTTTCAAAAAGTTTATCATTTTTCTCCTTTCTTGATTGGCCAAATAGGTCTTAGAAGGTTGTCTTTTCTGAGTCTTTGCTGGCAGTCTGTGCGTGGATGCTTTCACTGTACTTTTCTTGGCCTCAGTTGCAGCTTTCAAGCTCTTTTGATATTCCTCATTCAGCTTAGTAGACAGATCTAGAGCAATCTGCCTATCTTTGGCCTTTTGAGTCTCTTCTTCTTGTTCTAGCTCAGCCTGCAGCTTCTTTGCCAATTCCTCATCAATCTCTATCTGTTTTAGCTTCTTGGGAGGTTGTACAGATTCATCCACTTTTGCCTTGCCTTTTCTTTTCCTTTCTGCCTCACTGATTTCTTTTCTTTTCTGCTCAAGACCTCCTTTTTTAATTTCCACTCCCTTGGCCTTTTGAGTGGCTTTGGGAGTGTCTGTTTTGGCCTTTAGAAGAGTTTCTGCTATTTCTATCTCTTCAACATATAGCCCTATTACTGTTGCTGGCTCTGTTACTGCTGCTAGCCCAATTTGTGTTGCTCGCTTGAAAGTTTTTGCTGTTGGCCCTGTTTCATTACCTTGCTCCCCCTCAACTGTAGACTTCATCCCATCAGGACTTTGCTTGTCAGATCCAGCTCTTGACTTCTCCTTATTCTCCCCTTTTTTGGAAGCATCATGAAGGATGCTCCTCTTTTTCAGTATAAACTGGGTTCTTTTCTTCTTTTGCACTTGCTTTAGAACCAATTTCTTGAGGTTGCTGATCTGTACTTGTTGGGAGAGGATTATCTGTTGCATCTCCTCTATGAGTTTGCCCTGAGATAGGACATCCTCATTTATATTTGCCAATGTTTCCATCAATTCATCATAGGTATATCTATCCTCACCACCTTTAGGTGTGTTTACCACCCTTGGAGGATCACTAGAACGTTTAGTAGGGGTCCTCTACCTAGCAGAGGCACCTTATACTCCCTTGGTTTCTTGGCACCTGGGACCTCTGGATGATTGCTCACCCAAAGTTGCCGTGGGGAAGGTCTTAGGAATGTTCACACTGTCCTGCTCTGCACTTTGTGCAAAGTCAGTAGTGTGAGCCTCACTGCCCATATGCTCAACCTGCTCCTTAGTGAGCACCTTCTTGGGGTTGGGAGACACCCCTGTGGTTTCCCTATCGATATTCTCTAATGGAGAATGCTCCATTAGAGGGCTTGAAGGCTATGGGGGTGAAGGTACAAGAAGGGAAGGAACCTTCTTTACCTTTTTCCTTATATATATTTTGGTGATGGGGGATGTGGGCTTGTCAATAGGAAACCGAGGAGGATTACTAGAAATAAGTGGTGTGGGTAGGTCATCAGTTTGGTTGTCAGATGAGGGCTTTGACACTGATGCCTCACCATGGGAATGTGACACACCCATCATTGTAGAGAACAATGGGGTGTCTTGGCCAGAAAAGTCCTTGGAGGGCTTTTTCATGTTTGAGAATACCTTCCCTTTGGGAGGTTTTGGTACATACACCTCTTGAAAAGAGGGTAGATCCGTCAATTCCTTCAGTATAATCTCTTGTACAAACCTGGGATACATATAAAAGCTTTTGGATTTGGTATCCAGGTTTGACATAAAATCATTGAAAATCATTTGTGAGAAATTGAACTTTCTAGAGGTAGATAAGCAGACCAAAGCATAAGCTAAGGTACTGCTAAACTCACTCCATCCAGTGGTTTTTCGTGAAATGCAATGTTGTAGGGTATGAACAAAAAATCTCCACTGTAGTGAAAATCTGTTCTTGAAAAACTTGAATACATCAGTGGGACCTTCATACCCCATAAGACTAAGAGTTTGGAAGAGATCTTCCTTAGGTAAAGAGGTTATACCTGAGGCATAATCTAATCGTAGATGGATGCGAATACACTCCTCTGTGATGGTCAGGGGTTTATCACATACCCTTGTTTTGATGACCTGTTTGCCCTCTTCATATTGAATAGCAGCATTGACCCAGAACTGTCTTTGATGTTCCACATAGATTGTGGGATTGACAGTTAGAGCGTGGGCAATGTGAGAGGATTTGAGGAAATCCACTATGGCATGGAAACCTTCAGCTTGCTTTGGTTTCTGCAACATGGCGAGCTCGTTGTGTTCATCAAAGAATGCTCGTCCTGCCATCGTTCTGGTTAAATCTAGCGTTCGAAACGTTACTAGGGTTGACACTGGTAAGCAAGAAATCGAGAGAGAGAAGAAGAAACAATGGAAGTTCAAAGTGTCGTTTGTATTTTGGCGGTCACAAAGGGTATTTATAGGTGGATGGTTTCAGTTAGAAGCAGTACTAAGTACCCTAGCAATATTAACTAACTCGCAGTATTAACTCATATTAGCAGTAGTAACACATGCTGGCAGTACTAACACGGACTAGCAGTATTAACACAGACTAGCAGTATTAACACAGACCAGAAGTAGTAACCCTGATTAGCAGTATTAAATAAGTTAAGCAGTAGTAACTTTACACTGGCAGTATAAACCACCTAGCAGTAGTAACCATACTTAATCATTTTTGAAAAAAAAATCATGAGTAATATAGCGAGCAGTATTAATTGATTTAGAAGTACCTAGTATCATTTGAAGCAATCTGAAACACTGAAACACACAAGGTTAGAAGCACCATGCACAATACAATATGAGAAAGTAGACAGGAAGGAATTTATACAGGTACATAAGACATAAGACAATAGGCTTATTCAGAGTTTATCATGCCCACACTTGTGACCAAAAATGTTAATCTACCCACATCAAAAGCTTTAGTGAATAGATCATCAAATTGGTTACTTGTATGAACTTTCACAACTTGAATTAGCTTCTTTTCATTACAGTCTCTGATAAAATGATACATGATTTCTATATGCTTTGTTTTGGAGTGCTTGACTGGATTATTAACAATGCTAATAGCACTGTTGTTGTCTATGAAGATTGGAGTGTGAAGAAATGTCATACCATAGTCCAACATTTGATTCTGAATCCAGAGTACTTGAGAACAACAGCTTGCAGCAGCTATGTACTCTGCTTCTGTTGTAGACGTGGACACTGTGTTTTGTTTATTGCACTGCCATGATACTAGTCTTGCACCCAAAAACTAACATCCCCCTAAAGTTGACTTTCTATCCAAATTTGCACCACCCAAGTCACTGTCTGAATAAGCAAGTAGGTCAAATGGTGAGTCATGAGGATACCAAAGACCTAATCTAGGTTGGCCTTTGAGATATCTGAATACCCTCTTGACTGCTTGAAAGTGTGACTGCTTAGGCCTTACTTGAAATCTTGCACACACACAAACAGGAAACATGATATCTGGTCTTGAAGCAGTGAGGTACATGAGAGTGCCAATCATTGATCTGTAGTGATGAACATCCACATCCTCCCCCTCAAGATTTGCAGTGATCTGTTTGTGTGTCTCCATGGGTGTGGTTGCAGGATTTGAGTCTGAGAAACCAAACTTATTAAGAATGTCCTGCACATATTTAGATTGACTTATAAATATCCCATCTTTCTTCTGCTTCACTTGTAGCCCTAGGAAGAAGGTAAGTTCACCCATAAAACTCATCTTGAATCTCTTGTGCATCAAATCTTCAAAATCTCTGCACATTTGATCTTTTGTGGATCCAAAGATAATATCATCCACATAGATTTGCACTATTAGGATGTCCTTCTTCTTCCTCTGAATGAACAGAGTCTTGTCTATGATTCCTCTTTGAAAATCATTTTCCAAGAGATAGGTAAACAGAGTGTCATACCATGCCCTTGGTGCTTGATGTATCCCATAGAGTGCCTTCTTCAATTTGTATACTCTGTCAGGATAATTTAGATTCTCAAATCCTGGAGGCTGACAGACATACACTTCTTCTTCAATTTTTCCATACAGAAAAGCACTCTTTACATCCATCTAGTAGACCCTGAACTTCATGAAAGAAGCATAGGCTAAAAATAGCCTGATTGCCTCTATCCTGGCCACTGGTGCAAATACTTCTTCATAATCAATACCCTCTTCTTGAGTATACCCTTGTGCCACTAGTCTGACTTTGTTCTTTATTACTATACCTCTCTCATCTTTCTTATTCCTGAAGATCCATCTTGTGCCAATTGCTCTGTGTCCTTTTGGAAGATCCACCAGATCCCATACATCTTGCAGTACAAACTACAGTAGCTCCTCTTGCATTGCTTCTATCCAACTTGGATCCTTCATTGCATCAAATGCCTTTTTGGGCTCAACCTGTGATAGAAAGCAAGATAATAAACCTGATTGTAGATCTTTCAATCCCCCTATCTTGCTTTGTTGCCTTGTGATCATTGGAGAATTGATGTCACCAATCACTAATTGAGGAGGATGATTCTTCTGAGTTCTTGTAGCATTGACAGTCTCCTCATTAAGATTTACTTCAAGATTGGTGTCATTCTTTTCTGGAGAGCTTCCACCATACACTGAAGAATCATCATATGTGTCTTCCTCTTCCAAAACTGGCATCTCAGAACCTTTGATTCCTGAATCTGAGGGCTGATCTTCCTTTTCACCTCTGTCCTCTTCATTCTGAGCTTGTTCAGTGTCCTTTGAATCTGAATTATCTTTCTTATTTTGGTCACAGAATTCAACAGGATCAGCAGTAGGTGTTGGGAACAGCACAAACTCTTGTCTTTGTTCTTGTGCATGTTCTGTCCCTGTTCCTCAATTATGCTCATTACTGAAACCCAAAGAATTAGTCAGTGAATCAATGTCAAATAGCCAATCAAGACCTGAACCAAGTTGATTTGGTGTGTTCTCATTGCATTTGACATTGTCACTTTCCTCAATAATCCTAGAAGAGGTGTTAAAAACTCTGTAGGCCTTACTTTGAGATGAATAACCAACAAGAAACCCATCCTCAGCTTTGCTATCAAACTTGCCTAGGTAAGTTTTGGTATTGAGAATTGTGCAAGGACACCCAAATGGTTTGAAAAATCCAATAAAAGGTTTCTTCTTTTTAAAAAGCTCATAGGGTGTCTTGTCTTGAGATTTTACTACTAGAACTCTGTTTTGAACATAGCAGGTAGTATTAACTGCTTCTGCCCAAAAAGTGATTGGAAGTTTTGAATCTGCCAACAGAGATCTAGCAACTTCTATCAGAGTCTTATTTCTCCTTTCAGCAACACCATTCTGTTGAGGAGTTCTAGGAGCACTGTATTGCCTCTCAATGCCTTTTTCCTCACAGAAGTTGTTTAGGTCATTATTTTTGAATTCAGTTCCATTATCAGACCTAACGACTTTAACTCTTAGATTTGTTTGGTTTTCAACTCGAAGAACAAAGGATTTGATCAGTCCACTTGTCTCATCCTTAGTCCTCAGAAAATAGACCCAAGTGAATCTAGAGAAATCATCAACAATAACTAAGTAGTAGGATTTCTTACCAATACTCATCACATTTGTAGGTCCAAACAGATCCATATGCAGTAAATTAAGAGGTGAAGAGATTGTATTAATCTCTTTGGACTTATGAGAAGATTTGTGTTGCTTGCCTTTAAGACATGCAACACAATGATCATCACATGAAAATACCTTTTGTGGCAAACCTCTTACAAGGTTGTTTTTCACAAGTTTGTTCATTGTTTTAAAGTTCATGTGACACATCCTTCTGTGCCAAAGAGATGATTCATCTACTGAAGCTTTTGAAAATAAACAGTTTAGAGATGAATCAGAAACTACACTCTCCAAGTCTAAGCAATAAACATTGTCCTTTCTAGGAGTTCTAAGTAGTATCATACTTTCATCAACTACCTTGAATCCTGGAGCAAGGATGATACATTCAGTATCAGTGAATAATATGCTATGTTTCTTGTCACAGACCTGTGATACACTTAACAGGTTGTATCTCAATTGCTCAACATAGTATACATCCTCAAAGATCATCTTACCTTTTGACACATTACCTTTTCCACTTATCTTACCACCTGCTGGATTATCACCAAAATTAACATGTCCTCCATCAATTCTTTTGAAGTTTTGAAGGCAGGCCATGTTACCTGTCATGTGCCTGGAACAACCACTATCAACATGCCAAATGCTCATTCCCTTGAGTTGTTGGTTGCCCTGCACATTTAATAAAACAGTTAGTTTTTAATAGGAACCCAAGCCAAAGTGGTCTTGGGTTTTCCATTCTCATCAATATATTCATATTCAGACTTGATGAGATTATCACACTGAGAAATCTTATTGCTTGAATACTTTGTCACAATAATGGGTCTGTTACTGGAAGCAGTACTAACTTGATTGGCAGTACTAACTTTGTTAGCAGTACTAACATCATTAGCAGTACTAATTGGGTTAGCAGTACTAACTTTGTTAACATTACTAACTGAGTTAGCAGTAGTATTGCTTGTAGCAGCATTATTTTTGTCAGCAATACTAACAGATTTCTTTACTTTTGGAACCCAGACCTGGACAAAGTTGTTTGCTTTCTTTTTCTTTAAGTTACTCCTTGGCTTATTTGGAGTATTTTTCTTTGAATTAGCAAACTTATTTTGAACATGATATTTTATAGGAGCCTTTCTCACATTCTCAGCCATATGATTCCTTATTTGCTTCCTATAACCAACAGGATTTTGTATATTTTATTTGAAAACTGATCCTTTGGTTAATAGGATTGAAATAACAGTGTTTGGCTAGATGATTTAGCTTGCCACAAATAAAACAAGGCTTTGGTCTGTTAATTTTTCTCAGATCAATTCCTTGTTTTAAAGCCCACTGATTATTTCTATTTCTTTGATTTCCCCTTGTTTTATCATGTTTTTGGGGTTGATTCTGTTTACAAGTACAGGGATTAACAACAGTAGTTTGCATGTAATGAACTCCCTGTGCCTTTCCCTTTCCTCTCTCAGAGGTCTCAGCTTTTACATTCTTAACAGTCTCTTCCCCAGACTTTACTTTCTCACTCTTGACAAAAGGTTTACCCCCTCTTTCATTTGTCAGTATGTGGTTTTCTAAGGAATAACTGTGTGGTCTTTCTCCTTCTTACTCTCAGAGTCCTCTTCTTCAGAATCTGCCTCAATCACTACTTTGTCTAAAGGATCTACTTCAGTGGCTCCTTCAGGTAATTCCTTCTTGTCATGTCTTTCTAAGAGATCAGAGGTGGGAGGAATATAGTTATTGTTGTATGGTGGAGGTGTGGTGTTGTAACCTATTCCTCTTCTAAGTTTGTCATGGACTTGAGTTTTTAAAAGTGAGTCCATTGCTTTAGAAGCATTGGAATATTTCTCAATGTCCAGCTTTGCTTTCTCAAAATCACTCCTTATCTTCTCACATTCCTCTTCAGACTTTTTAAGTTTAACCTCTAGCTGATTTTTCTCCTACTTCCAGTAGTTTGTATCATAGGAATGTTGAAGTTCATTAGCCTGGTAAGACTTAATTTGTTCTTCAAACCTCTCAACAATCAGAACATACTTTCTTCTATCTTTCTCTAACCTTTTAAGGTCATCAGACATACTCTGATTGTGATCCTTGTACTTTTTAACAGTTTCAATACAGGTTTTAGAGCAAAGATTAGAAGTTAACTCTGTGGGAATATCAGTGCTTGCTGACTCTGAAACTTTAGCCATTAAAGCATGATTCTGAACTGCTTATTCTGCTTGGTCACTCCAATCAAATCCCATTCCTTCTTGGGAAACAAGAGCTTGAGAAGAGTTTCTACTGTTGAAGCTAGTGGACTGTGATGGTTGATAGTTGCTGGCATGCTGTTGAGGCATACCACTTCTGCATTCTCTTGCAAAGTGCCCCGACTTGTGACACTTGTAACATTCAACCTTGGATTTATCAAATCCAACCCCATCTTCTCTTTTCTGGGCAAAGTTGTTCCTTCCAGTCCTTTTGATGAATCTTTTTACCCTCATAGTCAGCATAGCCATCTGCCACTGGATGTCCATCTCTTCTAGATCATCAATATTTATCTGTTCTAAGTCATCATTAATTAGAGTGGAATTAACATGACTGGCTAGAAAAGCTTCTAAGACTGAGTCATTGGATCCATCTTGTTTTGATCCATGGGCAACATTAACTGATTCTGTGTTAGCAGCAGTATCAGTAGAGAATGATAAAAGAGCAACAATGTATGAGTATCCAGAGGGCCTCTTCTTTGCTTCTACCTCTGCTTCAAATACCCTAAGGTCATTATAGAGGTCATCCAATTCCTTGTCCTCCAATTGGTCATTATGTCTGAATGAGACAGTGTACATAGTCCATTCATCACCAAGAGATCTTAGAAATTTTCTGTTAACATCATCTTGATCTATCTGGACACCAACAGTAGCCAATTCACCAATTAGCTTATTAAATCTATCAAAATTTTGAGTCATGGACTCATTCTTTGTAGACATGAAGTTTTCATACTGGTGCTTTGGGATGGCCTTCTGATTTCTCTTGGTACTTTTGGTACCAGAAAATCTTTTCTCCAGAGAATTCCAAAGAATTTGTGCATCAAAACAGTTGCAGAATTGATGTTGGTACTCATTGGGTATAGCCAAAAGCAGAGTGCTCAAGGCTTTCATCTCTGTCTGCCTCAATTTCCTCTCTCCATCTGTCTTTGGTGGAGGTCTTTTTCCTTCTGCATCCATCTTTCCTCCATCAGAAGGACCATTCTCAATGATGTCCCACATTGAGAAGTCTGTGAGAAGAATGTACTGTTTGATTCTGATCTTCCACATGTCAAACTCATTGGGTTTGAGCATGGGAACCTTTGATACCAAAACACTATCGCTTGAACTGTCCATGATTAAAGTTTTCTGAATTTTCTAGCTCTGATACCACTTGTCAGGATCGAAACTCAAACAAGAATTTAAATAACACACTCAGAAACTTTTGTTAAAGAAGTTGCGGAAAAACACTTTAACAGAAAATCAATGGAACAGTATATAGAACTTCAAATCATAAGTTTATATTGCATAAAACTTAATGATTACACACAAAACCTCAATCTGTTTAACAGGCTAAACAGACGTTCTATACTTCTCTATAGAAAGGATCTAAACTATTCTTGAGGTTAATTCTCTCTAAACAAAACGTATGAATAATTGTTAATTCTAACAAAGACTTCTATACTATATATACAAGACTGAGTACAAGATAATTATCAAAATAAAATTGATCTTCAGCATCAATACCATAATTATCTTCAACCATATCTCCAACTCATCTTTATCTTCAAGTCTTCTGAATCTTTAGAAGCAGCACTAACCTTCTTCTCTTTTAGCAGTATTAATCATTGAGCAGTATTAACCATTCTTGCAGTAGTAATCTTCAACAGTATTAACTACTAGCAGTACTAACTCTCCAAGCAGTACTAACTATTCAAGTAGCAGTACTAACTTTTCAAGCAGTATTAATTCTACTAGCAGTATTAAAATTACAAGCAATAATAATACCTTTCAACTAGCAGTAGTATCCATCCTTAGCATATTCTGACCCAACAATTTCCTTGATAGTGAACGGGCCCGACCACCTAGACTTCAGTTTACCTGGAAACAAGCGCAATCGTGAGTTAAACAATAAAACATTCATACCCGGTGTCAGTACCTTTTCGCGTATGCGTTGGTCATGGAATCGTTTGGTCCTTTCCTTGTAGATGATAGAGTTCTCATAAGCATCTTGCCTGATTTCATCCAACTCATTAAGTTGAAGGAATCGGCGCTTTTCGGGGGCTTGAAAGTCCATATTTAACTGTTTGATTGCCCAAAAGGCTTTGTGTTCAAGCTTGACCGGTAAGTGTCATGACTTACCAAACACCAAAGGATACGGAGTAGTGCCAAGTGGAGTCTTGAATGCTGTCCGGTAGGCCCATAACGTGTCGTCTAGCTTAGACGACCAATCCCTTCGTGAAGTACTGACAGTCTTTTCCAGGATTTGTTTGATCTCGCGATTTGACACTTCAGCTAGTCCATTGGCCTGTGGATGATACGGAGTGGTAACCCGATGTTTGATAGAATATTTCTTGAGTACGACTTCCAAATATCGGTTACAGAAGTGGCTTCCTCCATCACTGATTAGCGCCCGTGGAACCCCAAACCTTGAGAAAATATGTCGTCGAAGAAAGTTTATGACCACTTTCAAATCATTTGTGGGGGTTGCTATTGCTTCCACCCACTTCGACACATAATCCACTGCGACGAGGATGTATTCATTTCTGTGCGATTGTGGAAAGGGGCCCATAAAATCAATGCCCCAAACATCGAACAACTCCACTTCCATGAAGATGTTCATGGGCATTTCATCCCTCTTCGTTATATTTCCAACTTGCTGACATCTATCACAATGGAGAATGAAATCCTTGGCATCTTAAAACATAGAAGGACAAAAGAAGCCCGCTTGTACCACCTTTGCTACTGTCCTATTGGTACTAAAATGACCACCACATTCTAATGTATGGCAATGTGTTAGAATGTTGGTATTTTCATCCTCGGGTATACATCTCCTTATCATGCCATCTGCATACATCTTGTACAAACATGGTTCGTCCCAATAATACTGTCTTGCGTCAGATAGGAATTTCTTCCTTTGATGCGAGTTAAACTTGTACGGTATAACGGAACTCACCAGATAATTTACAATGTCTGCGTACCATGGTTCAATATAACTTACCTTGAACAATTGCTCGTCAGGGAACGAATCATTGATGATAGATTCGTCTTTCACTCCATTACTCTCAAGTCTAGAGAGATGATCAACTATTGTATTCTCTGAACCCTTTTTATCCAGAATCTCCAAATCGAATTCTTGGAGTAAAATCACCCAACGAATAAGCCTGGGTTTTGCATCCTGCTTGGTCATCAAATACTTCAGGGCCGAGTGGTCTGTGTACACTATCACCTTCGCACCAACCAAATAGGATCTGAATTTTTCGCATGCATACACGATAGCCAAGAGCTCTTTTTCAGTAGTTGCATAGTTGACTTGAGCATCATCTAGAATCTTGCTCGCATAATATATGACATGCAGTTTCTTGTCTTTCCTTTGCCTCATAACAGCTCCCACTGCAGTGTCACTTGCATCGCACATCAAAGTAAATGGAAGACTCCAATCGGGTGCTGCAAGAATGGGTGCCGAGATTAGCTTTGTCTTTAACCTGTCAAAAGCATGAATACAATCATTAGTGAATTCGAACTTTGCATCCTTAAGGAGTAATGAACATAAAGGTTTAGAGATTTTAGAAAAATCCTTTATGAACCGCCGGTAGAACCTGACATGACCCAAGAAACTTCTAACCCCCTTCACTGAATTGGGATATGGTAAATTCTCGATCACCGCCACCTTTCCCTTATCTACTTCGATACCGTCTCGTGAGACTTTGTGACCTAGCACGATCCCCTCAGTTACCATGAAATGGCACTTTTCCCAATTCAATACTGTAATACCCAATTTCGAAATTTTTGTTAATTTGGGAAGTTGGGGGAAAAAGTTAAGCGAGACCCAAAGTTCAGGGGGTATAATTGAAAATTTGGTTATATATATTTATAACTTATCAGATATTTGTTTTCATAACAAAATCTGATAAGTTTTGTGAGACCGACATAGAGAGTATTCAGAGCAAAGAAGGCAAAGAGAAAGAGAAAGAGATTTTGAGGAATTGATCTATTTTGGTCAAAAAGAGGTATGATTCTAGCTTAATACTTCTATTTTCTTGTTATAGTCGGTAAATAGTCTTGTTAATCAAGCTTTTAACCGTGTATTTGATCGATTTAATGATCAAAAAGTTTTCTGGGTTGAACTGTTAATCGCCGACTTACAGTATGAACTCAACCGGGAAGATGATGTATATCGGTAGTTTGCATTCGACCGATAAAGTGTAAAGACCGGTATAGAGGTTCGACCGATATATTGACTAGACCGATATATTGACTAGACCGGTAAGATTATTTGACCGGTATGACTCTTCGACCGGTATAGTGTAAAAGACCGGTAGTTTTCGACCGATAGTGCTCGACCGGTATTGTTCGATCGATAGGTTGTATTCGACCGGAATGTATTGGTCGACCGGTAAAGAGTTGTTGGACCGGTATGTTGTTAGGACCGGTATGCTGGTTCGACCGGTATTTTGTTAATCGGTCTAAGAGGTTTTAATCAGAGTGGTTTCAACCGGGTTAAAAACAGTAGATTTCAATTGATGTGTTTATAGAAGAAAATAGGGTTAGTAACCAGTTAGCTTACCTTTGTCTTTAATACCATCGTAGGTGGTGTTAATCAGTAGAAGTCAGAGTTAATCAAGAAGAATCAGAGGTGAGTCTTTCAAACTAAATCTTTTATGATTTGAGCAGTTATTTTATAAATGTGGGTTTTATATACTGCGCATTTATAGTATTGAAAGTTATGCAGAATTATTTCAAAAGATTGATTTAATCAGTTGGGCATGTTTATGCTCAGTGTATATAAACTTGTTTTATATACAGGCAGGACTAGGTGTATGCATACATTTGAGTCAGAAGTCTGACCTAAGTCGTGAAGTGTGACCCGCCTGCTCATACCGGGAAGTGTGGCCCGTTTATGCCATTAGGGTGTGTCCCTAAAATAAGACAGTGCGAGACAGACATACCGTCTTTGACGGCAATGTTGGTCAGTAGCTTAAGGTACGCTTGCGAAGCGTAAACAGTGGTCAGTGATGGCCAGTAGATTGAGTTATGCCTGCAAAGCATAAAGTGTTTTAAAGTTTAATTAAAAGAGCAGGTTATGTTTTGAAATATGAAGTTTTGGTTTAAATGTTTTAATTAATATTTGAACTGTTGCAGTAGTAATTGGAGGGGACTCTCTAGACCATTGGTCTAACCCTCGCTATTTCAAAATTTTAATCCTGGTTCAGGTTATCGAAAAGTAGCAGGTACAGATAAAGGTAAAGAGAAGATATGAGCTATAAGCAGGAGATAGAAGACTTCCTGCAGTAGTTTACCTTTTTGAACTCAGTTGTGTAAGAAGAAATAGTTGTAACCTTGTACTCTATAAATGTAAGCCCGGGGCAGTGTTTAGACTGAAATGTTATTTTATTATATATAATTGTCCAGGTTGTTACAATTGGTATCAGAGCATTAGTTTAAGGGATCTAGGTGACCAGATGGGCCTAGACTTAAACTGAGATAGTAGAAGTACAACTGAGTAGTAGGAAGACCGTAATAAGATAACATTAAGGTAGTAAGGACTAGCATGTAAGGTAAATTTGAAATTCCATCTGGCCAGTGTAATTGTGAATTTACATGTGCATGTTTGTGCTTAAACTGCCGTAATGTGTAGCTGTAATGTGTAGCATGTTAGATTGAATATCTTATGTTTATTCTTATCAGAGAAAAGTATGTTTGAGCGAGTGACAAGGAGTAGATCTATAGTGAATCCATAAATAGAGCCAGAGAATGAAGTCATTGCCGCAGAGCGAATGATTTATGTCAACCCGACTGCTATCCAAGGAAAGAGTCGTGGTCGACCTAAAGGTAATACAAAGTACAGAAAGCAGTTACTCAGGCAAGAGTTTCCAATATGGGAACTCGAGGTGGAAAGATGAGTCGTGGTATTCGTCAAGTCGGAAGTGTAGAGGTAAGATCTGAACAAGAAACTTCTCATCAAGAAAGTTCGGCTTCTGTGAGGGGTCGAAAACAGACGGGAAACCGTGGTGGAGGTAGAACTCAAGGTTTTGTTACACAAGAAACTTTTACTGCAGAAATGGGAAAGTTACAAGAAACGTTGAGTACTTTGTTGGTTCAGCGTACTAATGAAGTTTCGTCAAGTAAAGAAAAGAGTGAAGATAAAGTAGTGACTAAGGTAGCAGAATCACCAGTAACTGGAGTGGCTAGTCACCCTCAGTCAAACCCCATAGTGTCAGTTAGAACTGTAGATGGGAAAGGATGTAGTTTTAAGGAGTTTGTCGCTTGCAAGCCTCCTACTTATAAAGGGGAATGTGATCCTGTTATAGCATTAAGATGGGTAAAAGGTATGGAGCTAGCGTTTGATACGAGTAAGTGTGCGGAAGAAGATAGAGTAGTCTATGCTTTGTCAATGCTGAAACATGAAGCAGTAATGTGGTGGGATGTAGAATCCGGAGGTCAAAGTTCAGCTGTAGCCAAAGAAATGGTTTGGGGTGAATTTGTGAAAAGATTTAAAGCACAGTTCTGCCCTCTGGTGGCAGTTAAAAAGTTGAAAGAAGAATTTCTGGGTTTAGAGCAGAAAGGAATGTCAGTTCGAGAATATGCCACAAAGTTTATTGAAAAGTCTATATTTGCAGGAATTTATGTACCTGACGAAGAAAGACGAGTAGAACGTTTCGTCTTTGGATTAAGAAGTGATATTCGGGAATTTGTCTCGAATAAAGAACCGTCGACTTTTCAAATGGCAGTAAATGCAGCAGAAATGAGAGAGAAAGAAAAGAATAGGCAAGCCACAGAAAGAAGTGGAGATAAAAGAAAGTGGGAAGGAACAGTTCGTGATTTCAAACCGTTTAAGTCTGCAAAGTTTGATCAGCATTCTGTCAATAAGTTTGAAAATAAGCCCTGTAGTAAGTGTAATAGAAGACATAAGGGAGAATGTAAGATTGATCAGGAGGGCTGTTATAAATGTGGAAAGATTGGGCATTTGGCTAGGGATTGCCAGAGTTCTAGGTCTTGTTATCAGTATGGATCTCCTGATCATATAAGGACCAATTGTCCACAGTTGAAAAAGGGAGAAATCGGAGAAAATGTAGAAAAAGGAACTGAAAAAAAGATGGATCCAGCTAAAGCAAGAGCTAGAGTTTTCAATATGTCAGCAGAAGATGCGGCGGAGATACCTGATGTAGTGACAGGTACTTTCTTTATAGATTCGAATTATGCAAAAATATTGTTTGATTCAGGCGCAAATCGTTCTTTTGTGTCTCCAAATTTTGTGCATAAATTGATTGAGAAACCTAAGAAGCTTAGACATGAATTGAAAGTAGAAGTGGCTGATAATAGTCAAATCTTAGTGGAGGAAGTGTATGATGGAAGTAGTATTGTCATTGATGGACAAGCATTTCCACTTCGACTGTACCCAATGGGTATGGGAGAATTTGATGTTATTGTGGGAATGGACTGGTTGGCGTCTAATGATGCTCATATAGTATGCAATAAGAAACTGATTCGTATAGCACAACCAGGAAAAGAAGAGATAGTAGTATTTGGAGATCGAAGGGATAGAAAATCATGTTTGATTTCTATGATTAAGGCTAAGAAATGTTTAGTAAAAGGGTGTGTGGGGTTCTTAGCTAATGTAATCGATGCTAAGAAGGAAAAGAAGGGTTTAGAGCCAGTTCCGGTAGTTAGTGAATTTCCAGAAGTATTTCCGGAAGACTTAACCACTTTGCCTCCTGATCGGCAAGTGGAATTTCGTATTGATTTAGTTCCCGGAGCAGCGCCAATTGCAAGAGCACCGTACAGACTGGCACCGACAGAAATGAAAGAAATGATGACTCAACTGCAGGAGTTGTTAGACAAAGGATTTATTCGCCCTAGTACCTCACCTTGGGGAGCGCCAGTATTGTTTGTTAAGAAGAAAGACGGGTCTATGAGAATGTGCATAGATTACCGTGAGCTCAATAAGTTGACTGTCAAAAATAAGTATCCGCTTCCCAGGATTGACGATCTTTTTGATCAACTTCAAGGAGCGAGTTACTTTTCGAAAATAGATCTTCGAACTAGATATCACCAGTTGAAGGTGAGGGAAGAGGATGTGCCTAAGACTGCATTTCGTACGAGGTACGGATATTATGAGTTTCTAGTTATGCCATTTGGTTTGACGAATGCACCAGCAGCTTTCATGGATCTGATGAATAGAGTGTGTAGTCTGTTTTTAGATAAATATGTCATCATCTTTATAGATGATATATTGATCTATTCTCGTTCCAAAGAAGATCATGAAACTCATTTAAGAGCGATTTTAGAATTGCTTAAGCATGAGAAGTTGTACGCCAAGTTTTCAAAATGTGAATTTTGGCTGAAAGAAGTTCAGTTTCTAGGACACGTGGTGTCAAAAGATGGGATTAAGGTGGATCCAGCTAAGATTGAAGCCATTAAAGGGTGGGAAGCACCGAAATCACCATCTGAAGTAAGAAGTTTTCTTGGATTGGTTGGTTATTATAGAAAGTTTATCCAGGACTTTTCAAGGATAGCTACGCCATTAACAACATTAACCAGAAAGAATGTCAAGTTTGTCTGGTCAGAGGCTCAGAAAGAAGCGTTCGGTAAATTGAAAGAGAGTTTAAGTAGTGCTCCTGTTTTGTCTCTACCCAACGGAACGGAAGGATTCGTAATTTATAGCGATGCTTCAAAGTTGGGTTTGGTATGTGTGTTAATGCAAGAAGGCAAGGTGATTACTTATGCATCTCGTCAGTTGAAAGAGCATGAAAAGAATTACCCAACGCACGATTTAGAGTAGCAGTAGTTTTTGCTTTGAAAATCTGGAGGCATTACTTGTATGGGATCAAGTGTCAGATTTACACAGATCACAAGAGCCTTCAATATCTGTTTAATCAGAAAGAGCTTAATATGAGGCAACGTAGGTGGATGGATCTATTAAGCGATTATGATTGTGATATTTTGTATCATCCAGGCAAGACTAATGTGGTAGCAGATGCTCTAAGTCGTAAGGAGCATGGAGAAATAGCAGAAGTTGTAGCATTTCGAATTGATGTTGTTTCTAATTTCTTAGAAGAAGTTATAAAGTATCAAGAAGAAGCATCGTCAAAAGAAAATTTGAAAAGTGAAAGAATAGTTGGGATTGTTAACTTGTTAGTAGTTGACAATCGCGGAGTAAAGTGTTTCAATAAGCGAGTATGGATCCCAAAAGCAGGAGGTCTGAGGCAGAAAGTGTTGGAAGAAGCGCATAGATCCCGTTACTTAGTACATCCAGGAACCAACAAGATGTATAGAGATCTGAAACAAAGCTATTGGTGGCCAGGTTTAAAGAAAGATATTGCTTACTTCGTTGAACGATGTCTGACATGTTTAAAGGTTAAAGATGAGCATCAGAGACCTTATGGGGAGCTTCAGTCGTTAGAAATTCCAGTTTGGAAGTGGGACGAGATTACTATGGATTTTGTTACTGGGTTACCGCGATCACCTAAGGGGCATGATGCTATTTGGGTGATAGTGGATAGACTCACAAAGTCAGCTCACTTTCTACCGATCAAAGAGACGTACTCACTAGAGAAATTAGCTCGATTGTATATCGACGAGATAGTAACCAGACATGGAGTACCGTCATCCATTGTGTCAGACAAGGATGCTCGTTTTACATCAGCTTTCTGGAGAAGTTTGCAAAGGGAATTAGGCTCTCAAATTAAGCTGAGTACGACCTATCATCCGCAAACTGATGGTCAGAGTGAGAGAACTATTCAGACATTGAAAGATATGCTTCGTGCATGTGTAATCGATTTCAAAGGTTCGTGGGAGATTCATTTGTCGTTGATTGAATTTTACTACAACAATAGTTATCATACTAGCATACAAGCGGCTCCGTTTGAAGCTTTGTATGGTCGTAAATGTAGAACACCTCTATGTTGGAATGAGGTGGGTGAAAGGCAGTTAGCGGGACCAGAAATTGTACAGGTGACAGCTGATAAAGTAGATCAGATTCGGGCAAGATTAAAGAGTGCTCAAGATCGTCAGAAAATGTATGCTGATAAACGAAGGAAACCGATAGAGTTTCAGATAGGATAAGGTAATGTTGAAAGTTTCGCCCTGGAAAGGGGTAATCAAATTTGGAAAGAAAGGAAAGTTAAGACCAAGGTTTGTTGGACCATTCATCATCATGGGTCGTGTTGGTGAAGTAGCCTACGAACTTAATCTACCAGAAAGTTTGTGTGGGATTCATCCCACATTTCATGTATCAAACTTGAAGAAGTGTTTGGCAGAAGCAGATATAGTTGTTCCATTAGAAGATATTCAGGTAGATGAGAAGCTAAATTATATTAAGGAGCCCGTAGCAATTACGGACCTCAAAATAAAGAAGTTGAGAAACAAGGAGATTCGCTTAGTGAAAGTTCAGTGGAAATTTCACCAAGGACAAGAGTCCACGTGGGAAGTAGAAGCCGATATGAAATCTCAGTATCCCCATTTGTTTAGCGATAGAATTCTGGGGACGGAATTCTCTTAAGGGGGGAAGATTGTAATACCCAATTTCGAAATTTTTGTTAATTTTGGAAGTTGAGGGAAAAAGTTAAGTGAGACCCAAAGTTCAGGGGGTATAATTGAAACTTTGGTTATATATATTTATAACTTATCAGATATTTGTTTTCATAACAAAATCTGATAAGTTTTGTGAGACCGACATAGAGAGTATTCAGAGCAAAGAAGGCAAAGAGAAAGAGAAAGAGATTTTGAGGAATTGATCTGTTTTGGTCAAAAAGAGGTATGATTCTAGCTTAATACTTCTATCTTCTTGTTATAGTCGGTAAATAGTCTTGTTAATCAAGCTTTTAACCGTGTATTTGATCGATTTAATTATCAAAAAGTTTTCTGGGTTGAACTGTTAATCGCCGACTTACAGTATGAACTCGACCGGGAAGATGATGTATATCGGTAGTTTGCATTCGACCGATAAAGTGTAAAGACCGGTATAGAGGTTCGACCGATATATTGACTAGACCGGTAAGATTATTTGACCGGTATAACTCTTCGACCGGTATAGTGTAAAAGACCGGTAGTGTTCGACCGATAGTGCTCGACCGGTATTGTTCGATCGATAGGTTGTATTCGACCGGAATGTATTGGTCGACCGGTAAAGAGTTGTTGGACCGGTATGTTGTTAGGACCGGTATGCTGGTTCGACCGGTGTTTTGTTAATCGGTCTAAGAGGTTTTAATCAGAGTGGTTTCAACCGGGTTAAAAACAGTAGATTTCAATTGATGTGTTTATAGAAGGAAAGAGGGTTAGTAACCAGTTAGCTTACCTTTGTTTTTAATACCATCGTAGGTGGTGTTAATCAGTAGAAGTCAGAGTTAATCAAGAAGAATCAGAGGTGAGTCTTTCAAACTAAATCTTTTATGATTTGAGCAGTTATTTTATAAATGTGGGTTTTATATACTGCGCATTTATAGTATTGAAAGTTATGCAGAATTATTTCAAAAGATTGATTTAATCAGTTGGGCATGTTTATGCTCAGTGTATATAAATTTGTTTTATATACAGGCAGGACTAGGTGTATGCATACATTTGAGTCAGAAATCTGACCTAAGTCGGGAAGTATGACCCGCCTGCTCATACCGGGAAATGTGGCTCGTTTATGCCATTAGTGTGTGTCCCTAAAATAAGGCAGTGCGAGACAGACATACCGTCTTTGACGGCAGTGTTGGTCAGTAGCTTAAGGTATGCTTGCGAAGCGTAAACAGTGATCAGTGATGGCCAGTAGATTGAGTTATGCCTGCAAAGCATAAAGTGTTTTAAAGTTTAATTAAAAGAGCAGGTTATGTTTTGAAATATGAAGTTTTGGTTTAAATGTTTTAA
Source organism: Arctium minus (assembly GCA_954870635.1). Lineage (NCBI taxonomy): Eukaryota > Viridiplantae > Streptophyta > Magnoliopsida > Asterales > Asteraceae > Arctium > Arctium minus. The sequence continues at coordinate 197,191,320 of OX941080.1, read as the reverse complement.
TTAATATTTGAACTGTTGCAGTAGTAATTGGAGGGGACTCTCTAGACCATTGGTCTAACCCTCGCTATTTCAAAATTTTAATCTTGTTTCAGGTTATCGAAAAGTAGCAGGTACAGATAAAGGTAAAGAGAAGATATGAGCTATAAGCAGGAGTTAGAAGACTTCCTGTAGTAGTTTACCTTTTTGAACTCAGTTGTGTAAGAAGAAATAGTTGTAACCTTGTACTCTATAAATGTAAGCCTGGGGCAGTGTTTAGACTGAAATGTTATTTTATTATATATAATTGTCCAGGTTGTTACAAATACTAAACTCGTTTCCCTGCATCTTTGCAGAATCGCTTCCAGATTAGCCAAGCAAGTGTCAAAGGATGACCCAAACACAGAGAAATCGTCCAAGAAGACTTCTATAGTTCTTTCAATCATATCAGAAAAAATTGCTATCATACAACGTTGGAAAGTAGCAGGAGCATTGCACAATCCAAACGGCATCCTTTGGTAAGCAAATGTGCCAAACGGATATGTAAATGTCGTTTTGGCTTGATCTTCGGGCGCGATGGGTATCTGATTGTACCCAGAATATCCGTCTAGAAAGCAATAGTATTCGTGCCCCGCCAATCGTTCCAACATCTGATCAATAAATGGAAGGGGAAAGTGATCTTTCTTCGTAGCAACATTTAGCTTCCGGTAATCGATACAGACTCGCCATCCCGTCACTGTCCGTGAAGGGATAAGTTCATTGTTATTGTTCCGGACAACTGTGATTCCCCCTTTCTTTGGTACAACCTGAACCGGACTTACACATGGACTATCGGGGACCGGATAAATGATTCCAGCATCAAGAATTTTAAGAACTTCCTTCCGCACTACCTCTTTCATATTTGGATTCAACCGTCTTTGTGGCTGAACCACCGGTCGCTGTCCCTCTTCAAGATTGATGCGGTGACTGCAGAAAGTCGGACTCAAGCCCTTAAGATCGTCTATTGTCCATCCGATGGCTGCTTGATGTTCTCGAAGGACTCTCAGTAATTGTCCACCCCGACTTTCGAAAGGTATCATTTCAAGTTAATACAAAAACCAATATATCAAGGAAAAATAAGATATTTAATCTTGGACTTGAATCCTATATTTTATTGTCTATATGGATGAAGGATTCAATTACGAGTCCAACGGTTCTTTCCGGAGCAAAAACGGAGCTATAACGAAGAAGTTACGACCAAAACAGTGAACGAGAAGAAAACGGGACGAACAGTGGATTACGCGACTTGTGCCGCGGCTTAGGCTCGATCCCGTGACTTGAAAGGACACGGGCGACTTATGCCATGACTTAGAGTCGCGACATAACTCGCGAAACTCACTGTCAGGTCTAAAAACCGATTTTCAGCCATTAGCCTCATTTCTCACAATCCCAAACCCTAAATCTTCTTCCCTTTTCTCTCCCAAACCGACCCCAAACTCCATTAATCGAACCCTAAACCATTTTGAGGGTTTTTCCTCATCAAACCACATGATTCTTCATCATCTAACTAGTTGGGATAATGAACCACCTTCATCTTCATCTTCCTCACCAAGGTCTTGAGGATTTCATCTAACCCTTTCACCATTTGAAGATTTGAAGTTTATGGTTCGTTTTGGTGTTCTACAAGGGTTTTGGTTTGATGGATTCAAGTTGAGGTTTGAGGTAATCATCCATTTTCTTCATTTGTGGAAATTAGGGTTTTGACATAAGTTGAGATCTTTATGTAAAACGTTTGGGGAATGTTTCTATATGATTGTTTATGGTTGGAAATTTATGGATCTAGGTTTCAGGAGTTTTTGGCTTGAGGATTCATGTGTTCTTCAAAGGAGCTCAAGTGGGGTGAAACCTAGATTTAGCCTAAATCTAGCAAGGTGAGTTCAAGTTGATTTGTGAAAATGATGTACATGCCAAAATGTTTATTTTAGAGTGTTTATGTTTCATACTAAATTGTTAACTGCTGATAAGTGGGTTAATTTGGGAAATGTTTAACTGTATAAACTTATATAACCCATATCTTTGGGATTTCGGGTATGTTGGTAAATAGATCATGTTTAAATGTTTCATTGATGATGTTACATATATAAATAGAGTTCATTTGGTGTAAGTGTCATTTTGTGTACTTGATCTTATAAGCTTTTTCGGGAAATGCATATTTTCGTGTTATGAGGCCTTTTGGAAATTTAAGGGTACGAGTTCATTTGGGAAATGGTTTGCCTCAACCGACGATGAGATTTGAGTTAATCATACTTTTGGTCGTTGTGTTTGCATAATAGTCGGTCAAACGTGTTTCAAGGTATACTGACTTTCATTTGGGTTTACGTAAATTGTTGGGCTTTTGGCTCGTTTTGATTAAATTGAGTCTTGAGGACATTTGTCCGGAGTAATAACCATTGCGGGGTTTTGAGTATAATGACGTACCTTTCGTATCTTTTGGGAGTTACACGTTTTGGGGTGTGTTGGGCATTCAATTTGGAGTCATGTAATTTATATGATGTCCCTAAGAGACTAAAGACCTCGTTTGGGTTGATGTCCGTTATGACTAAAGACTCGGTTTGAGTTGATGTCCCTAAGAGACTAAAGACCTCGTTTGGGTTGATGTCCGTTATGACTAAAGACTCGGTTTGAGTTGATGTCTCTGATAGCTAAAGATCTCGTTTGGGTTGATGCTATCAAGTAGATGACTTGACGGGATTATAATCAGGATGGCAAGGTTATATTGTGAACAAATTCTTTGATGGCAGGTGAAGTAATTCGGTCGTGAATTAGATCAATGCGGATGTGGTGTATATAATTCTTACCAGCATTTTGAGTTAGTTTTGGGTTTGAATTCACATCTTGAAGAAACGTTTTATTTTGGTGTTGCCATCACCTAAAATGGGTATTATTGGAAAAAGGGTCGTTTCCACATTTAAAGTAAATCTTTTCGAAATGTTATGATTTAACTGCACGCATTCAATCAACAAATGTTGTGGTTTTATGTTGAAATTCTTGAACTCACTAGGCGTTAGCCTAACCTTTTTATTTGTCGGCATTGCATCAGGTTCCAGTTGGGAGTTGGGTTCTAGCAGTCCTATGAAGAGTAGAGTCATAGTTGGACACTAAAGTAAGTAATTGGTGAAGTCTTCCGCAGTTTGGAGATAGTGACTTTTATTGGGTTTTAGTGGCACCCGTCCTTATTATAAACCGTATGTATAGAACGAATGTGTGTGTTGAGGTTAAATATTAAATTGTGGTTGTAGATGATTCTTTTTATTGGTGTATTGAGAAAATTTTAAATTAGTTGCTATTTCCAAAATTCAGGGTGTTACACGATACCCCATGTAATTCGGTAGTGCGTTCAATTGCATCACACTTTCACTTTCTGTACTAGAATTGGCGCCTGTAAGAGCATTTTGCAGTGTGTCATCAGATACCACCGCATTTCCCGCTTCACGGATTATTGCTTCCATGATGTCTACTGTAACACCCCGATTTTCGAAAGGTATCATTTCAAACTAATACAGAAATCGGTATATTAATGAAAAATAAGATATTTGATTTTGGGCTTGAATTCTTGATTTTATAGTCTTGATGGATAAAGGATTCAATTACGAGTCCAACGGTCCTTTCCGGAGCGAAAACGGAGCTATAACGAAGAAGTTACGGCCGAAACAGTGTTAATGAGTTTCGGTACATCTCGCGCGACAGTGCCTCGCGACAGTGACACATGTCAGGGTCGCGCCAACCCTCCAGTGCGTAAATACGGGTTTCTTCTTCATTTGGTCATAACTTTCTCATTTCAACTCCGATTTGGGTGATTCAACTTGCTACGGTTTCGTTTTTGAGAGCTTTTCAAGGATATAGAAAAATATTGGAAGTCTATTGAAGTATACTAGAGTATTTGGTGGTGGTAAGCTTCTCATCTCTCCCTATTCATCTTCTTCCCCAAGTTTTCTAGGGTTTCATCCACCCTTTGTGCTTCCTTTCATAGATTGGAGATTTGTGGCCATTTTGGTGAACTAGAAGTGTTTTGGTTGGTGAATTCAAGCTTGGGTTAAGGTAATCTTCTATTCTCTTCGGTTATGGAAGTTAGGGTTTCGGTAGTAATGGAGGTATTCATGTAGATGGTTTGGGAAACGATTCTTTGTGGTTGATTATGTTTATTTGTGGTTGAATATGTATGGATTTAGGTTTTGGAAGTTTGGTCTTGAGAATCCAAGTGTTCTTCAAATGAGCTCTAATTGGGGGAAAATCTAGATTTAGCCTAAATCTAGCGAGGTGACTTCAAGTTGATTTGTGAAAACGGTATACATGCCAAAATGGTTATTTTAAAGTGTTTTACTTGAAATGGTTAACTGCTGATAAGTTTGGAGTATTTTGAAGTAAAATATGTTTTACTTGGTTATTTGTCAAAGTGTGAGTATTTCGATAAGTTTTCAGATTTGGTAAATTTGGGGTTGTGTTAATATCTTAAAATACTTATATTGGGTTTTGAACATTTCAACAACTAAATAGCATGATTTACGTATTCTTGGTGATTTTGTTCAAACAAGATCTATTTTATGATTTATGCATCTTTGATGATTTTGTACAAATGAAGTCTATTTCATGTTACATGCATGTTGGGTATTTGCATTCATAAAATATTTGGAAAACCTTTGGTCCCATTATGTGTTGAGTTTTGGGTTGATCTCGTCATTGAAGTATGTGTCTTCGTAAACATCGTTTAAAGACATTTCATTATTTGGGAAGCCGTTATTTGTTGATCAAATGGGTTTTGGGCTTTTTAGCTTGGTGGTGGCATGAAAGAGTACTAAGGACATTTGTCTGGTTTTAATGGCTCGGTTTAGAGTCCAAATTGTGATGTACGTCTTAATGCTTTTTATTGCATATTATTGGTAATTACAGGCTCGAGTGCTTTAGTCATTCATGAGTAGTCGTGTAATCTTAGAATGTGTTGCATTGGATCCATAGGCACATGAGTCAGTCTTATTTGATGGTCATTTGGGTGGTACGGGGTTGGACTCCGGGACTCATGGGATATGACCTTGTCTTTACGAGTAGGCACTAAGAGTGGTTGAGTTCCGGTTGAGCTATTATGACTAGGGGGTAGTCCTCTGATGGGCGTTGGGACCTTCGCTATATGGGGCAATGCCTTCGTTGTATCCCCCGTGGGCCGAGCCTTTGGCGGTAATTCCGGTGTTGTTCGCTAAGGTCAGCTATCTCTTTGGGTGAAACTCGTCAAGAGGTCGTAGGGGCACTTGGGCTTGCGTGTCGTGAAGTGTCATACGATCAACGTTGTTGAGTGGCATACTATTGTGTTCCTCCTCTCTCAACGGATACAGGTATCCCCCGTTGTCGACCCGCGGTATTTTGGATATTTAATTGTCCAAGCTTTAATATTGAGATTTCATTCCATTTTATGGTCGCGTGAGTATTAAGTTTCGGTTCCATGTTTTAATGGCGTATCACATTTATATGGATTGTTTCCTTTAATTAAGGGTCGAGTATTATGTTCCACCCGAGCTTTGGGTGTTTTGAGCTATGAGGTATTATTTACATTTTAGCACATTGAGTATCGAACTATGACCCCGTCTTGGGTGAGTTACGGGTTGCATCGTTTTACAAGAAATGCATGTTTGGGAGCATTGTCTTTAAAAGTGTATATTATGGAAAATGTGTCGTTTTCCATTGTGAAGTTTAAGGTTTTGAAGATTCTTGCTTTAAAACTGATTTCCTGTTTTTTAAAGATATATTCTTTCATGTCAAAACTCTTGAGCTCACTAGGCGTTAAGCCTAACCTTTTTATTTGTCGGCATGTTCATCAGGTTCCAGTTGGGGGTTCGGACTCTAGTAGTCTCATGAAGAGTTGAGCCTTAACTTTATGCAAGAGTAAGTTATTGAAGAAGTCTTCCGCAGGTTGGAGATAGTAATTGTTATTGGGTTTTAGTACCACCCGTCCTTCTCATAGATTGTATGTATAGGATGAATGTGTGTATTGAGGTTAATTCTTAAATTGTGTTTGTAGTCGGAGTAATTATTGATGTATTTAGAAAATTTTAATAAGTTGCTATCTTCATATTTAAGGGTGTTACAAGTTGGTATCAGAGCTTAAGTTTAAGAGAATTAGGTATTGATTTTAGGATGCCTAGACTCAAGCTAGCGTTCTTATAAGTGAAGATAAGTGGAGTTTCACATTAGGAACCTTAAGATAAGATATTATGGAGTTGATCGAGTCACTAGAAACGGGAAACTTGTCGAAGGTCGCAAGGATGAGCATGTGCGGTACGTTCATAATGGCACCTGGCCAGTGTTATGGTGAACCTACATACTACATGTGTATACTTGAACTACCTTGGTATGATTACCGTTGGGGTAGTGAGAAGGTTTCTAAGTGAGTAATCTAAGGAAATGTTGATGTTTATAACAATGTCACGTTGAAGGGATAGTTAAGTGCGCTGAATGCATTAAGATTGATCATCTTGAGTAAGAATAATTGGTTGGAGTAGAACCTTAAGCTTATGGAATTGACGTTATACGAGGAGAGATTGTAAGGTGAACCGATGAAATATCCAAATGTTGCTTTAAGATGTGGAGTATCCGGATGACAATAGTGGGAAATTGAGATTGTTGTCCTAAGATGCTTGATACACCCGGATGACATTAGTATGTGGGGTTGTTGAGAAGTGTAGTCCAGAGGGGTGAATGCCGACCAAATTCATGCACTAAAGTTATTTCTAAAATGAGTTTGCATAAATTGTTTCTCATGTTCGCCAAACTTAAAGTGTTTTGAATTATAAAGTTTTAGTAAAATATTTAGCCCTCGTCAGATTTTGAACTGTGATCTTAAGCATGTATGAAATTGTCTGTTACACGTAATTGCAAAGGGTTATCTAAATTCTCTTCTTTCACGCCTCATGTTTAATGTTATTTCTGGATATTGTAATATCCATGTTTTAATGTCATTTGGGTGTTGGGCAAGTAACTGTGAGATTTTAACCTAGACATTGGATCACCTCCACGTATGTTGATGGTTTTAAAGGAAAGGTTAATCCCACGTTTTGAGTCGGAATTTCTTGAGGATTTTTAGTTTGTGTGAGTTTTGTTGAAATTTCATGGAGTATTGTTTTATGCGATGTCTTTTCATGCGTGAGTTTTAATTTTGCTTCTGTTAAGCTTGCGAGTTATTTGGCGTCGTGTCCCATATGAATTTTGTTAAAGGTGTCATTTTACTTTTCATTGCATTAAAAGAGGAAACTATTAGAAGATTAATATTTTAAACATATAGTCGTCTTGCACACTTTGTTGAGAGATAAAAAATTGACACTGCATGATTTTAGCATTAATGAGTTTTGCGGAAAATTCAGTTGGGTCCATGGTGTCTCATTGCACGTCCTTTTGCGTTACATAAATAAGGTTGGAGCATGTGTTCATACATTTCTGCATGCGTCTAAATGTAGATTTATTAATCGGTGTCATCCCACATGTTGTTTTGGGGAAATTCCCTTATCATGCAATTTATCTTTGGGCTTTATACAAATGTCAATCGTTGCATACTATTTGCATTTGGGTTTAATTATAACGTTGGTATGAGTAAAAATATAAAAGATTTACATCATTTCAAACAGGACTTTTGTTCTGTTCATATTTCAATCAATTACTCTTACCGTTAAAAATTTCCGCAATACATTTATTGAGTTAGCAATGTTTATATCGTAGCAATTACTTTTTGGTCAAAGGTGTTTATCTGTACGATCTGAAGCTTTAAACTCGATTTGAAACTTTATTTGTATTCCCACTATTTTACCAAGCTTTGAGGATTAAACTAATGCGTTTGGGATCGTTGATAATTTTAGGCCACAACGTCTTTTGGTTAAAGAGGAAGGATTTTAAAATTAAAGTTGTGAATTTCTCTTTTGGAGTTGTACAAACCTTTATTGCACGTGTTGTGGTGCAAGAATCTATTTTCTCTTATATGATGTAAATTGTTGCGCATGTTTTATTGTTGTCTTTACTAACGTAAGTATTGCACGAACGAGTTTTTGGAAATGTTTTCATATGCGCTGTGTGGTTAATCAACTTTGAAACCTATCGCATGGACTGTAGTGTATTTTGCCGCACGTCTAATTGTTATAAAACTTGTGTATTTGAAAGTTTATTAAAGTATAAATTGGCAAATTATTTGAAAAACCTTGAACTCATTAGGCCTATAGGTTTAACCTCTGTCATGGAAAGAAGTTGCAATTAAGGGACTAGGGGAGTCCTTGTGAATTGAAGCGTTGGATGATCCGACTTGCGGTCAGTCTTGGTTGTTTGAGGTTTCGGTTTGTGAATCTGCGCGCGCGTTTGTATTAATGGAAATAGTAGATTTAAGTCTTCCCAGTTAATTAAGGAAGTAATGTTATACCTCGGTAATCATGCAGGATAAGGTCTTAGGTGATTACCTGCGATTAGATTGGGTTCGTTTTGGTGGATTGCTCGTCGGTGTGACACCATGGCTTATGTGGTCGGTGTACCGTCTTAGCGGGTTCCGCGATTAAAGGAAATTTTGGTGATCTGTCTGCTAGAGTTGTAAGATTTGAAATTTTAGCTCTCTGATTAGGTGTCAACCTTAGTGCGACAACCCGTCTGGAATGGGATTTTGGGCGAGATGTCCACATTTTCGAGGTCACCGTTTAGTCCTCGGCGTCGACTTGTTTTCTTGAGGTCAATGGATCTTGGAATTGATGGATGTAACCCGGTTGGACTATGGAAAATAGTGACCTTTCGGTAATGGATTTTAAAAGGAGTTTGGGTATTGAGGATTGAGTATCGAGGTACCCAAGCATTCCTGTGGTGATAAGGATGTTACTTTAGAAATGTGGTGAGATTGGTGTTGAATCGGAGTTGAGTGACAGCTGAAGCTGTGTTAACCAGTTACATGAAGGACGTATTGGTGCGCCTTGGAAGGATATCTTTACCAATACTAGGAGTGAATCAGTAGGAGTTGTTGATTCCTGGGAGTTTAGTTGCGATCTGTAACTTGGGATTGTGAACCGTGTGGATTCGAGGGGAATTGGTCGGTGGCAAGTTGGAGTCACAAATTACCTGGAGGTGGTAACTGTCATCCAAGGTTGGGAGACGACCGTAATCTTGTGGGTAAAGGTTACTTTGGAGAGTTAAGTGTTCACTCGGTTGTGAGTATAATGCACCTATGAGGGGCGATTGGTGTGGATATCAGTGCAAGGGTCATGATAGTGGTGCTGGCAGATGCGTTAAGGGCAACCCTTCTGCGTGTAAGGTTTCATGGGAACCTAGATTTCGAGGACGAAATCATTCCAAGGTTGGGAGGATTGTAACACCCCGATTTTCGAAAGGTATCATTTCAAGCTAATACATAAACCGATATATTAAGGAAAAATAAGATATTTGATTTTGGGCTTGAATCCTTGATTTTATAGTCTTGATGGATAAAGGATTCAATTACGAGTCCAACGGTCTTTTCCGGAGCGAAAACGGAGCTATAACGAAAAAGTTACGGCCGAAACAGTGTTAATGAGTTTCGGTACATCTTGTGCGACAGTGCCTCGCGACAGTGTCACTGTCGCATGTCAGGGTTGCGCCAACCCTCCAGTGCGTAAATACGAGTTTCTTCTTCATTTGGTCATAACTTTCTCATTTCAACTCCGATTTGGGTGATTCAAGTTGCTACGGTTTCGTTTTTGAGAGCTTTTCAAGGATATGGAAATATATTGGAAGTCTATTGAAGTATACTAGAGTATTTGGTGGTGGTAAGCTTCTCATCTCTCCCTATTCATCTTCTTCCCCAAGTTTTCTAGGGTTACATCCACCCTTTGTGCTTCCTTTCATAGATTGGAGATTTGTGACCATTTTGGTGAACTAAAAGTGTTTTGGTTAGTGAATTCAAGCTTAGGTTAAGGTAATCTTCTATTCTCTTCGGTTATGGAAGTTAGGGTTTCGGTAGTAATGGAGGTATTCATGTAGATGGTTTGGGAAACGATTCTTTGTGGTTGATTATGTTTATTTGTGGTTGAATATGTATGGATTTAGGTTTTGGAAGTTTGGTCTTTAGAATCCAAGTGTTCTTCAAAGGAGCTCTAATTGGGGGGAAATCTAGATTTAGCCTAAATCTAGCGAGGTGAGTTCAAGTTGATTTGTGAAAACGGTGTAAATGCCAAAATGGTTATTTTAAAGTGTTTTACTTGAAATGGTTAACTGCTGATAAGTTTGGAGTATTTTGAAGTAAAATATGTTTTACTTGGTTATTTGTCAAAGTGTGAGTATTTCGATAAGTTTTCAGATTTGGTAAATTTGGGGTTGTGTTAATATCTTAAAATACTTATATTGGGTTTTGAACATTTCAACAACTAAATAGCATGATTTACGTATTCTTGGTGATTTTGTACAAACAAGGTCTATTTTATGATTTATGCATCTTTGATGATTTTGTACAAATGAAGTATATTTCATGTTACATGCATGTTGGGTATTTTCATTCATAAAATCTTTGGAAAACCTTTGGTCCCATTATGTGTTGAGTTTTGGGTTGATCTCGTCATTGAAGTATGTGTCTTCGTAAACGTCGTTTAAAGACATTTCATTATTTGGGAAGCCGTTATTTGTTGATCAAATGGGTTTTGGGCTTTTTAGCTCGGTGGTGGCATGAAAGAGTACTAAGGACATTTGTCCGGTTTTAATGGCTCGGTTTAGAGTCCAAATTGTGATGTACGTCTTAATGCATTTTATTGCATATTATTGGTAATTACAGGCTCGAGTACTTTAGTCATTCATGAGTAGTCGTGTAATCTTAGAATGTGTTGCATTGGATCCATAGGCACATGAGTCAGTCTTATTTGATGGTCATTTGGGTGGTACGGGGTTGGACTCCGGGACTCATGGGATATGACATTGTCTTTACGAGTAGGCACTAAGAGTGGTTGAGTTCCGGTTGAGCTATTATGACTAGGGGTAGTCCTCTGATGGGCGTTGGGACCTTCGCCATGTGGGGCAATGCCTTCGTTGTATCCCCCGTGGGCTGAGCCTTTGGCGGTAATTCCGGTGTTGTTCGCTAAGGTCAGCTATCTCTTTGGGTGAAACTCGTCAAGAGGTCGTAGGGGCACTTGGGCTTGCGTGTCGTGAAGTGTCATACGATCAACGTTGTTGAGTGGCATACTATTGTGTTCCTCCGCTCTCAACGGATACGGGTATCCCCCGTTGTCGACCCGCGGTATTTTGGATATTTAATTGTCCAAGCTTTAATATTGAGATTTCATTCCATTTTATGGTCGCGTGAGTATTAAGTTTCGGTTCCGTGTTTTAATGGCGTATCACATTTATATGGATTGTTTCCTTTAATTAAGGGTCGAGTATTATGTTCCACCCGAGCTTTGGGTGTTTTGAGCTATGAGGTATTATTTACATTTTAGCACATTGAGTATCGAACTATGACCCCGTCTTGGGTGAGTTACGGGTTGCATCGTTTTACAAGAAATGCATGTTTGGGAGCATTGTCTTTAAAAGTGTATATTATGGAAAATGTGTCGTTTTCCATTGTGAAGTTTAAGGTTTTGAAGATTCTTGCTTTAAAACTGATTTCCTGTCTTTTAAAGATATATTCTTTCATGTCAAAACTCTTGAGCTCACTAGGCGTTAAGCCTAACCTTTTTATTTTTCGGCATGTGCATCAGGTTCCAGTTGGGAGTTCGGACTCTAGTAGCCTCATGAAGAGTTGAGCCTTAACTTTATGCAAGAGTAAGTTATTGAAGAAGTCTTCCGCAGGTTGGAGATAGTAATTGTTATTGGGTTTTAGTACCACCCGTCCTTCTCATAGATTGTATGTATAGGATGAATGTGTGTATTGAGGTTAATTCTTAAATTGTGTTTGTAGTCGGAGTAATTATTGATGTATTTAGAAAAAAATTAATAAGTTGCTATCTTCATATTTAAGGGTGTTACATCTACCCGGTAACATTCGTTTGATTCCATCTTCCGTTGGGCTGCATGAAAAACATTGAAAACAACTTCCTCATCACCAACTCTGAGTGTCAACTTCCCACCTTTGACATCAATCAATGCTCCTCCAGTAGCTAAAAATGGTCTACCAAGGATTAATGGTATTTCCTTGTCTTCGTCCATGTCCAGCACTACAAAATCTACTGGGAAGTTGAATTTGTCAACCTTGACCAGTACATCTTCAATCAGACCGTTTGGATACTTAATCGATCTATCCGCCAGTTGTAACGTTATATTCGTCGGTTGCACGACACCTCACCGAGCCCAAGTTTCCTGAAAATAGACAGAGGCATTAAATTAATGCTAGCACCCAAATCACACAACGCCTTACTAAACTCAGAAGTGCCAATATGAACAGGGATAGTAAAACTCACTGGATCTTTAAGCTTTGGAGGAAGCTTATGCTGTAATATTGCACTTCACTCTTCAGTGAGTGCTACTGTTGCTTGTTCCTCGAGCTTCCTCTTATTGGAGAAGATATCTTTTAAGAACTTCACATAAGACGGCATGTAACACCCGTAAATTTCGGTAAGTAAATGTCACCCGGACGTTTCTGTGACTCGTAAACCTTGGGGTTTTGTTGGGAAATGCTTCGTTTAAAGTTCCTAAGGGTTTCGAGAGTGTTGGCATGAAAGAAGTCAATTTTTGGGACTTGAAGAAGTTTGGGCGACTATGCCCCGCGACTATGCCAAGGGCATAGTCGCCGTGTCACTCTCGCGGGAGAGGTACCGCGGCCCATATGGAGCGGGCGACTATGCCCCGCGACTATGCCAAGTGCATAGTCGCTGTGGCAATGTCGCGGACGGGGGCTGAGAGGCTGTTAAATCCGAATTTCTCACCATTCTCCTCATTTCTCACTTCTATCTTCTTCCCTTTTCTCTCCCAAACCCTAAAACCGAACCCTAACCCATTTTGGAGGCTTTTCTTCTTCCTACCACGTGATTCTTAATCATCTAGCTAGTTGGGATGATAACCCACAAAACCTTCATCTTCATCTTCATCTTCCTCGTCAAGTTCAACGGTTGGGAGCTCGGGTTGAAGTGTTGGATTGGGTGTTCTCGGAAGCCTCTCTGTCTTCGAGGGTAAGTTTTCTTGTAATAAGGTTATAAATGCTCCATTGGTGGTTTCTTAAGGTTCAACATCTCAAATCTCGGATTTTATGGTTTTGGAGAAATTAGGGTTTTGATCTTGTTTGGGATCTTGGTATTTTTATGTTTGGAGAACGTTTCCTTATGATTGATTATGGGTATTTATGGGTTGAAATGTTCGGATCTAGGTTTTAGAAGATTTCGGCTTGAGGATTCAAGCGGCCTTCAAAAGAGCTCGTTGGGTAAAATCTAGATTTAGCCTAAATCTAGCAAGGTGAGTTCAAGTTGATTTGTGAAAACATTGTACATGCCAAAATGTTTATTTTAAAAGTGTTTATGTGTTCTACATGAAATTATCAAATGTTGGGTTATTTGCTAATCTTTGATTTTTGGAAGGATTTAACTTTATAACTTTGTATAACACCTACATTTGGGATGTTTGGGCATTTTGATAAAGGTGTTACAAATGAATGTGTTTTGAGGTCTTATTTCATAAATAGATCTTTGGTCACAGAAATACACTTTTAAATGTTTGTCGAGTCTCATGCATCATCCATGAAATGAAATGCTTTATAAAGTATTACTCGCACTTTTATGTGAGGTACTTGAAAGAATGTTTATAGTCTCATTTTATGATTTTCATTCTTATCAGCAGTTAAGTTTGACAAAAATAAGTCATTTGGGTTATGAGGCATTTTGGAAATATAAGGGTATAAGTCATTTGGAAAATTGATTGCCTCAACTAATGTGGAGTTTTGAACTACTTACACTTTTAGTCGTGGTATTTGCATATCCGTTGGTCGAGTGCGTTTTATTGTATTTTAATTTTATTCATCAATGGGTCAATGGGTGCTAAGCCTGCGGCTTGGTATTTTTATTTGATTTGGAGTCTTTGGACAATTGTCCAGTTTTGGTAGCTCGACTTAGAGCCTTGGTTGCGATATTGGATGAGGGACTTGACATAAGGACCGTTCGCGGTTGAACTCGAAATCCCGTGGGTGTATGTTTAAAGTCACTGAACCTGACATCCCTTGCGCTTGGAATTATTGTCCGGCATGGGACGATTAGTTTTCCACGTCGAGGCACGTTAGGCACCGGATGTGGGTATAAGTCCTTCGTACTCAAGTATTACGATATTAGATGAGGGGCTCGACATAGGAACCCGACGGGGTTGAACTCGAGTTTCCGTGGGCGTACGTTTAAAGCTACTAAGCCTGACATCTCTTGCGTGTACTTTTGTTTATATGACTAGTCATAACAACATAAAATGGGCTTACTTTGTGGACCGTCACATTTTATGGAATCGGGAATCCCCCGTCACCGAAAGGTGTTGTTTTTGGGTATTAAGTTTTATTATCCAAGTTTTCGGTGACGTTTTGTATATTTGGGTTTTACCCTTGATTTATGGGTTGAGTATTATGCCTCACCCGTGTTTTGGGTGTTTTGAAATATAAGGTTTAACCATACCTTCTTAAATGGAGAGTTCAATTTATATTTGCGCTTTGAGTGAGTTTTTGGTTAAAGCTAATTTATGAAGAGGCGGTTTACATTGGTATCATCATTTTGAAGTAGTTTGGATTGGAAAATGTCCAAATTGGTGTTCTCCGTCTAAAATGCATATTATTGGAAAACGAGTCGTTTGCATATTCAAAGCATACCTTTTGAAAGATTATGATTTAAACTGCATTATCTATTTTCACAGACATCTTTATATATGTTGAAAACTCTTGAGCTCACTAGGCGTTAAGCCTAACCTTTTTATTTGTCGGCATGTGCATCAGGTTCCAGTTGGGTTTTGGTTCTAGCAGCCATGAAGAGTTGAGCCTTAGCTTTGTGCAAATGTAAGTAGTTGGTGAAGCCTTCCGCAATTTTGGAGATAGTGACTATTATGGGGTTTTAGTAGCACCCGTTCTTATCATAGGCTTTTGTATAGAATGAATGTTTGTATTGAGATTAAATCTTAATTTGTGGTTGTAGATAATTCCTTTATTGATGTATTTAGAAAATTTTAAATAAGTTGCTATTTCCATATTTGAGGGTGTTACACAGCATTTGGGCTAGAGCATCTGCAAAAGGGATGTTAATATGCAATTTTTTAAATACTTCAAGAAACTTAGCAAAATTAACATCATCCTTTTGTGATTTAAGTTTGCCAGGAAACGACACTCTTGGTGCTACCGGTTTGACCGGTACTTTATCAACTTCTTGCTCTCCTTCTTTCTTCTCAACCTCCGGTTTGTCCATCTCAATCTCTTCATCCATTTTCTCTTCGTTCGCTTCTTCTTCCACCACTATCAATTCGGATTCTTTCTTTTTCTCCTCTACTGGCTCTCTGTTCACATGATTTTCTACCTCTTTACCGCTTCGTAATTTGATCGCATTACAATTTTATCGCTGTGGTTTTTCTGGTTGACTTGGGAATTGGCCAATATTTCTTGACTGTAAGGCTTCCGCAATCTGGCCTACTTGCCTTTCAAGGATCTGAATGGAGGCAGTATTTTGGTCAGTGGATGTCTTAACCGTACCCACCGTAGAGTCCATCTTTTCCATAAACTTCATCATCATATCCTCCAGCCCTGTCTTCTTCTCAGTCATTTGTCCTTCCTCTTGTCTTCTTTGGGAATGACCTGGATGACGATACACGTTATTAGAATTAGATGAAGCAGGGAAATGAGAACTATTACCATAACCTTGTTGATTTCCTCAATTCTCCCTTGAGCCGTATGGTGGTTGACTCCATGAGAAGTTGGGATGCTTTTTCCAACCCTCATTATAAGTGTTAGAGAAAGGATCATTCTTTGGGCGGTTACGGTTTTGCAAGAAATGAACTTCCTCGGATGACTCAAACGGTGAGAATTGACCCATCATCCCATCATTCGGTGGTTGCCCTGAAATAGTTGTGCCTTTCACATGGTTGGTGAGTGCAGCCAATTGTGCCTTAATCTGCTTTAAATCATCATTATCATGCACTTGAACCACTCTCCGAATATCAGCTCTCGGCGTAGCATAACTATGTTCGGCTAGTTGTTCAATGAGCTCTCATGCTTCTTCATAAGTCTTGTTCATAAGGGCACCCCCAGTAGCTGCAGTGACATCATTTTTGAATTGGGGTTGTAGTCCCGCAAAGAAAGTCTGGATGACTACCCACCCATGTAAACCATGATGAGGACATCTCTTCAGCATGCCTTTATAACGTTCCCAAGCTTCGTATGGGGATTCTTGATCCCATTGTGCGAAGTGGGTGATTTCGGCTAGTAGTTGAGCAGTACAGCCAGGTGGGAAAAATTTATTCAGAAACGCAACAACCATTTCGGCCCACGTGTGGATCGAATTCGGTGGCAAATTTTCCTCCCAACTGGCAGCTCTATCCCGGAGAGAAAAAGGAAATAGCCTGAGTTTAATAGCATCATCAGTTACTCCGTTCCATTTGAACGTATTGCACACCCTTTCAAATGTTCGAAGATGACCGTGAGGATCTTCAGCTGGTCCTCCACCAAATTGATTAGATTGGACTAGTTGGATAGTCCCGTGCCTGATCTCGAAAGAATTGGCAGCAATCACCGGTGCTAGCACTCCCCTTAAACCCACCACCGCTGCGGGTATAGCATAATTCCTCATAGGAATTCGATCTGGTGGTGGTGGATTGTTGTTATTGTTGTTCGGAATCTCCCCGTTGTTGTTGTTGTTATTCTCCATGGTTCTTTGATTCCTATCTCTAACCTCTCGACGCAGCTGTCTAACGACTCGTTCAATTTCCGGGTTAAACGGCTCGAGATCTCTGAACAATCTCCTTCTGGGCATAAGCCAAAAGGAATCCTGCAATCAAAAACACAAGTCGTAAGCCCACAGAATTAAAATAAAATAATACTGAAAATTTAAAATATCTAATCTAATAATCTCTATAGAATATAGTGATATCAACACAAAACAAGTTCCCCGGCAACGGCGCCAAAAACTTGATAGGTCGGGTTTACACCCTTCCCAATGACCGCAAGTGTACGGTGTCGTGTCAAGTAATAAGTACGGAAAGTACGAGTATCGAACCGTATGAACTAGGTGTTGAGTACCGCAAAACTATATTGACTATTAATTAGATGAAATGAAATTTGAGTTGCTTGAAGATTCGCACAAGGAATTAAGCTGCAATGACTAAAAGGAGGCTTTTAGAAACAAAAACAGTTAACTGCTGAAAAGAAAGTTGGGGGTTTGCTTCATAAGAGGTCTGTTTTCTTCAAACAGATGATGGTTTGCATTAGACAGAATACAAATTCAATGATTAATTTTAAGATGATTGTCATAATTTCTCAAGCTATAACAATACTAGCATTTAACAATGAATTTCCTTCTCTCAAACTGTAAATTCAGATTAAAATGCTCATAAGAATAGAATTAACAGATCTATGGTGAAATTGGTATATCTCTATCCAATTTCCTCCATAGGCATATGATAAACGCATCGAATTGGCCTACACTTCTCTCGAAGAGTAAGACAACCAAGAAAAATCCACACAGCTGATCAGACTAAAATGAATTACTTTTAAAAACTCATCATATGCTTCATTGAACCACAAGTATTCAAAAAGTACAAACCAAATCACAAGTTTCAATCGACGTCACCACATAATCACCTAACCCCCAACATGAGAAGTTTAGCTCATGTTGGGGTTCTCAAAAATGAAAACTGGGAATGAAAGCAAAATAGATCTAAACATTGTTTGAAAATGAAAATGGCTTGAAAAATTATGAACACTCCCTGAGATCGTTTGAATCTTGAAGAACAGGGTAGTAACAAGATCGAGGATCCGTTCACCAAGTCTTCCCCCACCTTTTTGTCTCGTTCATTGCTCGAATCTGCTCCCGAAAATCGCCTCTAGCCGCCACCGTCTGAATACCAAAAAATGTGAGATCCCCAATTATGAATTGAAACAGTCGATAAGACAGGTCCAGGTCGTTTTGCGACTTATGCCGCGAGTTAGGGTCGCGGCATAAGTCGCCCGTGTCCCAAAACTCGCGTGGAAAGGTTGTAACTCGCGACCCCAGTCGCGAAATCCACTGTTTTCGCCTGATTCCTTCTATTCTCCATCAGCAACTAACTTGAGTCTTCAACAATGGTCCCTTAGACTCCTTTCTTCCTTGTATCACCTCTCTTCCACTAAAATTGCTCTTTTCCTGTAAACTTCTCATAATTAAATTAGAATTACCACTATTTCACTAGAAGTCGTGAAATTTCTATTCAATCTAGTGTATAAATAATGTCACAAAGTGACATTATCAATGACTCACTAGATGATAGTTGTCTGATGCTAGCATCCATGACTCCCGAGCTACTGAGGGAACATGAAGACATGAATGCTTGGGATATGATATCCTCTCTGAAATCCATGTTTCAGTTACAAGCAAGGCAAGAGAGGTTCGATACAGTCAGGGCATTGCATGCCTGTATGATGACTGAGGGTTCATCAGTCAGTACCCACGTTTTAAGAATGAAAGGGTATATTGACCGATTAACCCGTCTTGGTTACCTACTAGGTCAAGAATTGGCAACCGACATGGTTCTCAATTCTTTATCCAAGTCGTATGACCAGTTCGTTTTGAACTACAATATGAATGGTTTGGAGAAAACTCTCACAGAGCTTCACGGCATGCTTAAAACTGCTGAGAGAAATATGAAATCCAAGTTGGATTTATCCAAACCAAAACAGGTGTTGATGATCAAACCTAAAGATGGGATAAACAAGAAGAAAAAGGTGGTTACCAAGGGTAAAAGAAAAGTTGGAAGCTCCAACAAGGAAAAGGGCAAGGGAAAGATTCCTGAGGAAGCAGTTTGCTTCAACTGTGCTTCAACTGCAACTAGAAGGGACACTGGAAGAGAAACTGCCCCGCCCTATTGGCAGAAATGAAGAAGCAGAAGGCTAATGGAGCTGGACCTTCTGGTATGTTTACCATTGATTTATTCACTTCTGACTCTGATTCCTGGGTATTGGATACTGGGTGTGGTACTCACATTTGTACTACTTTTCAGGGACTAAGAAGTGAAGAGAAAATGAAACCAGGCCAGATGGAGCTTCGAATGGGGAATGGAGCTAAGGTAACTGCTATTGCTCAGGGGACTTATGACATGAAGCTGCCAAATGGTCTTATTTTAGCACTTAGCAAGTGTTTATATGTACCTAGCATTACTAGGAATATCGTTTCTTTTTCTCTGTTGCAACAAACTGGATTTATGTTTACTTTCAGTAATGATTCAATTTCAGCTTATCATAACAATGTTTTGTATTTTGTGGCCAAACCACACAATGGTATTTATGAAATTGATATGCAAAATAGTTGTAATTATGAATCAATGTATAATGTAAACAATAAACGAATTAAGCGAGGCTTAAATCAGACCTATTTGTGGCATTGTCGTCTTGGACACATAAACAAGAAACGCATAGCCAAACTCTAGGCGGACGGAGTGTTGGAATCATGTGATGATTCATATGATGTATGCAAATCTTGCTTAATGGGCAAGATGACAAAAGCGCCTTTTAAAGGTAAACCCGAAAGGGCAACATAACTATTAGGGATTATA
This sequence comes from Arctium minus, assembly GCA_954870635.1. Classification (NCBI taxonomy): domain Eukaryota; kingdom Viridiplantae; phylum Streptophyta; class Magnoliopsida; order Asterales; family Asteraceae; genus Arctium; species Arctium minus. The sequence goes on along the minus strand of OX941080.1, from coordinate 197,171,652 downwards.
CATACTGATGTGTGTGGACCCTTTAGTTCAACCACGAAAAATGGTCATCGCTACTTCATTACTTTTACTGATGACTTCAGTAGATACGGGTATGTTTACCCAATGAAAAACAAATCTGAAAGCTTTGAGTTTTTTAAAGAGTTTCAGAATGAAGTAGAGAATCAACTTGGCAAAAAGATAAAGACACTTCGATCGGACCGGGGTCGGGAATATCTAAGCCAAGAGTTTATTGACCATCTAAGAGATAACGGGATAGTATCCCAATTAACTCCTCCCGGAACACCGCAACATAACGGTGTGTCCGAAAGAAGGAATAGAACCTTGTTGGACATGGTTCGCTCTATGATGAGTCGTACCAATCTGTCTAAAAGTTTCTGGGGTTATGCCCTAGAAACAACTGCTCGAATACTAAATAGTGCGCCAACCAAAAAGACCGATAAAACCCCTTTCGAACTATGGACTGGGAAGATCCCAAAACTGTCATATATGAGAATATGGGGTTGTGAAGCTTATGTTAAGCGGGAAGCTTATGGGAAGCTTGATTCAAGGTCTGAAAAATGCATCTTTGTAGGATATCCAAAAGAGACAGTTGGATATTACTTCTACAAACCCAGTGAGAACAAAGTTTTTGTTGCGCGTCGCGGTGAGTTCCTAGAAAATGATTTTCTATCGAGAACCACAAGGGGGGATACAGTAGATCTTGAAGAAATTCAAAAACCACAAGATGAAACAATGGTTGATACTGACAATCAACATGATGTTGAGCCTCAACAAGTTGTTGAAGGTAATGACGAGATACAAACAATCCGAAGATCGAATAGGAGTCGTCAAGAGCCTGAGAGATATGGTTATCTCATTGGCAATGACGATACGGTTCATGATGAACCCGTAACCTATTAGGAAGCCGTATCAGGTTTAGAATATAATAAATGGCAAGATGCCATGAGGGCTGAAATACAATCCATGTCAGATAACCAAGTTTGGAACCTGGTAGATGCACCTACCGGCTGCAAAGTTGTAGGGTGCAAGTGGGTATTCAAAAAGAAAACTGACATGGATGGGATTGTACATACCTATAAGGCTAGGTTGGTAGCTAAAGGTTTCACTCAGACTCATGGAGTAGATTATGATGAAACTTTTTCTCCAGTAGCCATGATTAAATCCATCAGGATACTTCTTGCTATAGTTGCATTTCATGATTATGAAATATGGAAAATAGATGTTAAAACTGCGTTCCTTAACGGAACTTTAAGCGAGGACGTGTACATGGTACAACCAGAAGGTTTTAAACATCCAAATTTTCCTGAAAAGGTATGTAAGTTGCAAAAGTCCATTTATGGACTGAACAAGCATCTCGTAGTTGGAATCTTCGTTTTGATGAAAAGATTAAAGAATTTGGTTTCTTAAAGAACGAATATGAACCTTGTGTATACAAGAAAGTCAGTGGGAGCATAGTAGTATTCCTAATCCTATATGTCGATGATATATTGATTATCGGAAATGACATCCCTACCCTTAAAGGTGTAAAAGCCTGGTTAGGGAAGTGTTTCGCGATGAAGGATCTAGGAGAAGTAGCTTATATCCTTGGTATAAAGATCTATCGTGATAGATTGAAACGCTTAATTGGATTAAGCCAAAGTACATATATTGACAAGATCTTAAGACGCTTCAAGATGGAGGGTTCTAAGAGAGGAAACTTGCCAATGGTACATGGTGTATATCTGAGCAAAACTCAGAGTCCTATGTCTAAAGAGGACATGAACCGCATGAAGGATGTTCCCTATGCTTCGACCATCGGTTCAATCATGTATGCCATGTTATGTACTAGACCAGATGTCTCGTATGCCCTAAGCATGACGAGCAGGTATCAGTCAAACCCAGGTGATGCTCACTGGGTAGCAGTAAAGAATATTCTAAAGGATCTGAGAATAACCAAAGAAATGTTCTTACTGTACGGCGGTCAAGAAAGAGATTTGTATATTCAAGGATACACAGATGCTAGTTTCCAAACCGACCGAGATGACTATAAATCACAGTCGGGATACGTGTTTGTGTTAAACGGGGGTGCTGTGAGCTGGAAGAGCTACAAACAAAGCACAATAGCGGACTCAACTACAGAATCGGAGTACATTGCAGCATCAGATGCCGCAGAGGAAGCTGTTTGGATGAAGAATTTCATCACAGATCTGGGAGTAGTCCCTAGCATATGTGACCCTATCGAGATATATTGCGACAATGAGGGTGCCATTGCTCAGGCAAAGGAACCAAGGTCACATCAGCGCTCCAAGCATATCATGAGACGATATCACCTAATTCGATAGATTATTGAAAGAGGTGACATAAAGATATGTAAAGTTCGATCAGAAGACAATCCAGCATATCCTCTTACCAAACCTTTGAGTCAAAGCAAGCATGATGCTCACATTAGCTCAATAGGCTTGAGGTTTTGTAATAATTTAGTCTGATTTGTAAAATTTTAGTAATCTTTTACTTTGTGAACATTAAAACAGTTATGTTTTACAATTATGGCATATTGGATATGAGTATTTAATTAAAACATATTTGTGTTCGTTTTAGCATGTTTAACTATCCTTAAATGAATATGATGATCATATTATTTAAAATTGTCCTTGATCACTTATTACTAGGGGACTAGTAATAAATCAAGATCATTATGAAGTTTGGTCATAGTCCAAGTTGGAAGTGCACTAGGTGCAACCAGAGTCACATGCGCTTGTCGGAGCACAAGGCGTTGGACAAGACCCACGGTCAAGATCACCTCATAGATCGGCGTCATAAGGTGAGTCTTGAAATAGTATAACACTATTTATCCTCAGACCTAAGATGTGCATTGGGATCTAATGCACAAGGAGTGTTATATTTTGATATAGTCTAACGTTACCCTTGACCGGGTAATCATAAGGGCTATATTAGGCATAACATGAATTGTGTAGTTAGTCGTGTACATGCAATATGGGATTTGCTCCTCTTAAGATGAGAGAGATATTTCTTGGCCCCTCGATTACATATTATGATTTACATGCATGAACAAATGGATTAGTTGGACTAATTACACTTGTATAATCAAATATGTTGGGATCGAGAAACACAATCTTTGAACTATAAATGATGAGATAGATCTATGCCTTAAGTTCAAAAAAAAATATCGTGAAGCAAAAGGATAATGAATGATTCTACTATATGATTGATTAGATCAATCAAATTGCTCGAAGGTAAAAGCACATTTACATAGCCTTGGGGGCGGTGACGTGTTGCTAGACGCTTACCATAGTCTGTGTTACTGTGTATCGTGTGCAAGTGGGAGAATGTAAGTTATTATATGTCCACAACACGTGTCACACAGAGATACTGCTGAGGAGTATGTAAACCTATAGGGTCGCACACAAAGAATGCGTTTGTTTCCATTTGTAGAAACCCGGATTTTATGAAAATATATGTTAAACTGTAATTATGATAATTACTGGGTGAAAACGTAATTATGTTAATTACGGGCAATTAATAGTAATTATATAATTATATTTTAAAGTTTAAAAAGGATAATTATATATTTATATAATTATATTTTAAAGTTTAAAAGGATAATTATATATATATATATATATATATATATATATATTTGAATTTGAATATTACGGATAATTATTAAACCTTATTTAATCCTTAATTGAATTATAGTCTAACTATAATTCTTCTGATATAAATAAGGGGTTAGGTTAAACCATTTGAAATACAATTGAGTTAGAAAAGCCTTTCAGAAAAATACAGAAAAAAAAACTCTTTTCTTTTCTGTAAAACACATATAGATCTAGGGTTATTTTTTTTGTACGACAATAGATCTAGGATTATTGGGCTAGCACCCGGTGGAATTTCGCGTGTTCGTGTGTGGATACCGCTAGAGGAAACCTCGATTGGTTTCTAAGTGCTCAACTAGTTCAACCACAACAGATCTGAAAAGGTACATCTCTAAACACCCTATGACGTGGTTTTGAATTTTTTGATTAAATACATCATTGGATCCGATTGGGTTTTAATTGTTTAGAAATTTTTCGTTGTAACCAAAATTAAAATTTAGAATTCCGCTGCGTATATCGGTTACAATTCTAAATAAAAACCCTTCAAAATGATCTATGAGTATCGACACGTCGTGAACCAATTTTGATTATGTTAATGATACAAAATCGACATTTATTTATTAAGGATAAAAAGTATATTTACTACTTTTTTATACCAAAACATCAAAAAAATACAAATTATTTATGAATTAAAACAAATAATTACTTCTTTTGGTTTTTAACGCTACAACTTTTTATTAAAGATGGCCAAAGATTGGTTCCTTGCCGAGTTGGCGGGTCCCAATCCTGACCATAAATCCTAGGATCAATCTAGACCCAGTTACGGTTCAGGTCCAATTGGGTCCCGATTGAAAATATATTTTCAACTTTTATTTTACATAAAAATGTTATACATGTTTTTTATAATTACGATTTTTTTAAATTTATTATTTAAATAATATATTTAAGTGGATAAATCTTGAAAAACTTGTATTATAATTTATAAAAAACATAATTTTTTTCTAAGAACCGGGCCTATTAAATGACAAGTCTTGGGCCGGGTCATGAAATTTCATAAAATGTATAATCGGCCTGGACCATGTCATAACCGATCGTTATACCGGTCCCAAGCCAAGCCGAGCCCCGGTCCTATGCTGAAGCAGAGCCAAATTGACCGTCTATACATTGTATTATGATTCAGTCGAATCTCATTTCCAATATCAAGGACGGACTCAAAAAGTTTTCCATACGATGACACGATATAAAATAGACAAAAAATAATTATAAAAATCACGATTTTTATCGATGCCCGATGTGTTTTTAACCTAATTCCATTGCTTCGAGGGATTTTTAAAGCTTTTTATTTGATTTTGAGGGATATTTAAGTTTTTTTTTTCCAATTTCGAGGGATTTTTTCGTTTTTTTTGGTTGATTTAAAGAGTTCTTTTTGGTTTTAGTTGATTACGAGGTACGATTGCATGTTCTTGAAGTTTCCAAAATAACACGGTAACACCTTCCAAAACGATACGGTTGCAGTTTTCACGGACCTAAATTTTTTTTCCCTTCACCAAAAAAATAATACGATGACACGTGCTACCATGGCCACCATACCAGATCCATCCCTGTTTGATATACACCCCGAACCCAGATGAACATGGGCCATGGGCCCAATAATGGGCTACGCCAACCAAAAGCGTATTTCGAAAGTTGAACCTTTGTTCAATTTGATAGCTTGTCCATTTGGGCCCATTAATGGGCTGGGCCCAACCCGGAGAATGTTTCCAATTTTAAACCATGCTTCAATTAGGCGGCCCATTTTGAAGGCCCGTGATAAGTGTGTATCTTTTAGATTATGTTTGATAAACTAGTTTATTATTGATAAGGTAGTTATTGACTGAAAATTAGTTTTTGGTTAATAAACTAATCGTTAGCTGAAAAGCTTGATCAAAATCAGTTGATAAATTAGTTGACAGATTTAAAATGATAGAAAAAGACATGTTAAAAAAATATTCAATTATAACGTTATGTAATATAATTAAAATAAATTACTAATATATTTTATCTTATTAAAATAAGTAGTAACAAAATAAATAGCTGTCTAATTATTTAGATTCAATGAACATTTCTTTCATTCCATACCATATTGCAATATTATTACGAATTTCTTAAATCTCATGGTACAACCAAGGTTCTAAATTGCGTGAGGCGTGGCATGGGCCTCAAGCCTTAGGAGCCACGGCGAAGCCATAGCGTTTTCAAGGCGTGACTTATGACGTCAAATTTCTATTTCATATATAATATTATATATAAAAACGTATGTTTTGTAGTGTTACTCAGTGAGTCAATATTAATAGGGAAGTTAAATTAGGTTGTATATATAAAAAACTTGCAAATAAGACATTAAAAACGTAAAGAAAATCAAATATCTCATTACAATAACCGCGCCATGGGCTTAACGTGGCGTGACACACAAGCCTTGGTGTCATGGCGCGCCATGGCGGCTGTGCGGCGAGTTTTTTAGAACATTGGGTACAACCGAGCATATAACAAATAATTATAAAATTATCAATTAATTTAAACAAATATGAATTTTAGAAAATTTACTTTATTAACCGATGGTTTTAAATTGTTGTTGCAAATAATATGAATACATTTAAAGTCTACGAATTTATTTATATTTTTTAAAATAATATGAATACTCGCGCAATGCAGCTAGATACATCACGATTTTAATGTTTCATTTTATTTTCTGTTTTTTGTCGATTTACATTACGATTTTGGATGGTTGTGAGAGAGTGATAATGATTTTTTTTATATAAATTTGTTTAATTTAGACTTAATAATATAATGTAATTTATTTTGGTTTAATAATATAATTTTTTTTATAAAATATTATGTAAGATTTTTTAATTATATTTTAGATTTTTTATATCTAAACTATGTTGAGAGTTATTTTAGGGGAATTAAAGTGGGAAATGATTTTAGGGGAGTTAAAATGATTAGATATAATGATTGAAAATTAATGAATAGCATTAAATGTAGTACATACAGCTTTTATGGTTGTTTTTTAAGTAATTAGCATTAAATAGCGGTATATTAAGCTTTAATAGTTGTTTTTAAGAGTTTTTTATGTCATCTTTATAATATAGTATAGATATAGATTAATGATTTTTCCAAAAACTATTAGTACATAAATAATAATCCTCATTTATTAGATCTTTGAAAAAAATACATATAATCAATACAACATTTAAAACAATTTCCAATCATTCATAACAATAATAAAAAATAATTAATCAAATAAAAGAGTGCATTAATCCTTAATTCCTATTTTCAATCATGTAATCTTGAAAGAAGCAAGTAAACGTTTTCTGGTCTTCCTCAACAAAACCCCCACAAACACAATTCTTAATTTCAAACCCTTTTTCACAACAAAATTCATCGATTCACGGCGGCGGTGGTGGCGGTGGCGGTGGTTGTTTCAATTAATCCTAATACTGATGGGTGTTTCTTCATCAATTCCTGAGAAATCGATTCATGAATTCACAGTCAAGGTCTTATATTTAATTTCACACACACAAGAAACACACAGTAATTTCTTACTTTTGTTCATGGATTATGTGTTGTTTTTTACTGTGTGTAAAACGGCGCAGGATAGCAAGGGGAAGGATGTGGATCTTAGCATCTACAAAGGCAAAGTTCTTCTTGTTGTTAATGTTGCTTCCAAATGGTACTTTCTTGATTTTTCTGTAAATATTAATACCTCACTTTTGAAATTTACTTTGATTTTCAAGATTTCTTGATTTTTCTGTAAAATTGAATTCCTCCCTTTTGAAATTTACTTTGACTTTCAAGATTTCTTGATTTTTCTGTAAAATTGAATTCCTCCCTTTTGAAATTTACTTTGACTTTCAAGATTTCTTGATTTTTCTGTGAATTTCAATTCCCCCCTTTTGAAATTTACTTTGATTTTCAAGATTTCTTGAATTTTCTGTAAATTTGAAAATTTTCCCCCTTTTGAGATTTACTTTGGTTTTTAGGTTTTGTGGATTAATGATTATGTGTTTATTGGGGTTGAAACAGTGCATTTACAAACTCAAATTACCCCAAATTGACTGAACTTTACAAGAAGTACAAGAGTGAAGGTATGAACCCTAATTATTTAGCATAATTGATTTGTGGTTCAACTATCAATCACTTGATTCTTATTGCATCTTAACACCAATTGTAAGAAATACTTCATAAGACAAGAAAACCGTTATCGAAATTGTGTTTGTAATGGCATTTGAACGGCCTATCTTAGCGGTCAAACTAGCGTTGTATTGGTTTATTCACTAAGTTTGATGGATAAGGAAAACTCATCTTCATCGTCTTAACGATTGTTTTGCAACTTCATTCACGATTGAATCGAGAGAATTGTCTTCCCAAGTCCCAACTATGTTATCTACTATTGTAAGACTATGAAATTAGCTGACAAGCTAGCTGTCGGCTGAAAAGATAGGTGATAAGATAGATGACAATGTAAATGGCCTTGGAAAATTATACGGGGTATAATTGGAAGAAAAGAAAACCTATAACTTATTGAAACGCTACTTGAAATAGATTTTCAAAATGCTAACTTATTACTAACCAAACGGGACTTTTTCAATAAGCTCAAAAAATAAGCTAACTTGTGATTGCCAAGCATGGTGTAAATGTCATAGGTATGTGTCTTAACACTCCACTTGCTTATTCTACTTTCAGGTCTTGAAATATTGGCGTTTCCGTGTAATCAATTTATGAAACAAGAGCCCGAATCAAGTGAGAAAGTTGAAGAATTTGTATGCACACGATTTGATGCCGAATACCCCATCTTTCATAAGGTGAGCTTCCTTGAATCATGTACAATAAAACCCATGTGGATCTTTGTTACCAAAGGTTGATGTGTGATATTGATTTGTTCTTTGGATATCCTAGATATTTGAGCTTTGATTGGTGAAACTGGTCCATTAAGGGTACGTTTGGTACATGAGACAGGACAGAACAGAAGAAAAACTTGTGACACATTTGGTGTAACAATTAGATTGTTTACAGGACAAGGCTGAGTGGGACAAAAATGCAGTTTTTTTTGTCCCACCAAAATAGGTGGAACAAAAATCAGGGTGATAGATAAGATAGGAAAATTACTAAACTACCCATGTCAAATTAAAATCTTTCACAATACTTTCACATACATACCTCACTTTCGTCAATCCAATTCTGCTCTATCCTCTTCAGTCCTATCGTGTCTAAGTTCCAAATGCAAATTAATAACAAAAATGCAGTTCTTTTTTGTCCCACCAAAATAGATGGAACAAAAATCTGGGAAATATACAAGATAGGCAAATTACTAAACTACCCCTGTCAAATTAAAACCTTTCACAATTAGCTTAATGGAACTCACAACTTATTATATATGACTGTTTGGTAGTGGCTTAATTATATAAAATGTGACTTATTTAGTAAGCTTCTAGGGGGGCCTTTATGCAGAAAGCCATGTTTTTTTTCAAACATGTCCCTTCCAATTAAAAAACATGTTCCTTCCATCTATAAAAGTACCCTCCCAAACAAAAACATTCTCAATCCATACAGACGTATTAATCCACACAGACAACTTTATCCATACAGATCTTAATGGAAAACCAACCAAACAGCCCCTCACTCTCAGTCCTATCCTATCTACGTTCCAAACGCAAACTAGTAGCCCACCAGACGTAATATAGTTGGTTCCAAGATGGTATACTTGCACAAACTGGTCTTTTAACCAAGTGGTTCGCGTAGGTTCGCGTCAATGGACCAAATGCATCACCGGTCTACAAGTTTCTTAAAGCAAGTAAAGGGAGCATATTTGGGTCTAGCATCAAATGGAACTTCACCAAGTTTCTAGTGGATAAAGAAGGTCGGGTTATAGGTCGATATGGCACAACTACGTCGCCTTTATCCATTGAGGTAACTCGTTACACGCCCTCTTTGATTTTTATTTATTTTTTTCATTTTTTTTTTTTGCGATCTTACAAGATTTGTTTTAGGGGGACATCCAAAAAGCGTTGGCCAAACAATGAGAAGAACTACGACACATTACAATTCCATATAAGTAGCGAGTCTAAACGAGTTTGGTGAGTTGACCAGGTTGGACCGGCGCCGGATGGGGTTATGAGGGCTACGTGTTGAGTCGATGATCGAGTTGTATATTGTATTTTTTTTATAAGTTGGTTCATGGTTGTTTGATGAAATGCATGTATGTAAGTTTGTTTGTACCTTCTGAATATATATTATATACATAAGTTTATGTCTACTTTTAGGTTTTGTGATTTTTCATTTATTCAGAATTATGAAAACAACTCAGAAGAAGGGTTTACTAGGTCTTTTAGGGTGTATTTGGTATAATAGACAAGATAGAATAGGATACAACAATTGTACAGTGTTTGGTATGATAGAATTGGACTAACAAAACAAATAAAATGACCAATTTACTTCTGATAAGTTGTTTATATCTTTTATATATTTTTGATTAATTTCTGTATTTTTATTATTAATAATATTTAATATATTACATAATTTAACTAAAATGTAAAAATTGTATTAAAATAATATTTTGAGAGTAAAGAAAAAGTTTTTTGGATAAGGGTGACTAATCCTTTGACAATGAAACCGACTGCTAAAGCATGCAGCCCTGAGGTTATACCCAATGGCCACAAAGTTGCGAATGCAGAGAATGGAACCCGAATTGAGTGCTATGAACTCTCCAGGTAATTACCACTACACCACAAGCCTTGTGGTTAAAGAAAAAGTTTAAAGAGATAAAATGCAAAATATAAAATTTAAATAATGGAGAAAATGTAAGGAGGGTGACATATTTAATGTTTTAGAAAAGAATTAGGTTTTATTTTAAGGCTATTATGGGAAAATATAAGTTTGTTTCATCTTGTTACATTGGCTAGAGGTAGAACACCTGTTCCACTTTGTTCCATTCTTTTTGCTATATGTTCCACATAAAAGTCCTACCAAACATGAAACAAATGAAACTCTTCTTGGTACACCAAACACACCCTTAGGGATTATTTGAGCTTTTTTGGTTTGCTTTAAAAGGCCGAAGATTGGAGAACCCATCATGGTTTAGGTCGTAGTTTGGCAACGTAGACGTTTTTAGAACCTTGTCGGTTTTGAGACTTTATACGAAAAGGGCAAATTTGGGTCTGACAAGGCTTCTAACTAGGCTTAACCGGGATCAATCTTTGTCAGTGTTTGTATCATCTATCTTGAAAAATCGTAATCGGTTATTAATAAAAAAAAATTTGTTTTTATTTGTGTAACTACTTAATTTATATTTCATTTACTTCAATCAAATAACATATTTACATTTACTAAAAAACAAAAAATTAGGCGTCGACAACACGGAAAATTACTTGATTTTTGGCACACCAAATAATGAAACATAAAAACATAATATGTGTCCTTAACCGATCCAACTTATAAATCATTCATGGTCTCTTAATCATTCAAAATACTTACCAAACACTCATTTTTTTATTTTGAACTAAATTATATTGAATCTTTTAATTATTCTGTACTAAATCATTCAATATCCACCAAATAGTCTGTTAGTAACTAGACCAGAGTCTATACACCATAACTATGAAAATAATGTGCACCTCCACATATGCAATTGTATAAATGCAAACAAAACCAAAATTCAAAACTTGAAAGAATCTTATTGACCAAAATTGTCATTTTCTAACATTCAATTACAATGGACATTCTATTCTTGATAAGATTGTGATGATATTTCCATGGCCAAGCTTCACTAACAACATCAAGACAAAGGTTTGGCATGTGGGTTGGACCCTATGATCGTCATCTCGACCCGACATACACACCAATCAAAAACGACCCAAAACGGGGACACTATTTCATCCATGCGAAACTTTGAAAAACCCGACACAATCAAAAACACTAGTTTGGACTCGTGGCCTTCTCTTCCTCCAAGAGTACTCTAAACATTACTCTATTATCACTATAACAAAATTAGGTCTATATCACTCTAAACTAGTTTGGACTCGTGACTTTATTTCAAGGTTCTAAATGACGTGAGGCGTGGCGTAGCGACGAGGTCAAGCCTTACGAGTTATGGCGAGGCCATGGCGTTTTCCAAGGTGTGGCATAAGGCGGCAAATCTGTATATAATTTATATGTATGAATGTGTTTTTATCGGTGTCTTGAACAATAATGAACAAGTTATTAATAATTTAAATTCATATAAAATGATAAACAAAAGAATTTCTAAATTATAATCGATATTAATGGATAAATTCCAATCGAATTTCGAAGTACACAAATCCGAATAATCGAAAGTATACAAATTTGTAACGCCATAACGCGCCATGGCGGGACATGGCGCGCCATAATGCACCATAACGAGCTCGGCATCGAGAATTTGTAACGCCATAATGCGCCATGGTGTGCCATAACGAACTCGATGCCTTATCTCGACGCTAAGGGTTAAAGCGTGGCGGCAAGGCCACGCCTCGACGCCATGGCGCGCCATGGTGGCGCCAAGGCGCATTTTTTAGAACCTTGCTTTATTTTATTTAACGAAATTATCACTATAACAAAATTAGGTTTATAGAACGCCAATAATGCCTAGATGTCCTAGTAGATCATTTTGTAAGTCTTAAGTTTATAAGACTAAACAATAAAGTGTTATATCTAAAAGTGTTTTGATAAATTTACACTTTTGGGCGTGTGAACAAGCATTTGGGACATTTTAGAAATAAAGTATCGCATTAACTATTTTATAGAACAATCCAATAAACAAATCTTTCTATGGAACATTTGTTTTTACAAGACACTTTTCAATAACTAATATGACGCTTTATATTAAAAATGTTCTAAAAAGCTTGTCAAGACATCCAAAATCATCCTATAAACTTATTGCAACACTCTTTAGACAATATGCTCTATCATTTGGTCCTATAATCTTAACCTCTATAAATCAGTCTATTAGAACACTTAAACATCTTTGGCGTCCCATAAGCCTGTATCTAATCAAAACAGTGGTAGAACATGCCTATCGTATGCGTTAAGCTTGGTCCCGACCCCGTGCACGTGTGAACTATACGTCGAACTAGAAACTATTTCGGTCTTTTGACCAATCATTAAAGTAAACATACCATGTGCTCATTGAAACATAAATGCATGTATATGATCATCTTATCTAGCCATTTATGAAGACATAAATGGCCCCCTTTTGACTACTTCTATTGACATGTCCTTTTAAGAAAAGTTTAACCAAATGGTCCAAGGGGACAAACCACAAGTTCTGCCCTTATCCTATCAACCCCACAAAAACAAATGGAAATGGATTGCTGGAAGCTATATATATAGAGAGAGATATAGAAACATGTAAATATATGTGTAGAGAAAGTAGTCTTTGAAAACTTACAACAAGTTCTCAAGTATCGGCTTCCATGGCGGCTGCAACTTCATCGACCTTTAAGGCATTGAAACACCCGTCACTCCTCAGATGTTCAAGGCAAATCCGAGAGCAAAAGGCGCGGCTTTATATCATTTGGAGGTGTACCAAGTTTCTTATTTGCTCGCATGATTAATCGTTAGCTTTAGGAAGATGTAAATTTTAGATGTTAGCGATCTTTATAGAGAAACAAGTGTTGTGTAAGGTGTTTTATTCATAATGAATACAAAAGATATGCATATACAAAAACTTGTGACATTTCCAATAAAACTAATCAAATTTCCAGCCGAAATGTCTCATTGATTCTTCACTTGTTCGTTTTCTCATTTCCAGAATGCGTAAACAAGATTCAGAATAACGAGGATAAGAATGAAAAATGAATCTAAGAGTACCTCCTTCCCGTCATCAAAATCATCTCGTCTATAATCTGTAAAAAAATCATCTTGACAGAAACCCGTAACAGCTTCCATAATAAGCTCCTCGATCCATTTCTTCTTCGCCTTGTTCTTGAGATTCTTTATCCGAAACATGTTTAGTATCATCTTCTCTTTGCTAACTTTAATTCTTCTCTTGATTCCGTTCATAGAATTCCTGCACTTTCTGCATTCACTTCCATTTTGATCTTGATTCTTCAAATCCGAAGATGAGTTCTTTGATAAAAGAGCGGAATCAACTAGCAAAAAACCCGAGCTATTCTCAGGGGAAACATCGGAATCGGCTTGCTCAGTGCTCTCATCCGGGGTATTGTATGATTCCATGATCTCAAACTGTGGCTCGTATGATGTTCTTGAAGCTGTTAAAGAAGAACTTGATCCAATTTGCGAGATCACAAAGTCGATCTCCTTTCTTAAAACACGACATTTATCAGATATCTCTCCACTGCACAAATCAACTAATGTTACGTAAAACAAGATGTTCGAGTCTACAAACTTCATTTTTAGCATAGTACGCGTAGGGTGGCGCGTTTGATACGCAAGTCAATACAGTACTAAAACTTGTTATCCCACACTTGGTGCAACATCAAACTGATTAAACTGAGACAGGACTTTAGCAGGACAAAAATGCATTTTTTTATCCCACAGGGGTGTAAACGAGCCGAGTTGAGTCGAGTAGCAGGTTATTCGAGCTCGGCTCAAAAAATATTACCAGGCTCGAGCTCGATTAACTTTTTCAAAGTCAGGCTTGAGCTCAAGCTCAAATATTTTTTCAATGTTTGAGAGCTCAACACTCGTTTCATGAGCTCGAATTCAAGATCTATTAATGGATGATTTTTATATTTTGATTATATAGGTCGATATCTCTGGCTTGAAAACGTGATTGCTCGAATGGCTCGATTCGACTCGGCTCGACTTGACTCGTAAAGTTTAATCGAGCTTTTGAACAAGTCGAGTCGAACATGGTGTTATGGATCTCGACTCGTTAAGTAAACCGAGCTTTGTTTTGTGTTCGAGATCGACTCGAGCTCAATAGTTATTAAGCTCGAGTTCGATCGAGATAAACATTCTCGAGCTCGAGTAGCTCATTAAAAGCTCAACTCGCTTACACCCCTCGTGGAACAAAAACCAAAGAAATGGGGCAATTGGTGTATTACTAAAATACCCGTGTCAAATTAAAACCCCTAAACCCGTCCACAATTCTTTTCACCCCTTACCTCACTCTCACCCGTGTACCAAACGCACCCATAGATACTACAACTTACTTTAACATATCGACAACATGGCCACGATCTATGAGGAACTCCTGCAACTGAATAAAAAACAGAAGTAAATCCATAGCATCAAAACCGTACCAAAACTATTGGCATTATGCAATTATTTGTTAAATTTATAACCTTGGAATTCTCGGATGCTTCTTGTTTCAGTCTATACGACTCTTCTACCACCTCCGCCATCTCGCTTTCTTGGTATGCAAGTGCTTCTCTAAAAGACTTTTCGTTTTCTAGCTTTTCTTTATCTGCTAACTCCTTTTTAATTAAAGCTGAAGCCAATCTCGTCTCCAAGGCTCTCCGCATCTAACGAAGGAGAGGTTGTTAGTAATTAGAATCGAGTGACTGTTATCAACATCCATTAACGAAAGAAGTACCTCGTCAAGAACTGCAAGAGAGATATCTTCATCATCCAACAAACATGATACACGAAGTTGAAGCTCTTCTAATTCAGTAGCTAAAACAGCCTTTTGTGCATATACTTCTCTAGCATACTGCAAAGGCCAAAGAAAGATTAAACTCGACACCAAATCAGAATAAGATTTCATGTATCGACTCCTTAAAAGCCAAGTTCGCATAAGTGTGTGGGCAAATCAAATGAGAACCAAAAGAAATGTTGAAAATCACGGTAACCAATTCCACGTATGAAATATAGAGAAATTGATCAAAATAGCCAATCTGACCCCCCCCCCAAACTTTATAGACACATTTTCAACTTATTGACTGAAATAGCCGAGATTACACAAATGGCACTTACGCAACTTACGTAGCCCACTTTTTTCGATATAACATTCAGAAAAAGTAGACTTGCATAAATCTACTTGAGGAGTGTGTGCCACATAGATCGTCCACATAGACATTATGCATGTAACTTACACAACTTGCAAAATGTCTATTTTCAGAAATTATTATATTGAAAAAAGTGGGTTACCCAAGTTGCATAAGGGTTACTTGCGTAACCTCACCTATTTCGGTCAATAAGTTGAAAATGTAGCTATAAAGTGAAAGGGGGGGAGGGGTCAGATGACTATTTTGAAAAAATTCCCAAAAACACACAATGTTGTTGCATATTAAACATACAAAACTGTTTCACATGTGAAACAAAACATGTCCATACATTTCACATAAAAAATACACATACTAACGATCATGCGAACTTGTAGAGACCGGTTCTCACCATTTTTGTGGTTCTCATTTGATTTTTCTCTATAAATGTAAAGAGGGTAATTTGCATAAACTTGTAAACTAATTGTGCAAAGAAGTGGCACAAAATATGAAAAATAAACTTATTGAGAAAAGAATCTACAACCATGGCATTTGTTTCCTTTGCAAGTTGTTGTGCCTGTTTAAGTTCATCCACCATTGCAAGAATATGTAAGCTACTCTTGGCAGCTTCATCTTTTGCTAGTTCAGCAGCTTTCTCTTCACATTCCACTTCTCTCATTAACCCGATAACGGAATCCATTTCCGAGATCAAGGTTTTCTGTAACAACTCCATTACTAAAAACCATCACCAAAAGCAACATCTTTCACAAAAAAACATCAAGAAACATAAAAACAAAAATCTGTAGTATTTAACTTGAACCAAACCAAACCAACACAGTATATACCACTCGCAAAAGGGTTTGAGATTGGGATGTATGCAAACATGTCAAATTGTCGGTATGTCATCCACCCAAAAGAGAGGAGAATCTGTTTCATGCTCATATGTCCCAAAACAGTTTTAGAAATGTGTAATTATTACACTTTTTTGATTAATTAAAAAACAATTTTACCTTTATTAATAGAAAGATAAACTTTCATTCCTCTCGTAATTAAAAGTAGAATGCAAAAGTAGACGGATACTTTTGATTGTTAGACACTTATTTTGTACAAACTAACTAGAAAAGATACATGTACATTTATTTGGGATGGGTGGAGTAGTTTTTAACTTTCTACTATTTCAATATAAAATATTTTTCAATATAAAAATATTGATGCATGTGTGTATGGGGAGGTTCATTTTAGGAACTATATAGAGGCAGACCCATAATTTTTTGTGGGTGGTGGCACAATTTGACTATAAAAACAAACCTCTTGAAATATTTTACAATATTATTATAGATTGGTTGGTTCCTTGCCTTTACACATAAGAGACCCATGTTCAACCTCAAACCATAAATTTTTTCTAAAACATATAAAAAAACCAAAATTTAAGCTAAAAACTAAAAAACTTAAGACATTGGTGGGACGCAAACCCGGGGTTTTTATACAAAGTGTGCAACATTTACCAACTTTGTCATTAAAGACTTACACCAAAGCTTCAGTTTCAAAAACTATATGGTGTTCACCTAAAAAAAATATGGTGACACTTCATAATCGCAATTTTTTCCCTTACGATAGAACCATGAAGCAGTGGCCCATGCCACCATATGGGACTATGTAGGTCCACCCCTGCCTTATATATTTTGAAAACCCAGAACCATCTAATATTCGTTATGAAAACTTTATTCATCATGAATATTTATCACGTTATTCATCATGAATACTACACAAAATTGATGGTTTATAGATTCTCAAAATATTTAAGGTTCTTAAATGAACAACAACCAAACTTCGTGTACTAAAAAAAGCAAACCTATAATGAAATATTCATTGAAAAACTGAATAATTGAATTAATCAAGTCTAAGAGGTGATGTGATGTGATGTGAATTAACCTAATCACATACATCAGTTATGCAAATACTGCAATGTAAACCTTAATTGCTAAAAAAAAAACATTCAACAGATTCAAGAGATTGATCAAGTTGAAAAATCATATAACACCAATAATTGGAATTACCTTGTTATTTCTAGCTTCTTCGATAGCAAAATCAACAAGTTGAGAGCTACAAATTTGAGGCGAACTGATGATCAACGAAGAATCGTCCTCATGATTAACCATTTCAACCTCGAACACATTGTCATCGGCCATGGCCTTAAAGTAATTACAGAAACACAACAGCTAAAGAGAAATTAAACAGCAATTAGAATTTAGAAACCTATAATCGATTAAGAAAAACAACTAGTGTTTACCTTGTTAACCGCAATTCCATTGGAAACGAGCAAAACCCTAATAAAGGGGTTCGCCGATCAGGATTCCGAACGTGTTGGTAACCGCAATGTTGAACCGAAAAACATGGCGGAATTTGAATTCGGTTTCGATTCGAATAAAATCGAATCTTGAAGTTAGGAGGTTTGATTCGAAAAAACCGAAATTCAAACCGAATTAAACGGGGGGAAATCATACAAACGTACAAATCCAAATATCAAAACATTTCTACAAGTTAAGATATTGATTTGATATTGACACGAATTGAAATTGTAACCTTGTAGTTTGGCAACAAGGGGGTGTTTGGGATTTGCTTATTTAAAACAATTTATGCTTATTTTACAAATTGTTTATCAGTTTATGCGGTGATAAATTGAAGTTTTTAAAAAAAATGTTTGGATTAGCTTATTGTGGTATCAAAACGTAATAAACTAATAAGTTGTTATTTAAAGGTGGTTCGGACTGCTTATACATATAAAATAACCAAAAAAGTCATAAGCACTTTTCAAACAAGTTGATAAGTTAAAACCAAATGACTTATCAAAAAGTGTTTTTCAACGGTTTGACACCACTATAAGTCATTTTAATTTTTCCTCATCCAAACACTCAAAAGTGTTCATCTTCGGTGCTAAATCGTAATAAGCTAAAAAAACCACCTCATATAAGTCATCCCAAACACCCCCAAGTTATCAAATTCAACCACAAAAAACGTGATTGTGGTGCAGTTGCTAGAGCATCTCCAACAACTTCTCCATTCAGGAGAAAATTAAGAAAAATGAAATTTTGGGTCTAAAATGAGCTCCAACAGTTTTTCCAACATTTTATTCAAAATGGAGAAAGTAATAGAAAAAATACATTTTTCTCCAAATTTGGAGATATCTCGAAAGATGATTACCAAGAGATATAAATTATTTTTTATTACATTTCACCAATGAAAAACTTTGAAATGAATTGTTTATGTGAGAGAAATAATATTTTATTAAATATATAGAATAATTTAATAATATAATCAGTGATTTATTTCTAAAATGAGGAAGCAGTTGGAGATGATTGTAATTTTTTTTGAAGATTTTAACTTTTAGTTCTCCATTTTGGAGAAATTTTAGGGAACTGTTGGAGATGCTCTTAGCAGTTAACGAGTTTAATTGGATTCAGAATAAATTATGTCAACTATATATGTTTGATAGGTGATTTATTCGGTAAGTAACTTTTAGGGTGGAGCTTTATGTATAAAATCAAGTTTTTTTTCCCTTAAATATGTCCTTTCCAATTAAAAAACATGTTTTCTCTACGAAAAAACTCTCTCAAACAAAAATATTTTCAATTCATACAGACAGTTTTATCCATACCGAATTTAATGGAAAACCAACTAAACAACGCATTAGTCTGATTGATATATAAGGTTTGAACTTATCACCTAATAGAATTAAATTCAAGTTCAACTTAATAAGCAAGTAAAAAAAAGTCTCAGGGACCATTTATCAAACTTTTACTGGGTAAACGTTTTTTGGCATGAGTCATCACCCTTGTTTATCTTATCATGTAACATTATCAAGTATGAAAATGAATTGATGGTAAGCATCTATCACATGGTAAGCGCTAACCGGGTTGTCGTGTAAGTTTTTTGGTCATTTCATACTCATCAGGTACGGTAATTTACACTGGTAATCATGTTTACCTGGTAAGTATCTAGTAAACGGCCCCTTAGGTTGCGCTTTATACATGGGGCTAGGAAATACATGACTAAAGAAAACTCATTGTTCCATATTTGACACGACATGTGACAAACACAAAGGCTCAATGTTCCAAGTTTGAAGTGACATGAGACAGGGATCAGATGCAGGGACGAACCTATAAATTTTTTTTTACGGTGGCACCATATAATACAGACAAAAAATATTTACAAAAAGTACGGTTTTTATCGACATGTCTTCATCTTTTTTACCGACGTTTAATATTGTTCAATGTGTTTTTAGCCTAATTCTATAATTTCGAGGGATTTTTTTTCGGTTTTTTTGGTTGATTTCGATAGTTTCTTTTGGTTTTTTGGTTGATTATGAGGTATGGTTGCACTTTTTTAAAATTTCCAAAATAATACGGTAGCACATTCCAAAACGATACGGTTGCACCTTTCATAAACCTAAATTTTTTTACCCTTCGTCGAATAAATAATACGGTGGCACGTGCCACCGTATTTAATAAACTAAATCCGTCCCTGATCGGGTGAGACAAGACGAGATGAAAAAAGTTAGTTTTAATCCACTTTTTTTTTGTAAAGGGTGTCCTGGGCCTATGGCCCAGACTAATCCCTTGGCAAAGCAACCGACTGCGAAAACATGCAGCCCTGAGATTAAACCCAGTGGCCACAGGATGCGTACGCCTGGATTCGAACCTGGGGTGAATGGGATATCCCACCACATCCCCCACAGGCCTTAACCAGTACGCCACAAGCTTTGTGGTTTAGTTTTAATCCACTTGGTGGAACAAGATGGGATAATGATGAGACAAAGCTAAAAATTACCAATCTATCATCATTTAATTTAGCCTTAATATCAGGGGCGATCATAGAGGGGTGGTGACGGTGGCACGTGCCACCGTATCATTTATCCGACGAAGGGTAAAAATTTTACGTTCGGGAAAGGTGCAACCGTATTGTTTTCGAGTGTGCTACCGTATTTATTTTCGAAACTTCAAAGGTGCACCAAATCCTAATTTGAAAGCCCAATTCTTCACTTCTATTCTAGCCCAACGTCTGTTAATCAACCAAAAAACAGGAAAAAAAAAACTCCTTGAAATCAACCAAAAAAATCGAAAAAATTCATCGGAATCGATAAAAAAAACCTAAAAATCCATCAAAATCAAGCAAAAAACTTTAACAAATCTCTCAAAATGATGGAATGAGGCTAAAACCACATCATAAAATATTGAACTTTAAAAAGATGAAGACATGCCGATAAAAACCGTATTTTTTGTAATTATTTTTTGTTTATATCATATGGTGTCACCGTATGAAAAAATTTATGGGTCCGTCTCTGCTTAATATGGTATTATGTTTAATGGTCAACACCGCCAACCCCCTCTCTCGTGTGACATCCGTCGACGACCACCTCCACCACCATTGACTACCAGTACCACCGCCCACCACCTCCTCCTCAAATCCACTTTCATATCCACCGTTATCTACCATCTCCATGTCATCCACAACCACCATCATTACCTACGGCCACCTCCATCACCACCTCTACCTCCTCCTCATCCACCACTTACATCTCCACATATACCACCATCGTTCATTGCTGCCGCCGCCACCACCAGTAGCCGTCCATATATAATCATTAAACAACATCTATGAACAACTTGTCCATCTTCGTCTTATCCAATTATAGCTCTGCAAAACAACATATAGACAATTTGTCCGTCAAATCTGTAACACCCTGATTTTCGAAAGGTATCATTTCAAGTTTATACAGAAACCGATATATTAAGGAAAAGTAAGGTATTTGATTTTGGACTTGAATCATTGATTTTATAGTCTTGATAGATGAATGATTCAATTATGAGTCTAACGGTTATTTCCGGAGCGAAAACGGAGCTATAACGAAGAAGTTACGGCCAAAACAGTGAACGAGAAGAAAACTGGAAGAAGCCGCGACTATGACCAGCGAGCAATGTCGCATGGCCAATGTCGCCCAAAATGAGCAGAGCCTGTTAAGTCGCGAAATTCAACCATTTTTCTCATTTCTCCTCATCCAAACTTCTTCTACTCTCTCCCAACCCGATTCCCTTCTTTTCCCTTCAAAACCTAACTTATTTTGGCTCAAATCCTTGGATTTTGTGGAGGTAAAACATCATCAAGTGGTAGGATTGAAAGTTATGGTCAAGGATTCACCATCTCCATCTCCAACCTCAAGCTTATTTTGGGTTTTCTAGGTTTTCATCAAAATCTAAGTGGTAAGTGTATCTCTTCCATTTCTAAACCATGAAGTAAGTTATAAAAGATTCATTGATGGTTTCCTAGTGTTTGATTTCTATAAATTTCGGTTTGGTTAATTTTGGGAGTTTCGGGTCAAAATTAGGGTTTTTGCCCAAAATAGAGATAGTGATGTTAAGTGTTTGGGGACCAATTATTTTATGGTGGAATATGTATATTTATGGTTGGAACTAGGGGTGTAAATGATGCGAGTCGAGCTCAAGTATCAGTAAACTTGACTCGAACTCGAAACAAAATTCTCAAGCTCGAACTCGACTCGAAAGCTCGCGAGTATTGAAAACCCAAGCTCGAACTCGACTCGATAACCAATTTCCAAGCTCGAGCTCAAACTCGAACTCGTTTCAAGCTCGCTCAAGCTCGAACTCGAACTCGTTTCAAGCTCGCTCAAGCTCAAACTCGTTTCAAGCTCAAACTCAAACTAATTTTAAGCTCAAACTCGAACTAGTGTTCGTATTCAATCATTTAAAAATTCAATGTGTTCTTATTTGTTTATGTTTGTTTGATTGAAATTGTAAACAAACATAACAAACTAGTTGCACCCACTTCCATAGGTACCAACAAATTTTTTTTTTGCCTAACTTCAAGCCAAAGGGCTTAAGCCACTAGGCACAATAGAAAGGCTATGCCACAAAGGCTATGGAATAACAAGGGAAAGGAAGAGGGTGGGTCA
This sequence comes from Arctium minus, assembly GCA_954870635.1. Classification (NCBI taxonomy): domain Eukaryota; kingdom Viridiplantae; phylum Streptophyta; class Magnoliopsida; order Asterales; family Asteraceae; genus Arctium; species Arctium minus. The sequence goes on along the minus strand of OX941080.1, from coordinate 197,149,153 downwards.
TATTTATAGTTGAATGTAAAAGCTTTGGATAGATTGTCCCACCAATGTGGGATGAGTTTTTAAGCAAAAGGAGGACAATCCTTATTTAAATAATGGTACCCACAAGTCATATAGGTGTTATTACTTTTTTTTAAAGAAAATGTTAGTAATTCTTTAATAATAATTATAACTATATAATTATAATATATATATATATATAATAATAATAATTATTATTATATTATTATTTTAATGTTTATTTTTTTAATATATGTTCTTTAGATTCTTTAGATTACTATTATAAGTAAACGAACATTAATGAACGTGTGTATATATATATATATATAATATTCGAGTATTTCACGAGCTTATCGAGTCGAGTATCAGGTCGCTCGACTCGACTCGTTAGTATGTTGAGTCGAGCTCGAGTTCGAGTCGAGTGTTGACCGAGTTTTGACCGAGTCGATCTCGAGTAGCTCGCGAGTTGTCTCGTCTCATTTACACCCAATGTTTTAAAACCCGGGTCGACCCGGCCGGTTCAATCGGGAACCGGTCGAGGGACCGGGTCAACTAGGACCGGGTTTTTGGGGATTTAAGGACCGGATTGAACCGTCGGGTTTTTCACAAAAAACCGGTTGAACCGGTATGCTTGACCCGGTTTAACCCGGTTGAAAAAAATAAATTGATTTTCATTTCATTTAGCGGCTAGGGTTGAACACTTGAACTGGTATACGAACTCGCCTCAATCCACGATTCCAACACAACGCCTTCATCGACTCAATCCACAACTCTTCAATCGACCTCGATCGGACAGGTATTCAATCAAATCTTCAGCGCCTTCAATCGACTCGACAGCGCCTTCAATCGACTCATTCGGACAGGTTCGATTCGACAGCGCCTTCAATCGACTTTGTTACAATTTGTTTTAGCTTGTTGACAGCGTCTTCATCGTTGTGTTAACAGTTAACAGTTAACTTGTTGCTCTTTTACTAATTTGATTCCATAACTTTGTTACAATTTGTTTTAGCTTCTGAATTCTGATTGAGGTTTCATCATCATTACCTACTTGCTTATTGAGTTATTGTTCAATTTCAGTTTAGTTATTGGGTGTCAAACAAACAATCAGGTTCAATTGGTAAAAAAAATGATGAATTACGAGTTCAAACCTGTGGGAGTGAAATTGCATGAAGAGAGAAAGATCACGAGAAGAATGGTGGAAATTGTGAATTGTGTGAGGGATCTGAAGCAATGATCCATTAATTGATGCGAGATTTGGTTGATTGGTTTGATTATTGATGAGGGGAAGAGGGATTTTGTGGTGGGGGGCGGTTTTATAGATTATTTATCTTCCATTATTGGATTTCGATTATTTATCTTCCATTATTGGATTTCGATTCACTTATAGATTATGTACTTATGTATTTATGTGTATACCACTTGATATGCACAAGTGCATACAGTCTACTTCAAATGGTAGCTCAATGTATTCAATGGAAATTTTCAGGTCCATATGGAACCTAGAGACAATCAATCGATGGGAGCACAATCTCAATCTCATTCTTCTGTTCAATCAAATGTAAGAAGGAAGACGGATAAAGCATGGGATTATGCAACTATAGTCGGTGATGAAAAGAGCAAAACATACATATGTAATTTTTGTCAAAGAGTGTTCAATGGTGGTGGGATATATAGATTTAAGAAACATCTTGCCGGTGTTACCGGTGAGGTTGTTTCTTGTAAAAAGGTAACTTCGGAAGTTCGTTTTATTATGCAAGGTATTTTGAAAGAGATAGAAGCGGAGAAAGCGGATAAGGAAAGTGGTATTACTATCTCGGATGACGATACGAGGGAAACACAACCGCGAAATGTCAAAGCACGATCTGTTAAAGCGGGAAAAAGGAAAGTTATATCAAGTCTTCATCCTTTTTTACAAAAGGTATAAATGATCCTTCTCAACCCACTATTAAATCTGCCATGCAAAGTAAGGAAAAACTACATGATGTCGATTTAGCTATTGCTAGGTGGTTCTATGATGCATGTATACCTATGAATGCTTGCAACTCTCCTTATTTTCAACATATGGTAGATAAAATAGCGGGTATTGGTCATGGTTACAAAACACCTAATTATCATGCTTTGAGGGTCAATTTATTGACAGATGCAAATAAGTTTGTTTCTCTGTTAATTGATTCGTATAGAAGTCAATGGATTGAAAGTGGTTGCACGATTATGAGTGATGGGTGGAGAGATATTAGGCAACGACATTTGATTAATTTCTTAGTTTATTGTCCGAAAGGGATATCATTTCTTAAATCTGTTGATGCATCCGATATAGAGAGCAATGCTTCAAATTTGTGTAATTTGTTTGCTGAGATTGTTGAAATGGTAGGAGAAAAGAATGTGGTTCAAATTGTTACTGACAATGCTGCTAACTACAAACTTGCCGGTACTAAGTTATGTGAAAGATATACTTCTATTACTTGGTCTCCATGTGCCGCACATTGTCTTATTCTTGTGTTAAAGGATGTTTCAGAATTGGACAACGTCAAAAGCTTGGTCACTCTTGCATCTAGGGTTACTGTTTTTATTTGTAATCATAAGTGGCCCTTGAATTGGTTAAGAAAAAGATAAGGTTGGACATAAATCATCCGTCCAGGTGCTACTCGTTTTGGTACCGCGTTCATTGCATTGAAAAGTTTGTATGACCATAAAGCCGATTTACAAGCAATGGCCATATCTAACGAGTTTAAGAAGATGTTGAAAGTGGGAAATGCGGTTGAATGTAAACAAATTGTCTTGAACGAACATTTTTGGAAGAATTGTTTGATTACGGTGAAAATGGTGACTCCTTTGTTAAGGCTTTTGCGGTTATGTGATTCGGATGAAAAAACTGCATTGGGTTATGTTTATGAGGGAATGCATCGGGCAAGGAAAGGGGTTAAGGAATTGTTTAAAAAGAAGAAAGAATTATACAAGCCTCATACTGACATAATTGATCGTCGTTGGGATAGGATGTTAAGAAAAAGTATTCATTGTGCGACTTACTGGTTAAATCCAACTTTTCAGTATGATCGTGAGAATCTTTGCTATAAGAGAGAGGTGTTTCAAGGTGTTCTTGATATGGTTGAGAATAATTTTTCCTGTAGGGACGTTTTGGATCTTACAATGTCGTTAGGCAAGTTTCGTGACAGTGAAGGCACTTTTGGTAGATCTAGTGTCGTTGCTTCTCGTACTATTACTCGTCCAGGTAACACTTAGGTATTTAACTTTTAAACATTATTATTAAATATATTATTTGCTAACCATTTCTTTTATATATGAGTGGTGGAAGTTATTTGGCGGAGATACTCCGATATTGCAAAAGTTTGCTATTAGAATATTAAGTCAAACCGCATCTTCTTCCGGTTGCGAACGAAATTGGAGTGTCTTTGAGAGGATTCACACGAAAAGGAGGAATAGGTTGGAACATCAAAGGCTAAGTGATCTTGTATTTGTTCATTACAACTTGCGTTTACAAAATAGGTACGTTATATTGTAGTAAAATATTTAATAATAGCAATGTCATTTTATATTTACAAGTTATGTTTTATTTTCTTTGTGAATATTTTTGTAGACTTAAGGTTGAGAAGAGGTCTTATGATCCTATTGATTACGAATCGATTGATAAGACGGACTTTTGGGTGGTCGAAGAAGAGCCGGAAGGAGAACTTGATTACAATGACTTAGAAAATATGCTTGACGAGGAAGAGCACGAACCGACTTCTCAAACGCAAGGTGACATTTTTTTATTTCTATATATATTAATTTGGTGTTGTTAGTTTACTATTAACTTTCTACGTGACATTAATATTTTTTTTATTTGATATTGTAGAAAGTGACGATGTTGTTGATGGCCTTGAAGTTGAGAGTGAATTTCAATTATTACTAAGTGATCGTGAGATTGATGCATTTAACACTCCAATGTCTCAAGATCCATGATTTGGTTTGAACATTATGTTTCGTTTTGATGAATTTGGATTGATGTAAAACTTGTTACGTGTTTTTTTTAATATTTTTGGATTGGTGTAAAACTTGTTGGTATGTGCATTTTTAATGTTTGAACTTGTGGACATCAAATTCTTGGTGTTATATATAGAAATTCTTGAAACCGGGTCAACCACCATATTGAACCGTGACCCAGTCACCACACCGGGTCAACCAAAAACCCGGGTTTTAAAACATTGTTTACACTCCTAGTTGGAACCTTATGAAACTAGGTTTTGGAAGATTTGGTGTGAAGAACCAAGTTTCTTCAAGGAAAGCTATAAGTGGGTAAAATCTAGATTTAGTCTAAATCTAGCAAGGTGAGTTTACTAAACTTTTGTTAAAACTGGATACACATCATATTTGCTTAATTGTTATTATTATCGCATATTTGCTCAAAATGGTCATCTTTACGGGTTTATATATTTGATGGTATTTCCATGAGATTTTGTGAGATGTGTGTATATGAAGTATCATCCCATGATTTACTCTATGTTGTGTAATTATTTGGGGATTTCCATTATATGTGCCACGATGGGTATTTGACATGAAAAAGGAATATATGTTTGGTATATCATGATGATTTCCATTTGGAATATACTCTTGGTGATATTGTATCTACAACGTGGCTATGTGGATATTTAAGTCTTATGATGGACTCATGCTATTAGGAGGGTGATATTGTACCTATGGTTGATATTGAATTATATTTGGTTGAAATATGCCTAAGGACCTCCTATATGTATTATGTTGGACGAACCAAGGCAAGTTCACTAGGAGGATGTAGTCTTGGGGCGCCACCGTGATGGTATGTGCCTAGACCTCCGCCACTCGGAAAGGTTCCTTTTTTTGGTCTGATCTTCAGGTGTGCCGGACCTTTGGGGTGTTCTTTGTTAAGGGCATCAAGGTACATCGACTATTTGGAGTGGAATTGATTGGTGCTATGTGACTCCCCCGTTGACTCTATACATGTTGAAAATTGGTTAACTGCTGATAAGAATTGTATATGTTTTATTATGCTATTTCTTGTTCAACTCACTAGGCTTTTTGGCCTAACACTTGTTTGATGTCGATGTGTATCTCAGGTTTTAGCGGCACCGGTTCTAAGCGGGCATAGTGCTTGGGTGAGAGATTTGGGAATATTGCAATTGAACTTACTTTTGGTAGAAGAACATTTGTGTTTATAAATGACACTCTTATTTGTAATCTCTTTTCTAGTTATGGAAATTAGATTAGTTGGTGGTTATTGATTGTCCGTTTATTTACGACTATATTTAAACAAGTTTGTGTATTTTCTCATTGTTGGGAGGCTCTTGCTTTGGCAATTTTAAATACCGTATGTCCGTTTTTCGGATTTTTGTTATCCCTATTTTTAGGGTGTTACAAAATCCAATATTTTTATCTTGTTTTGTCCTGTTCAATCATATCTTACATGTATTTCAAATGCTAAAATTCGACATTGATAAAAGAGCAACTCATTATCTATACTTCTATACTATATTATAAAGCACAAATAAAAAACTCTTAAATACAAATTATTAGGTACAAAATACCATCATTTTATGCAAGATTTTAAAAATCTCTTAATTTACAAGTATCAAAGCATAAGATACATATTAGTATTGCAAGCTTCTAACACCCACCAATTTGGTATGTGCAGGACCTTTCTTTTATGCAGACATTTCAATGTATTACTATTAATTAATATATTATCTATACTATATTATAAAACACGGATAAAAAACTCTTAAATACAAATTATTAGGCACAAGGTACCATCATTTTATGCAAAATTTTAAAAACCTGTTAATTTACAAGTATCAAAACACAAGATACATATTACTATTGCAGACTTTTAACACCCATCAATTTTATATGTATAGAGCCTTCTTTTTATGCAGACCCTTTCATGTAACACTATTAATTAATATATTATATTACTATAAATTTGTTTTAATTATATTATTAAATATGTAATTGGTTATTTTTTTAAATGCCATTAAAATATATAAGATAATCATTGAATTTTAAACAAAATACTTAATGTTTTTTTATATAAACAACGTTATATTATTAAACCTAAATTAAACAAATTTATAAAAAAAACAATATCACTTTCTCAAAACCATCCAAAACCGTACTGTAAATCAACAAAAAAATAAAAATAAAATGAAACATTAAAATCGTGATGTATCTCGCTGCATTGCGCGAGTACGCTTCTAGTATTACTATAATTTTGTTTTAATTATATTATTAAATATGTAATTGGTTATTTTTTATAGATGTCATTAAAATATATAAGATAATCATTGAATTATAACAAAATACTTAATTTTTTTATATAAAAACATTATATTATTAAACCTAAATTAAACAAATTTATAAAAAAATATTACAACTCTCTCAAAACCATCCAAAATCGTACTGTAAATCGATAAAAAAAATAAAATGAAATATTAAAATCGTGATGTATCTCGTTGCATTGCGCGAGTACGCTTCTAATTTTAAATTATTTATATAATTGTTGTTAAATAATATTATAATTTTAATTTTTAAAATTTTAACTTTTTGCTCTTTATTCTAAACAAATTCCAAAGTAGTTACCGGATCCATCTTGTTAGCCTCTTGACCCGGCCCATGGCGGCAACCACATTCGTGTACTCCCCTACTGGCTCCTTGTGCAGCGTTCATGGCTTCAACAACGCACTCAGCACTTGTTGACGCCCATAATCAGGTTCAAATTTCAATCATTTACTCTTTTCAAATGCTCAATGCTCTTGATAATTTCGATTTCCTTGTTGTTTACTCTTCGATTTATTGCTAAATTATGAGTTATTGCTTTGTCGTGATGAACTTGTTTGTTTCGATCTGTGTTCTGCGATGAACTCGTTTTGTTATCGACGAATCGTTTCAATCAGAGTATAAAAATCGATCAACGAGCAAATTCGGGACGTTTTTTAGCCTAAAAATCCGGATGCCGTCAAGGAACTGATTCAATCAGAGTATAAAACCCCAAACCCTAGATTTAGTTTCACGTTCACCAAATTCAAAAAGTTATTCATTGATTCGTCGTTTAATCGAATATGATGTGATACATTCAGATCGATACAGTCTGAACCATAGGGAAAGGGATGTTCTTTCAAAGCCACACTATCTCTACTTGTTTCAATGAATCTAGGAGCTCGATTGGGATTAGGGTTTGTTATCAATTTACATGCTCGATTTCGAGTCTAAAAGTAGTTTGGCGAAAAGACCAAAAGCTAGACCAAGCAATCGAGAACGATAAAGTATGGAGACAATGTGCAAAGGTTGTCAAAGAGGTGTTAAATGAACCTGGTCACGTAATTCCTCTTCGGTATTTGGAGAAACGTCGTGAAAGATTACGACTTCCGATCAAAATCCAAACGTTTTTATCTCGAAATCCGGGGCTTTTTGAGGTGTATTATGATCGAATCAAACCCAAGACTGAACCTGTTAAGTTTCTAAGAGTTAGTGATCGGCTCCAACGAGTTTTAGACGAGCAGGAAAGGATTTATCTGGAAAACGAGCCGTTAATTGTTGCTAAGTTGTGTAAATTATTGATGATGGCCAAGAACAATGTAGTTAATGCAGAGAAATTGGTTCATGTGAAGAGGGAATTTGGATTTCCTAACGATTTTATGGTGAATTTGATTCCCAAATATCCCGAGTATTTTAAATTAATTGGGTCTCCGGGTGAAGGAAGTTCATTTTTGGAGCTGGTTTCTTGGAACCCAATATTTGCAAGATCAGTGATTGAACAACGGGCTGATGAAGAATCAAAGTTGACGGGTATAAAGATCCGACCATCTTTCAATTGGAAGCTTCCAAACGGTTTTCTTATTAGGAAAGAAATGAGGGAATGGATTAGAGATTGGATGGAACTTCCTTACATATCGCCATACGATGATGCATCAAATTTGGATCAAGCATCTCGAGAGATGGAGAAGAGAACGGTGGGCGTTTTTCATGAATTACTGTCGTTATCCCTGTATAAAAGAATCCCAGTCCCGATATTGGGCAAGTTCACCGAAGAGTATAGGTTTTCAAATGCATTCTCGAGTGTGTTCACAAGGCATTCAGGAATCTTCTATATGTCATTGAAAGGCGGGATTAAGACAGCGATGTTAAGAGAAGCTTATAAGGGCAATGAGTTGATTGCCCGAGACCCACTACTAGAAATTAACGACAATTTCATTGAGTTATTGGATGAAGTTCATGAGCAGAGGGAAGAACAGCTGAAACTTCAGAAACAAGCAGTTCAAAACGATACGGAAATGGTGGCAATGAGAAACAATACGTTGAACGATCTTGAACTTACTGAAAGTGAAGAGTTTTATAGTTCTTGAACTTGCTCGATTGCCAGCATCGGAAGCATCGGAGCCAGTGAATTCACATATTATATAACAATGGTATGTATATCATCTCTAATCATACTGGTTCTTGATTCTTACTTTGTTTATGCCTTAAAGATTTGTTTTTTTTTTTATCATTCCATGAGTATTCATACCTCATAAAAATTAAACAAACTACATTTCCCATAAAAAATATACTCAAAAGCTAATTGATATTTGTTGGAAAAATCGAAGAATTTGTATTTAATTCTCATGTCATATTGTCATAAGAAAAGGTGTCGTTCTCCTTAAGATGCCTACGTAAGATATTGGTGATAGTTTCTGCGTTTTATTTTATTTACTCTCGTTTGGTTAAACTTTCTTTTTTTGCACATCTTTTTCTTGCAAAATATGATAAAAGAAGTTTGGTGCTGTTGCACCTGGGTAGCAAACGATACTACACCAAACATGGTCTACTCAATCTTCATGCGAAGTGAATGAAGGTGACATGCCTCACTTCAATTACAAATTTGTTCTTTTTAACCTACCCACAAAGGCTCCTACCTAAAGAACACACAAACTCTATGAATGAATTTCTATACAAAAATGTGCAATATATATGAGCAGAGGCAAAGTATTATACAACGGTTGGTTTTTCATACGTAGGAAGGACTATGGACACTGCCAATGTTCTTAAATTTGCAGCTTTCACGTTATTTCTTGTATTTCATCCCCAGATAGACGGCCCTCTAGTTGCCACGGTCCCAATTCCCCCTTTTGCCCCTCGTCCACTCTGTAATTTCCAATTGGCCCTTGCAAATCAAGCCTGTGCATATCTTCCGTCATCACTAGTCCCTCCCCCTCCTCCACCACCACCTTTTGCCACGGGTTATCCTACTCCACCACCTTCATCTGAACACCATGACCAGAGTCATAGACACAGGCATCGACATCATCATTCACATGCGAATGAGCATGATGATGGGCATGGACTCAATGAAACTCATGGTCATGGTCATGGTCATCATAGACATGGTCATGGTCATCGTAAACATAGAATGTCACCAATAGAACAGCAATGCTGTAAGTGGTTGGCTCAGGTTGACGATGAGTGTGTCTGTGAGCTCCTTGGCCGTTTACCACCTTTCCTTGCCAGACCCATTCATGAATACACCGTAAGAGTTGCTGGCTCTTGCAACACTACTTACTCATGTGGAGCAGGATTATTAAGGCTTTAATCGTCTTTCCGTTGTGTTTTCTCTCTCATTGTAACGCATTTCATTATCTATGCAGGAAAGTTTGTACTTTTTATGTTTCCATAGTTTCTTTCTCTTAAAACTTTGTTTATGAGCTACTATTGTTTATTCTATAGAAGGCAATATTTTGAGTCAAGTCTTCATTTTCGGCCAGGTTAAAGAATTGATTCAAAGCACGTAGCTTATAAATATCGTTTTTGTTCTTTTAGCTGCAATAGGGATGCTTGAGAACGAATTTGTCTGTTGGACCAGTTGCTATAAATTCTCTTTTTCAAGTCAGACCCGCTTTCTTTCTGTATTTTCCGCGAGCGAATCAGACTTCCATCTCTGTATGTGGGGTGTGTTTTTATGGAACAAAGATTGGATTTTTTTGAGGTTTCGTGAAAGGAGGATGTCACGGTCATGGATGAAATGCAATTATTGTTCTTGATTTATAAATTGATAGGTCAAAACCATGGATAACATGCTTTGTCAAAATAAGGTTTGGGCCTCTCGGGATCCTCCTTAGAGGTCATCTGTTCGAGTCCTGCAAGGCAACTGAGGATTTTCGTGGCTGTTCTCCAGGGCCTCTGAGATAAGTCGAGGTGTGCGATGTGCGCATGTTGTTCTGGACACCCACGAAAACAGATTCTGGCATCCATATAAATAGGAATCTTGACTTTGGTATATAGTATGTAAAGTTGGGTACTAACCTTTTTGGTTGGTTTTTTGGAGGCTTGCTTTAGAGTGGATGTCAAGATAATGTACCAATGGTCCTCTTTTGGGATTACTAGGATTGTTCAGTTTGGTAAACCACTTGTAGTAAAAAAGATTGTGTTATGTAGGATGTAGGTTTTCTTGACTATGGCATTGTAGCGGAAGAGATGTTTAGGTGTTGTTTACCAAAGACTTACCCAGGTAAACGTTTACCGGCAAAAGTCACCATCATAACTTACCTTATCGGGTAACATTCCCGACCATTAAAATGGATTGTTGGCAAGGGTCTTTTACCCGGTAAGAGTCTTCTCCCTCACTGTGTAAGAGTCTTGGTTCTGTTGTGCCTCTTACCGAGTAAGATTCTTTGGTCCTTGTCATGCTCACCTGATAAGCGTTTTGTAAACGGCCCCTAAGAGAGTAGAAACGTTTCTGGTTGATACGTAGGCACTTGTAGACCGGATATAAGGGTTGTGGCTCGATGGACCAATGGTTCGACGTTAGGATTGATAGTATTAAAGAGTCCCACATCAGCCAGATGTGGACCATCAAAACCTGGATATACGTAGGAACCTTCCATCTCTACAAGGGTTCTTTAAGAGAAATATTCAAAAGAGTTTTACGTATCCTAACATGTTATCAGAGCAAATGTCTTCTATCAGATAAAAAAAACGTAAACGTGGCTACCTGAGGTGAAGATTCTTGGAAAAGAATTGATAGGTGAAAACCACAAGGTTTGCAAGAAATCGATTCTAACATCCCTTTTGTACAGTTGGATCCGAATCGAGTGCGAACCCTTTATGGTTTGATTTCTTAGAGGCTTGCTTTAGAGTATTTGTTGCTTAATGGACCACCAATGGTTAGGGACCATTTCAGATGGTTTTTCACTTGTACACGTGCACAGGTGCGTTTGGTACACAAGACAGAATATACAGACCTAGCCAATCCACATGGCCTGCCTGATGAACGTCAGCGACAAAGACACTGTAAATTGGTCCGCATGCATAGAGAAGGGCGAAACCAAAGACGCGAACCAATGTGAAAAAATATAGTCTCATGTTATTGTGTGGGACAAAAGTATAATTTTTTGTCCTATTGAAACGGGTTGAATAAAATCAAACAAATGTGATAGATTGTGAAATTACTATATTACCCTTAGTCTGATGTGCGTGTATATTTAAACATATGAAATTTGCTCATTTAACATTTTTTTTTCTTGGCATGTTCAACTTACCAGATGTAATGCAAATATCTTCGTTAGTACGGTCATAGTTGTACCAAACAGACGACAAACAACTTATAATCAATCAAATCTTGTCATAGTTGTACCAAGCATCCGATTAATAACCCACTGAATGATTAAGTTAGTTTCATAAAAATGGCACTATCCGACATTTACCTATATGAAACAAAGTAAATATCAAAGAAAACAGTATGGTATATTACTAAACTACCCCTCAATAATGTATATTATTCTATTAATATATAATAATTTTGTTACAAAGAAGAAAATAAAAAGAGTTAATTTGCTAATTTAAGAACAAAAAAAAAAAAACTAATATCATACAACATAATATTCCTTAAAACCCCATTTTAAACATGCATTATATATCAAAGCGAATTATTGTGTGAGAAGTTGAGGTTAACGTGAAAAGCGGATTTGAACCGTTGATCACTTTTAATCAAATACTCATCTATTAATTGACGCGGGAATTGATCCGATGCGGGACCCTCCATAGCATCGGGTGACCAAGTATGCGATCCAATCTGTGCAGATTTCCCAGCAGCACCAATAAGAAGTAAACGGTGCATCTCATCCTAATATGCATCAATTTCCCATCCAACGGTTGATAACCATTTCTCACGCTTTTCACGTTAACCTCAGCTTTTCACCGAAACCCAACTCTCGCCTTACCATGAATGCTACCATATAACTTCAAGGGGCAAAATTGTAAATTCCTTTAGCTACCCATATATGCTTTATCTATTCAAAAAAATTTGTATATGGCCAATAATAACCTTTGTTTCTTTTTAATTTCTAGTGAATTGCGGTTGCCATCGCCGCCCCCATCTCCGCCGTCGCCGGAAAACTCCGTGAATGATCAAAGCTGTATAGAAACTCATTCACGATGACCGCCGCCGGTCCGGCCACCAGCTCCGCCCACGCCTCGTCGGCGTCTCTACCCTTTTTCTGAAACACTCTGGTGGCATCTAGCCGGTGAATCTTCCACCCTTTAACGGTTTTTAGCCGGTGAATTTTCTCGAGTTGCCGGCGAGCCAGCTTGATCGTGTTCGTCTTCGTTTCGTTAATGGCGGCTTCGAGTAATTCGGCTCGTGTTTTCTCGCCGGCGGAAGACGAGAATTGGGCACGAAAATATGAGTCAAATTCCGGCACCCCGATGGCCCTCCGGATCCCTTTCGAGTAGTCGGCGTTAGGCTTATACATGTTTCCGACTTCTTCCACCATCCCGGCGGCCACCATCCGGTCGACACGGTCCGACACGAACCCGTGGAGCACCAGCATTGCGACGTCGACCCACAGGAAGCACACGTCGTACCTCGACCGGAACTCGTGGTTCTCGTCGTCGACCAACGCCTCGATGAACGAGTTCGACCCGCCCGCGATGATCGGCAGCTTCCCTCTTCCCACGATCGATTTCATCGCAAGGGAAGCCGTGCTGGCGAAGTTCGCGGCGGTAAAGTCCAACTCGGGATCGACGATCCCGAGGAGGTGGTGCGGCACGCCGCCGCACTCGGCGTCCGTGATCTTATTCGTCACGACGTCTAAACCTTCGTAGACTTGCATTTTGTCGGAGTTTATTATCTCCGCCGTGAAACGGGCGGCGATGTCGATCGAAAGTCTCGATTTTCCGGTGCCCGTCGCGCCCATCACAACCACCACTTTCTCCTTTTGTGGGCGGCACCGGAGCACCGGAAAATCCATTCCTCCGGTGGGTATTTGCATTACCGGTGCCTGAACTTGTTTGCACATGATCATCATATTTTTTGTTCTTTTTTATACCCTAAAAAACTAAAGTCCGGCGAAGCAAGTCACGGTGGTTGGCAGTGGTTGACGGTGGTGGGTGGTGGTTGTAGTGGTGGTTAGCAATGAATATGTTGAATAATTGAAAGAAACATGTATGAGTTTGAGTTTGCATGGTGAAGCAAAAGCTATGGTTGTGGTATTTATAGGTAGTAGGGGAATGTATGCATGTGTTAAAATTACGTAAATGGATATATGAATATTCAATATCTTTCCTATTTTTTTTTAAAATTTACTAATTTATATATGGTGTTTATGAAAATGAAAATGCAACGTATTTTGATCTAGATTCTTTTTTGTATAACGTAGTTTTAAAACATTGGTTTTGATATGTTAGATGAGCTATATAATAATACATGAAAATGCAACGTGTTTTGGTCAGGTCCAAAAAGTTATATCTATACTATATTATAAAGTACGGATAAAAAACTCTTAAATACAAATTATTAGGCACAAGGTAACATCATTTTATGTAAAATTTTAAAAATCTCTTAATTTACATGTTTCAAAGCACAAGATACATATTACTACTGTAGACTTCTAACACCCACCAATTTGGTATGTGAATGACCTTTCTTTTATGCAGACTTTTTAATGTATCACTATTAATTAATATATTATATTACTATAAATTTGTTTTAATTATATTATTTAAATATGTAATTGGTTATTTTTTCTAGATGTCATTAAAATATATAAGATAATCATTGAATTATAACAAAATACTTAATTTTTTTATATAAAAAACATTATATTATTAAGCCTAAATTCAATATATTTATAAAAAAAACATTATCATTTTCTCAAAATCATTCAAAATCGTACTGTAAATCAACAAAAAAAACAAAAAAATAAAATGAAACATTAAAAGCGTGATGTATCTCACTGCATTGCACGAGTATGCTTCTAGTGTATGATAGTACAGAGATTGGCAACTAGTTTTGTTTAGTTTTTAATTTTGTAGAGAATAATAAAAAAAGACGAATTTTGCAAATCGTTTTTTATTTTGGAAACATATACCCAGTGGTGGACCCAAATTTTATGCTAAGTGGATACATGTTTAAAGTGGATTAAATGGCCGTAAAGTCGTTTAACGTGTTTTAGCTGAATTTCATGTTTCGAGAGATTTTTTTAAAGTTTTTTTTGTTGGTTTTAATGTTTTTTTTCAGGGTTTTTGGTTAATTCCGAGTGATTTTTTTGGTTGATTTAGGGAGTTTTTCGGTTTTTTGGTTGATTTTGATGGACTTTTCCGGTTTCTTTTGGTTGATATTCATTGTATTTTATAATATCCCGGAGTACCACTCAAAGTTTAACGGGTGCATCTTTCATACCCCTAAAAATTTTTACTTGTAAAATCCAGTTGAGTGTGTGCACGAACCCTACTCAGGTATGAATAAGCCACCTTGTATAAACCAAGTTTGTGGTATTTTTCTGGGTGAATTCTATCTATATCCCCTCCTATAGGGGGTATGTGAGTGAAGTAGGAGGGGGTGTATGTGAGTGAGATAGGGGGTATGAAAATTTTTGTGAGTGAGGAGGGGGTAGAGATAACAACACCCTTTTTCTGACCTAATTAAATATATATATTTTGAATTATTTGTTGACACAAAAAGTAATGGTTGAAGGATAATCACTCATTCTTAAACCAAAGTTATGGAAAATTGTCTAAATCACTGGCTAAGAGCATTTCCAATGCAAGGTTTTTACAAGCAAAAACTGTAGTAACTTGTATAAACTATTATTGTGGAGAGTTTTTATATGAACCCAAACTTCTTTAAGTTTTTAAATAAGAAGTTTGGTTTTTACCATAAAGTTTGTGAGAAGTGACATTATAAGGGGGCTAGAGTTTTTTAATTCAAAAAATATTGTTGTAACCGTCCATTTAATCACATCCATCAGATCATCTAATCTAACGGTTGATAAGGTGTTTTTTAGTTTTTCATTTATTTGAGGTTTTTCCTTGAACCACTGTCTATATATATATATATATATATATATATATATATATATATAGGGAGAGGTTCATTTGAGAAATGGTAAATATATGAGAAATAGAGAAGTAATCTTAGCCATTCATCTGGTCAACATTTGCGGCTTTGACCGCGAAGCACCGGATAATTTCTTGTGTGGTCTATAGAAGGTAGAGGGGTAATTTCGTAAAATACACGGGATGAGTTCATATATGAATCTGTATGAATCACAAAGATTCATATATGAATCTGTTAATTAGTTCAACTGATTCATATATGAATCTTTGTGATTCATACAGATTCATATATGAATCTTTGTGATTCACAAAGGTTCATATATGAATCTGTTAGTTAGTTCAACTGATTCATATATGAATCACAAAGGTTCATATATGAATCAGTTAAAAGAGTTCAGTTGTGAATTGCACTGGTTCATATATGAACATATGTGAATTATACATGTTCATATATGAACACAACCCGTGTGTTTTGTAAAATTTACGAAATTGTCCTTCTATTTTTGGGATAGCCGCAACTTTTGACCAGTCAAAGCCGCAACTTTTGACCGGTCAAAGTCGCAATATTTGACTAGTCAAATCCGATCTTGACCATATGAATGGCTAGGATTACTTCTCTATTTCTCATATATTTACCATTTCTCAAATGAACCAAACACTATATATATATATATATATATATATAGGGAGAGGTTCATTTGAGAAATGGTAAATATATGAGAAATAGAGAAGTAATCTTAGCCATTTATCTGGTCAACATTTGCGGCTTTGACTGCGAAACACCGGATAATTCCTTGTGTGGTCTATAGAAGGTAGAGGGGTAATTTCGTAAAATACACAGGATGAGTTCATATATGAATCTGTATGAATCACAAAGATTCATATATGAATATGTTAATTAGTTCAACTGATTCATATATAAATCTTTGTGATTCATACAGATTCATATATGAATCTTTGTGATTCATATATGAATCTTTGTGATTCATACAGATTCATATATGAATCACAAAGGTTCATATATGAATCTGTTAGTTAGTTCAACTGATTCATATATGAATCACAAAGGTTCATATATGAATCAGTTAAAAGAGTTCAGTTGTGAATTGCACTGGTTCATATGAACATATAGTTCATATGTGAATTATACATGTTCATATATGAACACAGCCCGTGTGTTTTGTAAAATTTACGAAATTGTTCTTCTATTTTTGTGATAATCGCAACTTTTGATCAGTCAAAGCCGCAACTTTTGACCGGTCAAAGCCGCAACTTTTGACCGGTCAAAGCCGTAATATTTGACTAGTCAAATCCGATCTTGACCATATGAATGACTAGGATTACTTCTCTATTTCTCATATATTTACCATTTCTCAAATGAACCAAACACTATATATATATATCCATTCATTTGCTAACCACGACATTGGTGCTAACCATGCTAACCAATATCAACCGTAGATTGATGAGATCAATGGTCCATAATTAATTGATTTTTTATTAAATTAAAATATTTAAAACGGTTGAAATGCATGTATGCACATAGGTATTTCGATCAAACTACAATTCCTTTTAATTTGGGGAACATGAGCCTACCAAATTGAAAACCCAAATAATTAGGGATTTCATCCCATAAAAAACACCAACTTCCCAATCCCACCGCCGTCATCACCTTCACTTGAAAACCCACCTCCACCATTCTTCCTACTACCACTTGTCGCACCTCCGTCGCTGCTGTCGCCACCACACGCCGCCGGAACTGCTTCAGCACCTTTCACACCCACCGCCCGCGTCTTTTTCTTTTTTCTTTTCAAACAAATCGTTAATAATGCAACCAAGATGCATAATAACAAAAACCCACCAACGGAAACGATGATTATGAGAATCTTGATTTTCCGGCGATGGTTCGATTTCTTGGCGGCGGTGGTGGGTAGGGTTGGGTTCGCTGGAGAAAAAGAGGGAGACGGAGAAATAATGCATCGGAGGTTAAACGCATCGCCACATAAATCAACGTTACCGGAAAATGAAGTGGAGTTGAATTGAACCAAGATAGGGGTCGTCGGAATTTGGCCAGAAAGTTGGTTAAAACAATTTTCAGGATTTGAAGAAATTGATTTTCAGGATAGTGCATATGTTAACACTTGCATACAGTGCATATATGCATATGTTTGTTGAAATATTATATGCATATATGCACATTGATATCTAATATGCATATGTGCATATTGAGTATATGCATATGTGCACATTGAGCAATGCATATCTCCACACTAGTATCTAATATTTATATGTGCACATTGAGTAGTGTGAATATGTATGTACATGTTGTATATGTGCATATGTGCATATCAGTTGTTCTATTCTGTATTGGTTGAGATACACACCAACATCTAGACATGCATATATGCACACTCGAAATATGGAAATACATTAAATATAATATTTAATATTTAGATAACTATCATATTAATAACTCCTTGAAATATAGAAATGCATTAAGTATTAAATATTATATTTAATATTTAGATAATTACCATATTAATAACTCCTTGAAATATGAAAATACATTAAATAAGCGTGAATTATGAAATGTCCATATTATCCTTTGAGGACATAAACTCTAGGATGATATATATATATATATATATATATATATATATATATATAGGCCCCATTCATTTGCTAACCACGACATTGGTGCTAACCGATCTAACCAATCTTGACCGTTGATTATTTAGATCAATGGTTTATAATTAATTATAATTTTTATTTTCAGAAATAATGAAATAAAAGGTTTGGAATTGAAGATGCACAAGAGCACAAGGGTAAAAACGTAAAAAGGCAATACCCTTCCAAATGCATTTAAACGGGTTACCAAAACAAAAGGGGCGACAAAATAATGATTCGATCCGTTGAGGGTTCTTCTAATCGATAAACACGACATTCTCACACTAGATTTCTTCGTATTTTCTAAATCGATAAACATGATATTCTAACAACAGATTGCTTCGCGATTGCTAAATCCGGCGAAAAAGGGGGAATCGTGGTTGCGAAGAAGGTGCAATTGTGAAATCCAACACCAGATTTTGAGATATCATCGACCAAATCGAAAACCATTATCGCAATCGTGGTTGGAAAAAGGCGTGATATGGCTGGAATTGAAGGCAGGAATAGACCGAGGAGAGGTAAAAATCAAAATATCTAGGGTTTATAAAAGGGGTATATGCACAAATAACATTGGTGCTACCATTGTTGCAGTCCTTAAATCGAGTGAGATAATCTTCAAGAAGTGTGGTCTTTCAAGATTCAATAACACAATGGAAACTCCAGTTGAGGTTGATCAAGAAGAAACTCGAGCACTGAACGACTTAGTGCAAAATATTTCAACTGAGTCAGTACTTCCAACAGAGCCGACAATTGCAGAAAAGGAAGATGAAGGTACGATTATGAATTATTGTTGTCGATCATACTATTCGATATGTGTTTTGTCGATGTTATGTCATATGTTTGGGAGCAAAAACTCCTGTGTGCATAATTATTTCAGTGTTCATAAAGTGTTAATTGATTTTAGGAATTTTTAATTTTTGGCGTACTGCTTTTAGGATTTGGAATGTGGTAATTGTTAAGCATATTGTTTAAATTAGTAAATCTTGAAGAGCATATATGGATTTTAGATCTTTATGCATTTTGAATAAGCAGGTTTAACTACTGTTATAATTATATATGTGCATATGTGCATTGTTTTGGAGTTGTGCATATGTGCATATGGTTAGTAGTGATCATTTGGAGTTGTGCATATGAGCATATTGTAAGTAGTAATCATTAATTGTTGTGCATATGAGCATATAGTAAGTAGTAATCATTAGGTGTTGTGCATATGAGCATATGGTAATAAGTGATCATTTGGTTTTGTGCAAAACAACATATGGTAAGTAGTTATCATTAGGTGTTTAAGTTAGTGTTTAAAGTGTTTGTTCTTTCTATGCATACGTGCCTTGTTCTAAGATTATGCAATCTAGAAATGCATATATGCATTTGTGCATCTTTTTAAGAGTAGACGATGCATTTGTGCATCCTTTAGGAGTAGAAAATGCATATATGCATTTGTGCATCTTGAAAGATTGCATATGTACATATGGTTATATGTTAAGTTTCAAATGTAATGTTTAAAATGTTTTTGTTTTCTGTGCATGTGTGTATTGTTCAATTTATTAAGCCTTGATGTGAATATATGCATTTTGAATATGCATATGAAAATGGTGTAAGAACCGTGGATATAAATTTGTGCATGTTCTAAGGGTATGGAATCTAGAAAATGCATATATGCATTTGTTCATCTTTTAAGGGTTGCTAATGTGGACATATGTTAAGTATCTAATAAAATATGTTTAAAATGTTTGGTATGTCCATATGTGCCTTGTTCTAAGAGTATGCAATCTAGAAAATGCATATATGCATTTGTGCATCTTTTAAGAGTAGAATATGCATATATGCATTTGTGCATATTTTAAGATTGCATATGGTTATATGTTAAGTTTCAAACTTAGGCCTTGTTTGTTTTTAGGTTTTCAGCACTTAATGTCCACTTTTCTCTGAATCGGTAAGATATTTTCCAATTCAGAGCGTTTGTTTTTTTAACTTTCAGATGCTTTTATATCTGAAATCCATCTAAATAAAAAAGTGGTAAGCTAACCTCTATTTCGTTTAGACGTGCGCCTCCATCCTCTTCAATGACTCCGACAACAAACAATCCTCTGGTCCGATTACAGTAGTTCATATAACATGTTCAGTTTACAGTTTTTATACAATTAAGGCTAGAATCATTAGAGAGATCGTTAGAATTTAGGAGGTATGATAAATTCTAGACCACGACATCACATTGAGGAAGTACGATAAAAGTTTATAGGGATTTTTGTAACACCCTGAATTCTGGAAATAGCAACTAATTTAAAATTTTCTAAATACACCAATAAATAAATCATCTACGACCACAATTTAATATTTAACCTCAATACACACATTCTTTCTATATGAACAGTCTATAATAAAGACGGGTGCTACTAAAACCCAAAAGTATCGCTATCTCCAAACTGCGGAAGACTTCATCAAATGCTTACACTCGTGAACCACTAAGCACATCCCTTCATACGACTGCTAGAACCGAACCCCCTTCTGGAACCTGATGCACATGCCGACAAATAAAAAGGTTAGACTTAACGTCTAGTGAGCTCAAGAGTTTTACATTAGGGATGTAAATATAAAACAATAACTTTAAGAATGTTATTTAAAATCATGATTTCCACAATCCCATACGTTTGGTTTGAAAGCAACTAAAACTGAAATACATTAAATCTTAAAACAATCTCCTTTCAACATTCACCCCTTTTTGTGATTAAGACCATAAAACACACACCTCTTTAAATAAAGCCGAAACCCAAAGTGCTCGTAAAATATAACTGACCTCATAATGATCAAACACCAAAAACGTAGTTAACTCCATCTTCCCAAAACATCTCAATAACTCGAAGGAGTTTCAATAACCAAAACCTTAAAACATAGATAAATACCCATACACCAACGTCTTCCAAAACATGGATTATAAAACTCCATAACCAAACCACACCTATTGGTGACGGGGAAGACACAATTACATTGTACATAACGGAACACAAAGTAAATCTCATAGTTATGTAGTAATTCAAAACATGTGGGTTACACATAAAACACCCACCGAGCTCAACTACTCAAAGTCTATCGCCCGAAAACATCAAGTCAACCACTCCAGGTCTTTCCTTGAGAGTCCCCAAAACCGGGCAACTCGGGCACAATGGGATTACACCTTACTGTCCATGGGACGCTGCCCGACCGTATAGGCCCACACCCTACTTACCATGGAGCCCGATGCCTATCCCGTGCCAAATGGTGAACCAACTTCCCAAACGGGGACAGAGGAACACCGTGCCTATGGATCCATTGCACTAACTAAACCATTACATGACTCAAAACGAATGAACCAAAGCATTCAAAACATGACATGCTCAACTAAGATGCAGTAAATGAAAATCATAACCAAACGCTCAACATCGAGCAATTAAAACGGACAAGTGTCCTCAAAACCCAACAAAATCTAAACCGATCCATAAGCTCAACAAATCCAAAGACCCAACGTCGAAATTCATAAAATGAAATCAAATATAAACAACCCGTACTTATATAAACCCATGCTCCAAAACATATGATTAACTCCAGCGTAGTTTAGATTGGGACAATTCATTTTCCAAGTGAGTTTACAACATTTATTCTTTCAAAACGTCCCATAACACAAAACCATGCCTTTCTCCAAAACACAAATTGAAACACATTTATACTCAAAATCTACTTCCATAAAATAAATCATTAAAATACCAAAATACGTGATTTATTTATCATAATGCCCAAAATCCCAAAGATGTGTGCTAAATGAGTTTATAAAGTTAAACACCTTTAAAATAACCAACTTATCAGAAGTTAACAAGACTTCTCAGCAGTTAACAAAACTTATCAACAGTTAACAATTTCGTGTAAGACACAACACTTTAAAACAAACATTTTGGCATGTACACCGTTTTCACAAATCAACTTGAACTCACCTTGCTAGATTTAGGCTAAATCTAGGTTTCACCCAACGAGCTATTTTGAAGACCGCTCGAATCCTCAAGCCGGAAACTTCCAAAACCTAGATCCAAACATTTCAAACCATAAATACGCATACTCAACCATTTAGAAGCATTTCCCCCAAACAATATACCAAAACTCCAAACGAGATCAAAACCCTAGTTTTCTTCAAAACTTACCAAATACGAGATTTGAGAAACCAAACACTAAGAAACCATCAATGAAGCATTTTATAACTTATTACAAGAAAACTTACCCTTGAAGACAAAGAGACTTCCGAGAACACCCAATCCAACACTTCAACCCGAGCTCCCAACCGTTGAACTTGATGAGGAAGATGAAGATGAAGGTTTTGTGGGTTATCATCCCAACTAGCTAAATGATTAAGAATAATGTGGTAAGAAGAGGAAAACCCCCCAAAATGGATTAGGGTTCGGTTTTAGGGTTTGGGAGAGAAAAGGGAAGAAGATAGAAATGAGAAATGAGAAAAAATGGTAAGAATTCGGACATTTTAATGCCCTGGCCCCCGCTCGCGATAGTGCCTTGCGACCTTGACATGGTCACTATTGTAGGAGCACAATCGCCCCACTTGTACCGCAAGGGGTGGAGTCCCCGCGACTATGCCATGCGATTGTGCTCTTTGGCACAGTCGCCGGGCACTGTCGCCCCACTCCCCCCGAACTCCGAAAATCCGACTTTTTGATGCTAGAGTCCTCGATACCCTAAGGGACTTTAAACGAAGTTTTCCCAACAAACCCCCACCATCTACGGGTTTCGAAAATGTCCGGGTGACCTTTACTTATCGAAAATCCGGGGTGTTACAATTTTAGCATATGATTGGTCCAAAATTTATGCTTTTTATCTTATTTTTTTGACTTTTTTGGATGAATGAAGCTATTGAGGAGAGAATCGATAAGAAGGAAGAACCTATAGTTACAACAAATGACTTTGTGGGGCTAGGGTTTGCTGATAAGAAGGAAAGTAGGGGACTTCCAGCAGGCTTGATTCCGATAAGTTGTCCTTTTCCGGAAGGAATTTGTCGGATGTGGAAATCATCGTCGGAGATACAAGCAGGTTTGGAAATTAAGAAACCTCAGAGACAGATACATCTGTTTGTTTGGGATGGAATATATCGATTTTGGAATGCACCTGTTTGTTGGGATGGAAAATATCAATTTTGGAGGTGGTGGTGGGGGTGATGGGTATGTATGTTTATGAGGTGGAGGGGGAGATTGAGTTTGATGTGGAGGAGGTGGCGGTGATGAATGATGATGGCTGGTGGGTGGTGAACAAAATCAAATTGTATAAACAAATCAAATTCCTCTTTTGTTTTATAGTTACAAATCAAATTGTATAAACAAAATAAATTCAATATTATAATGTGTTTGAAGGGTAAAATACATCCTTAATCAAATTGTATAAACAAAATCAAATCATAAAATACATCCTTAATCAGATTCAGATATTTATCAGTTTACAAAAATAAACAGTCTTATTGATTCAGATTTCAGACTTTAACACCACCTCTTAAAAATCAGAAGTGAAATCAGACTTCAGACTTCAACACATCTTAAAAAACAAACGTCACCTTAATGTTTAAAATGTCTTTGTTTTATGTGCATGTGTGCATTGTTCAAATTATATTCCCGTCATGTATATATTTGCAATTTGAATATGCATACGAAAATGGTATAAGAAATGTGGATATGTAGAATTTAATGTTATATTGATTTTAACACCCTAAAAACCAGAGTGAATATGAAACGCGGAAATTGGACAAATAAACATCAACACTTGGTATAAGCCTACCAAAAAGGGGAAATTTACTTAACCTTTACAACCTGAATACTGATATTGAACTCAACAACAAACTAATCTAAACATAACCTATCTAGATTACATCGGTTGTTAATCCAATATCACCAAAAGAATGGGACTTAAACAATTGCCCAACATCAATACTAGTCATCTCAAAAATCCCCGAGACCAAGCTCGTCACTCAAGCCCTTAGCAACCCACCGCTAACGGGAACCTGTTATACACATCATTTGAGAAAAAGTGTTAGGCTTAAAGCCTAGTGAGAACATACAGTTTATAAATTTCAAGAGATATAAACAATTGTATCATAAGGAAATCTTTTCAATAAGGTTTAATTTTCAAATGAAACCTTTGCCACAACCGGGCCTTATAAATGTAAATTCATTATACAATGACAAAGATAACCAGTTTTTACCAAGGATTGTAGCGTAACACAAAGTAGGTCATAATCCGAGTTATGAGTCGAAACATTTGGAATCCATGGCCACGAACTACAAAGGTCCGTACTACGATGTGAGGGAGGGCCCCCGAGGAAACCAAATCAAAACTCGTTCACTAGGACTACACTATGACCCATGGCTAGTAATCGGTCTCACATAACCGTACCAAATGGCCCCCGAGGATCACATGCATCCATAGCTACAATTTAGGGAAAATATGATCCATGGCTAGTAACCGGTCACATATAACCGTACCAAATGGCCCCCGAGGATCATATACATCCATTTACAAAGAGGGGAAAAGACATCCCAAATATAAGTCGACTCAATACCTAGGGATCCACTAGTAATGGTACAGACTCGTCACAACAACATATGTGACCAGTCATAGATAATCATATGGTATAAAATAACATTTATAAACAAAATGCATTTTCAAGTTTAACTTCTGGTAAGAATGAAAATCATCAAAATGAACGTTAAACATTCTTTCAAGTAACCCACATAAATGTGTAAGTAAAACATCCTTTTACTTCAAATAAGATGAAACCCATCATTTTAATCGAAAATGATCAGGAACCCTAAAATATCCCAAAACTCAAGTTATGTCAAAAATGTAGTAAACTTAGATCTGAAACCATGGAGATATATAGAAGTTCAAAATGTAAGTTTTTACATGTATAAAGTTTATTAAAAGGTAGTAGGAACTCACCCAATAGGTTTATACGAAAACCCGAAAAAAACAGATATCGACCACGACGAAGAGGTGAAGCTTTTAACACCGAACCCTTACTAGAACCACTTAAACTTGTAACCCAACGTAGCTCCGAAGATCGAAGAATAAATGAGAGAAAAAGAGAGACAAACTGGGATTTGGATTCTTTTGAGATAATAACACCAAATGAGATCTTTATGGCTGAAAATATCTAAGTCGGCCAGGCAACTTCGCGGGTTATGCCGCGACTTCAACTCGCGGCATAACTCGCCCGTGTTCATAAAACCCATGACATCCAGTGGGTTTCGCGGGTTGTGCCACGACCTCAAGTCGCGGTGCAACTCGCGTAGTCCACTGTTGTTTGCCCATAAGCCACCAAAACCAAACTCGAATTCGAAACCAAACGCGGTGCTAACGACAAAAGCTTAACACTAGAATACAACGATACATAACTGAAATCCGGGGTGTTACAATCCTCCCCAACTTGGGAATGATTTCGTCCTCGAAATCCCAACTATACGAAAAGATGAGGATATCTTCGCTTCATATCCTCTTCAGCTTCCCACGTCACATTTGCTCCCCGATGATGCTTCTACTGCACCTTGACCATAGTGACCTCTTTGTGACGCAACTTCTTAGACTTTCTCTCTAAGATAGCGTCAGGTTCTTCTACACAACGGTTACCCTCGTCCACTCTTAACTCTGAGAGGGGAATGACGCTTTCTTCCTCCGCCAAACACTTCCGAAGGTAACAAATATGGAACGTGTTGTGGATTCTACTCAACTCTGGCGGCAGTTCCAATTGGTAGGCTTGCAAACCCACCCGCTTAAGCACTTTGAAAGGTCCAAGGAAACGGGGACTCAACTTCCCACGTTTTCCGAACCTGATAATGCCCTTCCAAGGAGATACCTTAAGCAACACACGGTCGCCCACTTGGAACTCCATCGGCCGCCTCTTCTTATCGGCATAGCTCTTCTGCCGATCCTGAGCCGCTTTCAACCTTTCACGAATGCATTTGACCTTATCGGCCGTCTCTTGCACGATTTTAGGTCAGGCGAATTGCTTCTCTCCCGCTTCAAGCCAACAGACGGGAGTTCGGCACTTCCGCCCGTACAATGCCTCAAAAGGTGTGATCCCAATACTCGAGTGGTATCTATTGTTGTAAGCAAACTCCACCAAAGGTAGGTGAGAGTCCCAACTACCCCCGAAATCGATGACACAAGACCTCAACATGTCTTCCAATGTTTGAATCGTTCTCTCGCTTTGCCCGTCGGTCTGTGGATGGTAAGCCGTACTCAACTTAACTCGTGTACCAAGCTCTTTATGAAACCCATCCCAAAAGTTCGAAGTGAACCGACTGTCGCGATCCGACACGATCGACAAGGGTATTCCATGCCTCGAGACCACTTCATCGATGTAAAGCTTCTCTAACTTGTCCATCGGTAAAGTCTCGCGCATAGCCAAGATGTGAGCGCTCTTAGTCAATCTATCGACTATTACCCAAATGGTATCGTGACCTCGAAGAGTTTTAGGCAACTTTGAACGAAGTCCATGGTAATGTGTTCCCACTTCCACTCGGGAATCTCTAAGGACTGAAGACTCCCATACGGACGTTGATGTTCGGCCTTAACTTGCGAGCACGTCACACAACGCTCCACATAACGCGCCACGTCAAGCTTCATTACTGGCCACCAATAATGCAACTTCAAGTCCCTGTACATCTTTGTACTTCCCGGATGAATGAAATACTTGGACTTGTGAGCATCCTCAAGCAATAGATCACGGTTACCCCCAACTTTGGGCACCCATACACGACTGCTAAACAGTTTCACCCCACAACTATCTTCCGTTAAGAGCAAACGTTGTTTTGTCATGACTTCCTCCTTGAGATTTTATTCCAACAAAGCTTCAACCTGTGATGTCTTGATCTTCTCAACAAGACTAGACACTAACTCGATTCTCGAAAGTGTAGCCCGAATACTTCCGCTATAGTCTTTCCGACTTAACGCATCGGCTACAACGTTAGCCTTACCGGGATGGTAAAGCAATTCACAATCGTAATCCTTGAGCAACTCGAGCCACCGCCTTTGCCTCATGTTCAACTCCTTTTGATCAAAGACGTATTTCAAACTCTTATGATCTGTGTAGAGCGTACATTTTGTTCCATAGAGATAATGTCGCCAAAGCTTCAAGGCGAACACCACTGCTGCTAACTCCAAATTGTGGGTAGGATAGTTCTTCTCGTGTATCTTAAGTTGCCTCGAGGCGTAAGCGATTACTTTGCCTCTTTGCATCAATACACATCCTAATCCCATCTTTGAAGCGTCTCTATAGACCACGAAGTCTTCTGACCCTTCCGGCAACGACAATATTGGAGCATCACACAATTTCTTTTGCAGAATACAGAACACCTTCTCTTGCGTTTCGGTCCAATCGAACTTCACATTCTTCCGAGTTAAAACTGTCAAGGAAGAAGCGATCTTCGAAAAGCCTTGAATGAATCTCTGGTAGTACCCCGCCAGACCCAAGAAACTGCGGATCTCGGACGGACTCTTGGGAGGTTCCCAATTCATCATAGCTTCAATCTTGGAGGGATCCACTTTCACCCCGTCCCGAGTGACGACGTGACCCAAGAATTGCACTTTTTCAAGCCAAAAGTCACACTTGAAAAACTTGGCGTACAATCTTTATTTTCTCAACACATCAATAACTTCGCGTAGGTGTTGCTCGTGCTCTAACTCGCTCTTAGAGTACACGAGTATGTCATCAATGAATACGATGATCGACTTGTCGAGGAATGGTCGGCACACCCTATTCATCAAATCCATAAATACCGCTGGTGCGTTCGTTAGGCCAAAAGTCATTACAAGAAACTCATAATGGCCGTAACGCGTTCTGAAAGCTGTCTTCGGAACGTCTTCTTCTCTTACCTTCACTTGGTGGTAACCCGAACGTAAGTCGATCTTGGAAAAACACCCCGCTCCTTGGAGTTGATCGAATAAGTCGTCAATCCTGGGAAGCGGATACTTGTTCTTCACTGTTGCTTTGTTCAATTCACGATAATCGATGCACATTCTCATTGTGCCATCCTTCTTCTTGACAAACAAGACTGGAGCTCCCCAAGGTGACGAGCTCGGTCTTACGAAACCTTTCTCCAAAAGCTCTTGGAGCTGTGTCATCATCTCTTGCATCTCCGCTGGCGCTAACCGGTAAGGGGCTCTAGCAACAGGAGCCGCTCCCGGTACGAGATCAATCCGAAACTCTACTTGGCGATCGGGTGGTAACCCGGGCAAGTCGTCTGGAAACTCGCGCACAATCTTTACATCTTCGAGCTTTAACTTCTCTAACTTGGCGTCGATCACGTAGGCTAGGAATGACGAGCATCCTTTCACCAAACACTTGCGTGCTTTAGTCATGGTGATTATTGCCACATCTCTCTTCCTCTTCTCACCATAAATCACAACAACTTCACTGGGATTGGGAAGTCGAATTAATTTCTTGGAACACACGAACTCGACATGATTGTTCGCTAACCAATCCATGCCGACCACAACATCGAAACCCCCGATTAACATTGGCAATAAATCGATTGGGAAATCTCTCCCTTCGATTCCTAGAATACACTTCTTCAGAACACCGCGGATCAGAACTTGACTACCATCTGCTATCTCAACCACTAACGCATCCTCAAGACTAGTAGTGGGCATATCAATCTTTTGACGGAACAACTCAGATATAAAAATGAAACTGACACCCGTATCAAATAAAACACGAGCAGGTACTGAGTTTATAAGAAATGTACCCGATACCACATCAGCTGATGCCTTGGCCTCATCGGCCGTCATCTGAAACACTCGACTCGGAACCCTAGGTGGATTCTCTTTCTTTACTGGCGCGCTACCCGACATGAGCTTCGGGCAATCTCTCCTCATGTGCCCCGGTGTCTTGCACTCATAACAAACAAGACCTCTGATCGGACAGTCACGAGCGATGTGATCAGATTTACCACACTTGTAGCAAGATTGAGGAGTGGTGCCACAGTTACCGTGGTGCTTGGTTCTGCACTTCTGGCACCACCTAGCTTCTGGATAACTGTTGACACTTCGGTTTCCAACAAAAGGTCGGGTTCTCTTGGGAGGTACTGAACTGCTCTCCCATTTCCTCTTCTCAACAACTGCCACAGCCTTCTCTGGTTTACCTCTCGCGTAAACCTCTTCCATAAACTGCACCTCTTCTATAGTCTCCCGAAGGTTAGAAGCCTTCGAGTTTCGGACCATAGTCATCATGTCCGACGGTAGACCCTTCAGATAGGCCTTAATATTCTTCTTCTCCGTTGAGGCCACATGCCCCACTAACCCCAACTTCTCCATGAATTGACGGGTATACTCTCTCACCGACAAATTCCCTTTCTCCAGCGCTCGAAACTCTGTCTCGATCCGATCCACAACCCTCTCATTGCAGTATTCTTCTAATAAATTTACCTTGAATTCGCCCTAAGTCAGTTGGGCCAAAACAGTAGGAGAGAGAGTAGACTGGATAACATTCCACCACGTCAGCGCCGTATCCCTGAGCAGTTGAGTACCGAATCTTACCCTCTGGTCATCACCACACTCGGATAAACCGAAGGCCTGTTCGACCGCTCGGATCCACTTAACACACGCAACCGGATCTTCGGAACCAGAGAACTCTGGTGGTCCGCAACCCAGAAAAGATTTGTAGGAACAACTCTTCCCACTCTTCGGAGCACCGACCACTCTGTGCTCCTCAGATCTGATCCTGTTCCCGGTGCCCCCAGAGCCAACCAACACATTCTCCTCCACTGCCTCATGCCTCCTGAGGCTCGTGTCCCGGTCCTCCAACATTTTCTGAAAAACCTCTTGTTGTTTCTCCATGGCCGAAGTCACCATTTGCATGACGTTGGCCATCATATCAGCTTGAGGGTTTGCCACATGAACAACGGGGCTGGTGGATGCCAAATCTACTCTTGGCCCCAGTTCCACTTCCCCAATAAATATTGGTGGCATGCCTGGAGGAACAACTGCTGACACTCTAACCACAGGATTCAACTCACGCGAACTAACATCGCGAAGATCTCCGCCGCCCGATGGACGACCACGTGTGTTCACCATACCTAAATAATGGTTGCCACACAAGCACAAAAAGAATGAGAGACGAATCAACAGAATAACACAAGGAACGTACTACTACATCACCAATTGTCACAGTAACGGAACTTCAAGCGCAATCACGTATAAATATTCTCATAATAACATTAGCTAAGTGAGATTATGAATATACAATACATAAAGATTCTTAATATCGTCGCCACAACGTTCGATAACTATAATTTCCGTCGACTCTAAGACCAATCCATCTTAGAAGTTCTACCCAAACTCACGAATCCATGCTTAACATACTCAGTCTAAGTCTAGACATCTTACATTCATGCCTAGATCACTTAAACTAGAGCTTTGATACCAACTTTTAATACCCTAAAAACCAGAGTGAATATGAAACGCGGAAATTGGACAAATAAACATCAACACTTGTTATAAGCCTCCCAAAAAGGGGAAATGTACTTAACCTTTACAATCTGAATACTGATATTGAACTCAACAACAAACTAATCTAAACATAACCTATCTAGATTACATCGGTTGTTAATCCAATATCACCAAAAGAATGGGACTTAAACAATTGCCCAACATCAATACTAGTCATCTCAAAAATCCCCGAGACCAAGCTCGTCACTCAAGCCCTTAGCAACCCACCGCTAACGGGAACCTGTTATACACATCATTTGAGAAAAAGTGTTAGGCTTAAAGCCTAGTGAGAACATACAGTTTGTAAATTTCAAGAGATATAAACAATTGTATCATAAGGAAATCTTTTCAATAAGGTTTAATTTTCAAATGAAACCTTTGCCACAACCGGGCCTTATAAATGTAAATTCATTATACAATGACAAAGATAACCAGTTTTTACCAAGGATTGTAGCGTAACACAAAGTAGGTCATAATCCGAGTTATGAGTCGAAACATTTGGAATCCATGGCCACGAACTACAAAGGTCCGTACTACGATGTGAGGGAGGGCCCCCGAGGAAACCAAATCAAAACTCGTTCACTAGGACTACACTATGACCCATGGCTAGTAACCGGTCTCACATAACCGTACCAAATGACCCCCGAGGATCACATGCATCCATAACTACAATTTAGGGAAAATATGATCCATGGCTAGTAATCGGTCTCATATAACCGTATCAAATGGCCCTCGAGGATCATATACATCCATTTACAAAGAGGGGAAAAGACATCCCAAATATAAGTCGACTCAATACCTAGGGATCCACTAGTAATGGTACAGACTCGTCACAACAACATATGTGACCAACCATAGATAGTCATATGGTATAAAATAACATTTATAAACAAAATGCATTTTCAAGTTTAACTTCTGGTAAGAATGAAAATCATCAAAATGAACTTTAAACATTCTTTCAAATAGCCCACATAAATGTGTAAGTAAAACATCATTTTACTTCAAATAAGATAAAGCCCATCATTTTAATCGAAAATGATCAGGAACCCTAAAATCTCCCAAAACTCAAGTTATGTCAAAAATGTAGTAAACTTAGATCTGAAACCATGGAGATATATAGAAGTTCAAAATGTAAGTTTTTACATGTATAAAGTTTATAAAAAGGTAGTAGGAACTCACCCAATAGGTTTATACGAAAACCCGAAAAAACCAGATATCGACCACGACGAAGAGGTGAAGCTTTTAACACCAAACCCTTGCTAGAACCACTTAAACTTGTAACCCAACGTAGCTCCGAAGATCGAAGAATAAACGAGAGAAAAAGAGAGAGAGAAACTGAGATTTGGATTCTTTTGAGATAATAACACCAAATGAGATCTTTATGGCTGAAAATATCTAAGTCGGCCAGGCAACTTCGCGGGTTATGCCGCGACTTCAACTCGCGGCATAACTCGCCCGTGTTCATAAAACCCATGACATCCAGTGGGTTTCGCGGGTTATGCCGCGACCTCAAGTCGCGGTGCAACTCGCGTAGTCTACTGTTGTTTGCCCATAAGCCACCAAAACGAAACTCGAATTCGAAACCAATGCGGTGCTAACAACAAAAGCTTAACACTAGAATACAACGATACATAACTGAAATCCAGGGTGTTACATTGATAACAAATGAATTTATAAAAATCGAAATGACAACTACTTTAAATTGTTTTCCTTCCAGCAATCAATGATCCTTTACCATCTACAAATCCACAACCACAAAAATTGGCGTGCATTTCGGGAAGTTGAGGGAGTTGTTTTGAAGATGCGATGGCGGGCAAAGAAAAACAAAGATGACAAGGGGATACTAATGATGCGGATCATGGAGATGTATTACGGTGAAGTAGGAACAAAGTGGGATATCGGATTATATACAAAGAGCACAAAACAGAAGGGGCAACTAAAGTGCCTTCGTTCGAAATATTTAATGAAAATACTGACAAGCGAGGTGAACATCAGAAAACATGCAATCAAATTGGAAGTTGAAAGATTTATGGCCATGGAAGAGACTTTGAAGGCACAAAGAAAACGTCGGTGAACACTTGGTTGATGGTCGGTTGGGTTTAGTTCGTATAAACATATAACACTAGCCTTTTATGTTTTGTGACTTTTATGGGTTACGTAATTACTTTGGTAGCAATGTTTTGGTTTACTTCATTGGTGGTGTCAGTGTTTACATTCCGTGTATATAAGCACAATGTTTAGGTATATTTCGTTTTGGTGGAAATGTTTCGTTCATAACTTATATATAATTATCACATGCATTTACAGTTTCCTATATGCAACTCGACTTCGTGCGTATTCATTCGTGGAATGTACTTTACATTTTCATACAGGATGCTTCGTGCCTACATGCATATGGTTTAAAAATTAAAAATATCATATGATTTTAACTTTCAAACTTGCATATGATTTTAACATTAAAACTTCGGGCCTATATGCATACTATTTTAACTTCGTGCCTATATGCATATGATATACTAAGGACATACTCAATCTTGCACGCCTGAAATAAATCAATTAACTTACAAGACGTAAATTTTAACTTCGGCTTAACTTCATCAGGTACCTTCGGTATACATAACTTACTACCATCAACATCCTCAACGACATCAAAATCAATCTCATCGACTACACATATAAACACACACACCATTTAACAACGATATATTACGCACCATAAAATACCAACATTATTAAGTTTGGATTTAAACACATGCATAAATGAATACCGACTAAAATGTCATGCATGCACATGCGATGCAGTGGAAATTCAGTCTAGATTTAAACACATGCACAAGGAATATCAATAACAGTTGTGCATTTATGCACACTACAAGAAAACATACTAAAAAACAAAAACAAAATCTTACTGTACGATTAATGTTAAAAAAAATCACATGTTTCCCCTAAATTAGATTATGGAATCAGAGTAACATGCAGTTAAACATATGCCATGAGTTTAATAAATGAACGAATACAATTGGTTAACACCTGTGCATATATGCATACTGTATGGATAGTGTTAACAAAATTACAGTTTTTATTACCGATATTAGATTCTGGATACAGTGAACTAGACGATAGGCGATTATGGAAATTGGTCTCATCGAGGGATATGTCATCAAGTCCGGAAGAATTACCGAACTCTTGGGATAATCCTGTATTCAACGATTGAACAGGCTCGTTATGACGGGTGCACGGGGGAGCGTCTCGAGTTTCAAAAATGAATTCCAAAAAGCTCTCGTTATCAACAACAGACGTGATTCGACTGTCGCTCATTATGAAATTCACTAGAAAGTAGAAACGAGAATTTTTCTTCCACAATGGTTATAAAACCGAAAAAAAATTCCCTTCTCGCTGACTGAAAATTGTTGTACAGTTAGGAAGTTATAATATGCTTAAAAAAGGTAAAATATAACTTCCGAATTAATAAGATGCAAACCAAAGTTTAATTTTAAATTATTATATTTAATATTAATATAAATACCAAATTAATCAAGTGCAAGAAATATGGAAAGATATTATATGGGCCGTGCAAAAAGAAATTACCATGTTTAATTTTATATATATTAAGATAAATACTATATTAAAAAAGTCTTTTGAAATAAGGAAAGAGATAAGATGTGGCCTGCAAAACAAAATTCTCATATTACCCTCTGATATTTAATAGCAATGATGTCATGACATAAACTCTAGGAAGCTTTTGATTGGGCGAAAATTGGTTAGCAACAATGTTGTGGTTAGCAAATGAATGTGTCTCTCTCTCTATATATATTAATATAACTTATTTAATTATTATTGATGTTAAAAGAATCAATGGGATCCAAAAAAAAATTCTTATAAGAACTATCATTGTAAACATTTAAGCGAGTTCTTAATTTGATGAATTGAAGATGAATTTACAACAACAACAAAAAAAACAATTAAAAAAAAGGTTATTTAAGAACATCCCTTAAAGATGCTCTAAAGCCCCTAAATGACTGTTTAGATCCACATATTTTATTTTAAATATAGCTTTTCACAAAAAAAAATTAAAAGAATTTATCAAAAATTATAAAGTTGGATGATAATTAATCAAATTAAATCTAATTGGCCATGTATTTATCTTTTTGTAGTCAACTCCAAAGAGGAAGAATGATCCTATAAGAACTAGAACCTATTAAAGCTTGAGTTCTTTTAGTCATTAGATTCCTTCCTACTTTTCCCAATTGAGGTTCCTTGTATTATTCATCTAAAAATAAAATAAAAAGTAAACATAAATTTTGTTAATAGAAAAACTAGAAGCGTACTCATGCAATGTAGCGAGATACATCACAATTTTAATGTTTTATTTTATTTTTTGTTTTCTTGTCGATTTACGGTATGATTTTGGATGGTTTTGAGAAAGTGATAATGTTTTTTTTATAAAGTTATTTAATTTATGCTTAATAATATAATATTTTTTATATAAAAAATTAAGTATTTTGTTAGAATTCAATGATTATTTTATATATTTTAATGACATCTAATAATTTGTATTTAAGAGTTTTTTATCTATGCTTTATAATATAGTATAGATAAAATTGCCCTTAGTCGGCCTCAGTTGGTGAGTGAGCTAAAAAAACGTCTGCTTACATTGATATTCTTAGAGGCAAGAGGCAAGAGGCAAGTTTTATATGTTACCAGTTAGGATTGTTGGTAATCAACTTTTTACTCAAATAGAAAAATAAAATTAAGAGTAAACTACGATTTTCGTCCTTGTGATTTGTTATTTATAACCATTTTCGTCCCTGACTTTAGAAGTTGTTTTTTTTTGTCATTGTGGTTTGCAATTCCTTTCCATTTTCATCCCTAAAACTAAAATTCTTAGTGACTAAAAGCGAAAGAAGTTATAAACCACAAGGACCAAAAAAGCAATTTTTAAAAATCAGAGTGTTGAAAATAGTTATAAACAACAAACCAACGAAAATAGTAGTTTACTCTAAAATTAATGAGAAGCCAATCAATTGTAATTTTATCAATATACTATATAAGAGTAAATTACATTTTTAGTCCTTATGGTTTGTTTAAAATTTATAGTTTAGTCCCCATGCTTTTGAAATCTTAATTTTTAGTCCTATGATTTATAATTCATTGTTGTTTTAGTCTTTGTGATTTATAACTTATTGCTCTTTTCATCATTGTGGTTTACATCTCTTTACTCTTTTAGTCCCTTATACTAAAAGGTAAGAGTTAGGCTTAGAGTTGAAAATGGTAATTAATTGCAAATCATAAAGATGAAAACCGTAATTTCAAAACCACATGGAAGAAAGTAGCAATTTTTACAAACCAAAAGGACGAAAAATGTAACTTACTCACCATATAATGGCTATTAATGTGTAAATAGGTATATATTGGATTGAATTTTAAAAGAAAAAGGATAAAATACTATGTATTTTAAGATGATATTATGTTCGTATGTTTTTCAGATGGATGAAACATAACATTTATGAAGTTTAATGTTTAATCGACATGAAAAGATACAAAATCAACGTATAGTAACTTAATTGACAGATGATATACATACAATTACAGGAAAAATTAAGGGGTTGTTAATAAGCGTATAAAGACTGTGATATTCATTTTATACTTATATATATATATATATATATATATATATATATATATATATATATATGTTGAAAAAAGTTAAAGGGAATATGCTAATTACAAGAATTTCCATTTAATAGGTTCGAAAAATATTCTTTGATAAAAACGGGGATTTTATGTGACCACTTTATTATAGATTCTATGTTAAACAGTTGATTAGACGACAAAGAATATGTTATATAATTCCTTAATGGATATAAAAAACTTGGGTTAACATTCGTATGATAGATTCGATTGAAATTATAATGTTTTATTTATTTATATGAGGCTTATATACTTTTCGAGTGGTATTACTGTACAACTACAATATCTGGTCAATTAATTTTTTTTAATCATGTATAATATAATTGAATTAAAATCCATATATTAAATATATACATATTTAATTTAAATATGCCCAAATAGGTCGTCAAACTGAAAGAACTTCAAATGATCATCTAAAGATAAATGTTCACAATGAAAAAGATATACGGTTTTAAAAATGTGTAATTATTACATTTCTAAATTAACAAAAAAACATTTTTACCTTATTTATAAAGAGGGAAATTTTATGTATCTCATAATTAAGGGTAAAACTGGAAATTAGACATTTATTTTAAAAAGGCGAACACTATTTTAAGACAAACTAAAATCGTAATGTATGTTAGTAATCCACTATATGTATTTTATTACATACAACAAATGTAATAAACTACAAAACAATGAAATTATTAGTAATAATAATATGAATACAAACGAAAAATTGACGAATCAATAGATAAAATATATCAACAACTAAACCGATGAATGAAACAAAGTTGAGGCTCGTGTGTAACACGATTCTCTTAAACAGATTCGCCGTCTGTTCTCAAGGTACAACAGCCAAAGCAGTTGAACTGCCAGAGATGATCACTTGCCTGAAAATTTTCCGGGATCTTTTGTATGCAGAAGCTTTCGGTACTCGATGTGTGTATGTATCGAGTTCATCAAGTCCCTTCATTTTATATTGAAATTTGAAACCGTCACACTTAATATTTTAATTAATTAGTAATTAAAATATTAATTTCAGTAATTAATATACTTGATTTGGGAGTTACGGAAGAAACTGAAACCAGAACTCCGCACGTGACACTGTATCGAAACACTCAATTGGTTGGCGCTAGTGGCCGCGCGAAACACTGTTTGGGTTCACATTCCAGTGCGTGGCGCGGTTAGCCGCCCACAATACTGGATTAAAATAAAAAATTCGAAAAAACTACTCTGCGCGAGCACAAGATTTCGGAGCGGCATTCGTGTCCGCAGGTCGCGCCCACGCACAAGTTCGCCGATTTTAGCCTTCGAAAGTCTCAATCGGCACCCTCCTGCGCACGTCTAGGTGTTGGAGTAAAACCAAACAAAGAGTTTGTAAGCTCCTCGCACATTCAAGGTTATAAACCTCAAGGAATTTGTTCCTCCTTCCTATGTGGGACAAGATTCCACACCCACTTGTTTTTGCCAATTTCATCCCAAACACTCAACTTTGAGCATCGATATCTCATTCATATATATTCCGTTTTGGACACATAATATATTGATTCAAAGCTGTCATATAGAAGAACACAAACCCACGAAGAGTTAGATATATATACTATACATATACATGTATTTAAATGTGTCCAAAGTTAGTAATAATCCATGTTTTTTACTAAATTTTTCTAACAATGTAGATATTTATTTTGAGACAAACTAAAATAGTAATATAGACATTTATTTTAAGACAATATAAAATATATTTTTCTATCATACATTTCAATATATGGAATCTTTTAAGGGTTTTCTTTGTTGTACCTATCTTTAATGATTTCTCTTTATTCCTTCAAATCTTATGTTTGACAAAAATATGAATTGTGTAATAAGATATTATTCTTTTATGTCATTTCATGTTTTATATTTAATTTAATTTTTTATTAAAAATTTAACGGTTCTTTTTGTTTGACTGTCATATTTATATATGTGTATATATACTACTATATAAAAATTATAAAACGGTTATTGTACAATTTTTTATATAATAACATTTACCACATTTATAATTACTTATTTAATTTACTTTATATCCCTTACTTTTTCATTTTATACCATTATCATATTAACATAAATAATCGTATATGAACAAAAATGCAATGAAAAAATATGTTTATTTTTCTACAAATTATACTATTATAATCGTCTCGTCAATAACTTCAAAACGAGCCAAATATTGAATATTTTTTAATTTAACCGTACTATTAAATATCATGAATATCTACGAATTAAATTGTTTTATATCCAAACGTTTTATTTTTTTTCACCGTTAGCACATTAAAAATATATAATCGTAAAATATATTAAAAATACGTTTCATTTTTATTATAAATTACATCACTGTAATTCACTACTATATTTTAAAAATTCTAATACAGTTTTTTACAAACATTTGAAAGCCAAATTTTTCTTCTCCATGTTCCACTTCCTAATTCATTTAAATGTTAAATTTTTCACCCTTACAATTAGTTATTTAATTTATTTTATATCCCTTGTTTTCTTATTTTCCCTTTTATACCCTTATCATGTTAACATGAATAATCGTATACGAACAAGCCGAATATTAAATATTTTTTTATTTAACCGTACTATTAAATATCATGAATATCTACAAATAAGATTCTTTTATATTATTACACTTTATTTTATTTTCACTTTTAACATATTAAAAATACGTAAACCAACTAAAATATTTTAAAAAACACGTTTCATCAATCCATTTTATTTTGAAAAGGTTACATTATAACAAACATAACAAATTATTGAAATAGTTCACATAAATCACCAACTAGCGAATTCCGTATAGCGAAGTGAATATTTGTTATCCTTGATTTGATTATACTATAGTTATAAGCATTAAATTATTGGAATTTACGCTTATCTTCAACTGCCCCTTTTGCCCTTTATTTAACTTTTTAAATAAATTTGAAAGATAAAAATAAACTTTTACATCCGTCGCATTGTGTGGGCATATAACTATATATATATATATATATATTTGTAAAACTTGATAAATTGTTTTATATAATTTTTTTTTGATAAAATTGTTTCATATATTTGTGTTTTTTATGTGGAAATGAAAAAGTTTCATCAGATTGAGAAAATGCATGAAACAATTTAATTTTTACATAAAAAACACAAATATATGAAACAATTTCATCAACAAAAGAATTATATAACACAATTTCATCAAATTAAACAATTTCATGAACCATTTTCATTAACTTAACCAATGAAATCGATTATTTACACGGTTTGCAAAATTAGAGTGATTTCCATTTGATAAATATGTATATATATATATATATATATATCTACTATATTATAAAGATTATAAAAGGATTATTTATACAAGTGTTTCTTGTACAATGTTACATTTACCACCCTTACACTTATTTATTTAATTTACTTTATATCCCTTGTTTTTTCATATTTCATTTTACACCATTATCATATTAACACAAATAATCGTATATGAATACAAATGCAATGAAAAAATACGTTTTTTTACAAATTATACCATTATAATCGTCTCGTCAATACCTTCAAAACGAGCCCAATATTGAATATTTTTTAATTTAACCGTACTATTACATATCATGAATATCTATGAATTAATTTGTTTTTTATCTATACGTTTTGTTTTTTTTTTCCACCGTTAACACATTAAAAATACATAATCGTAAAATACGTTTCATTCTTATTATAAATTATATCATTATAATTTTTTTCGTCAATAATTGTAATATAAACTAATTATTGAATATTTTTATGGGTTTAGGGTTTAAGGTTTTATAAATTGTGATTTTTAGGTCATGATTGATTGTTAATAACATGTCTATAAGGAAGTAACATTAATTGTTCGTTCTTTACTTACATTTCGCTGCATCATACGGATACATGCCTAGTCAACAATAAATTATCGAAAGCTAATTGGTGGGTGATAACATTTTCGATATGACCGTTATAGTTTAAGATCCTACTTGTGATACTTAGTTGTAACACCCTAGAAACTGCAGAAATAAAAATTCGAAGAAACAATTCGGCAATAGACTAACTTGCGGAATAAGGCGTGACAATTTCATTACACAAACAACCCAACGGGTATATAGTAGCCAATATTTAGGTAGATAACTGAAGTATAAAACGACATCCTATTAATCTACAAAATATCTAGATTAGGGACGGGTGTCGCTATACTTCCAAAATGAATCTTCAAAACAATCTCTCACGACCCCAAGGTCGCTCCCTCAGTCCCGACGAGCCCCCTTGTTAAGATAACCTGCCAATATGACAACCAAGAGCAAGCGTTAGGCTAACGCCTAGTGAGAACAAGCTAAAATAAAAGAGGGTACTAAACCCAATTGGTGCCACGCGGTAGTATAGCCATGAGCTAAGTCAAGAAATCCAATAAACCATTAGTGATTAAACATGGTATAAGTAATACCCACAAATCACATAACGAGCTCAACCCCTCTAGATCTGTTGCTCAAAACATTCAAGTCAACCCCTCTGGATCTATCCTTGAGAGTTCCCAAAACAGGGGGAACTCAAGCACATAATGGGATTTCACCTTACTGCACCATGAGACGCTGCCCGACCGTATAGGCCCACACCTTACTTATCATGGCAACCCGATGCCTATCCCGTGCTAAAACGTGAACCAAATGCCCAAAACAGGGGACATAGGAACACAGTGCCTATGGATCCATTGCACTAAGACTCAAAGCCAAAACATGTCATTTCAGAGCATACTCACATTAAATCAGCTATACAGGCAATTCATATGAACAACAGTTCAATTCTATAAATCGTGATTCTTGAAAATGTGAGATCTTTAGGAGGTATTTCCCAAACGACAATAAGTCACTTTGAAAACAGGTTTTCCACATTTCAAATAATACATTTATCACATAGCATTCGTAATACAGACCGATTTAGCTTAAAGGACTCACCTCAGATTTCTTCCTGATTATGGCCTGCTTCTGACGATTGCTACCTATGACAACACCGATAATCGGTAAGCCAAAATAAAGACAACTTAATGACTTAAAACTCAGGAATAAGAACACAACAACTGCAAACACTGATCCGGTCGAGTACCCCATACGGTCGAACCCCACACCGGTCGAACGTCCAACCCCGGTCGAAGGTCACACCGGTCGAACCCGATGTCTGGTCGAACCTATGTCCGGTCAAAGGACACATTGGTCGAACGACCAATCGGTCGAACGACCAACCAGTCGAAGGACCCCAGGCCGAAGGACCATCGGTCAAATGACCATCGTCTTGTTTCATCAAGAACACCATGAACAGATCGATGCAGAACCCAGATCCAAAATGAGAAATACCCAGATCTCACAATGGAACGGTTTAAAACCTTCACAACGAGATTTTACGCGGCTAAAAGCATGCAGATCAAAGCATTAAGCTAGATTCGTACCTTGATTTGGAGAAAAACCCGAAGAACCACTTCACTGCTTCTTTTCTCTTTCTCTCTCTGATTCTCAAGATTGATTTGTGATATTTTCAAAATATCTAAAATCTGATTTATATTTATATAACCCAAGTTACATTTTACCCCCCTAAACTTTGGGTAATAGTCAACTTTTCACCCAACCCCAAAATAGCGGGTGTTACATTAGTCTTGTTGTGTATTTTGTATCTTCATTTGTTTTTATTTTGTCCTTTTAGTTACTTGGGGACAAGTAACAAGTTAAGTCTGGGGGTGTGATAACTCTCATTCTGAGCGTTATTTACACGTCATTTGTGTGAGTTTTTCTTTCATTTTAGTTGTGTTTCCTTTTTATTTGTTTGTCTTTTTTCCTTTTATTAATTTATTTTCATTTGGAGTTGTTGATAATGTTTTGATGGTTAAACACATCATTTTTTTGGGTTAAAAGTCATTGTTTC
Source organism: Arctium minus (assembly GCA_954870635.1). Classification (NCBI taxonomy): domain Eukaryota; kingdom Viridiplantae; phylum Streptophyta; class Magnoliopsida; order Asterales; family Asteraceae; genus Arctium; species Arctium minus. The sequence goes on along the minus strand of OX941080.1, from coordinate 197,107,027 downwards.
GCAGTGGGCACAGTCTCCCACCGAGGGCACCCGAGGATACATACGGTATTTATACTGCGTGTTTGTATTCGTATTTTGGGGGTATTACAATATTCAAGGCTGGAAAATATCTGGATATAAGATGGTGGATGCAAGCTGGAAGATTCCTCAATCATTGTACTCTTTTGTCTAGTGGTTAATAACCCTTTAACTTGTGGGTATTACCCATTGGGTAAAAGTCTTATTTTCTCTTATAAATAGGTTGTTAGCTTAAGTATTTAATCACACCTCAACCTTCTCCAGTTCTATTTACTCTCTCCTTGGAAGAGTTTTAGAGCTAAGAAAGTTGTCTTTAATTATAAGCATGTAATTTCTTGTATTTTCGTTTCTGCCCTCGGTTTCCCGCCGAGGGCATGTCTGTAGCTTAACTTTAATTTTATGCAAGTAGAGTAACAAGTATTTCTTTTCTTTCTTTACGTCTTTTATTATTTATATGTTCTTTATTATTATACCTTTTTTTATGTCTTTTATTATTATGCAATTTATTATTATGTCTTTTATTATGAACTAACCATCTTTTGGGTAAGGGTGTGAGCCAACTTGAGACTAGTAGGCAACACTTGGGTGTGACCATCATTACTAGCTCTTAAGCTTGGTCACTTAAGTCGAGACTTAAACTCAACGTTGATAAGCCGATCACTTTGAAGTGTTAATATTAACTCTAGACCTCGAGAGGGGCGGATTCGAAATACGGCTTAAGGATGCACAAAGATTTGAGAGAGTCTTTGATAATCACGTAGAGATACGGGTTTTGCATGATTTATTACGGTTCACACGTCGGAGGAGATTTATATCACAAAGAGATTTGGGTGTAACTCTCCGCACCGGTAGAACTTGATTTTTATCAACGTAATTAAATCGGTAAGATTAATAGTTGGTAACTATGGATACTTTATGGCATTTTGTAGGACCGGTCTTTAAAAATCCACTTTCGAGATATCGGACTTTTTATAGATTTTCCGTACTACAAAAGGCCTAACCATTTGTTACTACGCCAATCTCAAGGAAAACTTATACCCATACCCATTTTAGTTTATTATTTAGTTTTTGTTGTTAAAACACCAAACTCGCTCAAAAATATTTTCTTTTTCTCTAATTGAAATCGGTGTATTCTCGACTTAGGCCTCGAAAGTTTGAAGTCCAATCCCTGTGGATACGATCTCGGTATATTTACCACTTTATTACTTGTAGCGATCATAGTGTCGGTGTATACTTGCGCCCACACTGTGGACCTATACGGTTTTTCCGCTACCAGTAAACATAAAATTCTTCTTAATTTTTGTTTTTTTGTGAAATTAATTTATACCCCAGTAAAATGCATGAACTTTAATAATTAACCATATGTATTTAATAATTAACTTTAATAATTAACCATATGTAAAACACATGAACTTTAATAATTCTTCTTAATCAAAAATTAAGAAATTCTTTTTACTATTTCAGGGAAAGGTAAAAAAAAAATTATTGAATTTATTGCCCCAATTACATAATCTATATATGCTTCATGTTTTTATGATGAAAAAATAATTTCCATGTTAAACTCAGTATTATTTGAATTGATCTTTCTACACATATATCTCTGTGTGCATGAGGCATCCCTACAAGATGTTAAATTGAGGGATAAAGTGTCATACATATGCATCTTTACTAGTCCAAACTTACATGATCAGAGGTCTCAATTAACAGACTTTCAAATAGACAAGCGAAATGTTACTATGACATATGTGGGAGTTTGCATGGTTGTACAATTGTATACTAGAGATTCCGACTTTTGTGAGTCATTTCAATAATTTATTTCCTCTTACAAACTATTTAAGGAAATCTGTAAATGGTTGTTAATCGTGCTTCATTATTGGTTAAGCAACGAAAAGACTTTAGCAACCCAGGTCCTGTATTTTGACTACCCACTGATCCAAATGAAGTGGACATCGTCGATCCACTTAATGTTGTTCTGACCTCAACAACCACCTCTAGAATAAACCCATGATGAAAAATCGAACAATCTCCAATATGTGTATGCATGTGATCCCATCAGACACGTTATCCGCATATGAAGACACGAATCAATGAGGCCTAAATCCTAATTACCAAGTTCAATCCCAGTTGATTAAAACGTGCTTACTTGTATAAATATAGTATCGTTACACTAAAAAACTAGGTATCTTATTATGTACAACGACAAAATCTAACTTATTAGTTACACATCTAATCTAATTTATGAAGTGAAGGTTACGATGAAATAGGGAAATGACTCTATAAAGACACCGAATCCGAAATGAAAACAACACGTTTTCAAAATTTCGTGTTTAATCCATACCCATTAGATAACTTTCCTTATTTAGCCAAAATGAGACATCCTCTTGCAAAACAAAGTAACATAACTTTCTTAAAGAATATAAATTTATAATCTATACTATATTATAAAAACGACATAAAAAACTCTTAATTACAATATATTAAGCATAAGGTACAACTAATTAAAGCCAATTATTTAATTTACAATTTCTTAATGTTTTGGTACAACATTTCCAAGCACAATATCTCACATAATCATCTATTTGTGGAATGGATACTCATTTATTAATGTAAATATTTGTTTTTTGGTGGAGGATTTTATAAAATAGATTTTATATTAGCATAATCTATTTTAAATGTAGATTTTACATTTAAATCTATATTAATGAGATGTAATATAAAATCTTTTTTTTTCCGTATTATTTTATATTACATCTCATAATGATTTTTCCATATTTTATTTTATAAAATCTTTTTCCATATTTTATTTTATAAAATCTTTTTACACAATGAGATGTAATATAAACTCTTTTTTCTTCCGTATTTTTTTTGCTAATATAAAATCTACACGTATTTTATATTAGCATAATATAAAATCTACACGTGTTTTTTTTGCTAATATAAAATCTACACGTATTTTTTTTTCACGAGCATTAAAAGAAGAAAAAAGAAGGTTGATATGAATTAAAAATAAAAAATAACGAGATACACTAATAAATTATCGTATTCTTTAAAATAAAAATATTCCGCAATACTTTCCAAATTAACCAAGTGTAAAGAAAATAAAATCGAAACGATGTAGATATAAAAATATTCTTCCATATTTTTAATATATTTACATTTAAATGTAAAATCGAAAATGAAAATAAAAGATTTTAAAATATTCTCTACATTCACTATAAATATATATAGCTTCTCTATGTATCATCCGAGTACAAGAAGAAGACGAACGGTCGGGTGTCAATGGCGGAACCTGCAACTGAACAAAAGGTATTCCATATTTTTGTTTCTTTGAAAAACTACATTTTTATATTTTATTTACTGAGGATTTGTTTATATTTTTCAAAACCCACAATCATATTTTTCGAAGTAGGGGAATAAGATATATATACATATCTTTATTTTTATCGACTAATACTATGAGATCTTGAAGTCAATAGTCAGATAAATTTTCAAGTGGTACTGAGTGAATTTGAACTATACCAGTTGAGTTGTCGGTTACAAAAGATAGAAATCATTTATTTTCTTTGTCATATTTGATGTGGGTTGAATGTTGTTAATTAATCTACAGATTTATACGTTCAAAGTGATTGTCAAGTGTTGTCGAGGAGGTTTCAGAAAAATTGCAAAATCTGTAAAAACGTATGTTCATATTTATAATTATTTCAATAATAGTGATATGTTGTGAGACATGTCGTTTGAGTTTTAAATAATATAATACAAAACTATTACCAATATTATTGCACAAACTCATAACAACAAACGATTAAGAATATATGCAAGTTAACCACTTATGAAAATAAATTCGTTTTTCACATTGTATTTCATTAACTGTTAACAGAGAAATTACATTTCATTTTAACTCGGTTCAGTATTCCAACAAAAAATTTATCCTCCCGTGCAATGCACGGGCCCAATACTAGTATATTATAAAGCACGGATAAAACTCTTAAATACAAATTATTAGTCACAATGTACCATCATTTTATGCAAGATTTTAAAAACCTCTTAATTTACAAGTATCAAAACACAAGATACATATTACTACTGGAGTCTTCTAACACCCACCAATTTGGTATGTGCAGGACCTTTCTTTTATGCAGACATTTTCATGTATCACTATTAATTAATATATTATATTATTATAAATTTGTTTTAATTATATTATTACATATGTAATTGGTTATTTTTTTTAGATGTCATTAACATATATAAGATAATCATTGAATTCTAACAAAATACTTAATTTATTTATATAAAAAACATTATATTATTAAGCTTAAATTAAACAAGTTTATAAAAAAATATTATCAATTTCTCAAAACCATCTAAAATCGTACTATAAATCGACAAAAAAAATAAAATGAAACATTAAAATCGTGATGTATCTCGCTGCATTGTACGAGTACGTTTCTAGTAGTTACATAAATCTTTTTCAGTAATTTTCTAACAACTTATAACCGAATATTAAATTATCAGATTATTATTGTTGAGAAAATAAATAAAAGCCAAAACTAATATAATTTTAAACTTATGATTGACATGCATACACCATTGTTGATGAGGAAATCTTGATACAATTCCCACTTGGAAATATATTAAAGAGTAAACTATTATTTTCGTCCATGTAGTTTGTTGTTTATAACTATTTTTTTCCTTTATTTTTAAAAATTTCTTTTTTGGTCCTTGTAATTTGTAACTCATTTCACTTTTAGTCCATAAGAATATTAGTTTTAGGGACGAAAATTATACCCGGCAAACGTGTCGGGTCGGGTCGGGTCGGGTTTAAAGTTAAACGGGTTGAGATTTTATTTGTCTGGAAGATCTGTAAATATATGGTCTAATACGTGATATAATATTTATGATGAAATAAAATCAAAACATTATGGATAGTCGCACTAAGGTTGACACTTAACTGAGAACTAAAATTCCAAATCTTACATTTCTAACAGATAGATTACCAAAATTCCCTTTAATTGCGGAACCTACTAAGACAATACACCAACAACATATACCATGATGTCACACCGAGGAGCAACCACCCAAACCGGATCCAAATTAAAACGCATATTATCACATACGATCTTATTCCGCAGGTTTACCCAATTATAAAATCACCCCTAATTATTCGGGAAGGCTTAAATCTACTATCTCCATAAAACAAACGCGCACATATTCAAAACTGAAACCCAAAATCCAAGGCTGGTCGCGAGTCGGATCATCCGACGTTTCAAATCCTAAGGGCTCCCTCAGTCCCTAAATACCACTCCTTTCACGACGGGGCATAAATCTATAGGCCTAATGAGTTCAAGGTTTTTCAGCCAGTATGCCAATTTGGACTTTATAAAACTTTTATAACGAATCAGTTCCATAACAAATAGTTGTGCGGTTAAAATTTTGATCAACCACACAGCGCATATGAAACCATTTCCAAAATTTGATTGTTCAATAGCTACGTTAATGAAGACAATAGTAAAAACATGCGCAACAAATTACACCATAAACGTGAAAATAAGTTCATGCACCACAACACGTGTAATAAAGTTTGTACAACTCCCAAAAAAATGATATTCACAAATTAACTTTAAAATTCTGACTTCTCAACTCAAAAGTCGTTGCGACATAAAATTATCAACAACTCCATATGCAACAGTTCACTCCCCAAAGCTCGGTGAAATGATAAGAATGCAAAAATTTCTCAAATTGAGTTTAAAACTTTAAGCCGCGTTGATAAAACATATTTGACCAAGATGGTAACTACAACGATATGCAATTCGAAAATTCATTTCATGTATTGCGGAAAGTTTATAACAACAAGGTCAACAAGCGAAACACGCTTAGATTAAAATTTAATATAAGACAACTTAAATATTTCACATATTTACTCACGCAAGTGAAAGTCAGATTCAGCCCAAAAGTATGCACATATACTCGTGTGAAACTCAAGATGCCCTCATGCGACATTCAGATTTTCAAGGGGCCTCTTACGGTTGCAAAAATGTAGATGCAAGACTCGCATGAAATAAGGTATTAAACAAAACTCGTAAATTAACGCACACAATAATGCAAGTCTACCCGTTCCAAAATTTCTTTTTATTACGTGGTTCTAAGGGTCATAAAATAAACGCCCTAAACCCAACTAAACTTTCATAAACTCATTGACGGTAAAATCAAGCGGTGTCAAAATCTATGTTTCTCAACATAAAAAACGTAAAACGACAATAAGTCTAAAATGTCAAAACTCTAAAACCACCACGTAGGATAAAGTGACCCTTTTCCACAAAACTCACATTAGATACGTCACCCAAAAGCTCGTAATTTATATGCCATAAAAATTAAAACTCACGCATCTCAAAATACACTCACGCGCCCAAAACGTCGTAAAACAATATTCCATAAAATTCAACGCGACTCGTACAGACTAAAATTCTCTAGAAATTCCGACTCGAGAACAGTAGGACAACTCTTCCTTTAAAACCTTAACATACATGGAGGAGATCCAATGTCAAGGTTAAAAATTTTACAGTCATTGCCCAATACCACATGTGGCATTAAAACACGTATCTTAAGATGTCCAAAAATAACGTTAAACACAAAACAGGGACGGAGAGGTTTTCAATATAAATTGTAACCACGTGCAACAAAACTATTTCACGCAAGATTAAACTCACAGTTTAAAATTTGATGAGTGCTAAATGCTTTGCCAATGCTTCGTAACATAACTCACTTTATACTTTGAAAACGTGAGAAACACTTTATGCAAGCTTATTTAGAAATACATTTCGTGCATGAATTTTTGGTCGACACTCAGCATCTTAGGACTACACTTCTCAATTCATACTATTATCATCCGGATGCTCGACATCTTAAAGCAACACTCGGATATTTCCTCGGTTCACCTTATAATCTCTCCTCGTACAACGTCAATTCCATAAGCTTAAGGTCCTACTCCCGCCAATTATTCTTACTCAAGACGATCAACTTAATGCATTCCACGCATTTAACTATCACTTCAACGTGACATTGCTATGGACATCAACGTTTCCTTAGATTACTCGCTTAGAAACCTTCTCACTACCCTAACGGTCATCATACTAAGGTAGTTCAAGTATACACATGTGATATGTAGGTTCACCATAACACTGGCCATGTGTCATTATGAACGTACCATACATGATCATCCTTGAGACCCTTCACAATTTCCCATTTCTAGCGACTCGACCAACTCCAAGATATCTTATCTTAAGGTGCCTAATGTGCAACTCCACTTTCAATCACTTATAAGAACGCTAGTTTGAGTCTAGGCATCCAAAAATCAATACCTAAACCTCTCAAACTTAAGCTCTGATACCAACTTATAACACCCTCAAATCTGGAAATAGCAACTTATTTAAAATTTTCTAAATACATCAATAAATGAATCATCTACAACCACGCAGTCAAATTTAGCTACAATACACGTATACCACCTTATATATATACAAACTATAAGGGACGGGTGCTACTAATACCCATGCATAGTCACTATCTCCATAATGCGGAAGACTTCACCGAATACTTACTTTCGGATCTAGCTAAGACTTTACTCTTCACAGGATTGCTAGAACCAACTCTCAACCTTGAAACCTGATGCACATGCCGACAAATAAAAAGGTTAGGCTTAACGCCTAATGAGCTCAAGAGTTTTAACATAAGTATATATCTTTAAAAGAAAAGAATTCAATTTAAAGCAAGGTCCTTCGAAATATTACGCTTAAAAATGGAAACGACACATTTTCCCATAATATGCACTTTTAAGGCAAAGCTCCCAAAACACACATTTCTTATATAACGCGCAACGCATAACTCACCCAAACGGGATCATAGTTCGACACTTATTTGGTAAAAACATGAATAACCATTTATAACCCAAAGTACCCAAAATGCGGGCGGGACAGAATGCTCGACCCATGAATCGTTATCAAAATCACATATACCGTACGTCCGAAAACATGGACACTTGGTCCAATACTCACACGACCGTAAGGAACCAATGATAATAACATAATACGTTCTTATATTTAACATACTGATAGCCAACAATTGACCATCCAAGACAATACCCAATTGACCATCCAAGACAGACTGACTCACGTGCCTATGGATCCATTACACACTGTCTAACGTTACATGACTCCAATTGAAAGACCAAAGCTCCCAAAACATGTAACTCACCAATGACACAAATTAAGTGTCATCATATCCAAAACCCACGCCGGTTAAAAATCCGGACAAATGTCCACACGACTCGTTTAAGCCAATACCGAACTAAAGAGCTCAAAATCCGTTTGACCAATAATTACCGGTCTCCAAAATAGTGAAATGTATTTAATTAACGTTTATGAAGACACATACTTCAAATACTAGATTTACCCAAAACTCCATACGAGATGGGACTCAAGATTTCCAAAGTGTTTATGAATGCAAATACACCAAATGCATATAACGTGAATTAGACTTTACTTGTACAAAATCGTCAAAGATGTATAACTCATAAAATAGATCTTACTTGTACAAAATCACCAAGAATACGTAATTCATGTTATTTAGTTGTTGGAAACGTTCAAAACCCAATAGAAGCATTTTAAGAGGTTAACACAACCCAAGTTTACTAAGTAAGAAAACTTATCAAAATACTCATACTTTGACAAATAACTAAGTAAAACATATTTTACTTCTAAATACTCAAAACTTATCAGCAGTTAACCATTTCATGTAAAACACTTTAAAATACACATTTTGGCATGTACACCGTTTTCACAAATCAACTTGAACTCACCTTACTAGATTTAGGCTAAATCTAGATTTCACCCAACGAGCTCTTTTGAAAGCCACTTGAATCCTCAAGCCGAGAGCTTCCAAAACCCTTTTAGATGATGAGACTTTCCGAAGACACCCAATCCATCTCTTCAACTCGGGTACCCAAAACCTAGACCCAACATTCCAAACCATAAATAACCATATTTAACCATTTAGAAAATTCCCCAAACATTATTTACTAAAATCCCTAACGAGATCAAAACCCTAGTTTCCCCAAAACTATCAAGTTCGAGATTTGGTAAACCAAACACTAAGGAAACATCAATGGAGCATTTATAACTTATTACAAGGTTTGGAAATGGAAAGAACATGCTTACCACCTAGGTTTTGACGAAAACCTAGAAAACCCGAAATGAACTTGAGGTTGAAGGTGAAGATGAAGCTTCTTGACCATAGCTTCCAATCTTTGATGGGTGGAAGGAGGAACACTTGGAACATAAAAGATTTGGTGCATTTGATGCATAAAACTGATTTTAGGGTTTGGGGTTCGGTTTCTAGAGAGAAAAAGGGTGAAAGGGGGTTGAGATAAATGAAGAGGGGCTGCTCAAGGCTGATTAAAAACGACCAGGGGCCGTCGGCGATTGTGCCCGGCGATTGTACCCAGGGCACTCTCGCCAGGGCACTATCGCCCAAACTGTACCGCGGGCACAACCCCACCGGCGATTGTGCCCGGCGATTGTGCCTAGGGCACTATCGCCCAGAGTGTACCGAAGCTCAATTCTTCCCATTTTCCACACAGACCACCCACGACGCGATAAGGCTTAATGGGTAAGATGTAGGGGATGAAATTCTACGATAAGAAACAAGAATTTCTCAAAGGGTTAACTTCACAAGCAGAGATTTACGAGTGTTACAACACATCCCGTGTATTTTGTAAAAATTACGAAAGTGTCCTTCTATTTTTGGAATAGCCGCAACTATTGACCAGTCAAAGCTGCAATTTTTGATCAGTCAAAGCCGAAATATTTGACCAGTCAAATCCGATCTTGACCGTATGAATGACTAGGATTACTTCTCTATTTCTCATATATTTATCATTTCTCAAATGAACCTAAGGCTATATATATATATATATATATATATATATATATATAGGGGAGCGATCAAATGAAAACCACTCTAATTTTGAAAATCGTTGAAACTCTCAATTTCATTGGTTAAGTTAATGAAATTGTTTCATAAAAATGTTTAATTTGATGAAATTGTTTCATATAATTCTTTTATTTATGAAATTTTTGCATATATTTGTGTTTTTATGTAAAAATTGTAACACCCTCGAAAATGAACAGAGCAATTAATTTAAAACTTCCAAATTAAACAACAAAAAAGATATAATCTATTTTACAATCATCACTTGAGATACCTCAAAATAATATCGGATTTAACTTTAACAACTAAAAGGTCAAGTCTCGCAGAAAGACAAATCAAAGTCGGGTGCTACTAAAACCCCAAAGACACAGTTGCTCTTAACAACCACTAACGCGGAAGACTTCATCAAGTTATTCACCCTTGCGCCAGCTCTTAGCATTCAACGCTTCGCCAAAAAACTAGAACCTCTTCCCCCATCCGGAACCTAATGCACATGCCGACAAATAAAAAGGTTAGGCTAACGCCTAGTGAGTTCAAGAGTTTACAACATGAAATATAAATATTCGTTAAAGGGAAGGAAAGTGGTTTAAATCACAGACCCTCTAAAAGATTTCATTTGAATATCGAACGACGCCATTTTCCAAAAGTACATCTTTAGAATAAGGAGCCCAACAAGGATCTTCTTTCGTAAAAATCACTTTAATCCCAAACACAACCAAAACGTGAATAGTACGCGAAACTCTTAATTTATAAAAGTCTGAAATAAAACTTTACTTCTCGGAATCCTTCAAACGTGGACGGGTCATAAAACACAACTCATAACTCTTGAGTAAACAATTCCCCATAAGTAAAACATCACCGAAAACATGGATAATAAAAATGAAACAATAAAATACCCAAATAGCACCTTCCGGTGACGGGGGATTCCTGATTCCATTGTACGTGGCGGAACACAAAGTTAAACCACATAACTATGTTGTCGAACTTCACCTCAGATCGTGACCTTATTGCCTGCTCTGCCGAGCTACACCTCAAGTCATGACTATATTTCAAGTCTCCACCACCGTATCCCTTATTGCCTGCTCTGTCGAGCTACACCTCAAGGATACACGATCTTATTGCTTGTTCGGTCTCTAGGGAGTTTCATCCTCGGGGTCCCCACTGACCCTTAGTGCCTACTCCCTCTCAGTCAAGATAGGAGCCTCAGCCCCTTACTTGATAACACTCGATGTCTAACCCTCGTGCACAAGAATTAGACATCTAAACACCAGACCCAAGGGTCTCGAAGTACAACCCATAACGGTTCCTCTTCGCAAAACAACCGGGATAACACCAATGCCAACGTGACATATATCCCAAGGTGAGAATCTCAAGAGTCCTCACCGCTACATACCACCGACTCACGTGCCTATGGATCCAATACAGCACTGTCTAGAATACATGACTCCAACTGAATGACTCACGCACCCAAAACATGTATTCTCCAAAATAAAATGCAATAAATGCAACTCACGCCACAAAGTTCCACTTAGGTTATAAAACCGGACCAAAGTCCCAAAATCCTGACAAAGCCGAAACCCAACATAAAGACCCAACAATTTACGTAAATCTCCAATGGGTGCCAATATGAACATCAAAATACGTTTGACCAACATTTATGAAAATACTCCGACTCAAGAGTAAATAACCCAAAACTTCTCATTGGTTGAAACAAACGTTTTCCAAATGAACTTATTCTCTTCGCGATACCCAAAATGACTCATAGTACCATTACATGCATTTTCCCACAGTTTATAAAATCGTATGCACCAAATGGACAAATATATAAAATGACCTCCATTTGTCTCTTACATCATCAAAGAAACATGATAACATGATTTATTTATCAAAACGCCTAAAAACTCAAAGATGCGAGTTACATAAGTTTATAAAGTTAAATATACCCAAATAACCAAAACTTATCAGTAGTTAACAATTTAGTGTAAAACACAAACACTTTCAAAATAGCCATTTTGGCATGTACACCGTTTTCACAAATCAACTTGAACTCACCTTGCTAGATTTAGGCTAAATCTAGGTTTCACCCCACTTGAGATCCTTTGAAGAACACATGAATCCTCAAGCCAAAAACTCCTGAAACCTAGATCCATACATTTCCAACCATAAACAATCATATATAAACATTCCCCAAACGTTTTACATAAAGATCTCAACTTATGTCAAAACCCTAATTTCCACAAATGAAGAAAATGGATGATTACCTTAAACCTCAACTTGAATCCATCCAACCAAAACCCTTGTAGAACACCAAAACGAACCATAAACTTCAAATCTTCAAATGGTGAAAGAGTTAGATCAAATCATCAAGAACTTGGTGAGGAAGATGAAGATGAAGGTGGTTCATTATCCCAACTAGTTAGATGATGAAGAATCATGTGGTTTGATGAGGAAAACCCTCAAAATGGTTTAGGGTTCGATTAATGGAGTTTGGGGTCGGTTTGGGAGAGAAAAGGGAAGAAGGTTTAGGGTTTGGTATTGTGAGAAATGAGGCTAATGGCTGAAAAACGGTTTTTAGACCTGATAGTGAGTTTCGCGAGTTATGCCGCGACTCTAAGTCGCGGCATAAGTCGCCCGTGTCCTTTCAAGTCGCGGGATCGAGCCTAAGCCACGACACAAGTCGCGTAATCCACTGTTCGTCCCGTTTTCTTCTCGTTCACTGTTTTGGCCGTAACTTCTTCGTTATAGCTCCGTTTTTGCTCCGGAAAGAACCGTTGGACTCGTAATTGAATCCTTCATCCATTAAGACTATAAAATCCAGGATTCAAGTCCAAAATCTTTTATCTTATTTTTCCCCAATATAACGGTTTCGGTATTAACTCGAAATGGTGTCTCTCGAAATCGGGGTGTTACAATCCTCCCAACCTTGGAAGAGATTTCGTCCTCGAAATCTGGCACCGATCAAACACCCAACGTCTCCATTAGCAAGGTCACTCAGTTCTCTACTAAAAAGGGATGCCCACACGATACCTTGCCCTATGTACGAAACCGATCACACTCAATTTCAAAGTCCGGTGTATCTTACCGATGACGAAACGAACATCGAGTCCTTATCAACCACGTTCCTATCCTTAAGATCTCGGTTGTCTCCCAACCTTGGGTTGCACATATCCCCTCCAGAATAGTTCCACCAAGAATGCTCCAAAGCGAACTCCTCCCCTAGGCATTTTAATTCCAACCCAACCAGGTCTCCTCAATAGACGATTTCTACTTAAGGTTTACCTCGACTTTCTAAACCTAAATCCTCGATAATCCATGTTATAAAAGATTCATCGTCCCCTTCCTTGACGATATTTCCTAACACTAGTTAGTTTCGATCCAATCATAACATTCGATCCGTTCCTCAATTGACGCGACACGACATTGGTGGACAACGGATTACCCCAACTACACGGTTACTTAATTCCCAGAGTGCAGTCAAGCATCGGTCGACGAATCAGTGAAACCTTGTTGATTACAGAATTACGAAAGATCAATTCCTAATTTCCATCATTTAATCTTCTCAAGGTTACCACTTAAATTGCTGACGCACCGGTTTCATCGGAAGTACAATGAAGCATCCCAACGGTTATTATCCTCAAATCGAATGTCGACACTTATGTTCAAAACTTTTACACCTCAACCGTGGATATACCACCATAAATTTCCTTCCATATTTTACACCGATGATTCAAAGTTGACACCTATCATGATACTAAATTCCGACAAACAAATCACCATGATTTCCTTATTCCTTAAGACTCACCCGAATGGTACGCATCCGACCCATCAGCTCATATCCTACCGAAGTCAAACAACCACCCAAGGATTTATCCCGAAGGTTTACTGAAACAGAATTATCACCACTTAAATATCTAGGATAATACACAATTCTACTACTTCAATTATTCGTGCGCGTACCGATTCATGAATTGGAATCCAAAATTCGGACTGACCACGGATCGGATAATCCGACGCTTCATTTCCCAAGGACTCCTTAGTTCCTTAGCTACAACTCCTTTCACGACAGGGGTTTAAATCTATAAGCCTAATGAGTTCAAGGTTTTCAACAACTATACCAATTTAAACCTTTATGAAACTTTCAAACACCTAAGCTTTATAACAATTGCTTGTGTGATAAAATCCACTACCGATCACTCGATGGGTTGAAAATTGATCACCGACGCTACACGTATAAAACCATTTCCAAAATTTGTTTGATCAATATTTTCGTAAATAAGATGGTAACAAAAGGTTTGTCGCAAAATTTACACTATAAACATGAAGATAAATTCTTGTACCCCAACACGTGTCATAAGTGTTTGTACAACTCCAAAAAGGGAACTTCACAATTTTAACTTAAAAAAAATTCCTCTTTAACCAAAAATGTTGCGGCATAAAATTTTCAACAAGTCCCATACGCATCAGTTTATTCCCCAAAAGTCAAAAGGACGATGAAATGCAAATAAATTTCGAATTGAGTTTAAAGCTCTGAGCCGCACAGACAAAACACAATTGACCAAAATAGAACTACAACGACATGAATGCCAATAACTCCTTTAATGCACTGCGGAAAATTTCTAACAGTAAATTCAACAACTAAACAGGTTTAGATTAAAAGTTTAATATGAGGCAACATAAATCTTTCATGTACTTACTCACGCGAGTGTAAATCAAATTCAGCCCAAACAGTGTGCACATATATTTGTGTAAACTCAAGATGCAGTCATGCTACGTTAAGATTTTCAAAACACCTCTTATGGTTGTAAAAATACCTGTGCAAGACTCGCATGAGGCAAAGTATTAAACAAAACTCATAAATTGATGCACACAATAATGGAAGTCTACACGTTTCCAAAGTTTCCAAAATATTACTCGACTCAAAATGTCATAATATAAGATGCCATAAGGCTCGACTGGATTCTCATAAAACTCATTACCGCTAAAATTTCAAGTGATGTCAAAATCTTCATTTCCCAACATAAAAGTATAAGACGACCACAAGTCTAAAGATGTTAAAATTCTTAAAACCGCAACGTGAGATAAGATGCTCATTTTCAACATGACTTTGATGAGACACGACGCCCAAAAGCTCGTAAATTATACGCAATAAAATTAACACCCACGCAAACATAAAGTACACTCACGCACCCTAAATGCCGCAAAACTATGCTCATAAAATTAAACATGACTCACACAAACCAAATCTTCCAGAAAATTCCGACTCAAGAATATGGGGACAACTCTTCCTTTAAAACCTTAACATACGTGGAGGAGATCCAATGTCAAAGTTAAAAATTTTACAGTTACTTGTCCAATACCCAAAGTGACATAAAAACACGGATCTTATAACATCCAAAAATAAAGTCAGACACAAAACGGGGATGAAGAGATTTCCAATTAATAAAATGTTCGTAACCACGAATAACAAAACAATTTCGCGCATGTTTAAACTCTCGGTTTAAAATTTTGATGAATGCTAAACACCTTACCAAGATTCCGTAATATAACTCACTTTATGCTTTGAAAACATGAGAAACAAAGAATGCAAATTCATTTTAGAAACAAATGTCGTGCATGGATTTGGCCGGCACTCGATACCTCGAAATCACGTTCCTCAATTTTCCGCCATACCAATATCATCCGGATGTTCAAACATCTTAAGGCGATCACCGACGCTTTCATCAGTTCTCTCTACAATTCCTTCTTGAAATAGATCCAATTAACACGCCTATGGTTCTAATCCGACCAATAGCTCCGACTCAAAGTGGTCAACTTAGTGCATTCAACGCGCTAAACTATCACTCCAAAGTAACATTGCTATAACCATCAATCCTTCCTTAAATTACTCGCTTAGAAACTTTCTCACTACCCCAAGGTCATCATACCAAGGTAGTTCAAGTACACACATGTTGCAGGTAGGTTCACCATAACACTGGCCAAGTGTTATTATGAACGCACCGTACATGATCATCCTTGCGACCCTCGACAAGTTTCCCGTTTCTAGCGACTCGATCAACCCCAAAATATTGTATCTTAAGACACCTAATACGCAAATCCACTTAAAATTACTTATAAGAACGCTAGTTTGAGTCTAGGCATCCAAAAATCAATACTTAATTCTCTCAAACTTAAGCTCTGATACCAACTTGTAACACCCTCGAAAATGAACAGAGCAACTAATTTAAAACTTCCAAATTAAACAACAAAAAAGATATAATTTATTTTACAATCATCACTTGAGACACCTCAAAATAATATTGGATTTAGCTTTAACAACTAAAAGGTTAAGTCTCGCAGAAAGACAAATCAAAGTCGGGTGCTACTAAAACCCCAAAGAAACAGTTGCTCTTAACAACCACTAACGCGGAAGACTTCATCAAGTTATTCACCCTTGCGCCAGCTCTTAGCATTCAACGCTTCGCCAAAAACTAGAACCTCTTCCCCCATCCGGAACCTAATGCACATGCCGACAAATAAAAAGGTTAGGCTAACGCCTAGTGAGTTCAAGAGTTTACAACATGAAATATAAATATTCGTTAAAGGGAAGGAAAGTGGTTTAAATCACAGACCCTCTAAAAGATTTCATTTGAATATCGAACGACACCATTTTCCAAAAGTACATCTTTAGAATAAGGAGCCCAACAAGGATCTTCTTTCGTAAAAATCACTTTAATCCCAAACACAACCAAAACGTGAATAGTACGCGAAACTCTTAATTTATAAAAGTCTGAAATAAAACTTTACTTCTCGGAATCCTTCAAACGTGGACGGGTCATAAAACACAACTCATAACTCTTGAGTAAACAATTCCCCATAAGTAAAACATCACCGAAAACATGGATAATGAAAATGAAACAATAAAATACCCAAATAGCACCTTCCGGTGACGGGGGATTCCCGATTCCATTGTACGTGGCGGAACACAAAGTTAAACCACATAACTATGTTGTCGAACTTCACCTTAGATCGTGACCTTATTGCCTGCTCTGTCGAGCTACACCTCAAGTCATGACTATATTTCAAGTCTCCACCACCGTATCCCTTATTGTCTGCTCTGCCGAGCTATACCTCAAAGATACACGATCTTATTGCTTGTTCGATCTCTAGGGAGTTTCATCCTCGGGGTCCCCACTGACCCTTAGTGCCTACTCCCTATCAGTCAAGATAGGAGCCTCAACCCCTTACTTGATAACACTCGATGTCTAACCCTCATCCACAAGAATTAGACATCTAAACACCAGACCCAAGGGTCTCGAAGTACAACCCATAACGGTTCCTCTTCGCAAAACAACCGGGATAACACCAATGCCAACGTGACATATATCCCAAGGTGAGAATCTCAAGAGTCCTCACCGCTACATACCACCGACTCACGTGCCTATGGATCCAATACAGCACTGTCTAGAATACATGACTCCAACTGAATGACTCACGCACCCAAAACATGTATTCTCCAAAATAAAATGCAATAAATGCAACTCACGCCACAAAGTTCCACTTAGGTTATAAAACCGGACCAAAGTCCCAAAATCCTGACAAAGCCGAAACCCAACATAAAGACCCAACAATTTACGTAAATCTCCAATGGGTGCCAATATGAACATCAAAATACGTTTGACCAACATTTATGAAAATACTCCGACTCAAGAGTAAATAACCCAAAACTTCTCATTGGTTGAAACAAACGTTTTCCAAATGAACTTATTCTCTTCGCGATACCCAAAATGACTCATAGTACCATTACATGCATTTTTCCACAGTTTATAAAATCGTATGCACCAAATGGACAAATATATAAAATGACCTCCATTTGTCTCTTACATCATCAAAGAAACATGATAACATGATTTATTTATCAAAACGCCTAAAAACTCAAAGATGCGAGTTACATAAGTTTATAAAGTTAAATATACCCAAATAACCAAAACTTATCAGTAGTTAACAATTTAGTGTAAAACACAAACACTTTCAAAATAGGCATTTTGGCATGTACACCGTTTTCACAAATCAACTTGAACTCACCTTGCTAGATTTAGGCTAAATCTAGGTTTCACCCCACTTGAGCTCCTTTGAAGAACATATGAATCCTCAAGACAAAAACTCCTGAAACCTAGATCCATACATTTCCAACCATAAACAATCATATAAAAACATTCCCCAAACGTTTTACATAAAGATCTCAACTTATGTCAAAACCCTAATTTCCACAAATGAAGAAAATGGATGATTACCTCAAACCTCAACTTGAATCCATCCAACCAAAACCCTTGTAGAATACCAAAACGAACCATAAACTTCAAATCTTTAAATGGTGAAAGGGTTAGATGAAATCCTCAAGAACTTGGTGAGGAAGATGAAGATGAAGGTGGTTCGTTATCCCAACTAGTTAGATGATGAAGAATCATGTGGTTTGATGAGGAAAAACCCTCAAAATGGTTTAGGGTTCGATTAATGGAGTTTGGGGTCGGTTTGGGAGAGAAAAGGGAAGAAGGTTTAGGGTTTGGGATTGTGAGAAATGAGGCTAATGGCTGAAAAACGGTTTTTAGACCTGACAGTGAGTTTCGCGAGTTATGCCGCGACTCTAAGTCGCGGCATAAGTCGCCCGTGTCCTTTCAAGTCGCGGGATCGAGCCTAAGCCGCGACACAAGTCGCGTAATCCACTGTTCGTCCCGTTTTCTTCTTGTTCACTGTTTTGGCCGTAACTTCTTCGTTATAGCTCCGTTTTTGCTCCGGAAAGAACCGTTGGACTCGTAATTGAATCCTTCATACATTAAGACTATAAAATCCAGGATTCAAGCCCAAAATCTTTTATCTTATTTTTCCCCAATATAACGGTTTCGGTATTAATTCGAAATGGTGTCTCTCGAAATCGGGGTGTTACAAAAATGAAAATGTTTCATCAGACTGGGAAAATACATGAAACAATTTCATCAGAATGATAAAAAAAGATGAAACTAAATAAAAAACACAAATATATAAAACAATTTCATTAACAAAAGAATTATATGAAACAACTTGATCATATTAAACAAATTTATGAACCAATTTCATTAATTTAACCAATGTAATTGACAGTTTCCAAAGTTTACAATATAATATGGTTTCCAATTGAAAGTCAAATGAAAACTCATTTTTTATTGTGCACGTGAGGATAAATCTCAGTCACTCGATCTCTTTTGATCCAACAACTTATATTAAATAGAGTTTTTAATTTTAAAATGCTTAGGGGTAAAAATGGAATAAAATTTAAACACGCCCTACCATATTTGACCTTTTATTTTCTTTTTTAATAAAAAACTTTTTACCCAATTAAAGTTTAATATAAATTATCTTAAAAATTACTAATATTTTATTCAAACAAATTACATCAAAAAAACGAGAATTTCGTGTTTTTCGATATGACATCCATCTCGATATAGTTTTTTTGTCGTTTTAACCGTTTTTTACGTGAAATGCTATATATGTGTTATATTCATTATGAATATTTATGTACGTTCAAGTTTGTACAACGCCTCGACACCGTAAGTATGTAACTCGACATCACCTTCTTCAATATTTTCTTCAACGTCGTAAGGCATCACGTTTTCTTCAGCACCGTAACCCAACACCCATCAAGACGAATCGATAACCTATCGAGTAATTCTGTAGTGAATCGAAGAACAAAATAGAGCGCATCATGTATCAACATCTTCACAGGTCATTCATGTGTTATTCATCATGAATAATGTATTATTCAGGATGAATAATTCACGATTCATGAATTCGTGTATTATTCGTCGTGAATGTTGTGTAATTCATCCTGAATATTATATTATTCATCATGAATAATGAATGAACGTTCACATTTGTTATTCATACTGAATGTGGGACATCCGGGGATGCGCATACATATTCATAATGAATTAAACCAAATTTCGGTTGTAATTGGTAAACAAAATAGAGTGCGTCATGTGTCAACACCTTCACGAGTCATTTATATATTATTCATCATTAATAATGTATCATTCAGGATGAATAGCAGAACATTCAGGGTGAATAATACACGATTCATGATAAATAATACATGAATCATGGATTCGTGTATTATTCATCCTAAATACTGTATTATTCATCATGAATAGTGAATGAACGTTCACCTTTGTTATTCATACTGAATGTGGACACCCGAGGACGTGCATGCATATTCATAATAAATATAACACATATATATAATTTCACGTAAAAAACGGTTAAAACGAAAAAATTCTGAATATTGTATTATTCATCCTGCATACGGTATTATTTATCATGAATAGTGAATGAACGTTCACCTTTGTTATTAATACTGAATGTGGACACCCGAAGACGTTCATGCATATTCATAATGAATATAACACGTACATAGAATTTCACGTAAAAAACGGTTAAACAAAAAAAACTATATCGAGATGGATGTCATATCGAAGAGCACGAAATTCTCGTTTTTTTGATGTAATTTGTTTGATTAAAATATTAGTAATTTTTAAAATAAATTATTTTAAAGTTTAAAGGGGTAAATTTTTTTTAATTAAAAATAAAAATAAAAAGTCAAAGAAGGTAGGTGTTGATTCAAAATTACAATTTTGTTCTTAATCATTTCCCAATTAACCTTATTATGTATTAATCATTGATTAGTTTTCTAACTTTTGATCAATGGTTAAGATTTGTCCTCATGTGCACAATAAAAGATAAGTTTTCATTTGAACACACCCCTATATATATATATATATATATATATATATATATATATATATATATATATAGTGGAAGGATATTTTGCAACCCTGAAAAAGGTTGCAACTCTTGCAGCCCACATCTTAACTGTTGGATTCATGATCGACGGTTATTTTATTTTTATTTTTCTGTTTTTTTTTAATTAAAAATATTGGGCCCCATATATATTGTAACTGTCGATCATGAATCCGACGGTTAAGATGTGAGTTGCAATGTTTGCAACATTTTTAAGGATTGCAAATAAAACAATCCCTATATATATATATATATATATATAATAAACGGGTTATTTTGGTCATTTTCGAGTTGAAATTTTTGACCTTGGCCTTACCCGTTTAATTTTCGTGTCGTGTCGTGCAACCCATTTACTTAAACAGATTGAAATGTATTACCCAAACCCGTTTATTTCGTGTCGAGTTCGTGTCGGGTTAGCGTGTCGTGTCATTTTTTGTCAGGTCTAACGAAAATGGAAAAGATTTGCAAACCACAATGACAAAAAATAACTTTTAAAGTCAGGGACAAAAATGGTTATAAACAACAAACCACAAGGACGAAAATCGTAGTTTACTCTATATTAAATTAGGTGGCCCATTAATCAAAAGATAATGTTGTTGCAATGAACACTTTAGTCACTTCTAAGCCAAAAGGTTTTATTGGTATATTTCTAGTGCCATTTATTGACTTTTTATTTTATTTTATTTGTTTTCAATTTTATTTTTATATTAGATTTTGATTACAGTTATTACGGCTATGGATTGAGAATATATCACACACATTCAGATGAGTTACAAATCAAATTGTATATTTACAGGTCAAATGTTATATATGTTTTATAGCTTTAAATTCATAATAAACTGAACAATGTCGTCTTATGGAAGCATGCTATGAACACTACAATGGTCAATGGTCGTAACTTGTAAGCTTTCAGTTTTTGAAATTCAACAACAAACATACATGTAAAGACACGCTTTTCAGTTGATATAACTTATATATATATATATATATATATATATATATATATATATATATATATATATTATATATATATAGGCCGATAATCAAATGAGAACCAAAAGTATGTTACAAACCCTTGAGAACCGATATAAAAATATTTTTTTACATGATTTTTTTTCATCAAAACCTATGATTTAAGATATTGTTTCATATATGTTTTTGTTCACCTTATGAAAAGATTACATATGAAAAATAAAATTTGATTCACCTAGTGAAATGAAAAATACATGTAAAAAATATTCATGTGATGAAACAAATACATGTAAAACTATCATATTATGAAACAAATATATGTGAAGCAATATATTAAATCCAAGCATTTGGTGAAAATATATCATGTGAAAAAATATTTTTATATCGGTTCTCACATGTTTGTAACATATTTGTGGTTTTCATTTGATTTAGCCCATATATATATGTGTGTGTGTGTGAGAGAGAGAGAGAGAGAGTGTGTGTGTATAGGAGTTTATGCATGAAAGAAAAGCCATATTCCAAAAAACAAGACTATCTTTTTCGAGTATTAGAGTTTTTTCAGTATTATTTCACAATGAAAAGATGTGTTCTTATTGTTTTTAAGTGGACAGGAGAATCTGCTTTGTATATAAAGGTTTATGGTATATAATTCTAGTAAATATGACCAAAAAAACGGTATTAAAGAATAAGGTGCTTTTGTATATTTCACATCAAAAGGTCTAAGATGTGGTAACTAAAAACAAAGAACTATGCTCTCAAAGGGGACTCTTTAGGGTATTTTTTTTATCAACTTTGTGTTTGTATTTTGGTTGGGTTTTGGTGCAAAATTGGGAAAAGAAATTTCCCATTTCTTTCATTTACTATTTTGGCAAAATTTAGTTGTCTTTTCTAAGCTTTGGCATGTGGGTTTCTAATCATATGGGTTTTAGTGCTTTCTTGTCGAATGATTCACTAAAGTCAGATAAAAGCCAATTTTCCTCTATTTAAACAGATAAATCTCGGTTCCTTTTCAAGTCGATAAACTTCAATGCTTAAAAACGGCTTTGACAAAGAGACCAAGACAAGATTAGAAAATGAAAAACGGATTGAGACAAACACCCAAAAGGTAAATCACTATATCCCAATAGTAGTATCAACCTTGAACTAAACCAGCCGAAATAAAAAAAGAATCTTTAAACAAAGTTGGTCAATGATTGGCTTAGTGGCGGGAAGAGTAGGCTGATACTTCTTGTTCTCAAATAATGTGAGAAACATTATCTTTCGTGATCAAACATGTAATGTATGCCAGTAATACAACGTTCTTTAAACCGACTAACGTGGGATTGATGAGTCATATGAGATTAGATTATAAAGATTTTAACATTTTGTGGGTTGTATGCATTGATTTGACAAAAGCATTTGTCTTTGTTAGGGTTAGGGTTAGGGTTAGGGTTAGGGTTAGCTTCCTATTTTCTCACTTAATCATATGAATTTGAGTGATTTCATATCTAACATTTGATCAATCAAATCCATATAAAGAAATAAGATGACAATGAATGAAACAGGAGAAGTGACACACCAAAGGTAACCAAGCTCCAATTCTCCATCCCATTTCAATGCACCTAAGTAATCATTGTGAATTTTGTTTTGAATTAAATATAATATAATATAATATTATTTACTTCTCAATATATATATATATATATATAGATAGATAGAGAGAGAGAGAGAGAGAGAGGGTTTAAAATATATACAAACCATACAAATCTATCCAATGAGATATTTATGAAAATGATAAGAATTTATTTATTATGATTTTGATATTTATGCAAAATGACAATGTTCTAAATGGCGTGAGGCGTGGCGTGGCGGTGAGGTCAAGCCTCAAACCTTGAGAGCAACGGCGTTTTCAAGGTCTGACTTATGGCGTCCAATTTGTAATTCATATATAATATTATAGATATAAAAACATATGATTTGTATTGTTACTCAATGAGTCAATAGTGATAAACACGTTAAATTAGGTTATATATAAAAAATATCAAATAAGGCATCAAAAGCATAAAGAAATATCAAATATCGCATTACGAAATATGCGCATTAGGCCCTGGCATGTCACGGGCTTAACCTGGCGTGAGACACAAGCCTTGTGCCAAGGCGCCATGGCGGTTGTACGGCGAGTTTTTTACAACAATGTAAAATGATAAGAGTTCGTTAATATAATGATTTACACTTTCGATAAGGAAATAATCGAGATATTTATAAAACCAGTTATTCATTAGATTAGATGTACGGTTGAGATTGGGTTGTATGATTTGTATCATCTGAGGGTTTGTATTTAAACTCCCTCTATCTATATTCATTATAAGCATAATATTTTTACAAACCAAATAGATTAAATAAACCTGTTTCATGTGTTGTTTACATATAAAAGAACAAATGTAAAATTCATTGTTTATTCGGTATTATTCATATGTAAACCATTCAGAATTATTTTATGTACGGAAACAAAATGCATTTTTTTCTATTATTAGAGCTTTTCACATAGGTGAGGTGGCCAAAAGGTTTTAAATAAGTTGACATTAAATAATATTAGAAAACATATATATAGAGAGAGAAAAAAAAATTCAAACGAGAACACTAACTATTTAAGAAAAAACAAGAAAAACAGCAAATCATGTATAAAATCACATGTAATTCAGCATTAATCCGGAAAAAGGGACACAAACGACTTTTCCCACGACTTCAAGTTTCGTGCAAAGTCGCGGGGAATCACATGTGATTTTGTACGTGAATCACATATGCTTTTGTACATACTCGACCTTTTTCTTGTTTTCTTAAATAGATATCGTTCTCGTATGAACACACCTCTCTCTTTCTCTCTCTCTCTCTCTCTCTATATATATATATATAGGATTAGGTTGATTTGGGAAATTCTAAAAATATGTGAAATAAATATCGTTCAAAGTCGCGGGGAATCACATGTGATTTTGTACGTGAATCACATTTGATTTTGTACATATTTGTAACACCCTAAAAACCAGAGTAAATTTAAAACACGGAAACTGGACAAAACAACAACACTTGGTATAAACCTCCCAAAAAGGAGGAAATGTACTTAATCTTTACAACCCTGAATACGGATATGGGATTTCAACAACAAACTAATCTAAACATAACTATCTAGATTACATCGGTTGTTAATCCATTATCACCAAAAGAATGGGACTTAAACAATTACCCAACATCAAATACTAGTCATCTCAAAAGCCCCAGAGACCAAGCTCATCACACAAGCCCTTGGCAACTCACCGCTAATGGGAACATGTTATACACATCATTTGAGAAAAAGTGTTAGGCTTAAAGCCTAGTGAGAACATACAGTTTATAATTTCAAGAGATATAAACATTTGCATCAAAAGGAAATCTTTTCAATAAGCAATCCCAAGTCAAATCGTTAATAAGAATGAAATATTACAATTAGACTATATACAGTCTTTCCAGAACCTCACAACTTAATGTGCAAGTAGTTCTTTCTTCTATTCTTCTTCCAGAACCTCACAACTTAATGTGCAAGTAGTCCTTTATTTTACTTTCCCTTTTAGTACCTCACAACTCAATGTGCATGTAGTACTTATTTTACTTTCCCTTTTAGTACCTCACAACTCAATGTGCATGTAATACTTATTTTACTTTCCCTTTTAGTACCTCACAACTCAATGTGCATGTAGTACTTATTTTACTTTCTTTCCAGAAAATCACATAAAAGCGTAAGTAGAATCAATACCTAGGGATCCACTATCAATGGTACAGACTCGTCACAACAACATATGTGACCAACCATAGATAGTCATATGACATAAAATAACATTTATAAACATAATGCATTTTCAAGTTTAACTTCTGGTGAGAATGAAAATCATCAAAAATGAACTTTAAACATTCTTTCAAGTAACCCACATAAATGTGTAAGTAAAACATCATTTTACTTCAAATAAGATGAAACCCATCATTTTGGTCGGAAATGATCGGGAACCCTAAAATCTCCCAAAACTCAAGTTATGTCAAAAATGTAGTAACTTGGATCTGAAACCATGGAGATATATAGAAGTTCAAAATATAAGTTTTGACATGTATAAAGTTTGTAAAAGATAGTAGGAACTCACCCAATAGGTTTATATGAAAACCCGAAAAACTAGATATCGACCACGACGAAGAGGTGAAGCTTTCTACACCGAAACCCCGAGCAATGCACTTAATACTAGCAACTTACGGGAGCTTGAAGATCCCAAGAATTCTTAGAGAGAGAGAGAGGTTTGAAGAGAGAGAGATTTGAAGAGAGAGAGAGAGAGAGAGAGAAAGATATCAAGAATGAGATATTTTGGGCTGAAAAGCCTTAAGTTGGCCAATGCAACTACGCGGGTTATGCCGCGACTTCAACTCGCGGCATAACTCGCCCGTGTCCAAAACCCCAATATCATCCAGTGGGTTACGCGGGTTGTGCCGCGACCTCAAGTCGCGGTGCAACTCGCGTAACTCCATAAACCCAAACAAACAGAGGGTTACGCGGGTTGTGCCGCGACTTCAAGTCGCGGTGCAACTCGCGTGGTTCACTGGACCAAAAACCAAACTCGAACATCAAACCAAACGCGGTGCTAAAGACAACGCTTAAACACAAGAATAACAAGATTACAGAATGAAGATCTGGGGCGTTACAATACTCGACCTTTTTCTTGTTTTCTTAAATAGATATCGTTCTCGTATAAACCCACCTCTCTCTATATATATATATATATATGTGTGTGTGTGTGTGTGTGTGTGTGTGTGTGTGTGTGTGTGTGAAATAAAGAAATGATTCTAGCCCTTTATTTGGTCAACATTTACGGCTTTGACCGTGAAGCACCGGATAATCCTTGTGGGGTCTGTAGAAGATAGAAGGGTAGTTTCGTAAAATACGCAGGACGGGTTCATATATGAAATTGTATGATTCACATATGAACTTGTATGATTCACATATGAATTATATGTTCATATATGAACCGGTGTAATTCACATATGAACTCTTTTAACTGATTCATATATGAACTATACGTTCATATATGAATCAGTTAATTAGTTCATATATGAATCCACAAAGGTTCATATATGAATCTGTTAATTAGTTCAATTGATTCACATATAAACCTACAGTTAATTAGTTCATATGTGAATTAGTTAATTGGTTCATATATAAATCACAAAGGTTCATATATGAATAAGTTAAAAGAGTTCATATGTGAATTACACTGGTTCACATATGAACATATAGTTCATATGTGAATCATACATGTTCATACATGAACTTGTCTCGTGCATTTGTAAAAATTACGAAACTGTCCTTCTATTTTTTGAATAGCCGCAACTTTTGACCAGTCAAAGCCGTAATTGTTGACTAGTCAAATACACAATATTTGAAAAGTCAAATCCGATCTTGACCGAATTAAAGGTTAGCATTACTTCTTTATTTCTCATATATTTAGCATTTTCTCAAATGAACCTCTCCTTATATATATATATATATATATATGTGTGTGTGTGTGTGTGTGTGTGTGTGTATGTGTGTCACGGTTGTTTTACAACCTAGTATATATACACACACATATGTATGTGTATGTGATACATTTCAAATGCAACCTCCTCCATTCACCTCTCTCTCTCTCTCTCTCTCTCTCTCGTCAAGTTTAGTGGAACACCCTGGTAGCCTTCCATCTGGACGGTATGCACTTGTGTATACAAGTAATTAATTAGTTTTTTGGTTTTTATGCACGTGTGCATATTATGCATTTGTGCATATGCACGTGTGCATGTTATAAATTACTTGTATGCACAAGTACATATCATCCAGATGAATGACTACTAGAGTGTTCTTCAGTTTTTCATTTTTTTAAGGTTTTCCCTTGAACCTCCTTCTACATGTACATACCGTCCAGAAGGGCTGAACCTCCCCTCTTTCTAGATTTATCTTTATAAATCATGTTTTAAAAAACATTATGGCTTTTAAGCCTTGACTTTACAACGCCTTAAAAGAAAAATGAAAAAACCATGAATAAACACCGGTGGGGGTGTTTGCATGTGGCAAGGGAAGGCATGCGCAAGCATTAATTCACCTTTTTCATGTCATAATTAAGCCACTTTAAAAAATAATACTACAAGATTCTTTATTTTGAGCTATAAAATATTTTTATTTTTAAGTATTTAATTATTAATTAAAGGGAAATTAATTAAAATAACCGTATTTCAAACACGTATTACTGAAATGTCCTAAATCTTGATAGTTTTACCGAAATACCCTTTTTGGCCGGGATATAGGGCCGGGATGAGACCCATCCCGGGGTTATGGAAATTCGCGGGCCTCAACAATGGTATCCCGGAGTTAGGGCCGGGATTGAAGTGGTATCCCGGGGTTTGGGCCGGGATTGAAGTGGTATCCCGGGGTTAGTGTGAAAAGTTAACTCAATTTTATATAAAAGCAGTGTTAGTGTTAGTGTTAGTGTTAGTGTTAGTGTTAGTGTTAGTGTTACTTTTATAACATATATATAAAATTAAATACTCTTATTTTAATTTTATAATATATATATACCACTTTTCACACTAACTCCCGGGACACCACTTCAATCCCAGGATATCACTTCAATTTTATAACATATATATACCACTTTTCACACTAACCCTGGGATACCACTCCAATCCCGGCCCTAACCCCGGGATACCATTGTTGAGGATTGCGAATTTGCATAACTCCGGGATGGGTCTCATCCCGGCCCTATATCCCGGCCAAAAAGGGTATTTCGGCAAAACTATCAAGATTTAGGTCATTTCGGTAATACGTGTTTGAAATACGGTCATTTTAATTAATTTCTCTTAATTAAATGTATTTTATTAAATTCCAAATCAATTTAAATATGTTATATTTTCGTATTAAAATGTAAAATAAGTATAATAATATGTTTAGATTATTTTAAACTAGAAGCGTACTCGCGTAATGCAACGAGATAAATCACGATTTTAATGTTTCATATTATTTTTTTTGTCGATTTACAGTACGATTTTGGATAGTTTTGAGAAAGTGATAATGTTTTTTTATAGATTTGTTTAATTTATGCTTTATAATATAATGTTTTTATATAAAAAAAATTAGGTATTTTGTTAGAATTAAATGGTTATATTATATATTTTAATGACATCTAGAAAAAATAACCAATTACATATTTAATAATATAATTAAAACAAAGTTATAGTAATATAATATATTAATTAATAGTGATACATTAAAATGTCTGCATAAAAGGAAGGTCCTGCACATACCAAATTGGTGGGTGTTAGAAGTCTGTAGTAATAATATGTATCTTGTGCTCTGATACTTGTAAATTAAGAGATTTTTAAAATCTTACATAAAATGATGGTACCTTGTGCCTAATAATTTGTATTTAATAATTTTTTTATCCGTGCTTTATAATAAAGTATAGATTAAATATTCTTTGTTTAAGAAACTTTGACTTCGACAAAAAGTTTGATAATTTTTTTTCGAGTAAGTTACGTTTTTAGTCCCTGTTGTTTGTTAAAAATTTTGGATTTCATCACTGTAGTTTCATATTTTGGTTTTCGTTCTTGTGGTTTGCAATTCATTTCTATTTTAGTCCCTGAGGCCAAAACACTAGTTTTAAGTATGAAGGACTAAAATGGAAATGAATTGTAAACCATAGGGATGAAAAAAGCATTAAAATTTAAATCATAAGGATGAAATAGGTAAAGATTATAAACCATAGGGATGGATATTGTAATTTCAAAACCATAAGAACGAAACTATAATTTTTCAACAAACCATAGGGACTAAAAACATAATTTACTCTTTTTTTCCTGATCAATATATAAAATATCTAAAATATGAATACTTTTAGTAAGGGCCTTGTTAGATGACTCCCACTTACCTTATCGGGTAACATTTTTGGTTATCAAAATGGAATTTTGGTAGACGTATTTTACCTGATAAGTGTTTATCGAGTAAGAGTCTTTTCCCTTGCTTATCAAGTAAAATTCACAATACTTGCTATGACTGTTACCGGTAGGGGTGAGTATCGGAACTGGTTACCCGCTTTTGGAACCGGAACCGCTCCGGAACTGTCGGTTTCGGAACCAGAACCGCTGTCATTGGTTTCGGTTCCAGTTCCTACAATATAGAACCAATTATGACTGATTTCGATTATGGTTCTCATTTTTTTGGAATTGTTACCCACTGGGTACCCGCCGACACAATTTATAAAATGATGTTTAATTTTTTAGGTGTTGATGACTTCTTTTTTTTTATGGAAGTCATTTTGTTGCTGCAAAACTCGAGAGTATCTAATTTATTTATGTAATAATTAGTTTTTATCAGATTAGTTTTCACCATTTGTTGTATTTATTATTTTAAGTTGGTACATTGTAGTTTGCACTATACTTAAAAAGTTAAAATTACATTTTTATTGTATGAAATATTAAAATTTATTAAAAAAAAAATGAAACCGGGTACCCGGAACCGGTCCTAGCGGTTCCGGGACCGATTCCAGAAGCGATGTAAGCGGTTCTGGAACCGACGGTTCCGATTCTGGTTCCATGAAATTTGGTCGGGTACCCGGTTATGCTCGCCCCTAGTTACCGGGTAAGATTTTAGTTCTTGTCATACTCACTCGGTAAGGTAAATGACATCCAATAAACGTTTACTCAGTAAACCTATGATAAACGACCCTTAAGACGAACTTACAAAGATTGTGGATCATGGAGAGATGGCATAGGGCCCGTTGAAGGAAGCGATATGTTTATGTACAAGACTAAAGGGGAAACAGTTCAAACAAGATGACAACGGGGTTAGCCCAACCGGAGGATGCATCGTGGGTTTATTGAGTGATGAGGAAGAAAGAATGAAGATAACGTTTTGTATAGGAGAGTGGCTGAGCTCGATAACTTTGTTGGACAATACTAAGGAGTTGTTTGGTTGATTTTCCATTAAGTCCTGTATAGATAAAGTTGTCTGTGTGGATTAATCTGTCTCTATGGATTGTGAAGGTTTTAGTTTGCGAGTTTTTTTTTTTTTGTAATAGAATGATCGTGTTTTTAAATTCGAGGGACAAATTTGGAGGAAAAAAACTTGGGTTTTCTAATAAAACTTCCCCTATAAACTTATTGAATAAGTAGTTTTTTCATATCATTAAGGGGGTGTTTGGGATTGCTTATTTAAAACAACTTATGTTTATTTTAAAAAGTGCTTATCAACTTATGTCTTATGCGGTGTCAAACCGGAGTTTTTAAAAAAGTGTTTGGATTAGGTTATTGTGGTACCAAAACGTAATAAGCTAATAAGTTGTTATTTAAAGGTGTTTGGGATTGCTTATACATATAAAATAACCAAAAAAGTGATAAACACACTTTTTAAATAAGTTGATAAGTTAAAACCAAATGACTTATCAAAAAGTGTTTTTCAGTGGTCTGACACCGCTATAAGTCATTTTAATATTTCCTCATCCAAATACTCAAAAGTGCTTATCTCCGGTGCCAAATCGCAATAAGTTGAACAACACCTCAAATAAGCAATCCCAAACACCCCCTAAATCATTAACAAATAGTTATGTATAGCTGATCGAATAAGTTGTGAGTTTCATTAAACTAATTAAGCCGTTAACAAACAAACACTAATATACAACATTTTTTTTCCAAACAAAATTTTAATATTTAAGTGATGATTATATTCCTGTTAATTTATATATAAGGGTTAAATGTTGCATTTATTTTAAAACGAAAACAATAATAATTATGATTTTTACGAGTAGAATCATTCCATTGACAAAATAAGAAACGAAGAAGTCTTGCCTTTCTATGTCATAATCAACAAATATTCTACCTAAAAATTATTACGATTTCAAAAGTTTGATAAGACATAACATGCATTTTTTTTTAAATTACAAGGGTAGGATAAGAGCATCTTCGATGCAAGGTTCTTATAAGTAAAAAGTGTAGTGGCTAGTAAGAACTAGCATTGTGGAAAGTTCTTATAAGAACACAAATCTCTCTAGGTTTTTAAATAAGAACCTTGGTTTTTACCATGAAATGTGTGAGATGTGACATTATCTTTATTTTTTTCTTGACTTTATAATAATTATTAATATTATATATATTTAACTTATATATATATATATATGGGACCCACAAAAATAAGTTTTTATAAAAACCACCATTGTGGACTTTTATGTGAATTTTTAATTTGATGAGGTGGCACCAAAAAGTACAAAAATGAGGTTCTTATAAGAACTTGCATTGGAGATGTTGTAAATGAGTTTTCACTTACTAATTTTTTCTCACACGCATCAATATCAATAATTACTTTTTACATTTTTAGTGTATGGGTTGACTTAATTCTGACGTAAATAGAGGTGCGTATAACACTACCGAAATTATAATATCTGACGTAATATATAATTTATAAAAAAAATATAGAACTTACGTATAATCCTTCGTATTTCTTTTGACTCAGTTTCTCATTCATATATGACTCCAGTTCCCTGATGTCGATACACATGTTGCACAACTTGAATAAATCCATAAAAGTTACATATAACATACTACTCTGTTGCGATTATAATCTTGAGTTGAGGAACTATTTCTATGTTCAAGGTTCTCCTGCAAAGGTGTTTTCATTGTTGGAGACAGTGGCGGACCCAGGATTTTTGCTGAGGGTATGCACATTAGGTGGATCAAAGGGCCGCCAAGTCGTTAGACATGTTTTAGTTGAATTCCATTGTTTCGAGAGATGTTTTTTAGTTTTCTGGCTGATTTCAAGAGATTTTTACGTTTTTTGATTGATTTTCAGGGACATTTCGGGTTTTTTTGTTGATTTCGAGAGATTTTTTTCCCCGTTTTTCTTTTATTTTTTTTGTTGACGTTCCTTGTATTTTTAATATCCCCGAACACTTTTCAGAGTTTAACAGATGCACTTTTCATACCGCAACAAAAATTCTACTTGCACAAATAAATTGAGCAGGTACACAAGATCCCACTTGGGGCTGAACAGATCCGCCCCTGGTCAGAGATATCAGATATGGGAATCAACGGGATAAAAAGATAACTATTGTCAAAACTATGCATAACATAATAATTTAATTGTGCCAATTTACAGGTGACATAACAAAGTTGGTTCAAATTTGATAATCTTCAATAAATAAAACTAGAGTAGACTACAAATTTGGTCCACGTGGTTTGTCAAAAATAACATATTTTCGTTCCTACATCGTGCTTTGCAAAAACGTCCGGATTTGATCCCACCATCTAACAATTGTTGAAAATTTCCGTTAAATAAGGGGTATTCTGGTCATTTTATCATTTTATTTTATCTTTTACTCAATCACTAACCACATGGACCAAAATCATAAAATAAGTTTTGTTTGGGTAAAAGACAAAAAAGTCAACAAAAGAACGAAAACCCCCTCCTTTAACAAATAAAATTTGGACGTTTTAGGAAACCACGATCGCTATCTTGTAATTTCAAAACTGTAAGGACGAAAAATTTTGTTTTCCACAAACCACAGGGACCAAATTTATAGTTTACTCATAAAACTAACATATACTAAAATGAATAACATTGTGTGAAAAGTTGGTGTGCCTATATTAATAAGTTGGGCTTAAAGTTAGGCCCATAATTTTGTGTAAACAGTAAATGAATCTAATCGGGTCGGGTTGAATGCATGATGGGTGAGAAACAAGAATGTTTCTTCCGTCGATCCTTCTTCACACATTTCAAGATCAATTGAAGAATTTTACAGATACAAGCTTTGGAGTTCGAATTTCATTACAGGGTTGTTTGTTTTTTTAAAAAAATCTCTTAATCTCTCTTTAAGTCTAAATCGTTCAGACCTTTTTACACACCACATCTTATTAATCATAACTAAATTAAGGTGACGTTTATTTTTTAAGAGGTCTGAAGTCTTATTTCACTTCTAATTAATAAGAGATGGTGCTGAAGTCTGAAATTTGAATCAATAAGATTGTTTGTTTTTATAA
This sequence comes from Arctium minus, assembly GCA_954870635.1. Classification (NCBI taxonomy): domain Eukaryota; kingdom Viridiplantae; phylum Streptophyta; class Magnoliopsida; order Asterales; family Asteraceae; genus Arctium; species Arctium minus. Next base: position 197,073,202 of record OX941080.1, on the reverse strand, counting down.
CGTCTGGATGAGTCTTGAGAGAAAGAAGATCATTTGAAATGAGGTGGCGATAAGAGATTTTAAGAAGTTAGGTCACCAGTCACCACTTCTTATTTCAGATGTATTTAAGAGTCATTAAGAGGTGGAAAAAACAAACAGTCTAAATGTCAAAAGGTCTAAACGATTCAAACTTAAGAGGTATTTTTAAAAAAACAAACAACCCCTAAGATTTCAGACTTTAGACCTCTTAAAAAACAAACGGCACCTTAGTAAGATTTTTGATGAATCTGGCGAACACAGAACAAGGTATTTGTTGAATTCGAGATCATTTGAAGAATTTTACTGATACAAGCTTTGGAATTTGAATTTCATCAAGTTTTAGGAAAGCAGTACAAGATTGTTGTTGAAGAAAGCGAATCAAAGACGATGGTGAGGATCGCCGGCTATAAAATAACAATAGTTCGATTTCTTTGGTTCGAATGAATAAATAACTATTTTCCTCTCCTCAAGTCAAGTTTGAGAGTTTTTTTTATTTTCATCTATTATAATTCATTGTTATTTTAGTGCTAACTCGTACCTTTTAATTATAAGAGACTAAACTACCAATTCACTGTAAACCACATGGACGAAAACCACCAACAAATTTTAAATCATAAATACATAAACAACAATGAATTGTAAACTATAGGGATGAAAATCATAATTTCGAAATCACAAGAAAAAAATTAGCAATTTTCAACAAACAACAAAGACAAAAAAAAAACATAAATTATTCATTTTTATAAATTAATGTAACAAAGTTTTAAATTTTCTTATCTTGAAACATTTAATAACATGGATTTATTTACGAAGGGTTTTAGAGAAGGGAACGATGACTTTACATCCACATCATCATCAGATGTTCTACTGATTACCAGATAAAACTGATACATAATAAGAAATTTTGAAACTTTGTCACTTCGAAAACATAACAAACCAAGATCTAAAAGAGTTTGATGTTAGGATTGCTGCTAAAGTTGAAATTACCACACATTGTCTTGTATCTCAAAAGTGAAGAACTAAACCCTAATCTTTTTGCTCCTAAATCAAATTGGACCAAATTATCCTCCAATTGATGCCCTCCGATCACCACCGACGAACTGCCTCTAACACCACCATCAACCACCGCTAAACACCATACATCCAAACCCTCCTCCACATCCACCACCCTCACCATCGAGTTCTTCCCGGAAACCCTCCAAATTACATCGTTCTGCATCACGAGATCGATCAGCGGTACGTTTGGCCCCAAATCAGTTTCCGAAACGTCATCGTAACATACTTTGAACGGTTTAACCGGTTTGGTTGGTTTCAGGTTCATGGTAGTTGATTCGTTCGTGAATGCTTCGATGAATGCCGAGAAGATTGATCTCTCGATTGTGGTGTATGGATTCGTTGTGCTGATCCTTGTTCCGCCTTTGCCGTTTTGATCTACGGTAAGGAGTTTCGGGTTTATTCTAATCGGGTTTCCGTTGATGTTGATTGATTTGACTCCGATGAAATACGCATCTTCGGAGCGTTTGGTATTGGTTTCTCCGGCGGTGATAGCAACAGGGTATGTGAAGATTGGTGTGTAGTTAAGATAATCAGAGACGTTGATCCCCGGCAGGAAATAGTACGGTTTCGCGTGGTCGAAGAACGCAACGCCGGGAGCCGACGGCGAGCCGGAAAGGCACAGTGCAAAAACGGAGGTGACGGCGGTTTTGCTAACCTGCGCCGGGAGTGAAAACCTCGAAAACCCGAAACCGGCTAAACCGGTAATCTCTTTCTTAGCATGGCCTCGCAGTAACAATGACGACTCGTCGGAGCAAGTGAAAACAAACTCAGGGATCACGCCGAGTTGACCCGGGTTACGTCCGTTTGTGATCGGTAACGCGAGCGAGTCAACCAAGGCGAACGAGTTGTGTGGTAAAACCACACAACCACCACCAGGAACCACCGAGTTCCCGGTATCGCAATTGGTTCGGCGGGGCGATTGGATGGAGTGGCAAAGAGAGGAGTTGCACGGGACGGGGCGAGCGGTGGCGGAGGTGTAGTTACGGGTACAGTCCACGGCGGTGAACGTGGCGCTGAGGTGAAGCAGTAAATCGGTGGGTTGGAGAGGGGTTTTGAGGTGAACTTTTAGGGTGTGAAAAGGGGTGGATTGGACATGGCGTTTCGTGATGGGAGCAACAAAAGCTGAAAACGAATGAGATATAAACAGAAAAAGGAAGAAGGTGGAGGAAGCCATTGTTGAGTGATTGATACCTACAAATCGAAGGTTTTATATTGAATAAGTAATGATGATGATATGATGATGAAGTCACGGTGGTTGGAGCGTTGGCAGAGAGCAATTAAAAGTTTGGGCTTTCGAAGTTGTTGAATGGTTTGGCGGTTGCCGAATGGTTTGGCGGTTGCCGAATGGTTTGGTGCAGAATGATTAACTGGGATCATAATGATTAAGGGACTTTTATGATATAATGTAAAATGAAATATGGTTGTTTGGAAATTATTCGGAATGAAATTTGGACACTGAATGGACAAGGGGAAACCCCAACATACAAAATCATTTAGAGGGTTCTGAAAACCATTAAGAGAAATACTTTTTTTTTCACCAAACAAGATTTACCTCTTAGCAATTCAGAGACTGCCTCCTAATGGGTCAATTAAATGGTCAGAATGATTAAGAGGCTCATATGACAACAAAATGAAATATGGTTGTTTGATAATAGTTCAACATGAAATTAGGAAGCTCAACGAAGCTGAATGTTAAGAGAGTTCCAAGATACAAAATCACAATTTTAGAATCATTAACAAAGATTTTTTTTTGTCAAACTTGATAGTTCAGTATGAAATTAGGAAGCTCAACGAAACTGAATGGTTAAGAGAGGTCCAAGATACAAAATCATGGTTTTAGAATCATTAAGAGAGATTTTTTTTTTCTTTTGTCAAACCCGATTCACCTCTTAGCGATTCATAGGTTCCGTAATAAAGCTATTAAGAGGTAAACAAACATCACCTTAATTTGAGCATGATGGTGACGGCAGATAGCGGCTGCGTTTGGCGTTTTCCGGGGAGCCACCGCAAGCGTGGCGGTGGCGGGAGATTCAAAATCCGATTGCGTCTGCTTCTGCCTAATTTCTACACTCTTTTCTGTTAGCACGAAAACGAAATAAGAATCATAAGATTTGTTCAGAAATCCTAAAAATAGCAAAAAATGCGCAAAAAAATCTTCGATCTAAGAATCAAATCATGAAAAAAACAATTAGGTTTTGAACTCACAATTAAGATCAGAACCGATTCAGGATCTTCGCTAAAGTTGAAGCTAGCGCAGTTCGTGTGCTCAGTTCGTATTAGCACGAAAACGAAATAAGAATCATAAGATTTGTTCATAAATCCTGAAAATACCAAAATATGCGAAAAAAATTCTTCGATCTAAGAATCAAATCATGATATACAATTAGGTTTCGAACTCACAATTAAGATCAGAATCGAATTCATCGGAGTGTAGGATCTTCGCTAAAGTTAAAGCTAGCGCAATTCGTATTATGCACCAAAACCGACGAACTAAACCCTAACCTCTCCGACACCAAATCGAATTGCAACAAATTATCCTCCATCTGATGCCCTCCGATCACCACCGACGTCCTCGGATCATCACCGCCATTAACAAAACCTAAACACCACCGATCTCCACCTTCCGCCGCAACTTTCACCATCGAATTCGCTCCAAAAATCCTCCAAAACACATCGTCGCTATGCATCACAAGATCAATCGTCGGAACCGCAGGTCCTAACCTCGTGCTCAAAACATCACTCTCTGCATAACACACATCAAACACATCCACCGGATCCGTCACAGTGAGGTTCATCCCCGCCGATTCGTTCACGAATGCTTTCGTGAAGGCTCTGTAGATCGAGGACTCTAAGACGGTGTAAGGAGTGACTGTGCTCAATCTGGTTCCACCGAAACCGTCGTTGTTGATTTTCAAGAGGTTGTGGTTGAACTCCACCGTCTTTCCGTTGACGGCGATGGAGGTGACTCCGATGAAGTACTCGTCGGAAGGATGGGTGGCGTACGTTATCATGGTGAAACCGACGGGGTTTAAAATGAGCGGGGTGAAAAAGAGGTGACTCGAGAGATCGATTCCGGGTGAGAAATAGTACGGACCGGCCGAGTTGAAGAAGGCTGAACCGGGTGACGGACTTGACGGATTGGGAAGGCACAGCGCAAATATGTTGGGTGAAGCGTAGACGCTACTAACCTGCGCCGGAAGGGAATAAATGGTAATTTCATAATTAGGCTATGTTTGGCAAACTAGTTGAGAAGCTAGCTGGTGACCGATTAGCTAGCCGATAAAAAGTCACGTTTGGCAAAAACTAGCTTATAAGCATTTTAATTATCAAAAAGGACATTAATTATTTATTTATGATTAAAAGTTAATATATAATTATGAATATTAATGAGGGGCATAATTGGAATAATCACAAAAAACTCCTCATAAAAAAACTAGCTTATAAGCTAGTTTATGACCATCCAAACATGTACCATAAATACTATGTTTGGCAAAAAAAAAAAACTAAGCTAGCTTGTAGCTGATAAGCTAGCTTTTCAAAACGTTACTTTGAGTAACGTTTCAATAAGCTAGCTTATGGTCATCCAAACATGTACACTAGCTTATAAGCTAGCTTATTTTTGCCAAACAATGCCAAAATAAGCTTGCCAAACAATGCCTTAATGTATGAAAGCTAACTTATTTTTGCCAAACAATGCCAAAATAAGCTTGCCAAACAATGCCTTAATGTATGAAAGCTAACTTATTTTTGCCAAACAATGCCTTAATGTATGATTAAGGGGGTGTTTGGGATTGCTTATTTAAAACAGCTATTTTATAAAAGTGTTTATTAACTTATGTGGTGTCAAATCGAAATTTATAAAAAGTGTTTGGATTAGCTTATTGCGATACCAAAACGTAATAAGCTAATAAGTTGTTATTTATGGGGTGTTTATAATTGCTTATACATGTAAAATAACTCAAAAACTTATAAATTATTTCAAATAAGTTAATAAGTTATAATGGAATGACTTATTAAAAACTTCTTATCAACTGTGACAAAACGGTATAAGCATTTTTTCATTTCTCCCATCCAAACACTGAAAATTGCTTATAAGTGGTGATAAAACGGAATAAGTTAATAAGTCCTTTAAATAAGCAGTCCCAAACACCCCCTAAATCTGTATGCTTAATCATCTAGGGGCAGGTTCAATCGAGAACTTAACCATTTTACGAGAAGACGAGAAGTGTGATATCATATATGATACACAAGTTTAATCATATATGATTAAACACATGTTACATTGGCAATATATAGACGTTTAGTCATATATGATTAAACACGCCCACATGATTTGTAATCATATATGATATCACACTTCTCGTCTTCTCGGAAAATGTTTAAATTCTTGCATTATACTTCCACTAATCATCTAAGAATCTTATATATTATGATAATTGTGAGAAATATTATTGTAAGGTATTGTTTTACATGGTTTTTTTTTCCATCTAATACTAGAATTTAATATATTGATTAACATATATTTGTTTTACAAAGTGTTTGTTTCATATGTATTCGGTTCATAATGTGAAAATATCCAGATGTATTTTGTGTTTCACAAACACATAAAAAATGTTCATATTGTGAAACAAATATATATTAACCAAATCATTCATGTTGTAGCCCAGTGGTTTGGTAACATCCTTGGGGGGTCAGTGGATGGTATCCCTGACTACCCGGGTTCAAACCCCGTAGTGAGCATGTTGTGATATCCAGATCATGGGTCTGCCACTTAGTGGTACCCTTAATTGGGTTGGACCGTGGTTGACGGGGATTAGTCGGGTGACACCCTTAAATGGGAGCCCGGATACCCCGGGAACGTGTGCGTGTGTTAACTTGTCGTTCAAAATATATATATATATATATATATATATATTAACCAATATACCAAATCTAAAAAATGTGAAATAACATATAATACATCGGTTGTTATAGTTATCACAATTTTATGGATTCTCAAATGAATGCCTCATTTGTATCATTGGCAAAATATTTAATTTTATAGATAGGGTTAAAATATTCCAATATCTTTTTATAAACAAGGCGTACGAAAAGAAATTAATTTTGTGTGAAACAAGTGAATAATATCCCGATGATGCATCTTCATTACCATTTACATCGAAGAAGGTTGTTGAATTTTCAAAAGATAATAACGTAAAGAAGAAATGGAAAACTATAAATTAAAAAGATTGAAAATACATAAATGTCATTTTCTAATGGGGGTATTTAAATCTTTTCGAATGAAAAATATCAAAAAATGTGATATATTAGACGCGTTTGGTTTGTTTTTACGTTGTGTGCTCTAATCTGCAGAAAAAAGAAAAGAAAATTGATGGAAAAAAAGGAGAGAAAATAAAGAAAAAGAAAAATATTTTTTTCATTTGTGTTTTCGAAATGGAATGAGAGGGAAGGAAATGAGAGGAAAGAAAATAGTTTTGCATTTTTTGAACAGGAGATAATGGAAAGAAAAGATGTCAATTTTACAAATATACCCTTGTAAAAATATATTCTTATAATGAAAGATTTGGTGGTTTTGTAATTTTAATAATTTCAGTAATTTTTTTTAAATGTTTTTAATTTTTTTCCTTTATTTTCCTTCCCTTTCCTCCCACATTTGGAAGGAAATGTTTGGGAGGAAAGTTATCAATTTTTTCCTTCTGTTTCCTTTCCATTATCTCCTAAAAAAGTTTCGAGAACATGAGTTTTTTTCACTTTCCTCTCCTTTCCTTTCATTTCCTTCGTTAAATGAGTTTCGAGAACACAACGTTAACGTTGTGTTCTTTAATCTGCAGAGAAAAGAAAAGAAAAGAAATGAATGGAAAATAAAGAGAGAGAAAGGAAAGAAAAATAATTTTTTCTTTTGTGTTCTCGAAACGGAAGGAAAACGAAGAAAAAGAAAGGAAAAAGTTTTTCATGTTTTTGAACAGGAGATAAAGGAAAGGAAATATGTAAATATTACAAATATACTCTTATAAAAATATATTCTTTACAATGAAAGATTTGGTAGTTCTGTAATTTTAATAATTTCAGTAATTTTTTTAAATGGTTTAATTTATTTCTTTTCTTTTCCTTCCTTTTCCTCCCACATTTGGGAGGAAAGTTATCAATTATTTTCTTCCGTTTCCTTTCCTTTCTCTCCTAAAAAAGTTTCGAGAACACTTTTTTTTTTACTTTCCTCATTTTCCCTCACTTTCCTTTCCTTTCCTCGTTAACGCTGTGTTCATGAGTTTTTTTTACGAAGGAAAGGAAGGGAAAGGAGAGGAAAATAAAAAATGTTGTGTTCTCGAGTTTTTTTAAAGAGAGAAAGGAAAGGGGAAGAAAACATTGCTTATTTTCCTCCCAAAACTTTCCTCCCAAGTGTGGGAGGAACGGAAGGAAAGGAAAGAAATGAATTTAGAAAAAATTAAAAATATTTGTAAAATTACATATATACCCATTAGTTACATTCCATTGTTAAATAAATAAAGTTACATTGGTAAAAATGACATTTTTCCTTTTCTTTCTCTTCTATGCGAGAACATGAAAATTTATTTTCTTTCCTTCCTTTTCATTTCTTTTCCTTCATTCTCAAGAATACAAATATTTCTTTCTTTTCCTTCCCTTTCTTTTCTTTTCTTTTCTTTTCTTTTCCTTCACTTTCTTTTCTTTTCTTTTCTTTCCTTCCAAAACTCGAGAACACAGCGTAAGGGAGTGGAATGAAAATGGAAATGACAATGGAATGAAAATTTGGGCTTTTGTAGAAATGGACCTGTTAGAGCATCTCCAACCGGTTTTCAATAAAAAAAAATTTTAAAATGAACCAAAAGTTCAATTTTTTAAAATGAATTGCATTAAACTTCAAGAGATTCTCTACTTTAGAGATTTTAATAGGTAGTGTTTGGTTCTGGCAGTAGAATGAGAATGAAAATAACATATAATGAAGTTTAATCTAGAATGAAAATTTGGGCTTCTGTGGGACTGGACATGTTTAGAGTAGTTCCAACAGGTTTTCTATAATTTATCTAAAATAGAGAAACAAATGTTAAAATCTTTAAAATGAATAACATTCAACACCAACAGATTTTTCTATTTTAGAGATTTTAAAACAACTTAGAGCATCTCCAAAAACTTATCTAAAATAGAAAAAAAAAATGAGTTTTTGTTTTCCAAACTTTTTCAACAGCTTTGTTATCTTGTTGTCTATAATAGTTGAAGTTTGAATTTTTTAAGTTTAGAGAATTCTCTAGCACTTGATTGTAGGAGGGAAAAATGATTTTCTTATTCAATCCCACCAATGAGATTGAAGTTTTATCATTTTATATAAAGTTTTTTAAAAAGTGTATTGAGATGATAAATTTGAGAATATTATAATAATATAATGTGTTAAAATCTCTAAAATAGAGAATACATTGGAATTGAATTTAAGTCTTTTTAAAGATTTTAACTTTTGGTTTTCTATTTTAGAGAAATTATAGAAAACATGTTGGTGATGCTCTTATATTATTATAATATTATTTAATTTATCATTTCAATAATCTTTTTAAAAAAACTTAATATAAAATGATAAAAAAAAATAAATCTCATTGATGAGATTAAATAAAATAATCATTTCTCTTTTCTACAATCAAGTTTTTAGAGAATTTTCTGAACTTGGAAAAATTTCAAGTTCTCTCTAATATAAAAAACAAGATAACAAAGCTACTGAAGAGGTTTAGAGAATAAAAACCCATTTTTTTCTATTTTAGAAAAGTTGTTGGAGATCAAATTATATTATATAAAACTATAATTGGTTACTGTTTAATACCTCTAATTAAACAAACTCTAATTTTATTTTAGATACAAATTGATCATTTGACTTCAATGTAGGTTTAGTATACACAGAGGGTTAATTATTTGAGAATCCATAAAATTATGAAAACTTTCAGAATTAATTTATCGTGTGTTATTTCATATGATTTTTTTTTCATCAAATGATACAATTAAGGCACTGATTAACGTAAGTTATTTTGACGTATTTGTGAAACAAAAAGTACACGTAAAAAAGTTTTAAACGAAATTAATATATGTTAATCGGTACACTAAGGGGTCGTTTGGTTCGCATAATGAAATTTGATGGAATTAGAATCCATTGAAGAAAATTGGAATGAAATTTGACCACGTGTTTGGTTGGTAGGAATTAGATGGAATTCAATTCTTTCACTTTAGCAAGGAATGGTGAATTCCTTGATTTGTGGAATATAATGGAATTCAAAGGATTCCATTATGATCAATATGTGAATCAAACAAATGAATTGGAATTTGGTCAAAATAATTATCCATTCTAATTCCTTACAATTCCTTCAAATTCCATGAACCAAACACCCCCAAATCTTTTTACGGGGTTTTTTTCAATTTCGATGAACTTTTTCTGTTTTTTGGGTTGATTTTAGGGAAAAGTTTAAAAAACCCCAATAAACTATCACATTTTGAATGGTTAAGTCCCTGAACTAATTTTTTGAATGAAAAAACCATTAAACTTTCTCATTTTGAATGATTAAGTCCCTCAACTATTTTTTTGAACGAAAAAACCATTAAACTTTCTAATTTTGAATGATTTAGTCCCTCAACATTTTTTTTGAATAAATAAATCATCGAACTTCTAAAAATTGATTATCTTTTTTAAAGATACCTGAAACTGACGATGAAGGTTTTAAAATTTTAAAGTAAAAACAAATCAAAATCAGTTTTACCGTTTTCAAATTATACGCCATTAAAACCCCTCATAGACAATCGTATCGCTCTGTCTCGCCTCTCCCCATTGCCCTTACATTGTTCGTTCTCCATATCACCTAACACGTTGTTTCTGGCGATCTCCCTCTTTTTGATCTATTTTTTATTTATCAAAAGAGGAAGAATCAAAAGATAATCGGTTCCATGTAGTTTTTTTTTGGTAAAAATGATGTAAGTAACCAATTTTTAAAAGTTCGATAATTTAATTTATTGAAAAAAAATATGCAGGGACTTAATCATTCAAAATTGGAAAATTTAATGATTTTTTCATTCAAAAAAATAGTTCAGGGACTTACTCATTCAAAATGAGAAAGTTTAATGGTTTTTTCATTCAAAAAATTAGTTTAGGGACTTAACCATTCAAAATGGAATAGCTTGTTGGGTTTTTATGAACTTTTCCCTTGATTTTAAGAGTTCTTTTTCGTTTTTTTGGTCAGTTACAAGGTACGGTTGCACCTTCTTGAACTTTTGAATATCATACGGTGGCACATTTTAAAACGATACGGTTGCACCTTTCATAAACTCAAAATTTTAACCCTTTCGATGGAGAGATAATACTGTTTTTTGGGTTGATTTCAAGTCCGTCCCTGAACCAAACACCCCCGTAAAATGTCCATCTTATAAACAAAGGAGTGATAGTGAACACTAACAAAACTATAGGGACCTAAACCGCCAACTTTGTTACTTCACTACCATAACAATAACTCAAAGAGAGGGAAAAAAACCAGTAAGAAGATAAGAACACTAACCTGCGCTGGTAGCGAAGTATTAGACCGTCCCAAACCAGCCAAACCATAAACCCCTTCCGGTAACCCCTGAATCAACGACTCATCGGAGCACGACATCACAAAATCCGTAACAACACCTAGTTGACCAGGACTACCACCGTCGGTAGTGGTCAACGCCGCCGAATCCACCACCGCCTGCGCCAGAACACTGTTCCGAATCACCGGATTCTCCGGAAACAACGCACACGAATCGTTGTGGCAACCTGGACCCGACGGCCGGAAACAGTTCGAGCAAGCGATTGAGCCGATCGAATCGCAGAGATCGGTGCCGCAACGGATGTAATGGTGAGTTGTTGAGGTGTAGAAACCGGTGGCGCAATCGATCCAAGTGAATTTGCCGCCGAGATCGAGGATTAAATCGGTGGATTGGAGAGGTGTTTTGGTGAAGATCAAGATGGTGTAGAGCTTTGTTGATTCGTCGGTCTCGATTGGAGCGACGAAAGGTGTGGACGAATTGATGATGGTGAAACGGTTGAAGATGAAGAAGAAGAGGGAGAAATGGAGGAAAGACATTGGAATTGAATTTTGAAGAAATGGTGAAAATGGTGGAGAAGAGTGAATTTGGGAATTTATTGGAATGAATATGAATATGGAAAATGTATGTTAAAATGTGTTTTTGGATTATTTGGTTATAATATTGTGATTAATGAATGTGTAAAATTACTTATTTTGGTATGATTTGTTATGGTATTTATATATATTAGACATATACCCTTGTCATACAGCGGAATATAAGTAAATAACGGACAATTAATCTATTTCCTTATAGACATGTCATCAACAATCAACCATGACCTAAGAATCATAACTTATGAAACCCTAAACCATAAAGATATTCAATAATTAGTTTATATTACAATTATTGATGAAAAAAATTATATAATGATATAATTTATAATAAGAATAAAACGTATTTTATGATTATATATTTTTAATGTGCTAACGGTGAAAAAAAATAAAACGTACGGATAGAAAACAAATTAATTCGTAGATATTCATAATATTTAATAGTATGGTTAAATTAAAAAATATCCAATATTTGACTCGTTTTGAAGGTATTGACGAGACGATTATAATGATATAATTTGTAAAAAAAGAAACGTATTTTTTCATTGTACTTTTGTTCATATACGATTATTTGTGTTAATATGATAATGATGTAAAATGAAAAATCAAGTGATATAAAATAAATTAAATAAGTGTAAGAGTGGTAAATGTTATTGTACAAAATATTGTACAATAACCGGTTTGAAATTTTTATATAGTAGTATATATATATATATATAATTATATATATATATACTACTATATAAGAGAATCTTCAACAACTTATTTAGAATAAGGATTTTGAGAAATTTTTTACTCTAACGGATGATACGAGTTTCTCTAAAATATAGAAAATAAAGGAATTGTGGTTTTTAAACTATAATTTTGCTCCAACGGTTTTCCCAAACTATCCCCAAGATGGAGAAAGTAGAAAAGAAAAAAAGTTTTTCTCTAAATATTACTTTAATAGATAAATGAAATATTTTAATATTATAATCAATGATAGATTCTTCAAAATATGGACTTTGGACTCTGCATATGAATGTAATTTTTTTTTGGGAAAAATCCAAAACAACCCAATGGACTTTACTGTTTGGAGTGATTAAGTTCTTAGACAATTTTTTGGAACAAATAAGTCCTTGGACATTTCAAAACCTGTTAACTAAATCCTTGGACTTTTGATAATCTGTTGAATACATTCTTATTACTTAAAAATTTAACTTGCAACCTATATAGCAGGTAAAACTACAAATTAAAAACAAAGTCACCTACTTTATCCACCTACAAATTAAAAATGGAAATTAACTAAAATAGTCAATCTCATCAACCATATTTATTTTTCTTTTACCAATTTTCATTTTTCTAAAATTGTTAAAGTTTGCACATAATGTTTTTTTTCTCTGCGTAAGGATTGTTTTTTTTTTCCAAAAAATAAAAATAACAAACATCCTTACGTAGAAAATTTTATGTGTAAAGGTTCACTTTCTGCTTATAGTTTTAGAAAAAAATTACACTTTGCATTCTTATAAAGTTATAATTAGTTATTTAATTTATTTTATATCAATTACTTTTTCATTTACATTTTTATTTTATTAACATACACAATCGAATATTAACTAAAATATATCAAAAAAATTAGTTTTTTTTACAAATTACACCATTATAGTCGTTTCGTCAATACGTTCAAAATGAACTCAATATTGTTTTTGAACTTTATCTTCTATTATTCAATATCATAAATACGTACGAATTATTTTTAATATTTACCCTTTATAATTACAAATTAACCTTATATTATTAAATAAATAACCTTAAAGGATAGAAAGTGTAAATATTAAATATAATTAGTACGTATTTATGATATTTAATAATATGAGATTAAATCCAAAAAAATCAATATTAGGCTCATTTTGAACGTATTGACGAGACAATTATAATAGTATAATTTGTAAAAAACGTATTTTTTTATATATTTTAGTTAATATACGATTATGTGTGTTAATATAATAAAAGGTTAAAATGAAAATAAAAAGGTAGAAGATATAAAGTAAATTAAATAACAAATTATAAAGATGTTTTCTATATTTTTTTTTTGCCAAAAACAGTTTTTAAGGCAAAAAAATAATATGTTTCGACTATTTTAAGAAAAAACTTTGAAAAGTGCTTAAAAAATTAATTTTGTTGATGAAGATTAACTATTTTAGTTAATTTTCTTATTTTTTTTATTTGTAGGGTGATAAAGTATGTGACATCTTTTTTGTTTTTTCTTCTAATTTGTAGTTTTATCTATTATGTAGGTTACAAGTTACATTTTTAAGTAATAAGGATGTATTTAACAGGTTTTCAAAAGTTCAAGGATTTATTTAGTGTGTTTTGAAATGTCTGAGGACTTATTTGTTTCAAAAAATTGTCCAAAGACTTAATCACTCCAAACACTAAAGTCCATTGGATTTTTTTGAACTTTTCCCTTTTTTTTATATATTTTGACTTTTGGTTTTCCACTTTTGAGAATTTTTTGAATCTGTTGGAGATGCTCTAAAAATCTCCAAATTTGGAGATATCTTAAAAAATGATTAAGTATGAGAAAGAAAGAGTTTTTTTATTTCTTTTACCAATGAAGTTGTTTTAAATTAAATTTTACGAAATAACTAATATTTTATTAATTGTATTGAATATTTTAATAATATAATTAATTGTGTAATCTTCAAAATAGATAATCTGTTGGAGATGGGTGTGGGTTTTTTTTTTTTGAGATTTTTGACTTTTTTACTTCTACATTTTAGACAGAGAATCAAGAAGTGAGAAAATTGAGTTTGAGCAATTTTTTGTTCTAATAGTTTCTCCAAAACTTTTTTCAAAATATAGAAAATAGGATTTAGTGTAATCTTCTCCAAATTTGAAGATATCCCTAAAATGATAACCAAAAGAGAGAAATATATTTTTTATTATGTCCCACAAATGAGAAAACTTTGAAATAAAATGTTTATGTGAGATAAATAATATTTTATTAAATATATATAATACTTTAATAATATAATCAATTATTTATCTCCAAAATGAAGAATCTTTGGAAAATATATATATATATATTTTTTTAAATATTGACTAATGTTTATCCACTTTGGACAATCTGTTGGAACTTAACTTGAAGTCGTTTGAAATGTTTATGTTTGAATGTAAAACGAGTTTGAAACATGTCGGCTTAAATTTTCATTAGGGGTTTTTGGTTCAATTAGATCATTAGATGAATGAAAATGGCAGCTGATGAAACGGGGGTTAGATTTCGGTGAGAATTAGAGAATGAAAAATGATTTTTTGACAAATCACAAGGACCAAATTTGTAGTTTATTTTTATTTTTTAAATCTAGAGTAAACTACAAATTTGGTTCTTATGGTTTGTCAAAAATAACATTTTTCGTATATGGAGTTTCAAAATTACGAAATTGCCATCGTAGTTTGTAAAAAGCTCCAAATTTGGTCCCTCAATCTATCGATTGTTAAAAAATTTCGTTAAATGATATACATTATCATCATTTTTTTGTCTTTCAATCGAACAAAAACCCACAGGGTCCAAAATCATTAAAAAATGATTGTTTAAAAGACAAATAAATCGATAAAATGACGAAAATGCTACACATTTAATACAAATTTTTAATGGCCGTTAGAGGAAGGGATCAAATACATACGTTTTTGTGAACCATGATTACCATCTTCTAATTTTGAAAATATAGGGACAAAAAGTGTTATTTTCAATAAACTATAGGGACCAAGTTTGTAGTTTACTAATACCTAATATGAAAATTTGAGTCAATTATGGATTTAATCCATGTGGTATGATTTGATCCTCATACTTCATTTATTACATATAATGCCTTGTGGTATGGACTTTTTGTTGGATTTGGTCATTCGGCCTAAGGACCGTCTACCACAACCGTTAAAGTCGATGGCATACGAGCCTTTTTGCAATTTTCATTTGTTTAAACATCCTTTAATTAACCTTTTTAATTGACGAACACAAATGTATATGATAAAACTTCAAGGGCCAAACACAAACAAAAGTCATATTTGTCTCCTACCTTCGTCCCTCATGTCGAATCGTCGACCTCCTTCCAGCTAAACCCCATTTTCCAACGAAAACCCCTCTCCCTCCATATTCATCACCAACACCAGTGAACTCCCTCCCCTTTCCATGCATCACCGTCCTCCTTGACCTCCCCCATGTCACCCTCTTTCCCTTCCCCTTCTTCGTCGATGACCCTCCCACGATGATCCACACCACCCACTGCTCCGATTGATGATCTTCATCCCTCACCATTGCTCCGGTGTGCATATATATATATATATATATGTGTGTGTGTGTGTGTGTGACCGGAGATTGGGACGATATATCATAATATATGTATGCGTCGATTTTAAAGAAATTGTAAGTTAACCGGAGATTGAGGGCAAAGTTGGTGTGTGTATGTGTTGCATGTTGCAATGGTTGGAAGAGTGGCGCCAAATAAGGGGAAGGTGGAGGGGCAGTGGCAAGTCAAGGGAGAGTGTGGTTGCCTGGTTGGTCTCGAGTGGCAGGGGTCGAAACTAGCTATTAGGGATGATGTATATATGTATACCACAAGTTTTTTTTTGTCCCTCAAAGTTCCAATATATACATTGAGGCCCTTGATTTAAAAGATTAATTTAAAAAAATATGAAAATAAAGAAAAATGACAAAAAAAACTATTTTGCCCTTGATTTTAACAGACCTTGTAGAGGTCGTTTGGTCGAGGGACAAAATCCAACAGAAAATGCATATCACAAGGTATTCTACGTAATAAATAAAGTACGAGGATCAATTTCATAAAATCTTCATACCACGAGGACCAAATCCATAATTTACTCTAAAAAAAATTGTTATAATTGAATAAGTGTTAAAGGAAAACTCAAACAGAATGACAATAGAATAGAGAGACAAATGAAATCTGTAATTCTCATTAATCATAAGTCCTTTAAATAGGGAGAAGTTTACAAAGAAAATGAAACATTAATTATGGTAAATTCTAATACTAGGAAAATATTATGTCAATCACTTCCTTTTGATGATGGCACATAATCCTACAACACTCCCCCATTGCCGAGTCAACGGAGTGAGGTGCACAATTGTTGCCTCGTTAAAATCTTACGCCAAAATAAAAACCCAGTGGGATAAAAAATAGGACGAAGGAAAGAGTACAACGTAACAGTTTCTTTGCAATATATAGACTTTTACTTCAGCCTAGTTTTCTCTTAGATTCGTACATTAATCATGAGAGTTAGGAAAGCATGATGGTATATAAACAGTTGCCTCACTAAAACCTTACACCAAGGAACAAAACCCAATGGGAAAAATAAAACTTTGGTTGAAGGAAAAAACACAACATACCAATATCACAAATATAGTAGACTCCCCCTTTTGTCTACTACTCCCCCTGATTCGTGCATTAATCAAGGGAGCTTAGAAAACATTTGCACTTGTTTTCTACATGTTTCCTAATATATAGTTTTAGGTAATGATTTGGTAAAATGTGTCATGTTCTCCTCACATCTTACTTGATTCAATTGAATCTCGATGAGAGTTTTCTTATTGTTGATTGTATAAGACTTAAGCAGAATATGCTATGTGTTATCACCCTTGATGTATCTTATGTTCATTTCTTATATACATGATGCATTATTTCAATATATGCAAGTAGGATACTGGTTGAACCCAAAATTACTAGCTCCTCTAACATATGTAATGATAGTCCTTAATCATATACATTCTTTAATTATCTCATGGAGAGTAATATTATTGGAATAGTTCAAGGAGGTAGTTACAAGGGTTTGCTTAGCTTACTTTCAAGCAATCTAGATGTTCACTGTGGTGATTTTTTATCCAGTTTGAGAACAACCTTTATATGAGTCATACATATACCTAATATCAACAAACACTTACCAAGACATTGTTTGGTGTTTTTCTATAAGAGTTAGTACTTTTACTGCTTACATTGTAAGTAGGTATTGAAGTTCCATTATCAATCATA
Organism: Arctium minus; assembly: GCA_954870635.1. NCBI lineage: Eukaryota > Viridiplantae > Streptophyta > Magnoliopsida > Asterales > Asteraceae > Arctium > Arctium minus. Next base: position 197,055,966 of record OX941080.1, on the reverse strand, counting down.
TTTTTCTTTCTCAAGCCCGATTCTGACAATTTTTGGGCCCTGGGCGAGATGTAAAACTGGACCCTCGATAAATACGAAAAAAAATTATTTAATATATCGCTTTGTATCATAAGAAATAACATTGAATTCAAGAAATACGAATAATTTATATAAATCATTTTCCGAGAATTCCTAGACACAAAATCAATCAATAATTATTTATAAATTAATATGATCTACCATATCATTTTTCCATAGCATCATTAATTTGTTCCAACGTCAAAAACATCCTTATGATATATATTTAATATATATAAATTGACATTATTTAGGGTGTGATTATTCGGAGTACAACTCTATGTAAATCAATATAAATCAGTTGTGTTCCCATCTCACCTCATCTTAATGTTTTTCTATCACCATTTTAAACTTTTAGGGTTAAAACAATCCCTTTTTGAATCGTCAATCTTAGAATCAAAAGCTCATGTTGGTTATAGTTTGAGATATTATTATTGTTTTTGAGATATGAGAGTACTTAAGATTCATGCATTCAATATTAAATTATTAGGTAATAAATAGTCAATAATGTTTAAAAAACAGTGTATAAATATAAGTTTGATCGTCTCATATAATTGGTAATTTTTTACACAAAGTAGTTATCCTGGTTAATATCAAGAAATTTAACATATTCTAAGGAAAATATAGAATTCATATGGATTGAATAATCAAAAGAGTCGGTGGGAGATGAATGATGGATAATATATCAAGATTTTATAGGTAAGTAATTTTAGACTTTGGTACTAGATTTAAAAAAAACCTTAAAGAAACTATAATCAATACTGTAAAATGAACGACCAAATAACTTTCACATATTTTTTTTCATTTCGAGTGTAATTAGTTAATACATGTTTGAACCCTTTTATAATATGAAATTCTTTGAGTCCTATTAGATACTAAAAAATTGTATCTTTTGTTAACTATTTTTTTTACTACTACTATATAGTTAAAAAAATTGGGCCCCTATTTATCGTTGGGCCCTGGGCGTACGCCCGGCCCGCCCTCCTCCAGGGACGGCCCTGTATCTTTCTATAGGGAAAGTATAAACCCTTGTCAATGGTTCCAAAAGATTAATTTGATATCATTTTAATGACTTTGCGTTGGCGCTGAGCTAAATCTAGCTAACAAGTTCATTGAGAAATATAATATATGTTCAAGTGTATTATGCTAAGTACGATAATGCGCATATTGTACTTAGACAGGGAATTCCAGCTCCCAACATTTTTCATCATCATCCTTTAGACGAAATGGATCTTTCCTTATATCCGACACTTCGACCGATGATGGGAGTGCTAACCGGATGCGCTTTGTCCATATTAAATTGTCTGATTATTTTCTGGACATATGCGATCGGTGAATTAATATTTCACAAACTCGGTGTCCTAGCTCAAATATCTAGACAAAACCAAGTTTTCCCAAGATATTTCCTCTCAAAATCAGATTTCAAGTAGCTTGTGGTTCTTCTTATTTCATCAACAGTGCCTATTATGTTCATAACATTGACATATAGAGCTACTTTGAAAATCTGGAACTTGTTTTCCATAATATATACGCAAGGGGAACAGTTCACCGTTCTTATATATCCTTTCCCAATCAAGTATCCTATTAGGCGGGTATACCACATCCGCTTAGATTGCTTTAATCTATAAAGCGGGCATTTCAATTTTATTGCAAATGCATTTCGTGGTTTAAAGTTACTTGATTTTGGTAATGTAATATCGTTAAGCATTTTTATATATCTCTAAATCTAGATCCCCGTAGAGATATGTGGTAACTACATTCATGAGTTGTATTTCTAGTCCTTCGGAAACTACTAGGCTAACAAATTATTCGGATGTCATAACATCCATCATGAGAGAATAAGTCTCCCCGTGGTTAATCCAGGGCGTTGCGAGAAACCTTGCGCCAAATGAGAGCCTTACATATTATGACTTCATTATTCTCGTTACGCTTTCTGACAAAGACTCAGTTATGTCCTACAAGCTTTACACTTGGTAGGTTAGCACTACCTGACCAAATACCCGATCTTTTGTCAAATAATATAATTCTTTCTGGATTGTTTCTTTACATCTAGGCCAATATGCTCTTTGTTGATATTATTCAACTGAGCCTGGTTCGATGTCGTCGTGCTCAATCATCTTATGAGCCATCGTATATGCGAATAAATCATCATTGATTATATATGATCTGTCCATCGACGCATATGTACTCTCATAGCTCATTTGAGATTAATATTCATCTCTAGAATCAATATTAACTTCGGAGCGTCCTCCAGTGATGATTCATGGACATAATTATAATTAGAGACAATTTCATGAGAGTTTTGTGTATTGATGATAAATGGATGTGTCTAACTATTCTCTTCCTTTAGAATAGTATACATCGAACCAAGTAGCTTCCACCACTTCCATTTGGTAGCTACGACCTCAACCACACATCCACTATATGTGATTGCAACGCACTTTCCAATGGCGTTGTGCCCCTGTTGGGGACTTTATAACCTTGCGAGTATATTTGCTCGTATATGTGATATTGTCACTTTCAGAATAACATTAAACGTATCAGGTATCGAGTCTGATTCGTTTGACTTCAACATTACGTTGTGAAGTTTTAGGGATCAAAATGAGACAGAGTGATAATATTCAATGACACTTCATGTCGTTCCCATGGAAAATCCTTTTTCCTATCTCCCCATAACGACGAGAAGACTGTCTCATGAAAGTGACAACTCGCAAATCTCGCGGTAAAGAGATCACTAGTCAAATATTCTAACTAGCGGATAATTGTTGGGGATTCATATCCAACATATACCAAGTCGTCTTTACGGACCCATTTCGATGCGCTGTGGGGGCACAATTGGCACATATACTATAGAACCAAATATGCGTAAATGTAAACCATCAGACTTATATCCAGTTACCAACTGGTACGCATGAGGCTGGTTAGCAAGCAGTGGGTCTAAAAAAAAATTGCATATAATAATTGTATAACCCGAGGTGGATGTGGGTAAATTGGTGCGCATTACTAATACTCTATATGTCATCATATTCTTTTGATAACAATTTCTATGAAATCATTTTATATATACAATGGGGTATAGGAAACTCTACATTGATCCTAATACATATGCAATTAACATCAAATCCTTATGATGTAAATTCTCCAGCATTACAAGTCATGTAGACTTGATGAAATAATCAGGGTGGTGAAACCTTAAACGTATAGCTAGTGCTAAGAGTGCAATATTTCATGTGGACAATAATACGACATACGTTCATCGTGTCGAAACCAGAACCATAAAGTACTTTAATAGTCCGCATTCTGGATGTTTATGTCCATAAATATCACCTTGTGTTCGTTGTAACAATGGAATATTTTTGTATTGTGTCCTTAGCTTTAGGATGATCTCATTCTGGTCTTGGCTAAGGATTAGGGTATATACAAAAGTTTTAGATATTCGAGATGGCATATTATGATGACAATGTTGTTTCTTATGCTGTAGAAGTCAACAGTTGCAATTTGCCTCGTTTTGCCTATTACTCGAAAGATAATGTGTATATGTGTATTTTGCAATACACGAATCACTATATCATAACCATGGTGTCCCACATGGTCATGTCGAAACATATATGTGTCATTTCCCTAAAGTTCTTTATTGGTGACAAAAATGTTTCGATGACTCGATAATCTACTAGCTAGTTTGACACATAGTTTCCATGATATATGTTTACTTTCATATTCATTAGAACTTATGTATATATGCTCATTTTTATTATAATTTCCATTTGATACAAATATCTTTACAAGGTTCCTATTGATCTTCTACCAACAAAAAAATGACAGTTCATCGTTTAAGTATTTCGGTTGAATGAATTATAAAACAAGTATTTGTTATTTATTTTGATGTATTTCTTTACATCTATATTGGTTACATATTCGATTTTACTTTAGCAAATAAATTAATTTTGATACTTAAAATTAATTTCAAATAAACATATGCTTAATCAATATTATTAAATATTAAATTAATATGTTATAGTTCATTTTCAACGTGTTTCCTTTTTGAAAGGAGCACTCTTTAGTGCATTTCTTTTTTGACTGTCCATTATCACATGGGTCAGTAGTTATATCTCTACTCCAGATGTTGAAAAATCATTTCCGACTCTTACCAAGACCCTGACCCGTTCTAGGGTTTCGTCCACATAGTGTATAAATGTCATGTGTGAAATTGTTTTTAACTTTTTTTTATTTGGAGTTGTTTCCACCTTTAATGCTTTCATTATTGATCTCGAGAATTTTCTTTGTCTCGACATATGTGGTGTAGTTATTCGAAAGAACCTTGTTATGTCTCTCAACCACTTGCAGTAGGTTGATGAGTTTGTCTAAATGTTACATTTCAACTTATATTAGTTCATTAAAAATTTTGATATATGAAAGGCGGAAATAATGTTAAGAATCATATCATCTTCTGTGAGTTCCTTGCCATAGAGATTGAGACGTGTTTTGGATATAACATTTATTTGTTGAAATCAATTATCTTTTTGTAATCGAGTAAGTGGGTTTCATTCCATTGTACGATTAGTTCGAGAAGTACATATTCATGAGTACTCCCGATTATCCCTTTCGGGACATCCCACATTTCTTTGGGGGTTTCTAGTAAAGATATTTCTATGAAACTTAGGATTTATATGTCGTCTCAAAACATGAGGGTATTTACTTGTATCTTTTCAAGAGGTTGGTTTTAGAGTCAATTGGGGAATTGATGGACTTTAGGTATTTTCTTGTACCTTTTTAAAAGAAGGTTTATATACTCATTTATGATACTCATATTATTTTGAGTTTACGACGTTGATTTTTAGATGAGTTGTTTCAACCATTTACATATATAAAGGATAATATATGACTTTCTTTTTTTATAAGAAAATGGATTGTGGTTATGAAGTTTCATTATCATAACAATATTGGATTTTTGTATGCTTATATTTTGTTGATAATATTTCATAAATATTTCAATTTGTGAAAAAGAAATCACTCAATCTATTGGATTTCCAGGTAGTAGGGGAATCACATGAATTACTTAAGTCCCTATAAACCTTAGAGTTGTTTACACCCGTTTGACAAAATCCAGTCGATATCTTGTGATTTATTTAAATATAACATTGTTAATTATAGAGCCTTTGGCATGAGACCAAAAATTGATATAAGTTTGGCACATGAAGCCAATTTCAATGTTTTAATACCTTAATGGTATTTGGGAGATTTTGTCATGAGACAAATAAACCTTGGTTTTGACATGAAGTCAAAGCCCAACTTCAATATTTTTACTTCAAAGTTTTAGCATCTTAATAATATACTTTTGGTAAAAGACCAAAAATATATGGGGGAGGAAGTGTAACTTCCAAAAATTATTTATAAAGTCGCTATTTAAGGTAAGGATTTGAATATTATTTGGAGATATCAACTTTAAAACTAAATCCATAGTTAATCTAATAAACACTTGCACAAAGTAATTAAATATTCAAATAACCATCTTATGAAACGTTGGAATGCATTCGTTTAATATTTCAGGACAATTATGCCTCAACGAACATATTCACATTCTACTAGGGAATTAGGATATATAAATCAATTAATGATTACATACAAATTAAATATGGTCATTGTACTAATAAAGTACAACACAACAATATTTTATGCATAAGAAAGCATAATAGTACAATTAAATGAGTAGTTCACATATGTTGGCTATATATTATTAATATCACAAAAAAAATATTTATATTACTTCAACTGTAATATATACATGTCGTTTACAACACATGCAAATAATCATAATATATAACAATAAGTTTGATAACTAACATATACAAATAATTATACACATATTAATCACAACATATTGAATTTTAAAGTATATGATGATACCAAAATAATTAATAATGAGCACACAAATGCATTTTTTTTTCACAAATTAAATTGATCTAATTTAAAATAAAATAACTGTCATATAACAATGACTCAATATCAGTAACAATTAAATTCACATTCATAGCAATAATCGAAATTAAACAAAATCAAAAATCAATTAAAAAAAATATCATGTGAAAAACAAATGTTAATTGATTTTTTTTCTTCATACATTCTCTATAATCCACCATAATTTATAATATATTTTTTTTAGAAAAAAAAACTTCCTTATACAACTAAAAGAATTCAAAACAAAACCATATAATGCTTTAATTTATATTACAACGAAATCACATATAAAATTAAACAATTTTTTTTATATATATATTTCCTTTTTGTACGTGAGGATATATCATATATGTTTTTTTATTTATTGTTGAAGTTAAATAATCAAATTTTGTTTTAATTCTTATTTTTTTTCTTAATAGTTTAATTGGTATCAACAACAAAAAATATAACGAAATAATTCTATTGATCAATATAATAAACTGCAGGTTTCTTTTAATATGTTCTTAGAATACTCATATGAACAATGAGTTGACATAAAACGTACAAGAATTTATGATAAATGTGGCGACAAACGTTGAATAACGAAAAAACGCAAGCAACGTAACATGTTCATAAATACAAAGATGAAGACATAAAGATGCTTACTTGAATTGAAGTAGTGGAACCGGGAACAACAATGTCAGACAATGGACAGAGTAGTTCTTTAGCGACGAACGATAAAAACAATGAATTTTGAGCTTACGTGCTGATAACGTGTTAAAGTAAAACTCAAACAGAATAACAATAGAATAGAGAGACAAATGAAATCTGTAATTCTCATTAATCATAAGCCCTTTAAATAGGGAGAAGTTTACAAAAAAAAGAAACATTAATTATAGTAAATTCTAATACTAGAAAAATATTATGTCAATCACTTTCTTTTGATAATGATACATAATCCTACAACAACTTTTTGAAAATTTCAATTTTTGGCTCTATTTTATTTTTTCGAAAACTCAGTTGAAAATGCTCTAAATTTCACAGCAAACAACAGCCTAAATGAGTGGGACGCCGGAAAAGGGTGAAAAGTCAAAGCCCTAAAACCCTCAATCTGATCACGCAATCAGCCGGCGGTCAATCCTTCGCCGGCTCCATTATCTCCGGCGATGAACCTGGTTAGGCATGTGAAAAGTTGTCTACACTTTGATATTTCTTTTTCTTATTTTTTCGTGTGAATTTTAGCGTTCGTATGCAATGATTGATTCCATTTATGGAACAGATTTTTGATGAAGCACAACAAGGAGATTGTTTCAATCGAGCTAAAAAACCGAACCGTTACAGGTTTTGATCTATTTCTTCATTCAATTGTGCGGAAATGTAGAATTGAAATCATACGTTTGTAGATATTACGATCTGGCTTGAATATGCTTCTAGTAGCACTTCGTTATTAGGTTTTAGTTCAGTGTTTGGACATCGTTTTTATTTCAGAGAACCTGCACGGATTGTTGTATGCCATTTTTCCGTTCACTGATGAGTAGGCCTTTGCTCATGTCTGTATTACGGATCTCATCGTTACTCAACTGTGGAGAAATGTACAGTTGAAATCATACGCTATAGATATTACGATCTCGCTTGAATATGCTTCTAGTATCACTTCGTTATTAGGTTTTAGTTCAGTGTTTGGTCATCGTTTTCATTTCAGAGAATGTGGAATGATTGTTGTATGCCTTTTTTCCGTTCACTGTTGAGTAGGCCTTAGCTCATGTCTATATTACGGATCCTCATTCTTTACTCAATTGTGGAGAAATGCACAATTGAAGTCATACACTGTAGGTATTATGATCTCGCTTGAATATGCTTCTAGTATCACTTCATTGTTAGGGTTTAGTTCAGTGTTTGGACTTTGGACATTGTTTTTATTTCAAAGAACGTGCACTGATAAGTATGCCTTAGCTCATGTCTGTATTAGGGATCTTCATTTTTTTAGCAGGTTTCTCTTGTGATATATGGTGTCATTGGTGTCTTCTTGTGAACTTGTTGAGTATGAACTGGGAAAAGGAATAAATATTTGACAATAGTGAGTTGCATAGTAAGTCATGGGAAAACAACAGGTGAAAAATAAGTGAGTCCATATATGAGGGTGGTAATGCTAGTTTGGTTCAAGCTGTAACATCATATCCTTACTTATAAAGAGTATGTTTCTTTCATAGCGTACACTGGGTGACAGACAATACATGAACAGTATTATATGGAACCTTGATCCATCATCTTGATCACCAAAGTAGTCACTCTCATACTCTTATCTAAGAATGCAAAGAAAGGAATTCAAGAATTCTTTGAAAATGGACTAGACAAAATGTTAATACGTTTGCTGGTAGTAGTTGGTCAAGATTATGACCAGAGGATTTGTTTAATGAAGGCTAAGGTGTTTGGTTAGAGGTATTAAATAGTAGGGTTGGGTTCCGGTGAAAAGTTGAGTTAACGGTGAGAAGTGGTTATCGACCGTTGGATGAGAAATGGACGCACATTAGGCTGAGATGCACCGAGATAAGATGCATCGAGATGCACCAGATCAATTCCCTTTTAAGCCGTAATTCATGGGAGGGTTTGAGATTAAAAGAGATCAACAGTTCAGATCCACTTCTCACGCTTTTCACCGTTAACTCAACTTCTCACTTGATCCTTCGCCTTAACTAGTAATCAATGAGAATGATAATAATAGAAACTGTTTGGTTTTATATAATCCAATGGGTTCATTTCTTAGAAGCCCAAAAATTTTCATTCCAGGTTAAACTTAGGGGGGTGGGGGATTCCCATTTTCATTAACTGTGATTTTCATTTTTTTTCCCATTTCCATTCCCCAACTTGAACCAAACAACCCCTAGGGGGTGTTTGGTTCATGGATTTTGAAGGAATTGGAATGGATAATTTCTTTGACCAAATTCCAAATCCTATGTTTGGTTCACATAATTAAAATGATGGAATCCTTTGAATTCCACAATTAAGGAATTCATCATTCCTTGGCTTAAGTGAAATAATTGAATTCCTACCAACCAAACGTGTGGTCAAATTCCATTCCAATTCATTCAAAGTCAAATTTCTTCAATGGATTCCAATTCCATTATACGAACCAAACGCATTGTAAAGAATTAAATAGTCAAATACATAAGCGTGATTTGTCAACAAATAAGACCCGGAAAATGCTTTTTGTACCTATGATAGTTCCCCAAGTATGTGGCCATGGAAATACTTGACCAAGAAGCAGTAAAGAAGTGCTCATCTAGATAAGAGCAATTACATATTGTTCTGTAAGGGGCACAACCAGAATTACCGAAATATCTGTTCTTTCATTCAATAAAATAGAATCGATTTTTAGTTAGGTTGCTTTGGACCAATGTAGAAATGTATTAGGATTTCTAGAGTTTTGGCAATCCATGCTATTCTAGTGGTATTTAAATAGGAAAAAGAGTTTGCCATTGAACTTGGACCATATTGCCACTCATATGTTATTATTTGATCAATGGGGTTTGCATTGACTGCAGCTGCTGCTTTTGCCTATGAAACTGGCTCTTGTCAAAAAAACAGTTTGTGATGCTTTTGCCTATGAAACAAAGAGTTTGGGGTTTGCATTGAACCTGTTGCATTCCCATGAATTACTATGCAACTGGCTCTTGTCAAATTTTTATTCCTTTTCCTAGTTCATGTTTAAACATCGGAGACACCATAAATCACTTGACAAACCTGCGAAAAGAACGATGATCCCTAATACAGATACGAGCTAAGGCCTACTTATCAGTGAACGGAAAAAGCCATACAACAACATTGGTTATCGTCCTGGTTCCCTGATGGGGAGACCCAGGTTCGAATTCTCGTAGTGCACTGGATATAATCTCGCACCCTGACTAGAATCTGTTCTTATCGACATGTGCAGGTGTGGATATTAGTATGAACACACATCTGAAGACGGTTAAACTTAGGGGACGTTTACCAAAAGCTTACCGGGTTAGCACTTACCGGCGGCAAGAGTCACCACTCTCATTTACCTTATGAGGTAACATTCTCAACCATCAAAATGGATTGATGATAAGCTTTTATAACTCAATAAACAGTAACACTTACCAGGTAAGAGTCGTCACCCTCACTTACAAGGTAAGACTCACGGTTCTTGTCTTCCTCTTACCGGGTAAGATTCTAGGTCATTGTTATGTTCACCCGGTAAGGTAATTGAACCAATAAGCGCTTACCAAGGTAAGTGTTTAGTAAACAGCCCTTACACTAAAAAAGAAGAATCCGGTGAGTTTAGATCACCTAAACATCAGGGGTAACAATATTCGATCGCATATACTATTCGTTCTCGAATTGGTAATCTTGAGATTAGTACTCTTGTTCTTGTCCAAAATTTTCAAACCTAACCGAACCGGATGATTTGATTTTTGGCTGATTTGGTAATTTGGTTACATGTCTTAAATTGAATTATTTTAGTAAACTAGCTGATGAACAAATTATGTTTGATAAAAACTAGCCGATAAATATGTAAAATGACCAAAAAGAGTATCTTGAAAAAAAGAGTCAATAACAATATTTTATAATATAATTAGAACAAATTTTTAATAATACAATTAAATATTTGTTCTAATAATATAATATGTTAATTAATACAAAGAAGGATTTCTTGCGGTATCGGTACTCAATAGGGAACTGAAGGGATAGGAATTCCCCAGTGTCATCATCGACCCGCTCCTGCACCATCTCATCCTTAGTGAGACAATAAAAATACAGGTAGGAATCTGCTTATCTACTTGCCTTTCAACCTTAGAGCATTCAGTGTGACAGGGAGGCGGCTCGGGCGTAGTGGGTCTGGACGCCTAGCATGAAAGAGCGATGATAAAAAAATTAAATAATATAATATGTTAATTAAAAGAATTTAAAATTGATTTTTAAAAGAATTAAATACTATAAATTTGAATGTTTTAAAACAAATTTGAGAATAAATCTACATTAATTTATGATTTTAAATAACCATTACATATAATATAAAAAATATAAAAAAAATAAAAAAATAAAAAATAAAATTGGTCAACCTCACATATCCTAATTAATTAACAAATTTTCAAAAAACATAATTAATAATTAAATTAAAGTTTTTTAAAATCATTTAACACAATTTTATTATCTATGAAACATATTTAGAATTGTTATATTTGTTTTTTGATAACTAAATATTTTAAATAATAATTAAAAAAATAATATAAAACTAATTGACATGATTAATAATAAATAAAAATAATTAATACTAACGTATAATTAAAATTAATTAATAATTTTCAATTAATATTAATTACCATTAATTAATATAAGTAGTAACTTTTTATAATATTTATTTGTAATTAATACTAATAAATATAATAATTAATAGAGTAAATTACGTTTTTCATCCGTTTATGTCAATCTAGACACATACTTAAAAATAAGCTAGCTTTTAAACAATTATGTTTGCCAAACAATTTTCTAAATACCCTGTATGAATCAGTCAACCTAACATTTAAAAAAAATTAAAGTACCATTTTGTTTTAAAAAAAACACAACATTTGAAAGTAGTGTGTGTGTGTTTGATACATGGTCAAGTTGCAGGAGATACCGAAATAGTAGATGTTGGTCCCATGCATTTACTTATGTATTATCATCTTAAAAATGACCCAATTCTTCAAAGTCCAAGTATTAATGTTATTGGTTGTCAGATTGACAAAATAATTAAATTTGTACGGTTGAAAGTGGTTTATGGTAACATAAAAGAAGCCTTTAGTTAGAACCTAACACTTGCATATTGTATAAGTGAAATAGGGTGGTGTTATATACATAACTATTTATATCAAAATTAGATCAAATCATACATTTAAAATATACTAAAAAGTAAGTTTATGACGTTTTTCTTACTTTTTTTTTGTTTGGTTGGTGAGGGTGTTCGGAGAAGGGGTAGGTGGCCGAGGACTCGGTATGGGCATCTGAGGTTAAACATGACATTTTTGGGCATAACAAAGGACATGGCCTCGGACAAAAGTTCTTGGAGACACGAGTAGCATAGCTGACTAGGGGTGGGAATATGTAGGTAGCCAGGGCGGGAAAGGATTTTGAGAGGTAAAGGTTTTCTATAGACAACTTTATCATTTCTTTTCGCATACTTTGCACAAGTCCATGGTCTTAACGGAAACAATCACACTGCTCTTTAGGGGCAGAGGTAAGACTGCATACATCCCATCCTTCTCAGACCTCAGCCTCTAAAGTGACAGGTGGATATACTGTGTTTGTTTTTTTAATTGAAATGATTCAGTGATCAAATTTATGTCCTTTAAAATATAAACCAAAACACGATATGAAAATTTTGAAAGTTGGTTTTTTAAAATGAAAAATTTTGAAAGTTGGTTTTTTAAAATGAAAAGTTTTGAAAGTTGGTTTCTTAAAATTGAGTGAAGGGCAAAGTCAATTCACTTTTGAAATAATATCTATTTTTTATAATAGAAGAGTTTTTACTTTTTAGTGAGGCCATGTTTGGCAACAATAAAGCACACTTAGGGGCCGTTTACTAAACACTTATTGGGTAAGTGCTTATCAATATCATTTACCTTATTGATTGAGCATGTAAATGACTGAGAAGCTTACTCGGTAAGAGATAAGGCAAGGACCAAGAGTCTTACCCGGTAAGTGTGAGAAACGACTGGCAAGCACTTACCGGGTTTAAGATGCTTACCAACAATTCATTCTCATGGCCAATGATATTAGAGCATCTCCAACAGCTTCTCCAAAATAGAGAAAATGAAGATTTTAGGCATTTTTGTGCTCCAACAGATTCTCTAAATCTTTCTAAAAAATGGAGAAAGTAGGAGAGAGAGAGTGTAATTTTCTCCAAATATGGAGAACTCTCCAAAATCTCCAAAAATGATTACAAAGAGAGATAAATTGTTTTTTTATTATATTCTACCAATAAGATTTCTTCAAATGAGATATGTATGAGAGATAAATAATATTTTAATATTATAAGTAATGATTTCATATCCAAAATGGAGAATCTGTTGGAGATGGATGTAAATTTTTATGTAGATTTTGACTTTTAATTCAAATTTTGGAATTTTTTTGAAGATGCTGTTGGAGATGAATCTCTTGTCGTTAAGCGCTTACCGGTAAAGATTTTGGTAAACGGCTCCTTACTTTTTGAGCTTATTAGGTTTGGTAAGGTATAATATGCATTTAGAGCATCTCCAACAGCTTCTCCATTTTAGAGAAAATGAGGATTTTGGGTCTAAATTGTGCTCCAACAACTTCTCCAAAATAGAGAAAATAGGAAAGAGAAGGGTTTTTTTTATTCAAATATGGAGATTACCCAAAAAATGATTACCAAAATGTGAGGACCAATAGAAAAACTTTGAAAATAAATATGTAGAAAGAGAAATAATATTTTAACAAATGAATGAAATATTTTAATATGATATATATTGTTGGATTCTCCGAATCTGTTGGAGATAGATGTAATTTTTTTTGGAGATTTTGACTTTTGTTTTTTAGAGAAGCTGTTGGAGATGCCCTTGTAAACAAAAAAATTTCAAATTATGCAGTTTAAATTTACATAAATTAACGAAAAACTTATCTTTTAAATGATTTTATATTATCATTTTAACTTATTAACAAGTTTCTATCTACTATATTCACGATTTAAAAAAAGAAAAGAAAAACTAAAGCCAGAGTTGAATGGAAATATCAATTATCTTCAAAGTATGGAGATCTTTTAAAGTCTTTTTTGAATTAAATTATTCGTACATATATGGCCCACTACTCAGGGGTTGTCAGATGCATTAAATTCAAATAAGATACGGAGCATCTAACTTTCCACGGATTATCATGCAGAACTTAAATACTGTATTTATTTTTTATTTTTTTGTCTCAAAATTTCTTAAATACAATAATATGTTGTAGGATAAGTGTGCCATCGTCTAAAGGATGTGACGATAGAGATAGAGATATAGATACTGATAAACATATTAGAGATAAATTAGAACTGATATCTATTATAGCTATCTACTTGTAACTCATCCCTATTTAAAGGGCTTATGATTAATGAGAAATATAGACTTCTTCTCTCTGTCTTATTGTTATTTTCTTCATATTGTTGTTTCATTTGTTTTCCCTCACGTTATCAGCACGTAAAGCTCAAAAATAATCGTTACCGTTGAAATTAGGTGGTCACATAAACACTTAGATGGAACCCACGTCTAACTTATTGTTCTGAAATAAATATTTAATTTGTTTCTATATTAATTAGTTACAATATTGACTTGTTTAAAGGTTGATTTAATTATGCTAATACTATTTGCTTATTTGGATCACATCTTTGATTTCGATCACTTAAATTTATTAATATATTGTTGTGAGATATGATAATATTTATCGCTTTAAACTATTATTATTATTATTATTATTAATGTTTATCAAATTAGATTATAATCTTCATATATTTAGATGGTTAACTTAAATGTTTATCTTAATATTCGTATGTTTAGATGTATATCCAATTAGTTTACAATATTATTTATTTATGTTAATATTCAAATGTTTATCCTAAATAATAATTGTTATAATTCAAATGTTTATCCTGGTTATGAGTTCCTACTTATTAACCTCAATCTTAAAAATTATCTTTGGAATTCACAATTCCAACCCCCATAACTTTTGTTATTTTGCCAAAAGGTCCAAAAATAGCATGAAAATGTTAAATTCAAACATTTATCTTGAGTTTCTACTCATAATTTTAGACTATATAATTAATCTTTGGAAGTTACACTTCCAACCCCATATATTTTGGTTTTTACCAAAAGCTCCAAAAATACTATTAAGGTATTAAAATATTAAAATTGGCTTCATATGCCAAAATCATAGTCATTTTGGCATCTTTCCAAATGCTCTATAATAAATGTTATATTTAAATTAATTAAATCACAAGATATCGACTGGATTTTGTCAAACCGGTGTAAACAATCTTAAGGTTTGTAGGGACTTAAGAAATCCATGTGATTCCCCTACTATCTAGAAATCCAATAGATTGAGTGGTTTCTTTTTCGCAAATTGAAATATTGATGAAGTATTATCAATAAAATTAAAGCATACAAAAATCCAATATTGTTATGATAATGAAATTTCATAACCATAATCCATTTTCTTACAAAAAAGAAAATCATATATTATCCTTTATATATGTAAATGGTTGAAACAACGCATCCCAAAATCAACGTCGTAAACTCAAAAGAATCTGAGTATCATAAATGTGTATATAAACCTCCTTTTGAAAAGGTACAAGAAAATACCTAAAGTCCATCAACTCTTCATTAACTCTAAAACCAACCTCTTGAAAAGGTACAAACAAATACCCTCATGTTTTGAGACGACATATAAATCCCAAGTTTTATAGGATACCTTTACTAGAAACCCCCAAAGAAATGTGGGATGTTCCGAAAGGGATATTCGGGAGTACTTATGAATATGTACTTCCCGAACTAATCGTACAGTGGAATGAAACCCACTCACTCGATTACAAAAAGGTAACTGATTTCAGCAAAGAAATGTTATATCCAAAACGCGTCTCAATCTCTGTGGCAAGCAACTCACAGAAAATGACATGATTTCTAATATTATTTCCACCTTTCATATAGAAGTAAATATTAATGAACTAATATAAGTTGAAATGTAACCTTTAGACAAACTCATCAACCTACTGCAAGTGGTTGAGAGACATAACAAGGTTCTTTCGAATAACACCACATATGTTGGGATAAAGAAAATTCCCGATATCAATAATGAAAGTGTTAGAGGTGGAAACAACTCCAAAGGATTGTGAGTTAAAAACAATTTCACACATGTGACATTTCTGCACCATGTGGACGAGACCCTAGAAAAGGTCAGGGTCTTGGTAAGAGTCGAGAATGATTTTTCAACATCTGGAGTAGAGATATAACAACTGTCCCAGGTGATAATGGACAGTCAAATAAAAAATGCACTAAAGAGTGTTTCTTTCGAAAAGGGAACAAATTGAAAATGAAATATATTATATCTAAGATTAATTGAATATAATTACATTTGAATGTGTTTTAATTATCAAATTAATTGATTCTGCAAAATATACACTCGAGTTTATAACCATTATACATGTAAAGAAATACATCAAAAACAAAACAAAACTCTCAATGTTCTTCGTTCCGTGTAGGAATGTATCGAGGAGAACTTGATTGTTTTTATGACATCTCATACAAGAAATAGATTATTATTCATTGAATTAATAAATTTCCTCCAACCAAATACTTAGACGATGGACTGTCATTTTCTTGTTGGTACAAGATTAATAGGAACCTTGTAAAGATATTTCTCTCAAATGGAAATTAGCATATATACATAAGTTTTAATGAATATGAAAGGAAACATATATCATGGAAACTAATGTGTCAAACTAGAAGATTATTGGGTCATCGAAACATTTTTTGTCACCAATAAAGAACTTTGGGGGGAATGACACATATATGTTTCGACATGACCAAGTGGGACACCATGGTTATGACATAGTGATCCGTGTATTGCAAAATACACATAGACAGATTCTCTTTCGAGTGAAAGGCAAATTGCAACCGTTGACTTCTGCAGCATAAGAAGCAACATCGCCATCATAATACGCCCTCTCGAATACCTAAACTTTTGTATTCCCTGATCCTTAGCCAAGAAAGGAATGAGACCATCCTAAAGCTAAGGACATAATACAAATATATTTCATTGTTACAACGAATACAAGGTGATATTTATAGACATAAACATCCAGAATGCGGACCATTAAAGTACTTTATGGTTCTGGTTTCGACACGATGAACGCATGTCGTATTATTGTCCACATGAAATACTGCACTCCTAGCACTAGTTTTACGTTTAAGGCTCACCACCATGATTATTTCATCAAGTCTACATGACTTGTAATGCTGGAGAATTTACATCATAAGGATTTGATGTTAATTGCATATGTATTAGGATCAGTGTAGAGTTTCCTATACCCCATGTGTATATCTAAAATGGTCTCATAAAGTTGTTATCAAAAGAATATGATGACATCTAGGGTATTAGTAATGCGCACCAATTTACCCACATCTATCTGGGGTTATGCAATTATTATATGCAGTTTTTTTTCGTTTTTAGACCCACTACTTGCTAACCAACCTCATGCGTACCAGTTGGTAACTGGATATAAGCCTGATGGTTTACATTTACGCATATTTGGTTCTATAGTATATGTGCCAATTGTGCCCCCACAGCGCATCGAAATGGGTCCGTAAAGACGACTTGGTATATGTTGGATATGAATCCCCAACAATTATCCGCTAGTTAGAATATTTGACTAGTGATCTCTTTACCGCGAGATTTGCGGGTTGTCACTTTCATGAGACAGTCTTCCCGTCGTTATGGGGAGATAGGAAAAAGGATTTTCCATGGGAACGACAGGAAGTGTCATTGAATATTCCCACTCTATCTCATTTTGATCCCTAAAACTTCACAACGTAATGTTGAAGTCAAACGAATCAGACTCGATACCTGATACGTTTAATGTTATTCTGAAAGTGACAATATCACATATACGAGCTGCAAATATACTCGCAAGGTTATAAAGTCCCCAACAGGGGCACAACGCCATTGGAAAGTGCGTTGCAATCACATATAGTGGATGTGTGGTTGAGGTCGTAGCTACCAAATGGAAGTGGTGGAAGCTACTTGGTTCGATGGATACTATTCTAAAGGAAGAGAATAGTTAGGCACATCCATTTATCATCAATACACAAAACTCTCATGAAATTGTCTCTAATTATAATTATGTCCATGAATCATCACTGGAGGACGCTCCGAAGTTAATATTGATTCTAGAGATGAATATTAATCTCAAATGAGCTATGAGAGTACATATGCGTCGATGGACAGATCATATATAATCAATGATGATTTATTCGCATATACGATGACTCATAAGATGATCGAGCACGACGACATCGAACCAGGCTCAGTTGAATAATATCAACAAAGAGCATATTGGCTTAAATGTAAAGAAACAATCCAGAAAGAATTATATTCTCTGATAAAGGGTCGGGTATTTGGTCAGGTAGTGCTAACCTACCAAGTGTAAAGCTCGTAGGACATAACTGAGTCTTTGTCAGAAAGCGTAACGAGAATAATGAAGTCCTAATATGTAAGACTCTCATTTGGCGCAAGGTTTCTCACAACGCCCTGGATTGACCACGAGGAGACTTACTCTCTCATGATGGATGTTATGACATCCGAATAATTTGTTAGCCCAGTAATTTCCGAAGGACTGGAAATGCAACTCATGAATGTGGTTACCACATATCTCTACGGGGATCTAGATTTAGAGTTATATAAAAGTGCTTGATGATATTTCATTACCAAAATCAAGTAACTCTAAACCACGAAATGCGTTTGCAATAAAATTGAAACGTCCACTTTATAGATTAAAGCAATCTAAGCGGATGTGGTATACCCGCCTAATGGAATACTTGATTGGGAAATGATATATAAGAACGATGCACTGTTCTCTTGCGTATTTATTATGGAAAACAAGTTCCAGATTTTCAAAGTAGCTCTATATGTCAATGTTATGAACATAATAGGCACTCTTGATGAAATGAGAGGAACCACAAGCTACTTGAAATCTGATTTTGAGAGGAAATATCTTGGGAAAACTTGGTTTTGTCTAGATATTTGAGCTAGGACACCGAGTTTGTGAAATATTAATTCACCGATCGCATATGTCCAAAAAATAATCAGGCAATTTAATATGGACAAAGTGCATCCGGTTAGCACTCCCATGATCGGTCGAAGTGTCGAATATAAGGAAATATCCATTTCGTCTAAAGGATGATGACGAAAAATGCTGGGAGTTAGAATTCCCTATCTAAGTACAATATGTGCATTATCGTACTTAGCATAATACAATTGACCATATATTATATTTCTCAATGAACTTGTTAGCTAGATTTAGCTCAGCGCTAACGCAAAGTCATTGGAATGATATCAGATTAATCTTTTGGAACCATTGACATTGGCTTATACTTTCCCTATAGAAAGAAAAATGGGATTGATAATGGAACTTCAATACCTACTTAGAATATAAGCAGCAAAAGTACTAGCTCTTATAGAAAAACACCAAACAATGTCTTGGTATGTGTTTGTTGATATTAGGTATATGTCTGACCCATACAAAGGTTGTTCCCAAACTGGATAAACAATTACCACAAGGAACACATCGATTGCTTGGAAGTAAACTAAGCAAACCCTTGTAACTACCTCCTTGAACTAATCCAATAATATTACTCTCCATGAAATAATTAAAGAATGTATATGATTAAGGACTATCATTACATATATTAGAGGAGCTAGTAATTTTGGGTTCAACCAGTATCCTACTTGCATATATGGAAATGATGCATCATATATTGAAGAAATGAACATAAGATATATCAGGGGTAATAACACAAAGCATATTATGCTTAAGTTTCTATACAATCAACAATAAAAGACTCTCCTGTAGATTCAAGTGAATCAAGTAAGGTGTCAAAAGAATGTACCATATTTTACCAAGTCATTACCTAAAACCATATATTGGGAAACGTGTAGAAAGTAAATGGAAATGTTTTCCAAACTCCCTTGATTAATGCACGAATCAGGGGGAGTAGTAGACAAAAGGGGGAGTCTACTATATTTGTGATATTGGTATGTTGTGCTCTTTCCTTCAACCAAGGTTTTATTTTTCCCATTGGGTTTTGTTCCTTGGTATAAGGTTTTAGTGAGGCAACTGTTTATATACCATCATGCTTTCCTAAATCTCAAGATTAAAGTATGAATCTAAGAGAAAACTAGACTGAAGGATAAGTCTATGTATTGCAAAGAAGCTGGTGCGTTGTACTCTTTCTTTCGTCATATTTTTATTTTTTCCCACTGGGTTTTATTTTGGCGTAAGGTTTTAACGAGGCAACAACTGTGCACCACCACTCCTTTAACTCGGCACAAGGGGGAGTGTTGTAGGATAAATGTGTCATCGTCTAAAGGATGTGACGATAGAGATAGAGATATAGATACTGATAAACATATTAGAGATAAATTAGAACTGATATCTATTATAGCTATCTACTTGTAACTCATCCATATTTAAAGGGCTTATGATTAATGAGAAATATAGATTTCTTCTCTCTGTCTTATTGTTATTCTCTCCATATTGTTGTTTCATTTGTTTTTCATTTAACATAATACAAGTTTTTTAAAATAGAGAATTAATTTTAGAATTTCAAAAATTGTATCTAATTCAAACAGATTCTCAATTATTTATTGTAATTATTTAAATAAGGATAAGATTAGTAGAGAACCTTGAAAGAAAAAAGAGTTAAAAAATCCATCCAAATCGTTAGATTGAGATGATCTAACAATATGGTTAAAAAAATGGTTAAAATTAGGCATGAAAATGGGGCGGGGATGGGGCGGGGACCTCAATCCCCATCCCCGATCCTCATCTTTGTCCCCGTCGGGAAATATGATCACATCCTCATCCCCATCCCCAACGGGGAACGGGGATCCCCAACGGGGAAATGGGGATTTTTTTTCCCGTTTATAGAAACTATTTTAAATCAAATATGTGAGACACAACACATCTTTAAATTTCCAATAAACCTAAAATCAAAAGGAATTTAATTTTATACAAACAATCACATCATATGATACTTAATTAGCTAAAACCAATATAAATCCAGTTTAAAAAAAAAACTTAACGTCACACATCCAAAACATATCGAGTAATATCCAAAACACATCGACTAATTGTATTTTGACTTGACATCCAAAAGATTACATACTAATATCCACAAAATGACAATTTTAGATTCTAAACCTAGTTAGAAAATACAAAATTATGAATTACCGATTAATTGAAATAAATAATATATTTAATTTATTAATTAATATATAACGGGTTCGGGGAAGGGCGGGGCGGGGAGTACGATACTCGTCCCCGTACCCATCCCAGTTTGAGACAAACGGGGATCCCCGTCCCCATCCCCGGCTTAGCGGGGAATCCTCGTCCCCGATCGGGGCGGGTGAACCGGGTTCCCCAACGGGGCGGGAGCCATTTCCATGCCTAGTTAGAATCACTTAAAAAATAAAATAAAAATATTAGCCACCATTTTTTAAATCGAAAATTGAGGAAATATACTAAAAATTGAAGAAAACAAATTACACCAAAAAACAATCACTTTGTATTTTATAATTTGATATTCATTTTGATATATTTTTTATTCGTTTTTTTGGTGGTTTTCCGATTCGTTTTTTAAAGGTTCTGCCTTGATCTTTTCCCTATTGAAATATTTCATATATTTAATAAAATATTATTTATCTTTTCTAAATATTTCAATTCAAAGTTTCTTATTGGTTGAATATAGTTAGAATCATTTTTGGAGAGATCTTCAAATTTAGAGAAATTTACACTCTCTCTTACTTTCTCCATTTGAATAATCTATTAAAACAAAAAATTGTTTAAAATCTCAATTTTCTCAATTTTAAAGAAGCCGTTAAATATGTTTAATTTACTACAGACATGTGGATTATAATTAAATACTTGATATATATATATATATATATATATAAATGAAATTAATAAACTTTTAGATAAACACAAAGTATTTATATGAGTTCTAGTGAGAATGAAAGTTATGGTAAGAAGGGTGAGAAGGGATCTCCACATTTGGATCAATCGTAATTGAAAATCAACACTAATGCGGTGCATCAAAATTCACCATATCAATACCCGTGATAAGCACAATTCATGGGTGGGTGAGATTAAAAGTGATTAAGGGTCCAGATTCTTTCTTATACTTCTCACTTTAACTCCTATTAATAGTGATACATGGAAAGGTCTGAAAAAAAGGAAGTCTTGCACATACCAAATTGGTGGGTGTTAGAAGGGTGCAGTAGTAATATGTATCTTGTGCTTTGATACTTGTAAATTAAGAGATTTTTAAAATCTTGCATAAAATGATGATATCTTGTGGCTAATAATTTGTATTTAAGAGTTTTTTATCCGTGGTTTATAGTATAGAAGAAGATAGATAAAAGTATAGATATAGATATAGATATAGATGATGTGAGTGAGGAGCACGTGAATGTATGGCTGGGAGCACGGAAGCATCGGTGCCTTGAGAACATCGTCCAAAGGGGCCAGGAAAATTGTATATATATTTGATCAATTTTGTCATCAAAGTTAAGCAAAAAAAACACACAAAGACTCAATTGAAAGCGACTCTTGGTCTTTCTGTTTTCCATATTTCTAGAAAATAAAGGTGATCGATCCATCTACATTTAATTTACACCCACAAAACAAATAATTATACACACCTAATGGTCAGCAGATCGGAGTCGATGATAATTCACTGAATTTCTGTTTCTGAATCCACTTCTGCTCCGATCAAGTGTTCACCGGAGGTGTGTTCTCTGACTTCTCTTATTACCCCCTTTTTTGTATTTCTTTCATTTTTTGGCCACAATTTTTGTTAGTTTTTGGAATTTAAGGTATGATTTATGTTTTAGTTTATTTGGGGGGTATTTATTATATCTTCAATTTGTGTTCTGGTTTCCTTGTTACGATTCGTTTCTTTTTCATCGAAAAGCTTAATGGTTTTTAATGGAAACCACGAAGTTGAAGAGGAAGAAATGCTCGTATTCTTGTTCAATTGTTTGCTTTAGCTCATGAATTTTAGAGATTGTCCAAGAGCTATGCTATAATTTTTCTATAATAGAGTAGAAAAAGTAAAATCTCTAAGAAAAATTATATCAATCTCCTATGACTACTCTATTTTAACAATCTGATATTAACTTTATTAATAAAATAGTCAATACATTTTTCTCTCTCCAACAAATAAAATTTAAAATTGAAAAAATATTATATTATTTCTCTCTCTTCTCTAAAGTTTTAGAGTTTTTTTCGATCTCTCTTCTCATTTTTCTATTTTAGCATACAAGATAGTCCTGCATTGGCTAGACTTGAAAACTGTCTTCGATATATGTTGAACCTTCCCTGCTCGAGGGCACTTTTGAAGGGTAATATGGGGTTTTATATATTCTTACATGGTATAAGGTCTACCATTTTAGGGACACTTTGGGGCAATCTGTATTTGTGTAGCTCCCTCACCCGTCTATCCCTTTTCGACACTCTCGGACGATATGTAGCCTCTGTTGGAAGGGCGTGTTAGAATTCCACGTAATATGGGGTTCCATGTGCCTTTGGCGTGTAGCTGAATTTTTTTTTAACTGTGGGTTTTCAGGCCATCTTACGCGTGTAGCTGAGTTGGTAAAGGTGTAGAGAGGGACTTTGCTCAAATACACATGTTCAAGTTCGAATCATGTGGGAGATGGACTTGAATCCCTCTGCTAGCCTCAAAGCCAGCCCTGAAATGCCATGTGATTCCTAGGGGGTGGGTTCCGTGTGGGACCAGTCGGGGTTGCGCGGGTAATCAACTTTAGCTCAAATATGGGGTTCCATGTATTCTCACATATATCTGAGCCAACGTCTACCACTCTAGGCACTGACACTTCGGGGCAATCTGTACTCGTGTAACCCCTCCCCCGTTTATTCCTCTGTCGATACTCTAGGACAATCTGTAACGCCTCCGTCGGATGGCGCGTGTTAGTGTTCCCACGTCGGCTAGACTTAAAATTATTCTTCTCGATATATGTTAGAATCTCCCTTTTCTTCTTAACGACTCTTTTGGAGAGTAATATGGGGTTCCACATATTCTCGAAGTACTTGACATTTTTCGCCTTTTCAGATGATCTGAACTATTTCAATGATAGTGACACCAATTGGAAACATGGATACATTAAGTAGTGATCTATTCTACGATATACTGAGACGTCTAGATGGTGCTACGCTAGCTAGCGCAGCGTGTGCTTGTGCGACATTCAGTGCCATCTCGAAAGAAGAAAGATTATGGGAAGACGTATGTTCTTCGATGTGGCCTTCAACGAAGCAGGAAGATGTCAAAAGTTTAATATCGTCAATCGGAGGGTTTAAAAAGTTCTATGCGGATTGTTTCCCTCTTATCGTAAACAAAGATGTTCCAGAGTTTAGATGGCGAGATTATCCTGAAGAATGGACGGAAGCTGAATATTACGGTGATGATGATGAGTTGGAAAACGTTTCACCATCCGATTTTGTGTCGATTGTGGATATCAGATATAAGGAAAAGACTATTTGCTCGAAGGTCGTTTGGGGGATACCGAATGCAAGTGTTTACGATGGTTGGTTTTCTGATTGCCCTTTCAGAATCGATCTTTTCGCCTATTCAGCTCGAGATGATGATGATCATGCAGGTATCATCTTCTTCCATTTCTCTTTCACTCTTCCATGATCAAATGTTTTTTTTTTGTTGGAATCGGGTGATCCTAGGCTTTGTCCAGACTAATCCCATGGCAAGCTGCGATTGTTGGCATTTATTTAAAAAAACGTGTAATAATCACACATTCCTAAAAGTATCCTTTTTCATTATGGACATTTATTTTAGGATTTTAGGACGAGAGGAGCGTATAAAAGTTATTATAGTTAAAAGAATCATATAAATTAAAAATTAGAGAGCTAGGGAGAAGGGATTGTAGCCGGAATCGGAACTTGCCAAATCAGCTAAAAGCGTAAAAGTCTAAGGGGGTATTTAGTTAGAGGGATTAAGGGGGTGTTTGAGATTGCTTATTTGAGGTGCTTTTTAGCTTATTGCGGTGTGACACCTGAGATAAGCACTTTTTAGTATTTGGATGGAGAAAAAATCAAAGTGCTTATAGTGGTGCCAAACTAGAGATAAACACTTTTTCATAAGTCATTTTGTTCTAACTTATCAACTTATGTGAAAAGTGCTTATGACTTTTTTGGTTATTTTATATGTACAAACAATCCCAAACACCTTTAAATAACAACTTATTAGCTTATTACGTTTTGGTACCACAATAAGCTAATCCAAACACTTTTTAGAAAACTCCGGTTTGACACCGCATAAGTTGATAAACACTTTTCAAAATAAGCATAAGTTGTTTTAAATAAGCAATCCCAAACACCCCCTAGACAGTAATCGATGAGAATGATAATAAAAGAAACTGTTTGGTTTTGTATAATATGCTGGGCTCATCCTCACAGAAGCCCAAATTTTCATTCTTATTTTCGTTATCCGGCCCGAACCAAACAACCCCTAAGGCATTATAATCGGGTTAGAACATGTATAATTTGACCCCATAATTTCTCGGCCCTGTTCCACGTCAATATTGTGTTTCTTGATATGTCGAACGATCGCTAGCTAACATTCTATCAAATCGTGTAGTAGGCGAAGTTACTCTTTCGGTTTCCGACGGTCTACCGCCCGTAACCTCCATCGAAAAAGAGAGAAAAGACGGGAAGCTATGGCACGAGCTTCGCGACGGGATCCGGCTGAGTTGGATACTCGTGAATCCGAAATCCAAACAATCCGCAAATCTATCAAGCTGGTGCGCGCTCGACGGCCAACGACACTGGCCGACGAACCAAGACTTCATGCTCCACTTCGGAACCGTCATCCCTGCCAAGGACGTCCTCCCTTGTCGGGTGGCAAAATGCGTCATCGGGATGAAGTTCCGAGCGAGCCACGTCGAGGGTAGCGGGACCCGCACTCGGGTCGAGTTGACGGAGGTTTGTCTGCAGTTGGGAGACATGGAAGGTGGGCATGTGAATGGAAGGAAGAGCTTGATGGTGCTTAAAGAAGCATTGAGGTGTGATCGTAGCAAGAACTATGGTTTGGTGGTGGAGTCGTGTGAGTTGTATTCGAGAGTGCAAAGTGAGATTAAAGAAGAAAAGATTCGATACGAAAATAGGTTGGATAGAATGTTGATTTTGGGTGGTATCACGGTTTTTGTGTTGTTATGTTGTTATTTTTTGTAAAATGAAATAAGGGGCAGGTTAAATGTACATTTAGGGACCGTTTTTTAAATTCTTATGGGGTAAGCGTTTACTGGCAAGAGATTCACTTTCATTTTCATTATCGTATAACATCATTGACCATGAAAATAGATTGTTGGTAAGCATTTTAGAAGGTAAATGCTTATCGGGTAAGAGTCGTTTCCCACACTTACTAAGGGGCCGTTTACCCAAATACTTACTCGGTAAGTGCTTACCAAGTCACGTTACTTTATCGATGAACATGGCAAGGACTATGAATAGAGCCGTAAACGAACCGAACGAACATGAATGGAGGCTTGTTCGTGTTCGTTCGTTTAACTTAACCGAACAAACAAACGGTAAACGAACGAATTTTTTTTTGTTCATGTTCATTCATTAAGAAAATATGTTTGTTCGTATTCGTTTATGTTCGTTCATTAAGAGCTAAACGAATGAACAAAAATGAACATAAACGAACGAACACAAATGAATAAAAAAACAACCACCGTTACTCATCATTTCGTTCGTAAAAAATACCATAACAAAATGAAAAACTGAAAAACTTAGGAGGTATAAAAAATAATTTTATAAAATCAATTTAATTAATGTTTTTACACATTAATGTCATAATATATGTAAATATATTTATATATATAAACAAACATAAACGAACGACATTTAACGAACATAAATGAACGAACGTTCACGAACGTAAATAAACGAACGTTCACGAACGTAAATGAACGAACGAGATCATTGTTCATGTTCGTTCATTTAACTAAACGAACAAAAAAATGTGTTCATGTTCGTTTATTTATTAAATAAACGAACATAAATGAACTTCCTGCCGAACGGTTCGCTGAATGTTCAGTTCGTTTACAGCCCTAACTATAAATCTTACCCGGTAAGAACAATGGCAAGGTCCAAGAGTCTTACCCGGTAAGTGATGGTTACGACTCTTACCCGGTTAGCGCTTACCGGATTAATTATTGCATACGATGCCGTTTTTCATGGACTAAAATCTTAACGGGTAAGGTAAGTGATGTTGAATTTACCGGTAAGTGCTTACTGGGTAAGTGATTGGGTAAATGGCCCCTAAGATTCTCGATTCTTCCCTTATCTCTTACCGGGTAAGCTTCTCAATCCTCACCGTGCTCAATCAATAATAAGGTAAATGATATTGGTAAGTGCTTATCCGGTAAACGTTTAGTAAATATACCCTTAGGTTACCAGGTAAGTGTTTACCGACTCACTCCATCTTATCGGATGAACATGACAATGATTGAGAATCTTACCGGTAAGAGGTAAGAGCGATGACAAGAACCGAGAGTTTTATCCGGTAAGTGAGAATGATGACTTGGGCAAAAATGTTGTATATGATGTTGTTTTAATGGACTAAAATTTTACTTGATAAGTTAAGTAAATGTGTTAACTATCATCGGTAAACGCTTGGTAAATTTGGTTTGCAAGATTTTTGGTGGAATCTGAAATAAGATTCCATTCTAATCTCACCATTGGTTTAAAGTAAATTATGGAATTGAAATCTCGAGATTTCAATGAAATTCGTCAAACATTGGATTTACAAATTCTATAGAGATAGTTGGTATTTTACGAGATTTTCATGGGATTTGTTTGTAATAATATTTTGAAATAATATTTATTTTAATTATCTATACTATATTATAGAGTACGAATAAAAAACTTTTAAATACAAATTATTAGGCACAAGGTACCATCATTTTATGCAAAATTTTAAAAATCTCTTAATTACAAGCATTAAAGCATAAGATACATATTACTATTGCAGACTTCTAACATCCACCAATTTGGAATTTGGTATGTGTAGGGTCTTCCTTTTATGCAGACATTTCCATGTATAACTATTAATTAATATATTATATTATCATAATTTTGTTTTAATGATATTATTAAATATGTAATTGGTTATTTTTTCTAGATGTCATTAAAATATATAAGATAATCATTGAATTCTAACAAAATACTTAATTTTTTTTATATAAAAACATTATATTATTAAGCCTAAATTAAACAAATTTATAAAAAAAACATTATCACTTTTTCAAAACCATCCAAAATCGTACTGTAAATCGACAAAAAAAAACAAAAAAAAAATGAAACATTAAAATCATGATGTATCTCGCTGCATTGCGCGATTACGCTTCTAGTAATCAATTAATGATAATATTTTTTTTTATCTAAGAGGTATTGAAATTCAATGTTTAAGATAGGTAAATAATCGTTTATAAAATGTTTTAATGATATACCTTTTCCGTCCCAAAATAGATGTCCACAATGAAAAAGACACACAGTTTTAGAAGTGTGTAATTATTACACTTTTTGATAAACCAAAGTACAATCTTACCGTTAATTATAGAGAGATTTTCTCCATCACATAATTAAGGGTGTAATGGGAAAGTGTAAATTTACTTTTGAAAATAGACACTTATGTTGGAACAAACAAAAAATAGTAATGTAGACATTTATTTTGGGACGGAGAGAGTAGTTAATACTATAATTACTAAAATAGAGTAGTTGTTGAAGTTGTATGTATTTTTTTATATAAATTTTGGATTTTAAAAGAATTATAGCATAGTAAGAGGATCTCCAGCATCTATGCTATAATTTTGCTAATATAAAGTATAAAAAGTTGAAATCTAAAAAAAATAAAAAATTACAACCAACTCCAAGAGCTACTCTATTTTAGCAATTCTATCATTAATTATATTAATAAAATATTATTTTTTTCTCCTAAATATACAACTTCAATATCTTCTATTAGTGGAAAAGAATTAAATATTATCTCTCTCTTCAACATGGGGTTTTAGACATTTCTCCAAATTTGGAGATTTTTACCTTCTATCTTCTCTTTTCTCTATTTTAGCCTATGAAATAGCATAACTGTTGGAGCATAGCTGTCGGAGATGCTCTAATGGAACCGGGCCTTTTTTTTACTTGTTGGATCGGATCCGATAATAGTGGTAACCTACCGGGTCGGATTCATCTGTTTATATTTTATACTCGGGTCGTACAAAGAAAGGGATTAACGCGGGAAAAGGCCATCCCTTTGGAAATAAATACCAGTGAACGCACCCAAACCTATCTTCATTCACTTTCACTTTCACTTGATTTGATTATTGCGTTGTTTAATTTCGGATCCTGTCTCCGGTGATGCAAACAATCAAGTGCTATGCTACCGATTTACGGCTGTCAACTTGATTCCTAATGTGAGTAATCGCAAATTTCTTTCAGTTTTCGCAAGACTGTTAGTTACTGATTCTAAATTGTTTATGTGAACTAGATGTTTTCTGAGATGAACAATGGATTATTAATTCATTTAAACAGTTCATGGAGATTAAGAAGTGTAAGGATTCGACCGAATCATGATAGTGTTGGCTTATTTCAATCTTATTTCATTTAGGTTAATAATATATTTTGGAATGCCTAATCCAATTTGGGTTTCTAGTTGTTTAATTTCAGATCCTGTCACCGGTGATGCAAATAGGAAAGTGATAGGATACAGATTTACGGTTGTGAACTTGATTCCTAATGTAAGTAAATGCAGATTTCTTTCAGTTTTCGCAAGACTAGTTACTGATTCTAAACGATACATGTGAAGTAGATGTTTTCTGAGATGAACATTGAATTGTTTATCCCTTTAAACAGTTCATGTAGATTAATACGTGTAAGGATTCAACCCAATAATGATAGTATTGGCTTTATTCCAATCTTATTTCATTTAGGTTAATACCATATTTTGGAATGCCCAATCCAATTCGAATTTCTAGTTGTTATAGCTTTTATTTACGTATATTCATGTATGATAAGACTTCATCAAAACAAAATCTGAACATATGTAAAAGAAAGTAACCAGGCATATACGGATAATGAAGAACAAATAAATTGAACGTTGAGTCAAGATTTTGATCTCTCCTCTTAAGACAAAATCGTCCCGTATTTGCCGACGGAATTAGATGACGATATGTCTCTAGGATACAACAACGTATGCGTACCTTCGATATTCGCGACACCCATATATGAAGTCTTTCGAACCCAGTGATGTGAAACACTCCTTTATTGTGAGGACACTTTTGTGTAGGATACTCAGGAGAATAGACAGACCAGATGTATCTTAAGGAGGGAAAACTTAGTACCAAAAAGAAGAAGAAAACTCTATTATAAATAGGTATCTATGGATAAAGATATTTTTGGAGTTCCACAAAAACTGTCAACCAAAATTGAAAAACCAAAAAAATGATATTTTCATTTAAATTAAAAAAATATCCTACACTTGTTTGTTTGTCTCACTTTTTACGCCGGTGATAATTATTATTCAATATCATCTTACTAGCAAGTAACAATGTTGATCATAATAATAAAAAATCACAGATAATAATTGTATGCTTGTACTAACCTTTTCACATTTTTCTGACATGTTGTTTCTAGTCTTTCAAGCTTCCCTTTCACAACAAAAGGGAAAGCTAATATGTTGAATGATGCAAATATGCAATTTGTTCACCGTTCTTTCAGATTATCTCTAACAACCAGCCTCCATGTAATAGGAGATAATACTCCTATGAAGATTTATTTGGTGGCTGTAACTAGAAACCAACATTGGTTTTATAACTAGCGACATTTCTTTCCTTGCCACACCTAGCCCCTCCCATAAAGGCAAGTATACAAATAACCAAATGTTTCCTTTCCATGAGGAAACTTCTTCAAGATCCAGTGTTTGCCTTGTGAAATCCGTTATGTATGTTCTTTGTTGGGTCAGATATAAGCTAAGTCTGGATAATGCTGCTGAAGATTTTACTACTGCTACTTGTAAGATTACTACTGCTAGTAGAATTACTACTGCTTGGAGAGTTAGTACTGCTTGAAGATTAATGCTGCTGGATGATTAATATTGCTTATGAAGATGATGTTGATAATGATGACTTGGAACGAAAGACTAGGAGCTGAAGATAATAATGAAGATAATCATGGAATGGATGCCGAAGATCAATATTCCTTTAGTAATTATCGTGTAATTAGTTCTGTATATATAGTCTAGTAGTTTTTGTTAGAAAAACAAGTTTTACAAGTTTTGCATATACGTTTAGAGAGAATTAACCTCAAGATTAGTTTTAATCCTTTCTTTAGAGAAGTATAGAACGTCTGTTGAGTCTAGTCTGTTCAACAGATTGAGGTTTTGTTTGTAATCATTAAGTTAATTCAATATAACTTGTGATTTGAGTTCATACACTGTTTGATTGATTTACTGTTAAAGTGTTATTCCGCGACTTCTTTAACATAGTTTCTGAGTGTTTAGTTTAAATTCTTGTTTAGAATTTCGATCCTGACAAGTGGTATCAGAGCTTAAGGAACTCAGAAATCAATAATCATCATGGACGGATCACATGACAGTGTTCTTGTTTCAAAGGTCCCCATGCTCAAACCCAATGAGTTTGACATGTGGAAAATCAGAATCAGACAGTACATTCTTCTCACAGACTACTCAATGTGGGACATCATTGAGAATGGTCCCTCCAATGAAGGAAAAATGGACGCAGATGGCAAGAGACTTCCACCAAAGACTGATGGAGAAAGAAAGATGAGGCAGACTGAGATGAAAGCCTTGAGCACTCTGCTCTTGGCAATTCCTAATGAATACCAACATCAGTTTTGCAACTGTTCTGATGCTCAAATCCTGTGGAATGCATTAGAGAAGAGATTTTAAGGTACTAAAAGCACTAAGAGAAATCAGAAAGCAATTCTCAAACAACAATATGAAAACTTTATGTCTACAAAGAATGAGTCTATGACTCAAACCTTTGATAGATTCAACAAGTTGATTGGAGAATTGGCCACTCTTGGTGTCAAGATGGACCAGGATGATGTCAACAGAAAGTTTCTAAGGTCTCTTGGTGAAGAATGGGTCATGTATACAGTATCATTCAGACAGAATGATAATATGGAGGATAAGGAACTTGATGATCTCTACAATGATCTCAGGGTGTTTGAAGCAGAAGTTGAATCTAAGAAGAAGCCATCTGGATACTCTCACAATGCTGCTCTCTTATCATCTACTACTGATTCTTCTGCTAATACAGAATCAGTTAGTGCTACATATGGCTCAAAACAGGATGGACCTAATGATTCTGTTTTGGAAGCATTCCTTGCTAGTCATGCTAAATCTGCTCTTATCAATGATGATCTGGAGCAGATCAATGTTGGTGACCTTGAAAAGATGGATATCAAGTGGCAAATGGCAATGCTCACCATGAGAGTCAAAAGATTCATCAAAAGAAATGGCAGAAACAACTTTGCCATGAGAAGAGAAGATGGGGCTGGATTTGACAAATCCAAAGTAGAATACTACAAGTGTCATAAGCTGGGCACTTTGCAAGAGAATGCAGAGGAGGAATGTCTCAACAGCATGGAAACAACAATCAACAATCAAAGTCCACTAACTATAACAGGAATCCATCTCAAGCACTTGTCTCACAAGATGGAATGGGATTTGATTGGAGTGATCAAGCAGAAGAGGCAATCCAGAATCAAACATTGATGGCTGAGGTTTCAGAGTCCTCAAGCACTGCAATCCCCACAGAGGTAAAATCTAACATTTGCTCTAAAGCATGTCTTGAAACTGTTAAAAAGTACAGGGATCACAATCAGAGCATGTGTGATGACCTTAAAAGGTTAGAGAAAGATAGAAGAGAGTATAGTTTGATCGTTGAGAATTTTGAAGAACAAATTAAGTCATACCAGGTCAATGAACTTCAACATTCATATGATCACAACTATTGGAAGTGGGAGAAGAAAGAGTTAGAGATTATGCTAGAAAAGTCTAGAGAGGAATGTGAGAAAATTAGGAGTGAATTTGAGAAGGCCAAACTAGACATTGAGAAATATTCCAATGCTTCTAAAGCAATGGACTCTTTACTCAAAACTCAAGTTCATGACAAATTGAGAAGAGGAATAGGCTACAACAACACCCCTCCACCTTACAATAATAACTACATTCCACCCACCTTAGACCTCTTAGAAAGACAGAATAAGAAGGAATTACCTGAAGGAGCCACTGAAGTAGATCCACTAGATACAGTAGTGGTTGAGACAGAGTCTGAAGAAGAGAATACTGAGGGTAAGAATAAGGAAGACCATAAAGAAACTCCCTTAGAAAACCACATTCTTACAAATGAGAGGGGAGGTAAACCTTTTGTCAAGAGTGAGGAAGTGGAGATGTCCAGGACAGAGAAAGAGAATGGTAAGAGTGAGAAAGCTGAGACCTCTAGGAAAGGGAAGGAAAAGGTATAGGGAAATCATTATATGCAAACTACTGTTGTAAATCCCTGTACTTGTCAACAAAACAAGCCCCATCAACATGATAAAATAAGGGGAAATTAGAGAAACAGAAATAACCAGTGGGCTCAAAAACAGGGAATTGATCTAAGCAAAATCAATAGACCAAAGTCTTGTTTTATTTGTGGCAAATTGAATCATTTAGCCAAACACTGTTATTTCAATCCTATTAATCAAAGATTTACTTTTCAAAGACAAACACAAAATTCTTTTGGTTATAGGAAGAAATCAAAAAGGAACCACATGGCTGAGAATGGGAAAACAACACCTTTGAAATCTCATATTCAGAATAAGTTTGTTAAATCAAAAGAAAACACTCCAAGCAAATCAAGGAGTAACTCACAGAATAAGAAAGCAAACAACTTTGTCAAGAATTGGGTTCCAAAAGTCAAGAAACCTGTTAGTACTGCTACTTCAAATAGTACTGCTAACAGAAATAATACTGCTGATAGCAATACTGCTGCTAACCAAGTTAGTACTGCTAACAAGGATAGTGCTGCTACCAGTGTTAATACTGCTAAGCCTATAATTTTGACAAAGTATTCCAGCCATGAAATTCCTAACTCTGATCATCTCATCCAGACTAAGATTACTGATTATGAATATGTTGATGAGAAAGGGCAACCCAAGACCACTTTGGCTTGGGTTCCCTCTAAAAACTAACTGTTTTATCTTATGTGCAGGGCAACCAACAGCTCAAGAAGAAGAGCATTTGGCATGTAGATAGTGGTTGCTCTAGGCACATGACATGTAACATGGTATGCCTTCAAAACTTCAAAAAGTTTGATGGAGGACATGTTGCTTTTGGTGACAATCTAGCAGGAGGTAAGATCAGTGGAAAAGGTATGGTTTCAAAAGGTAGGATGTCTTTTGAAGATGTTTACTATGTTGAGCAATTGAGATACAACCTGTTAAGTGTATCACAGGTCTGTGACAAGAAACATAGTATATTATTTACTGAGACTGAATGTATTATCCTTGCTCCTGGATTCAAGGTAGTTGATGAAAATATGATACTACTTTGAACTCCTAGAAAGGATAATGTTTATTGTTTGGACTTAGAGAATGTTTCATCTGATTCATCATTAAACTGTCTGTTTTCAAAAGCTTCTTTAGATGAATCATCTATTTGGCACAGAAGGATGTGTCACATGAATTTTAAAACAATGAACATTCTTGTGAAAAACAACCTTGTAAGAGGTTTACCTCAAAAAGTGTTTTCATGTGATGATCATTGTGTTAATTGTCTTAAAGGCAAGCAGCACAAAACTTCTCATAAGTCCAAAGAAATAAATACAATCTCTTCACCTCTTCAATTATTGCATATGGATCTCTTTGGTCCTACTAATGTGATGAGTATTGGAAAGAAGTCCTATTGCTTAGTCATTGTTGATGATTTCTCTAGATTTACTTGGGTATATTTTCTGAGGACTAAGGATGAGACAAGTGGACTGATCAAATCCTTTGTCCTTATGATTGAAAACCAAACTAATTTAAGGGTTAAAGTCATCAGATCTGATAATGGAACAGAATTTAAAAACAATGACTTAAACAACTTTTGTGAGACTAAAGGTATTGAGAGACAATACAGTGCTCCTAGAACTCCTCAACAAAATGGTGTTGCTGAGAGGAGAAATAGGACACTGATTGAGGCTGCTAGATCTCTGTTGGCAGATTCAAAATTACCAATTACTTTTTGGGCAGAAGCAGTTAATACTGCTTGTTATGTCCAAAACAGAGTTCTAGTAGTCAAATCCCAAGGAAAAACACCTTATGAACTTTTTAACAAGAAGAAACCTTTTATTGGATTTTTCAAACCTTTTGGGTGTCCTTGCACAATTCTCAACACCAAATCTCACTTAGGCAAGTTTGAAAGCAAAGCTGAGGATGGATTTCTTGTTGGATACTCCTCTCAGAGTAAGGCATATAGAGTATTTGATAGTTCTTCAAGGATTATAGAGGAAAGTGACAATGTCAAAATTATGAAGAAGTATTTGCACCAGGGTATACACAAGAAGAAGGGATAGATTATGAAGAAGTATTTGCACCAGTAGCCAGAATTGAGGCAATTAGGCTATTTCTAGCCTATGCTTCTTTCATGCAGTTCAGAGTATTTCAGATGGATGTCAAGAGTGCATTTCTATATGGGAAAATTGATGAAGAAGTGTATGTTTGTCAGCCTCCAGGGTTTGAGAATCCCACCTTTCCTGATAAAGTATATAAACTAAAGAAGGCACTCTATGGGCTACATCAAGCACCAAGGGCATGGTATGACACTCTGTCTACCTATCTCTTGGAAAATGGTTTTGAAAGGGGAATAATTGACAAGACTCTGTTCATCAAAAGGAAGAAGAAGGACATCCTGCTTGTGCAAATCTATGTGGATGACATCTTCTTTGGATCCACAAAAGATTATATGTGCAAGGAGTTTGAGGAGCTGATGCACAAAAGATTCAAGATGAGCTCTACGGGTGAACTTAAATTCTTCCTTGGGCTACAGGTTAAACAGAAGAAAGATGGTATCTTCATCAGCCAATCCAAGTATGTGCAGGATATACTTACAAAGTTTGGATTTTCAGATTCAAAGCCTGCAAGCACACCTATGGAAACACACAAACAGATCACTGCAGATCTTGAGGGGGAGGATGTAGATGTTCATCATTATAGATCTATGATAGGCTCCCTCATGTATCTAAGAGCTTCAAGGCCAGATATTATGTTTGCTGTCTCTGTGTGTGCCAGATTTCAAGTAAGACCTAAACAATCTCATTTTCAAGCAGTCAAGAGGATCTTCAGATATCTCAAAGGACAACCTAGGTTGGGTCTTTGGTATCCTCATGACTCACCATTTGATCTACTTGCATATTCTGATAGTGATTTGGGTGGTGCAAACTTGGATAGAAAGTCTACATCAGGAGGATGTCAGTTTTTGGGTGCAAGACTAGTTTCTTGGCAGTGTAAAAAGCAAACCACAGTGTCCACCTCTACAACAGAAGCAGAGTATATAGCTGCTGCAAGCTACTGCTCACAGGTGCTATGGATTCAGAATCAGATGTTGGACTATGGTGTTACTTTTCTTCACACTCCAATCTTCATTGATAACAACAGTGCTATAAGCATTGTTAACAATCCAGTCAAGCACTCTAAAACCAAGCATATAGAAATCAGGTACCATTTTATTAGAGATTGCAATGAAAAGAAGTTAATTCAGGTTTTGAAAGTACACACAAGTAACCAATTTGCTGATCTATTCACCAAAGCTTTTGATGTGGGCAGATTCACATTCTTGGTCACAAGTGTAGGCATGATAAACACTGAATAAGCCTCTTTTGATTTTCTTTATGTACCATTTATGTATAGATTCCTTCCTGCTTATTTTCTCATAATGTATTGTGCATGGTTCTGCTAACTATGTATGTTTAAGTGTTTCAGATTACATTGCTGAATTGGATACTTAGTACTTCTAGTTCAGTTAATACTGCTCTCACTATTACTCTTTCTGACATTTCAAATATGGTTAAGTATGGTTACTACTGCTAGGTGGTTTATACTGCCAGTGCAAAGTTACTACTGCTTGCCTTATTTCTACTGCTAATCAGTGTTACTACTGCCAGTATGCGTTACTACTGCTGGTATGTGTTAATACTGCCAGTATGCGTTACTACTGCTAATATGAGTTAATACTGCGGGTATGTGTTAATGCTGCTAAGGTACTTAGTACTGCTTCTAACTGAAACCCTCCACCTATAAATACCCTCTCTGATCGCCAAAATCCAAACGGCTCTTTGAATTTCCTACGAGTGTTCTTTCTTTCTCTCTCTCTCTCGAATTCTTGCTTCCCAGTGCATAAACCCTAGTAGTGATTCAATCCAAGAATGATGGCAGGACTGGTGTTTGTTGATGATCACAATGAGTTGGCAATGCTACAGAAACCCAAGCAAGCAGAGGGTTTTCACCAGATTGTGGATTTCCTAAAATCCTCCCACATCGCCTACGCTTTAACTGTCAATCCCACAATCTATGTGGAACATCTGCGACAATTCTGGGCCAATGCTTCCATTCACACTGACGATGGCAATCAAGTCATCAAATCAAGGGTTTGTGATAAACCTCTAGCCATCACAGAAGGCTGTATTCGCATTCATCTACGACTAGATGATGCCTCAGGTATTACCTCTCTTTCCAAGGAAGATCTCTTCCAAGTACTTGGTCGAATGGGGTATGAAGGTCCAACTGAGGTCTATAAGTTTTTCAAAAACAGATTTTCACCTCAGTGGAGATTTTTGGTTCATACTCTGCAACATTGTATTTTCTAGAAAAACAACTGGATGGAGTGAGTTCAGCAGTACCTTAGCTTATGCTCTAGTCTGCTTAGCTACCTCTAGAAAGTTTAATTTTTCTCAAATGATTTTCAATGATTTAATGTCAAACCTGGATACCAAAACCAAAAGCTTTTATATGTATCCAAGGTTTGTGCAAGAAGTACTAAATAATTTATTGACGGATTTACCCTCTTTTAATGAGGTGTATGTACCAAAACCTCCCAAAGGGAAGGTATTCTCCAACATGAAAAGACCAAGTAAGGACTTTTCTGGACAAGAGACACCATTGTTCTCTACAATGATGGTTATGTCTCATTCCCATGGTGAGGCATCAGGGTCACAGCCCACATCTGACCACCCAACTGATGACCTACCCACACCATTCATTTCAATTGATACTCCTCAGATCCCTATTGTCAAGCCAAAATCCCCCATCACCAAAACATATATAAGGAAAAAGGTAAAGAAGGTTCCTTCCCTTCTTGTATCTTCACCCCCAAAGCCTACAAGTCCTCTGATGGAGCATTCTCCATCAGAGAATATCGACAGGGAAACCATAGGGGTGTTTCCCAACCCCAAGAAGGTGCTCTCTAAGGAGAAGGAAGAGAATGTGGGCAGTAAGGCTCACACTACTGATTCTGCACAAGGTGTGGATCAGGACAGTGTGAACATCTCTAAGACCTTCCCCACGACAACTTTAGATGAGAAATCATCTAAAGGTCCCAGGTGCCAAGAAACCACGGGGGTAGAAGGTGCTTCTGCTAGGCAGAAGGCCTCTACTAAAAGATCCAAGGATCCTTCAAGGGTGGTAAAAACACCTAAAGGAGGCGAGGACAGATATAACTATGAAGAATTGATGGATACTCTTGGTACAATAAGTCTGGAAGTTCACAATCAAGATTTGGAGATAAAAGAGATGAAAAAGGTGATCACTTCTCAACAAGTGCAGATTACCAAACTCAAAAAGATGGTCCTCAAATTGGAGCACAAAAAGAAGAAAACCCAATTTGTTCTGAAGAAGAGGAGCATTGATCATGATGCTTCCAAAAAGGGGGAGACTCAAGAGGATGAAAGTGAAAAGAAAAGCCCTGTTGGCATGGAATCTCAGTTTGAGGGGGAGATTGGTGCTGAAACAGAGAAAGAAGCAGAAACAGAAATAGCAACAGAAACAATGGAGGAAGCAGAAATTGAAAAGGAAGTAGAAACTGAAATTGCAGCAGAAACTGAACCAGCAGCAGTAACTACACCAGAAGCAGAAACTGCAAAAGCAGTAGAAATAGAGAAAGTTGCAGCAGAAACTGGTATGTCTGTAGAGGAAATAGAGATAGCAGAGACTCTATTGAAGGCAAAGACTGACACTCCCAAGGCTACTCAAAAGGCTAAGGGAGTGGTCATCAAAGAGGGAGGCACTGAGAAGAAAAGGAATGAGATAAGCATGACAGAGGCCAAGAAGAAAGGCAAAGAGAAAATGGTTGAGCCTGAGAGACCATTGAAGAAGAAGAAGCAAATTGAGTTGGATGGAGAACTGACAAAAGAGTTAAGTGCACAGCTTGAGAAGGAATCAGAAAAGGAAAAAGAAATTCAACAAGCTAAAGACAGACAAATTGCATTAGATTTGGCTACAAAGCTCAGTGAAGAATATCAGAAGAGTTTGAAGCTTGCTGAGATGAAAGTTACCATGAAAGCATCTAGGCAAAGGCAACCATCAAAGACAAGACAAATGAAGCCTTCAATGACATTTCAAGCAACACAAGAAAGAAGAAAAATGATAAACTTCTTAAAAGGGTCTGTTGGAGTCAAAGAAGGAATGTTTGCTAAGATGTCTTATGGCAGAATTGAAGACTTGTACAGAAAGGAGATGGCTAAACTTCAAGGAGATTTCAGTCAGAGGGTTGAGTTTGAAAGAAAAATGAAAGAGAGACATGATCTGAATATTCAACAACCCTTCCCTGACAGTGAAGAAGACACTCCTACAAAAGAAAGGGCAGAAGTCAAGAAAGAAGAAACACTAGCCTAGAAGATCAGAGCTGTTAAGAGAATGAAGTTTATTGCTTCAAAGAAACAGGCAAAGAGGCCAAGACTTGAAGAAGTTGAGAAAGAGAAGGATAGTGCAAGAACAGAAGCTGAAAGACCTACTGTTGCAGAACAGGTTGAAACTTCAGTTCAAAATCAAGAGCCAACAACTCAACAATCAGAACAAAGACAACCTGAGGAACAGTTTGAGTTGTACATGACAATAACAAATGAAGAACCTGTGAAAGCTGATCCCATCTCTGTGGAAGCTCCAGAGATTATCCATTGGGATACTCTAGTGGATAAAAGAACAAAGTATTTCAGAATAAAGAGAATGGGTGATCATTATGAAGTGTATGCTACATGGGGTAAAATAATCAGAAGCTGTAACAGGGTGGATTTGGAAGAAATGTTCAAGGTTGGTTTGAACTTGTATGGGGATTTACTGAAAGGAGCAGGGATGAACATTAAAAGGATGGCCATGGAGTACTTGTGCATGATGTTTGATCCTGAAAGAGTGCAGTATGTTATCAAAGACTTGCATCTTGAGAATGGATTTAAAAGAATAGATAACTGGATGCT
The DNA here is from genome assembly GCA_954870635.1 of Arctium minus. Taxonomy (NCBI): domain Eukaryota; kingdom Viridiplantae; phylum Streptophyta; class Magnoliopsida; order Asterales; family Asteraceae; genus Arctium; species Arctium minus. Next base: position 197,015,673 of record OX941080.1, on the reverse strand, counting down.
GTTTGAAAATTGTGGAGTCTTTGTGATAACCATTGACAAGAGCTATCATGAATACTACTTGGTGGATAAAGTATATGACCACAGCAAAGCAAAGCTGCAAGGGATGCTGAAAGCCAAGCTGGTATGTGCTAAAGGTTCAGAAATGGCCAGAATAGTGATCAGAAGAACTATCAATCAAAGCCTAGGTCTGGATCCTAATCTTGGAAATTGAGCTGAAGTTTTGAAAGCATCATGAAGACCACATTTTGAAGAACTTAACTTCTGGATTTCAAAAGTTAAGTTAGGGGGAGATTGTTGGGTCAAATATGAGTTAAGTCTGGATAATGCTACTGAAGATTTTACTACTGCTACTTGTAAGATTACTACTGCTAGTAGAATTACTACTACTTGAAGAGTTAGTACTGCTAGAAGAATAGTTAGTACTGCTTGGAGAGTTAGTACTGCTAGTAGTTAGTACTGCTTGAAGATTAATGCTGCTGGATGATTAATACTGCTTATGAAGATGATGTTGATAATGATGACTTGGAACGAAAGACTAGGAGCTGAAGATAATAATGAAGATAATCATGGAATGGATGCTGAAGATCAATATTCCTTTAGTAATTATCTTGTAATCAGTTCTGTATATATAGTCTAGTAGTTTTTGTTAGAAAAACAAGTTTTACAAGTTTTGCATATACGTTTAGAGAGAATTAACCTCAAGATTAGTTTTAATCCTTTCTTTAGAGAAGTATAGAACGTCTGTTGAGTCTGTTCAACAGATTGAGGTTTTGTTTGTAATCATTAAGTTAATTCAATATAACTTGTGATTTGAGTTCATACGCTGTTTGATTGATTTACTGTTAAAGTGTTATTCCGCGACTTCTTTAACATAGTTTCTGAGTGTTTAGTTTAAATTCTTGTTTAGAATTTCGATCCTGACAAGACCTCCCCTCTCTATTACTTTTTCTCATTTTCACTTTAGAAATCAGACAAGATGCCTTTACTTTTAAGATGATACACACCAAAGTAGAGGGTCTTTAGTAATACAACGGTTGAGAAAGGGCAATATGGTAACTTCATGGGTAGCAAGTTGTTAGTTGGGTTAGTGGGAAGTTAGAGACATTTTACTTTCTGTTACATGACTTACATCGCTAGTTGTTAGTATAAATAAGAGGTCTAGGTGGTCTGGGAGGGTATTCCCTTTGGACGTGAGCCTGTGGAGTGACTCCGGCCTCCCGATAGCCAGAAACCTGATTGTAACCATTCGATTTCCACATTAATCATTTTATTACATTTGCAATTCCGTCCTATTTCTTTAGGTGTATATCATTAGACCTGGTATGAATATATTTATTTTTTGAGAAAAAATAAAATTTTTATATCAAAATTTACAATGAGAAATAAATACAAAGAGTATTGATAGAAGAATAAATAATAATGATAATGTTTGTAAATGTAACTTTCACATCCATGGTCAAAGTATGCCAACTATCATACATGATAATAACAATATGCGTCTAAATAAGAAATGGTATAACCAACACGTATTGGACGGAATTTGTAGAGAAGTCTCTCTTGTTCATAGATTCTATTAAGATGTATATTTAAGGCGCTTGCATCATCCGACATAAATTTGTAGGTTATTGTGTTCCCTTAAGTTGTTCAGGGTTACCATCTTCATTTTTCTAATTACCTATATTGGCATATGCTTAACCCACCTATAGCTATTTATATCGAAAACCAGCAACCTCTCCAAGCTCTTCCACTTCTTTGGCAATGACTTTTACTTTATCGACTATCTCCATCAGTAGAAACAAGAAGTTTGCTATAGTAAGAGCTTCAACATTTTCGATTGCTCGTAGCTCTGAAGTTGAAAGTATGCTCAACTCTAGTTTATTGGACTGCAACCCAGGAAGCATTAGGACCTTTTCCTGAACCCTTCTCATTTTCATGATACTTTCTCCTAGCTCACGCATGGTAAGTCCAAGTGAGAGCCCTACATTATTGCATTTCTCTTTGATCACCTGTTGTAGCCTTGTTGAGGACTGATAACACAAATTAACATTAAATGTTACTTAAGGAATTTAAACTAGAGAAGTTTACAGTTCCTCCTTTTACTACAACACAATCGAGTTTATAGGACACCATAAGTGTTTTAGTGTTCTAATAGATTACTTTATAGGATTAGGACCACACCTTTGTGCGTCCTTGTAATAAGTTTATAGGACGCTTTTGGACATCTTAACAAACTTTTTACTTTTTAGGACACTTTCGAAACAAAGGTCCTATTAGCCCTTTTATAGGACACTTTTAAGAAATGTCCTATAAACACATCTTCTTATAGGACATTTGGTTTATAAGTCACTTTTTTAGATAGTGTTATATAAAATGGTTAATAGGACACTTTGTTTCAAAAGTGTCTTAAAAAGCTTGTTGAGATTTAAGACTCTCGAAGCGTCCTATAAACTTATTGCAACACTTTTACATAGGACAAACAAAGGTTTGATCATGTAAGCTTAAGACTATAAAGTAGTCTATCCGTACCTTAGGGGCTGTTTGTTTACCTCTTAGTGGTTCCATTAAGAGGTAACCTTTGAATCGCTAAGAGGTGAATCATGTTTGGCAAAAAAAAAGTCTGCCTCTTAATGGTTCCAAAACCCTCTGAATGATTTTGTATCCTGGGCCTCCCTTAACCATTAAGCGCCTTGATTTCATTATGAACAATTACCAAACAATCATATTTCATTTGCACTATATCATGAGAGTCTCTTAATCATTCTGCACCAAACCATTCAGCAATTGCCAAACAGCCAAACACTTTTGACGTCCTATAAACTTGATTTTGCTGTAGTGCATGATAAATAGAAGTGAGACCTGTAATGGTGATTGAATACATGCTTGCAGTGACAAAATGATAGCAGCAAGCTCCCTGAGCAGCTCTCCTATCTGTAGATATTTCTCCCAAGGATAGTAAAATCCAAAGTTTCTATGCCAGGGTTCCCACTTTGCAAAATTGGCCTAAAGTTAACGTGAATTGAAAGCAAATAAGAATTGAAAGCAAGTGTGTTATATGCTAAATTAAGTTTGATAGTAATCAGTGATATTACCAGTGACTCATCACTTGACTTTGAATGCAATACTGATTTGCAACTGCTGATGTTGATGCTTTGTCGGCCTTCTTTTTCGTTGACATCGAAATATGCTTCCATGCATTCTGCAATTCATCATTAAATGTTTTCAGAATAATGTGCTAACATTGTTACAAGTCTATGATCTTCTTTTTTATGGTTGTGATTACCTTCAATGCAGCAAGCTAGTTTGTTGAACTTGGAGGATGTCAAGTGATGAAGTTCTTCACCAGCCCACATGGGGAAGATAAGGAAGCTGGTGATTATGCAGACAGCAAATCCCATACCAATTGTCGTGAGACGTTCACGGGCTAGTTCCAAGATTTTATCAGCACGCAAGCCCGACACTGCTACCAGACTGAAGGTGAGGATGAAGATCATGAACCCGTAATCATATTTCCTTTTTATGCTTGGAATCATTCGACAGTATGTTGCCAAAGCACCTAAACATTATATAATACTATTTAGAGTGAATTACATAAATCATCCCCGACGTTTGTTGAAACTCTACAAATTGCTGTCACTATTCTAATTTCATACCAGACACCCCAGGGTTTAAACTTGCATTACAGATCACTGCCATCATGCATGTTCATAAATAATGGATTTATCCTTACCAAAAATAAAAACCGAGGATCCAACAACTATTGTGTTTCCAGTCTTTCCAAAATCTTCTGCCAAAATTGCTGCCAGACACCCAAATCCACCTCCGAGTATGGTTCCAATTCCACGAAGTAACCCTTTGCTTAATGTGGCACCTGTCATATGTCATCAAACAGGTGGAGTTGTTATAAGAGATGAAAAGTTGACCACTTCACATACTATGAGAATTACAGAATGGTTGCAATTAAACCACAGAATATATTTCTAGGATGTGTTAGCACTTACCTGCATAGAAATCATAGACAACCACAACAGTCATGATAGCCCACATCGCATTTTCTCCAACCTGCTCGAAAAGTGGATCGAGGAGATAGATAAGTGAAACCAAGACCAAGGCAGTTCCAACCTTGATACTATGTATAACTTTTTTTGCATGCTGTTCACGATGTTTGTCTATAAGATACCGAACATTAGAAAGGAAAAAGAGTTTGTTTTGCTTCTCATGGTTGGGAGAAGCTTCATTTTCATTAGAAATGTCCATTGTGGTGCTCATGGTTTTTCCACTCTTTTCTCTTTGGGATCAGTCCCACTTCCTTATATAGCAATTGATGTGGAGATACACTTATATATGTACAAGGCAACCATGAGATATGGAACATGCTTAAGTGCCAAAGTGGACATTTGTCTCCTGATCAAAGATGAAACACAATTAATGAATTTGAATATGTACTATGTAGTCAGTGGTATACCTTGAGTTGAATAATGATAAGATAATTGCATCATGGCCACCTTGCACATCCATCACTAACACCAATACCAAAATAAGATACTTGCTTGCCTCTATTCTTATTTACTTTGTCAATATTTTAGATGTTGGCGTCAAGAAGATATCCTTTTAATTCATTGTCATTCGCTCAACAGTTTCTGTTAGGCCCAATTCATGTTTATGTTCGACTCCATTTATCATTTTTGTGTATCTCAGAAGTCAGAGCATATGGTGTCGGGTTGTAAATGCATACTGCATGCTCGGCATTGGTATTTGGAGCTGTAGAAACGGTATCTATTTTCTCAGCGGTCACTGCTCTATAATTCAAGAACGCTTTATATTTACCTCACTACAGTACCATATGAAGAGTCGCATGGACATAGAAATTTGATTTTCAGTCACAAGGTATAGCGATCTTATCTTAAGTCATGTATTCACAGATGAATGTCCTCACTAAGTTTGATTCATACACTTGATTTAGTTGCCATTGGTGCCTAACCCAAAATATTAAGTGCAAATACCAAGTCTGCTTCTGAGAAAACAGTTGCAATTACATAAAATACTATTGTTCTGTGTAACTTTACTTCCAACACAGGGGATTAATGTACTGTGAAACACTCTCCATGTTTTGGCTTTTTGTTTATCATGATTCCATTTCATTTGTGAACGATGAACATATAGTACCTTGACTTACTAGAAAATCATAAAATGCTAAATTCATTCTGATGGCATTACACAAGTTGTCAAAGATGCTGCTGATATGTGATGTACTCTTATACACAAATTAGCATAATTCTTAGGATTGCATATGACTTCTACTAGTAAAATTGATGAATACAATAAGGTAAACCAGCATTCGAGAGGTGGGCTCTCCCACGGCTCAAGCCAATTTAATCACCAAAACAGCATGCTCTCCCCTCTTCCACTCACACCTATTTAAAAGACTCTTCAAGCTACTTTTCCCTTTTTACCCATTGTAACAGAAAACTCCCACTTCTAATATTATCCCTGCACCTATTAACTACTGCTATTACAACCTTATTCAAACTACTCCCCATTCTACCCTTTACTTCTTCTAGCCAATGTAACCAATAGCAACTTCTAGGGTATAACAATATTCCAACACCATAGTATGTTCGTGAAGTGTGTCTTGACATTTATATATGTGTGAAGACAAATTTGAATCTTCTTCAGGATTTATTCTTTTAGTCCATCAATTATGTTATTATTTTAGTAGCTTATAGTGCCACTTATGTCTAGTTGATGACCCTCATGTGTGATAGATACTAGAAGTCCAAAATCTTACAAAGCGCATGGAATGTAACTACCCAAAACGATAGATAAGAGAGAGAAGAAGAAACCATAGCTTAGAGTATCATTGCCAATTTGCCATGGGTAGGATTATAATAAGACAACACTAAACCATCATAATGGTCGGATACTATTTTCCCCTTTAATTCCCACAGGTGTTTTGACCCATTGGTGGTTCTATGACGATGAATGCGGGCCCCTCTCTTCCCGTTGATGTGATTAGACATGCATTTTTGTAACCACTAACCACTAGTAATATTTAAAGACAAGTACTATTGTCGTACTGAAAATCATGAACCTGTGATGATTCGTCTAAGATAGTGACCCCCTCCATTTTTTAATCTCCAAAAGCATGACCTGGGTGGGAATTGGCCAGAAGTCGATCAATAAAGGGAATTAAAACAAAATACTAATTATAAATGGACATGAAATATCAAAAGTGAAAGTGCATAATACCAATAAATGTTAGATCTAAGCATGAACTACATAACTTAGATCAAAAGAGAATGAACAAAAAATCAATACGAAGAGACCCATTCAAGTAAAATAAAAAATGATCCACATGTTCTAGTGTTGCTGACATGAGGAGATTTGGTGCCTTAATGTTCCAGGTAATGGGAAATTCTGTTTCTCTTATTTTATGCGTTGTACCAAAATCCGTACCTATCACGATGGTTTCTTCAATCAAGTGCGAAGACGTGTGCCACATTCGTCAATATTCCCATTTATGCAAGAATTTTAAAAGGAAAACCATGCGTGAATATTTTTTCCATTATTTATATTTACAATTTATATGTATTCTAGAATATGAAAGTTTTAATGAAATGTGAATGCTTGTTCTGCTTCATCGATACAACAATTAATAACACTCCAAGTTTTCTTTGATGTATGTAAAGATTTTATGTTGTTTCTAACTTTTACCAAAGCATTCAAGATTGTTGGAGTCCTTACATCGGCTAGACTTGGACCATATCTCGTCTATATATGTTGGAATCTTCTTTCTCTCCCCAAGGGCTCTTTTGGAGAGTAAATCTGGGGGTTCGTAAAGTAGGATTTCTTGAAATTTGCCAAGGATTGTGTGTTTCAAGGTTTACAGTGTCTTTAAAACTCTCAAAGTGTTGTGTAAGTTAGTGTTAACGAGTACAATTTAGTCTTCATGAGTGACTTTTGAATATTGGTGTTGCAGCAATGGAACTCTGAGATTGATGTGATGCTGCTACATAAGTGCCTTATTGGAGACATTGGAGCCCTCTGCATAATATCATGTAAGTTTTTGCAACTTTTATGTAGAAGTTTCTGTGATAAGAAATTCCGTTCACATAACCTTTGCAGGCATAAATCATCATCTTTAGAGGAAAATAGGAACTTTCACTCAATAAATTATGCCATATGTACGCCAACTTTTTTGCATGAACGATTAACAATCCACTGATGGAAAATGAGTTGTATAAAGTCCACAAAACCATGATCCACTTGTGGATTTAGAGGCTGATACAAGGACAAAAATAGTTGAGATGTTTAGGTATATAACCTTAAATGAGATTTTAATTAAATCTATGACCTCCAGATGAGTATGAAGCCATTTTTCTTTTAATAGGTCAGGAGGTCATGGATTTAATTAAAATCTCATTTAAGGTTATATACCTAAATGACCCAAAAATAATTATGTGATTTAAATACCGTTTTCAGAAGAGCAAAGAATTGGACTATTTTCCATGATAGAGCTGCATTACTTTGTATCTAACAGAGTAAATAACAATTCGAATGGATCTAGTTATTTATGTTCACCTCCCATGTCCATGCTATCGACTTTAGGTCTATAGAAAGATGCTAACGTGGATTCACAGAATGCTTTGTAATATGAATTTCTTGATGCCTCCATCCTTTAGAGTATGTGTATTTTGATACAGTCGTCACTCTTTGAGCTTAGATTTGATAGTCTAATATTAAACGCTTACTTAGCATATTTGTCTTTCTCTCTTTCTAGTTTTATTGCTATGTGTTTACTCTTGGAGCTTTTCAAATTTAAGCATATATGTTTACTATTGCTGACATGAGGAGATTTGGTGCCTAAAATCATTTTATGCATTGTACCAAAATCCATACCTATCATGATGGTTTCTTCAACCAAGTACAAAGGCGTGTGCCAAATTCGTCAATATTCCCATCTTATTTTCTACCTTATTTACACACTCGACATCTTGATGCAATAATTTGAAAATAAAAACCCATGTGTGAATGATTACTCCATTATTTAACATATATGTTTTTTCAGTAGTTGGGGGTCTTCACAAAAACAACTGCTCTACTCTTTAGAGGTCAGGTATGCATACATCTCCTCCCCCCCCCCCCCCCCCCCCCCCCCCCCCCCCCCCGCGGGCGGGCGGGACCCCACCTCAGGGTGGGGTATACTGAGCTCGTTTGGTTTATATTGAACACTTATGAGTAGGGTTATCGTAAGTATTATTCCCAACATTAAAAGGCTACTTTTCTATTATAATCCTGGGATAAGATAAGGAGATTTGGTAGTTTAAAGGTGGAAGTACAGACAAAATTGAAAGGCAGGCAAGCAAAGGGCTTATTGTCATTCTTATATGATGATTGTACCTACCAACATCTGTATCTATCATGGTCCCTTTTTTTGCACTACATCATCCTAGCACCACCATTGCCAAAAGATTTAAAGTAATTAATTCTCCATTCAATTTAATTATACACGGCTGCCATTTTTTCGCAGATAAAACAAAACCAAATTCGTGGTTCGTTTTCTACCTAACCTGTCATAATCATCGTCACCCCACCTTTTTGTTTAATCCTCGTATTTTGTTATGGGTTGAAACGCTAATCCTGCCAAACAATGAAACATTTGTTTTAAAAGGTTTGTGGAAGATGTTAGATAGGTTGCATTATACTTGATAAAAAGGAAAATCCCACAAATTCTAAGGGATTAGAGCCTTACATGTCTGCTCTATTTTGAATTATAATAATCATTCTTCATGTCGTTCGAAGTCATAGTATTATTTTAAATGCATAGGTTTGAGAATGCCATTGCTTAACAAAAGAATGCCACTTCCGTACACAAGAGTGCCTAAAAACCTCTGAGAAGGTCATGAATTTAAAAAACATGTGTGGAGAGGTCATTTAGCTAAATAACCAGTGTCGGGTCCTTCGATTTGACTTTCTGACAGGATGTCTTTTAAATGCATAACCTTCTGACAGGTTTGAGAATGTCATTGCTTAACAGTAGAATACCACTTCCATACACAAGAATGCCTAAAAACCTATCAGAAGGTCATGAATTTAGCTAAATAACCCGTGTTTTGTTATCTGGTGCAGTTTTGGGGGCTGACATTGATGAAGTTGGAGACATGGAGTCTGAGTACCTAAAGCAGATCATGTAAGCTTCTAACCCTTTCTATTTCTTAGATTTTGATATCATGATCCTCTGAAAGAAAGAATCAAATACAAAAAGTGTTTGGCGAAATTGCAAATAACGCATAAAACCTGCACTCCTTCCATTTGAATTCATGACTATGTATGCATCAACTAAAAACCGACCTAAATGGGGTCCCATGATGGCCTGTTTTATAACAAGATTTGGGAGATGATGCTAGAAAGCAATGACTAGTTTGCATAAGTGAATAAGTGATTGTCATCTGTTAGGTAAAAGATAAAAGGAATGGAGCTATTATCCTCCTATCAAATCCCATTACCCCAAATTTGGTATATGTCTGCTGTGGCTTAAAATTGGCATCATGATTCATGCATGCTCATGTTGGGATCTTTAAGGGTTATTTAGCTAATGAACTCTGATGACGTTCTGACAGGTTTGTAGGCATTCTTGTGTGTGGAAATGTCACTGTTTAGTCATGACATTTTCAAACATGTTAGAAGGTCTTTTAACCAAAGGGTCCGATCTCTAATCCCCATGTATATAAGAAGGATGTGATGACCTTAAATTAGGGGGTCATTCGGGTCATTTAAAGAAATAACCTTAAATGAGTGTTTAATTAAATTCATGATCTCCTGAACTATTAAAGAAAAAATGGTTTTATACTCATTAGAAGGTCAAGGTCATTGATTTAATTAAAATCTCATTTAAGGTTATATACCTAAAAATCTCTCGTTCGTTCCATTCATTCAGGTATATACAGATAAGACATCAAAACTAGCATCCATCCCAATTAGGGGATCATTCAGGTATATAACCTTAAATGAGATTTCAATGAAATATATGATCTCCTTACCTATTAAAGAAAAAATTGCTCCACACTCGTGAGAAGGTCATGGGTTTAATTAAAATCTCAACAATTAGTGTCAGTAAAATTATCAAGGTTCTAAATGGTGTGGGGCGTGGCGTGACGGCGAGATCAAGCCTCAAGTCTTAGGAGAAATGGAAAATTTACCCGTAGGGGAAGGTACCTGACCCTAATGGGTGGGGATTCCTCGGTTTGACAGGTAACGGGGTTTATTTTCATACCTAAAACAGGATCGAGCCAGGGTCAAGGATGACATTACCTGCCCCTAATCCAACCTCGACAAAAAATTTTATTTTTTATTTAATATATCTATATATTGTGTGCATATATATATATATATATATATAAGGATAATTTATAAACCATGTAAATCTTACAATCCATGCAACCCACATCTTAACCGTTGGATTCATGATAAATGGTTATTTTGTTTTTATTTTTTTGATTTTTTTAATTGAAAATATTGGATCCACATGTATTGTAACCGTCGATCATTAATCTAACGGTTAAGATGTGAGTTGCATGAGTTGTAAATTAAACTACCCCTATATATATGTGTGTGTCTGTTTACATATATACATATATTATTAAATGACAAATATATTTGATTTTCAATATTGGTAATTAATGTAACGACGATTTATGGTAATTATAATTTTTAGATACATTGTTTTTTATTAAACGGGTTCTCGTACCCGCCGGGAATCCCGTCGGGGAAGAGGGGCTTAAACACCGCCCCATTTCCATCCCATGAGAGGCTTTTCAAGGCTTGACTTATGCGGCAAATCTGTATATTATATATAACTATATAGATACACATATATGATATACTATTATTATTAATAAGTCAATTATATTAAACAATTTAAATTAGGTTATATGCTTAAAACTAAAATGTAAGACATTGAAATGGTAAAAAATTGATCAACTATCGTGTTATAAAAATTGTGCATTGAGCCACGGTGTGTCAATGGTTTAAGTTTTAACATGACGAAAAACATGAGTCTTTAGTTACGACAGAGTCATTTGCTGTGACGAGGCTTTTAAAACACTGAAAAACATATAATAGTTTTATGCAATTAGTTGTTTGATAGTGTGTATTCTTTCTTACAAACCCATTCACCATATCACAATGTTAATATTGGAGAGTCCACTAAAAAAAAAGGTTCCAATTTCTTCTTGTTGCCATGGGATGGGAAAATGGGAGATGATTTGTTAATGGAACTCTTTTGTGCTTGTTTTCCATTTGTTAATTTAAATTGAAACACTTGTTTTATTAGGTTATTTTAAAAAGTAACGTTTTTTAATTAATAATTATTATAAAATACTGATAAGATTCCTATGATTCATGAATATTCTTAACTCTGTTTTATTAAAAGTATTTTAATTATATTGAGTATTAAATTAATTGAAGTTTCTTATTAAATTATTAATTATGTATCAATCACGTTTCACATCTTTTTATTTATTATATTAGGGAAAAGTAAAAAAAAAAAAACGGACTTTAACGTTTGTAGTGATTAAGTCTCTGGACAATTTTTTCGAACAAATAAGTCCTTGGACATTACAAAACCTGTCAAATAAATTCTTGGACTTTTGGTAACCTGTTGAATACATCCTTATTACTTAAAAAATGTAACTTACAACCTATATAACAGGTAAAACTACAAATTAAAAAAGAAATGTCACATATTTTATCCACTAAAATAAGTCAATCTCATCAACCAAGTTTACTTTTTAACCACTTTTCAAACCTTTTTTTCTAAAATAGTTAAAGTTTGCACATAATGTTTATTTTTTCTGCGTAAGGATTGTTTTTTTCCAAAAAATAAATAAAAAACATCCTTACATAGAAATTTTTATGTATAAATATTCACTTTGCTTATAGTTTTAGAAAAAAATTACACTTTGCATCCGTATAAAGCTATAATTAGTTATTTAATTTATTTTATATGCATTACTTTTTCATTTTTCATTTTTATTATGTTAACACACATAATCATATATTAACTAAAATATATATAAAAATTGGTTTCTTCTTTTACAAATTACACCATTATAATCGTTTGGTCAATACGTGAACTATTTTTAATACTTATAGTTACAGATTAATATTATATTATTAAATAAATAACCTAAAAGGATAGAAAATGTAAATATTAAATATAATTCGTACGTATTTATGATATTTAATAATATGAGATTATATCCAAAAAATTCAATATTAGACTCATTTTAAACGCATTGACGAGACAATTATAGTGGTGTAATATGAAAAAAGAACATATTCTTTTTTTTATGTATTTTAGTTAATATACGATTATGTGTGTTAATATAATAAAGGGTTAACTGAAATTAAAAAAACAGAAGATATAAAGTAAATTAAATAACATATTATAAAAATGCTTTCTAATTTTTTTTTTGCCAAAAACAATTCTTAAGGCAAAAAAAAAATTATGCATAAACTTAGACTACTTTAAAAATAGATTTTGAAAAATGTTTAAAAAATGAATTTGGTTGATGAGATCGACTATTTTAGTTAATTTTCCCATTTTTTAATCTGTAGGGGGATAAAGTAGGTGACATCTTTTTTTTTTAATTTATAGTTTTATCTGTTATGTAGGTTGCAAGTTACATTTTTAAGTAATAATGATGTATTTAACAGGTTTTGAAAAGTCCAAGGATTTATTTAGTGTGTTTTGAAATGTCTAAGGACTTATTTGTTCCAAAAAATTGTCCAATGGGGTTTTTTGAACTTTTCCCATTATATTAACTATTAATTTAATTAAAATAAGTGCATGTGTATTATTTTATTATAATTTGTGACCATTATTTTTGGTGAACCTTCTTTTCTAAATTAATACATTTTAGTAAATATTGTATTCGAAAAAAATAAACATTAAAATAAGTATATGGAACAAGATTATATATCTAAAAGAGCATCATTATAATTATTCCATTTTTTATTTTGAGTCGCTTTTTTTCTAACCAACACTCAACTTTCCTTTTAAGGCATCATCATAAACAAGTGTGAGATTATTTCTTTAATAGAAATTCGCATAATTTAGGCTATGTGTGGTAAACATAAGGTAGTATGTTTTTTTAGTTTATATTTCAAAAGTTTTATTTGTATGAGTGTCAAACATAGCCTTAATAAGTAGATGATATTAATATATAATATTTAACCTATTTATATATCAACGATTCGTTTCAATTCTATCAACTATTACAAATCCAGTTGTCGTTTAAGATTCAGTTAATTCATAGAGAGAGAAATGGTTGTCCATACACTAAGAAGACAGTCACAATTTTACACTTCAGTTACTCTAGGTACGAACTCTTTTTTTTTTGAACGACAGATAACACACACACGTTCCCTGGGTATCCGGGCTCCCACTTAAGGGTGCCACCCGACTAATTCTCGTCGACCACGACCCGACCCAATTAAGGGTACCACTAAGTGGTAGACCCATGATCTGGATATCGCCACATGCTCACCATGGGGTTCGAACCCGATTTTACCTTACCACTGGGCTAGACATGTAGTTGGCAATTTGATGATTTAAACTCCTTTTGTAGTTTCATTGGGCATTAATGAAAGTTATTTTGCTTTAAAAATAAATCACAACCAATATTTGGAAGTTTCTTAAATCATAACCAGACCTCTGAAATCAAATCAAAATTAAATTTTAATTGTCCAAATCCTATTGACATTTATGTGCCGTTTGTTTTTTTAAGAGGTTTAAAGTCTGAAGTCTTAATTTAGTTATGATTAATAAGATGTGGTGTGTAAAAAGGTCTGAACGATTTAGACTTAAGAGAGATTAAGAGATATTTTAAAAAAAACAAACAAGCTTTTACACGATATAAAATATATGATAAAGAATAAAACATATGAATCGCCTGAAACAAATAATATCATTAACTACCAAAGATCTTGTTTGGTTATACCCTAGAATCTAGACGTTGGAAATTTCTTAAACCATATTTCTTAGCCATAACTAGAATGGTTATCACAAATCATCGATAAGAATCTATCGAGGATTAATTGTATTAAAGATGTAACCTCAAGATATTTCTTGGGGATTTTATTAGATCTTGTAAAATGATCCATTACTGCATCTGAAGCTTCGTTTATCGACTTCTAAGTTTTTAAATTATGTAAGGATAGGTGATGATGCATAAAACCGTAAGAGAATAGAGTAAAAGAAAACAAAGGTTGGGTAAAGCATCCTTTTATCATATATATATATATATATATATCATAAGCAAGGGGTCTTCTTTTGAGAACTCGTGAAATTGTGATAACCTTGAAAACTATGTGTTTGTTTCACAATGTGAACATTTTTAGTCTGTTTGTGAAACAAAAGTTACTTGTAAAAAAGTTTTACATTGTGAATTGAATACATATGAAACAAACACATTGTGAAATAAATCTTTGTTTATTAGTAAATTAAATACTGGCCTTAGATGTAAGATCCCACATTAGTTGGGGAGGGGAACGAAAGTTGCTTATAAGGGACTAGATATCTTCTCTAACAAACGTGTTTTAAAACCTTGAGTCTAGGTGTGTGGACAAAGCGGACAATATCTGATACGGTTAGTTTGGGGTGTTACAGATTGTATCAGAGCAGGGAATTGGACTGGTGTGCCAGTGAGGGCGTTGGACTCCCATTGATTGGGAAGATGAACGAAAGTTGCCTTATAAGGGATTAGATACTTTTTCTACCATACACGTTTTAAAACCGTGAATCCAAGTGTGTGGATAAAACGGATGATATCTAGTACGGTTAGTCTGGGGTGTTACATTAGATGGAGAAAAAATCAGGATTATCACAATATATAAAGTGCTCATTTGATTAAGCTCCTCATAAGCAAAAAAATCATAAACAAGTGTGAGATTATTTCTTTAATAGAAAAAAATCACGTGAAACAATATATCTTAAAGATAGAAGTTCTCATGATTATCACAATATATAAATTTCTCATAACCAAAATTGAATTATTTGAATAAATAAATGGCTCTATTATAATATTAATTTTCTCAAACTGATTTTAATATGAACCCATCCAAACTTGACACACTTCAGCACTAAGATTCTTGAAACAAATAGTTCTGATGTTTCTTTTGAACAAGAATTGAACCACCTTAACCAACCAACCTTAAAACAATTTAATTCTTTCATGATGCATTCAAATACTAACATTATTCAATAATCTCTTAAGGACACGTTTGGTTTGTCGAAATGAATTGGAATTGGAGGGATTTGGATTTCAAATCCATTCTAATCCCATGTTTGGTTTGGAGAATTGTCCGGATTTGAAATCCTATGATTTCTTTGAAATCCTTCCAACATAGGATTTTGAAATCCTAAATGAATGGCTAGGATTTCAAGGGATTTCGTAGGATTTCTATATAATAACTAGAAGCGTACTCACGCAATGCAGCGAGATACATCACGATTTTAATGTTTCAATTTACTTTTTTGTCAATTTATAGTACGATTTTGGATGGTTTTGAGAAAGTGATAATGTTTTTTTTTTATAAATTTGTTTAATTTAGGTTTAATAATATAATATTTTTTATATAAAAAAATTAAGTATTTTGTTAGAATTCAATGATTATCTTATATATTTTAATGACATCTAGAAAAAATAACCAATTACATATTTAATAATATAATTAAAACAAATTTATAGTAATATAATATATTAATTAATAGTGATACATGGAAATGTCTGTATAAAATGAAGGCCCTGCACATACCAAATTGGTGGGTGTTAGAAGCATGCAGTAGTAATATGTATCTTGTGCTTTGATACTTGTAAATTAAGAGATTTTTAAAATCTTGCATAAAATGATGATACCTTGTGCCTAATAATTTGTATGTTAGAGTTTTTTATCCGTGCTTTATAATATAGTATAGATGTTTAAAAATATGTTAAAAACACTTGTTTTTTAATAATCAATTAAATAAAAGATAATTTAATTACTTTTATATTTTTTTCATAATTTTTTAATGATTTTTTTTGTAAATAATGGAATTCAAATCCATTACAATTCTACAAACCAAACACACAAAAGGATTCCAAATCCCTCCAAATCCAAATTCGTATATGAAATCCTATCCATTCCATTCAATTCCTACAAATCAAACGGACCTTAGGATTTATTAGGTGGAAATATGTTGAACACGCGATTGGTTCAATTCTTCGAATACAAATCCTTGAAAGGTGTTTAAATATCGATTACTTAACTATTGACCTTGTAAATCGATGTCAACTTGTATGTTTAGTTTCAAAAGAAATAACATATTCCAGTATTTTTCGTCAATTGAAAATGCATTTTTCACCACCAACTAGGTTCAAACATATAACTATATAACCAACAACTGTTTGTATTTATTCATATTGCTTTATTAAGTTGCAAACAACCAGTTTTTAAGGAAAGGAAGGAAATGTGGTCAATGAAGTTACCAACTCGATTAACGATTATTGAAAGCAACTTTGTAACTCTAATGTTGAGGAAGTGGCATTATGAACTATAGTAATCGAAAGATCATGAATTTGTTGAACCGTATGATACTCTATGATTGCAAAATCCTAAAGAAAATCACTTTGTATCTATAACGTCTTTGTTTTAAGGCTAAACCCGAGCAACTAATCATGATGGTCTTTGTAACACCCTCGATTCTGGAAATAACAACTAATTAAAAATTTTCTAAATACATCAATAAATGATTCATCTACAACCACAATTTAAGATTTAACCTCCATACATACATTCATTCTATACCTACAGTCTATAATAAGGACAGGTGTTACTAAAACCCAATAAATGTCGCTATCTCCAAACTGCGAAAGACTTCGCCAAGCTACTCACTCTCACGCAAGCTAGTGCTCATCTCTTCATAGCACCGCTAGGACCAACCCCAACTGAAACCTGATGCACATGCCGACAAATAAAAGGTTAGGCTAACGCCTAGTGATACCAAATATAAATCGACTCCCAATTGTGATACCGTGAATAACACTTCACATCCCAAAACACCCAAAGCACGGGTGGGGCATAACACTCAACCCATAAATCATGGTTAATAAATCTCATATACAATGTGTCACCGAAAACATGGACACAAGACTCAGTACCCAAAACAACACCTTTCGGTGACGGGGAAGACCCGATTCCATTGAATGTGGCGGGTACACAAAGTTAAGCCACAGATGTATGTTATAAGTGTATCTTCAAGGATAAACAACCATTGACATCAACCCTATCTAGGTCTTTAGTCACGGTAGACATCAACCCTATCCAGGTCTTTAGTCACGGTAGACATCAACCTTATCCAGGTCTTTAGTCATGATAGACATCAACCCTCTCTAGGTCTTTAGTCATAATAGACATCAACCCTCTCTGGGTCTTTAGTCATTTGAACATCAACTCTATCCAAGTCTTTAGTTCCAAAGAATCACCAAGTTCAATCCTATCCAGATCTTTACCTTGGGATCTCTCCAGCCTTGACACACTTGATTATGTAGGACTTACATCGTATCATCAACGCCTATTTCCAGATTAAAACACAGGAATCTTATCCCATTTACACAATAAAAACCAACCTCTATGCCTATGGATCCATTGCATTACAACCTAACACGTTACATGACTCCAACGGATGAACTAACGCATCCAATACACGTAACTCACAAATGAGATGCAACTAGGTACACCATACGACAAGGCTCCTTAACAAGCTACCAAAACTGAACAAATGTTCCAAAGACTCATTTGAGTGCAAACCAAGCCCCAAAAGGCATAATGTACGTTCGGCTAAAATACGAGAGCCAAAGTGGTTATATAAACCAAAATACATCTTTCCCAAAACTTTGTTTCTCAAATCACAATTAGCCTTCGGCCCAAAACCCAAAAAGGATTATCATTTTCTAAAGCGTTCCCAAGGTCGGGATCGACCCAAAACCAAAGGACTCACACCTTCGTACTTTTCAAAGTATCTCATTTCATGAATGATGCATAAAACCCGACAAACACTTAAAAGTGCATTTTTGACCAAATACCCATTTATGCAATAAATCACCAAGTCACATTCCTTTGTGACACATTTACCAAAATATCCCAAAATCCCAAATGTGGTGTTTTACAAGGTTTAATAAGCTAAACACTTCCAATAATCAAAAGTTACCAAACAACTCAACAATTGATAATTTCATGTAAAACACATAGATGCTTTAAATAAACATTTTGGCATGTACAACGTTTTCATAAATCAACTTGAACTCACCTTGCTAGATTTAGGCTAAAACTAGATTTTACCCCATTTTGAGCTTCCTTGACGAAACTTAAATCCTCCAAGCCAAAATCTAGATCCAAGCATTTTCAACCGTAAATAACCATATTCAACCATAAAGAAACATTCCCCCAAATAACTCACATCAAAATACCCACTTTGGCCAAAACCCTAATTTGACCTAATTTCTCCAAAATCACCCAACTGACAACTTAAGAAATAAAGCACAAGAAAGTCATAAATAGGGCATTTATAACTTGAATAAAGCATTAGAAGGAAGAAGGGATGAACTTACAATAGTGGGTTTTGATAAAAATCAAAACCCTAGGATTTTCTTGGAAGAAACAACAATGAAGATGGTGGGAAGTTGACCCTAGCTTCCAAACTTGATAGAGACACAATATCTTGAAGTAAGTGGGTGTGGATGAACACTTGGTGACTTCTAAAACCGAATTCAATGGGATGGAGGTTTGAGAGAGTTCTTGAAGAAGGTGAATGAATAAGTGAGTGAGAATGAGTGTGGAAAGGAGTTTAAAAGCATCCAGGGCCCGCAGGCGATTGTGACACGCGACTATGCCCTTGGCATAGTCGCCGGGCATAGTCGCCCGCTCAAAAGGAGTCGCGGTACATAACCCGCGAGTATGCCTCGCGATAGTGACCCTGGCATTATCGCCGGGCACTATCGCCCAAAGTGTACCGAGAGCAGGGAGGGGTCGCGATTATGACACGCGACTATGCCAGAGGGCATAGTCGCCGGGCACTATCGCCCTGACAGTACCGAAGGTTAACAGATCCGATTTTTCGACCGACAAACTCTCTATACGAAACTCAACATACACCAACACGACTTGGGTAGATTTATAATCATAACTTAACCAGATAAGCGAGAGTTAAGAGTTTTCCAAAATCACGGGTGTTACAATCCTCCCAACCTTAGAATGATTTCGTCCTCGAAATCAAAATTTCCCAATTAACGATGCTCGCATAAAAGATCGACTCCACTCCACTTGCCGGAGCTACCCCTATAACCTTATGTCAGTTCCTACGATAAGTGTCCCCTTGGACACATTCCAGATATATCCAAATAACTAGTCATCTTACTAACATAGCTCTTAACCATGAGACTGGGGTTGTCTCCCAACCTTGGGCGACACGTACTACCTCTAGGGTAGTTTGTGACCTCAATTTCGCATTGAACAATTCACTTCGGATTTACACGGTTCTGATCCCAAAGCCAAATACCGTCGCCAAACTCCCACGAATCCTCAAATTCCCACTGATTCATTCTTAATATTGATAAAGTCGTCCTTCCAAGGAGCACCAAAGCGTTCTCAAGGTAACCTGGTTAACACCGATCCGGCTATCACTCAAATCCGTTCCAAACCCAACCTCAAAATATTCCCTTAGTAAGACCTTTATCACAACGGAAAACTTATACACATCGATACTTAATCAACAACATCCAACCTTCTGCTAAGTTCCGCCTCAGAGTAGTCAACATTCCCAAGACCCAACGGGGTACTTCCAAGTATTCTCAGATTCATGGACTTCAGGAAAGCAAGTCGACACCTAAAACCAAGATGACGATATCGAAAACGTGAACATCCCGCCCAATACTTCATTCCAAAAGTATTGTCGCGTTAAGGTTGACACCTAACAGGGGACTAATACTCAAAAATCTTACACCACTAGTCGACGGACCACAAAATTTCTTGATTACGGAAGCCCATTAGGACGGTACACCGACACATATAACCTGATGTCAAACAGACAAGCAATCCACCAAACCGAACCCAAAACAGGCGCAGGTACTCACACAAAACTTCATTCCGCAGGTTTACCGAAGCATAAAGAGAATCTCTTAATTAACTGGGGAACAAAATCTAATACCTCCACTACTCATGCATGACCCGAATCAAAACTGAAACCTCAAATTCAAAGCTGACCACAAGTTGGATCATCTGACGCTTCAAATCTCAAAGACTCCTCTAGTCCCTTAATTGCAACTCCTTTCACGATAGGGTTTTAAATCTATAGCCCTAATGAGTTCAAGGTTTTTCAACTGATATGCCAATTTGAAATTTCATAAAACTCACAAATACAATGGTTTTATTACAATCAATTGCACGTATAAAATCCACTACCGTTTACTTGGTAGGTGTGTAAGGTGACAACAAACATCACACATATAAAACCATTTAAAAAAAATTCTTTAGTCCTTACTTACAATAATAATGACAGTAATAAGGATATACACCAAGTTTTTCAAATGGACCACTATGGTCCTAGCTCGCATCAATATACTCCATAAATGGGGAAATAATTTTGCGTACCAAAACAGTTTATAGCGAGGCGATTGAACAAAATACCAAGAGACAAGTTACGTAATCGAGTTCCCAAAATTCCTCATTCGACCATAAAAGGATATGGAATAAATTTCCCAACAAGACCCGCATGCTGAGTTTGCTTCACAAAACATAGCAACACAAAATATGCATGCGATTGGTCGACATATGATAAATTTAAATTAATTTTCAAACTTTAGGTCGTATAATGAAATGATTTTGTCCGAAAATAGTGGCTACAATGACATGCATACCGATAACTCACTTAACGCATTGCGGAATTTATAACAGTAAAATCAACAACTGAAATAATATAAATCCCTTATATGCTTACTCAAACCAACAGTATAATCTAATCCAATGCAATTAGTATACAATGATTGACATTTGTATAAAGTCCGAAGATAATTCACATAATAAAGAAACTTCTCCAAAATAACTTATGGGGTGACATTTATTAACAAAACCCATAAATTAGCGCACGCAAAATGCATATGTACACGTTCCCAAAATTTATTTACGCGACGCAAATGTCGTACGATCAGGCACCATAAAACCCAACTGAATTTTCATAAAACTCATTAACGCTAAAATCAAGCGGTGTCAAAATTTTCGCTTCCCAACATAAAAACATAAAACGACAACACGTCTAAAATGTCGAAATTCTAAAACCACAACGTACGATAAAGTGACCCCTTGTCAACAAAACTTTTATGAGACTCGACGCCCAATAAGCTCGTAAATTTACACGCGAAAAAAATTAAAACTCGTTCATCTCCAAGCGTACTCACGCGCCCAAAACGTCGCGAAACTGAACTCAAAAAAAAAATCAACACGACTCGAACAGATCCAAAATTCCCAAGAAAATTCTGACTCAAGAACATGGGTGCGACTATTCCTTTAAAACCTTAACATACGTGGAGGAAGTCCAATGTCAAGGTCAAAAATTCTACAATTACTTGCCCAATACCCCAAATAACATTAAAACACGGATTTTACAAGATCCGAAAATAGTGTTAGACACGAAACGGAGATAAAGAGATTTTCAATAAAACATTTGCAACCACATGCAACAATCATACATGTTTGAGCTCACAGTTCAAAATCTGATGAGTGCTAAATGCCCAACCAAGAGTTCGTAACATAACTCACTATATATTTTGAAAACATGGGAAACAATTTATGCAAACTTATTTAGAAATCAATTTTGTGCATGAATTTGATCAGCACTCTACACCTCGAAACCATGCCCCTCGATTTCTTAGTTACACTATCGTCAACCAGATGCTCAATCATCTTAAGGCAAGATCAAGGACTTCATAGGTTCACCTCACGATTTCTCCTCAAAATAATATTGTTTCCAAAAGTCTATGGTTTTAATCCAACCAATCAATCCGACCCGAAACGGTCCACTTAATGCAACCACCATGCTTACCGTCACTCGAAGTGACGAATACTAAAATCATCAACTCCTTCTAATGGCTACCCATGTGGAACTTCTTCACCACCCCATCGATCATCATACCAAGGCAGTTCAAGCACACACATGTAAAAGTTCGCCATAGCACTGGCCAGGTGCTATTATGAACATATTGTACATGATCATCCTTGCCATTTTCGGCGTGATTCCCGTTCCTAGTGGAATCCACTCACCTCGAATCATTAACTCTTAAAGTGCCTAAAGGTGTGATCTCACATTCCAACGCTTAAATTACGCTAGTTTGAGTCTAGGCATTCCAAAATCAATACCTAAATCTCTCAAACTTAAGCTCTGATACCAACTTGTAACACCCTCAATTCTGGAAATAGCAACTAATTAAAAATTTTCTAAATACATCAATAAATGATTCATCTACAACCACAATTTAAGATTTAACCTCCATACATACATTCATTCTATACCTACAGTCTATAATAAGGATTGGTATTACTAAAACCCAATAAGTGTCGCTATCTCCAAACTGCGGAAGACTTCGCCAAGCTACTCACTCTCACGCAAGCTAGTGCTCATCTTTTCATAGCACCGCTAGGACCAACCCCAACTGAAACCTGATGCACATGCCGACAAATAAAAGGTTAGGCTAACGCCTAGTGAATTCAAGAGTTTTACCATGAATAGATATATCTTTAAAAGAAAGGAAATCAGTTCAAATCAAGATCTTTCAAACTAATTTACTTTAGAAATAGAGACGACTCGTTTTCCACAGTTTGCACCATTAAAGACAACGTTCCAAAACAACCATTCTTTATAAAACGATGTGATCCAAAACTCACTCAAAACGTGAATATTGTTAAGTCCAAATATTGTATCCAATATTTAATTAGAAAAGTCAAAATGTTAGAAAGTCAACAATGTCAAGGTCTTGTAAAAGTCAAAGTTGTTTAGTTTACTTAGTGATTAAGTTTTAGTTTTCTTAGTGGGTTTAAATAGGTTTTGTTCTTTAGTTTGTGGTAAGAACCTCATTGTAAAATCAGAGACGTGTGATATGCTTTCAATATCTACTTTCTCTCTCTACTCTCTCTCTCAAGTTCATATTGCTTAATCTTGATGAGAATTACTTGATAGATTGGGATTTATGATTAACAATTGGTATCAGAGCTGAACCAAACATTTCAGAAATGATTTGAACAAAGTTTGAATTGAAATATGGAGTTTTTAGATCGAAAAATTTGATTTTCTGAAATTTTTTCAAGAACTCGTGTTTTTCACTGTTCATCCGAATTTTGTGTGAAAAATCGTTTTTTTGGTGCAAGAAAATGGAATTGTTGGATTCGATTTTAGTTTAGGATTGATTCTTGTATTGATTACATCTTGTGATTCTAACTAATTCGATCTCAATTTTCGATTTTTGAAATTTTCTTGAAACTCGAGTTCGAACTCTGTTCTTGATTGAATTTGTGGATTTGTTGTTGTTAATCGAAAATTGATTGTAAATTTGTGCTTAGTAGTGTTTTTCGATGATTCTGATAAGTTCTTGAGATCATTTTTGCAGATTTGAATCAATTTGGATCGAAATGTTCAAGTCAGTTACAAGTTTGCGCTAGATTCACAGGTTTACGCAAGTTCATCTGGTTTGCGCTAGATTCATCGAGTGCCATCTACGTCATCACGAGAAGTTCAGATTTTGCTCTTAGTGTTCATCACGCAAACTTTAGTTTGCGTATCCTTCTGTTCACGAGAAGTGAACTTTGCGTCTTGCACTAATAACGCAAAGTATAGTTTGCGTATCTAATCATTCACGCAAAGCAAAGTTCGCGCAATCAACGACTCACGCAAAGTTCACTTTGCGTTTTCCTTTGCTCGCGAAAAGTTCGATTTGCATCTCAAGTTTATCACGCAAAGCTCAGTTTGTGCGATCAACACCTCACACAAAGCTCAGTTTACGTCTTCTTCGGCTCACACAAACCTCATCTTGCGTCTCACTTGGCTCGCGCAAAGCTCTCTTTGCGTCACTCGCTGATCACGAGAAGCTATCTTTGCGCCATACACTGTTCACGCAAAACTCGACCTTGCGCCATATCAAGTGTTGTTCAAATTTTAAATATTTCGAAAGATTTCAATTTGATCTGATTTTTGATTTTCTGATATAAAGTTTGGAACGATCATGTATATCAAGCTAATTTCTCGTTCAAAATGGGATATTTTGCAGATCTTGAAGAGAAGATTAGAAAGCTGAAATTAGAGAAAATTAATCTGGGTCATGCTGTTGACTTTCACTCGCAAAAGTCAAAAGAGTATTTTGCTGAAATTATCAGACTGAAAGAAGAAATCAGTGCTTTAAAGACTATCAATGAAGATCTTCTGAAAAGATCTTCTGGGCAGAATGATGAGAAGATAAAGGGATTGGAATATGAGAATGCTGAGCTTAGAAAGAAGTTATCTGTTTTAGAACAACAGCTTACTGAACATAAAGCTGTTTTTGAGACTGAAAAGAAAAAATTTTCAAAGAAGTTCTCAGATTTTTCAAAGAAATGTTTTGAAGAGAAAAAGTCAGTGGATCTTAAATGCATAAAACTTTCTCAACAAATTTTTGATTTTGAGAAAGTACTTATCTTGGAAAGAGAGAAGTTTGCTAAAGAAAAGATGGCTATTGAACAGAAGAGTGTGGGATTCTTCAAAGAACTATCTGTCCAGAGAAATGATTCAGAGAAAGGATTTGAGGAAGAACGATCCATATTTGAGACTGAAATCAAAAAGTTGACTTCAAAGTTATCTGAACTATCTGCTACTGCGCTGAAAGAGCAGAAAACGAAGTCTGAATTCAAGGCTAAGATCGACCTGCTTGTGAAAGAAAGAGACACCTTTGCTTCAAAGTTCAAAGAGCTAGAAAAGTCTGTTTCAAGTTCAAATCAGAAATTTGTCTCTTCACAAAGGTCAGTTAAATCTTTTGATCAGATTCGTCGAGCTAACATTTTCTATGATAAATTTTTAGATGGTTCAGATACATCTCAAAGAAGAAGAAGTTACAAGTCAGAGAAAATGATCTGGATGAAGAAATCAGTCAAAGATGACAAGAAAAATGAGCTGAAAGGAAACACATCATGTGTACATGTTCATAAAGCAAAGAAGAACAAAGAGCATAAAGGTAAACCTGAACATATGTACTCAAAAGACCAATTACTCAGGTTTTCAGGTAATAAATTTTATTGTTCTTACTGTTAGCTAGTAATTTTGTACATATTTTATCTATTAATATAATATGTTTTGCATCTTAGTTTAGCTTAAATTATGCATTTTTAGCTTAAATCGCACTGCATCCATCATTCGTTCTGTGTTCAGATCATATTCGGAAAACTTACGACTTTATTCAAATTTAAGGTTAATTTGATATCGCTCGGTTCGGTTACAATGGATGCCGAATAATGTAAAGGAATCAAGGTGGAAAAGTGGAGAAAAGCTATTAAAGAACAAAAGTTGGATTCGCCTCTGTGTGGTGTGTACGACCCGTGCGCACCTTAGCCTAAAAAACGCACGACCTGTGCGCTTTGTCCAGAATATTTTCTACTTCTTGCAAGATATTTGTCGAGATATTTATCGAGATATTTGTCGAGATATTTATTTAGATATTTTGGATATTTTTCTGTTTTTTTTTAGTATAAGTAAGAGGCCTCCCTCTCCTTATTGAACATGTTTTCGGTTCGGAAGTAAACTCTCTCTAGAGGGTTAACTTCCGGTTTTACTCTTCTCTCGGAGGATTTCTACATTCGTGTTCATCAATCTAGTATTGTATCTCTTTCTCGTTTATGTTCTTAATTCATAAATATATGTAGAAATGTTGTTTGATGATATCTTATATATTTTCTGTTATATATTAGTATCTAGTATATATATATATATATTTTGTTTAGTTTTTTAATTAATAAAAGTCGTTTTTAGTTCTTTCACATATAAGATTGTGTGGTGATAATCAGCGGTTATATTGAGAAATTGGTTAACTCGAAGTTAAACGGTACGGTTATCGAAGGTTAGTTTTACGGTTCATCACCAACGGAAGTTGGGTTTTGATCGGAGACCAACTATTCGATAACCCTTTATCTAACAAATCGAATTATGAACGGAAGTTTGAATTTGGCTTTTGGTCGATTAACCAACGATTCTAAAATTATCATGGAAATAGATAAAAGTAGGAATCGGGGAAATTGTTTTATCAAAATCTTAATGCTTCTAGTTAAGTCGGATGTCACGGAAGTAGTCAAACTACTTAACTAGGAAGGTTTGTTTCACCTTGGAAGAGGGTCTTAAATGTTTTTAGAAAGATAAACCTCTACCTCGATATAACTGTTGGGTGTTACCACTTCATCTCATCTTTATGTCTTAGTTCGATATATGTCCTAATTAATCTTCTACTGTAATTTTCATAGTTTTTATTATAAATAGTTAAAGTTCCTTTTATGTATTTATGTTTTATACTTGTATTTTGATTTATAGATTAATCTTTAGTTTATAAAAATCTCCATCAATTGTGTTCCCATAGCTAGTTCATGATTTATAGCAGAATTAGTACTTAAACCACTGCTCCCTGTGATCGACCTGTATGCTACACAACCCGCACGCTTGCGGTAAAAATATAAAACACATCACTTACTGTTGTACACATGATCATATCCACAAGACCAGTGATCATTTATGGTATGGTTCTTACTCTGTAACCCCCACACGAACTTCAACTAACATTTCTGGACCCAAATACCAGTGGGTACCAAAGAAGAAAACTGATTCTGTGTTTCATGCACCTCAAGTCAAGGGGGAGTAAGAGAACCATGGCTTTTGAACATAGCAGTTCAAAACCCGGACTTCAATGTCAAGATTATGGCTCTTGAATAACACAGTTCAAGACCCGCACCTCAATGTCAAGATGATGGCTTCTAAGTACACAGCTTAGGACCCGTTCTTCAAAGGAGTTTGACTTCTAAACACAACAGTTTAGGACTCGGACCTCAGTGATCAAAAAGACCTTACTCCTGTATTTTTGCATCCGATGGATATGACGGTCTACATCCCAAGAGAATTGATCAGATCTCTATCCTGTACTTTTTTACTGATAGATTTTTCTGATATGATGGTCTACAATTCAAAAGGGAGTGTCTGATCTCTATCCTGTTTTAACTGACATATTTCAGATGCCTAATTTAAGGGGGAGTAAAGGTGATGAATTCTGATTATTTCAGATCAGAACTCATACTATAAAAATGTTTTACTGCTTTCTGTCATTTTATTTTTGAATAAATGTTCTGAATAAAATGGCTTCTGATCACATGACAGATCAGGACCCGTTCTTCAATGTTCAGATAAGGATATTTTGCAAATATCCAGGGGGAGCTTAAATGACCTAAATCATTCTATCATGATTTGAGGGGGAGCTTAAAGGTAAATGTCTTCTGATCTAGATCTCTGATTGTTTGGAAGAAGAACAACTTTCAAGCATGAAAAAATGTTTCTTAAATGTTCAAACCACTTCTTATTCTCAAAAGATTTCATGAATTTAGAAGTGAGCTTTTAAATGTTTTTAAATTTTGAGCTTAATGTTTAACTGACCGTGTGTTTTTAAAGATCAATACTTGTGTATTATCTTGTCCATATACTGTAAAGTATTCATACACACCGGTTCAGTATTTTATTTGAATATGTTATTACCATGTCTAAAAATCGAAACAATTTTTTCGATGGTAATACCCCCGTTTGAAACTCATTGTTGTTAAGCATCAATCATCTTTTTCTAATCTTGCGCTTTCATTGAAAAATTGTTTATATTCGTTCATATAAACAAAATATCCAGTCCTTTGATACCCTAACCATTTCTTGTTCATAATTCATGATATTTTATCTGATTGATACATTGTCAGATTCTCAAAACAATTCTCTTGATTTCATTTCATTCATTCAATATCTGTGTTTTGAGAAATCTTCAGAGTTCAAATGCTCAACTGTTGAGTAATGATTCTTCTTAGGAATAACATGGGATTCGTGTGTGAGCTTAAACAGAACTTCCATGGATTCACGCAACCTGTGTTTCCTACCTAGGAAGTTATCCTTGAGTGATTGAGGGGTGAGGGGTCAATATCAAAGAGTGGGGGAGATAACTCATCTGGTTGAGTTTTTCTCATTGCGTGGAGCAGAAAAATGGAAAAGAGAGTTTGGTTAGAAGTGAGCATGTAACACCCTGAATTTCGTCATTTAATCTTGGTATTCTAATGTTAACTCTTGTCGCTATCACCGTAATTAGTTTATCGTTCGAGTTTTTGGTTTTTGGTGAATCTGTATTCTTCCAGTGAGTTTCGCGACTTACTCGCGACTTATAGTCGCGGCATTAGTCGCGATGTCCGCTGTTGGTTTTAGGATTTGAGAACACGGGCGATTTATGCCGCGAGTTGAGGTCGCGACATAACCCGCGAAAGACCCTGGCCGACTTAAGTGGCTTCAGCCACAAATATCTCATTTGTGAGATTTTCTCAAAATCTCTCTCTCTCTCTCTCTAAGTTGGTTTTCTTTGGATCTTCGAGCTTCCGTTAATCGCTAGTATTAAGTGTTGTGCTCGGGGTTTCGGTGTAGAAAGCTTCGTCTCCTCGAGGGGGTCGATATCTGGTTTTTCGGGTTTTTGTATAAACCTGTTTGGTGAGTTCCTACTATCATTTTAAAAACTGTATACATATCAAAAGCTACCTTTTGGAACTCCTATATATCTCCATGGTTTCAGATCTAAGTTTTCTGCATATTTGATGTAACTTGAGTTTTGGGAGATTTTAGGGTTCCCGATCATTTTGACTAAAATGATGGATTCTATCTTATTTGAAGTAAAAGAATGTTTTACTTGCTGATTATGTAGCTTATGCAAAAGAATGTTTATGAACTCATTTTTATGATTCTCATACTTACCAGAAGTTGAACTTGAAAAGGCATTTTGTTTATAAAATGTTTTGTATACCATATGGTTATATATGGTTGGTCACGAATGATGCTATGACCAGTCTGGACTATTACTAGTGGATCCCTACGTTTTGAGTCGACTGATATTATTTGGAGGTTACCAAGTAAAGTAAATATAGAGCTACATGTGCATTAAATTGTGAGACTCTGACCGTTAATAAATGTAGAGCTACATGTGCATTAAATTGTGAGGCTCTGGCCGTTAATAAATGTAGAGATACATGTGCATTAAATTGTGAGGCCCTGGCCGTTAATAAATGTAGAGCTACATGTGCATTAAATTGTGAGGCTCTGGCCGTTAATAAATGTAGAGCTACACGTGCATTAAATTGTGAGGCTCTGGCCGTTAATAAATATAGAGCTACATGTGCATTAAATTGTGAGACTCTGGACGTTAATAAATGTAGAACTACATGTGCATTAAATTGTGAGGTTTTATATGGTTACTAAAACGAAAACTACATGTGCATTAAATTGTGAGGTTCTGGAAAGAAGGTTTATGACCTTATTTTAATGAATTATGTTTCTATCAATGGTGAACTCGGAAATGTTTGTTTGAAAAATTTCCGTTTGGATGCAAATGTTTATATCTCTGATTTTGTATAAACTGTATGTTATCACCAGGCTTTAAGCCTGACACTTTTTCTCAAATGATATGTATAATAGGTTTCCCTTGGTGGTGGGATGCACTGGGTTTTGAGAGACGAGTTGGGTCTCGAGGCATTTTGAGATGACTAAAGTGTTGATAGTTGGGCATTGTTAAGTCCCATTCTTTTGATGAATTTTGGATTGTCAACTGATGTAATCTAGATAGTTATGTTTAGATTAGTTTGTTGATAAATTCTAAGTCCGTACAGGTTTTTGTAAAGTCTTAAGGACTGATACACTTTTTAAGAAGTTTATATCAATGCAGATGTCATATTGCCTAATTTATGAAGTTTTAAAATTACTCTGAATTTTAGGATGTTACAAGTTGGTATCAGAGCTCTAGTTTAAGCGAACTAGGCATGAATGTAAGATGTCTAGACTTAGACTGAGTTTGATAGGCATTGATTGTGAGATTGGGTAGAACTTCTAAGATGGGACAGTCTTAGAGTCGACGGAAGTTATGTTCATCAGGCGTTGTGATGACGGTAACAAGAACCCTTATGTGTTATATGTTCATAATATCACTTAGCTAATGTGATTATGAGGATATTTTACGTGAGTGTAATTGGTTTGCTAATGTTTTGACAATTGGTAGACGTAGCGGTACGTTTCTTTCGTGCGTGTTTCAGTTAAACTCTTCCTTACCTTTTCTTGTGCTTGTGTTTACCTGCTCTACCTTGGTATGTTGACCGTTAGAGTAGTGCGAAAGTTTCTAAGCGAGTAAGCTAAGGAATGATTGTTGTTTATAGCAATGTCTCTTTGGGATGATAGTAAGTGCGTAGAACGCATTAAGTTAATCATCTTGAGCCAGATTCGTTGGTGGAATTAGAACTATATCTTGTTAGATCGATTCTATTTTGAGGAGAATTGTAAGTTAATTAATGGGATGGTTGCCCTATGATGCCTGAGGCATCCGGTTGATTATAGTACGTCGGGATGTTGGGAAGCGTAGTATTAAGATGTGAGTGCCGACCGAATTCATGCATTAAATTTATTTCTAAAATAAGGTTGCATAAATTGCTTTTCATGATTGCCAACCATAAAGTAAATTACCTTATAACGTTTTGGCAAAACATTTAGCACTCAGCATATTTTAAACTATGAGCATAAGCATGCTTAAAATGGTTTTGTTGCACCTGATTTCAAATTGTTATCAAAACTCTCTTTATTCACGTCTTGTGTTTAAATGCTGTTTTTGGATGTCGAAATATCTGTGTTTTAACGATTTTTGAGTTAATGGGCAAGTAGCTGTGGAATTTTGACCTTGACATTGGATCTCTTCCACGTATGTCAATGGTTTTAAAGGAAGAGTTATCCCCATGCTTTTGAGTCGGCGTTTCTTGGGAATTTTTAGTTGTGTGATTTTTGTTGAATTTCTTGGAGTTTTGTTTTACGGATTCTTTTGTAGCGTGCGTATATTTTGAGATGCGTGAGTTTAATTTCATTGCGTGCAAGTTATGAGTTCTTTGGGCGTCGTGTCTCATCAAAAATCTTGTCAAAATGGTCGCCTTACTTTGTGTTGAAAAATGGAAATTTGGACACCACTTGATTTTAGCGTTAATGAGTTTCATGAAAATTCAGTTGGATTATGATGTCTCATCTTACAACTTTTGTGTCGCGTAAATAATTTCTGGAACATGTGCATATGCATCATTGTGTGCGTTAATTTCGGGGTTTTGTTAACAAATGTCAACCATCGTGTACTATGTGCATTGGATTTAAGTATAACGTTGGTGTGGATGATTGCATAAACGATTTATGTTATTTTTAAAACAGGACTTTCGTTCTGATCGTATTTCCATCATTAACTCTTACTGTTAAAATTTCCGCAAAGCATTTAGCGAGTTAGCGGTATTTTTGTCGTTGTAGTTTCTATTTTGGTCAAATGTGTTTATCTTTACAACGTGAAGCTTTAAACTCGATTTGAAATTTTATTTGCATCCCCGTTATTTTACCGCCCTTTGGGGAATGAATTGTTGCATATGGGGTGAGTTGAAAATTCTTTTGCTACAACGTCTCTTGGTTATAGAGGAGGAATTTTAAAGATAAAATTGTGATTTTTCCCTTTGGAGTTGTACAAACAATTGTTGCACATGTTGAAGTGCAAGAACCTATTTTCACATTTATAGCGTAAATTATTGCGTATGTTTTACTCGGTATTTCTCAAGGTGCGAGTATTTTGTTAAGTTTTCGTATTCGGTAACTTGGATTCTTTTAACATCATAAATTGCTCATGTCGAGCTTGACTATTTCAACAAGTAAATAGCGTGATTTACATATTCTGAGTGATTTTGTACATGTAAAATCTACATTATGATTTATGCATCTTTGATGATTTTGTGCAAACAAAGTCTATTTCATGACATATGCATCTTAGTATATTTGCATTCATAAAACCTTTGGAAAATCTTTGGTCCCAATACGTGTTGAGTTTTGAGAAAGCATGTCTTTGTGGTGTGGGTTTTCATAAGCATTGTTTAAAGACATTTCATTATATGGGGAAACGTTAAATGTCGGTTAAATGTGTTTTAAGGTTTACGGGGCTTTCGTTGGAAATTTACGTGAAGTGTTGGGCCTTTGGCTCGGGTTTTGACTAAATGAGTCGTGTGGACATTTGTCCGGATTTATAACCGTAATGAAAGATTTGAGTATGATGGTGTTTATTCGTGTCATTTGAGAGTTACATGCTTTGACGCTGTGTTCTCTAATCCGGAGAGAAAAGAAAAGAAAAGAAATGGATGGAAAAGAAAGGGAGAGAAAAGAAAGGAAAGGAAAATAATTTTTTCATTTGTGTTCTCGAAATGGAAGGAAAGAAAATAGTTTTTTCATGTTCTTGAACAGGAGAGAAAGGAAAGGAAATATGTCAATTTTACAAATATACCCTTATAAAAATATATTCTTATAATGAAAGATTGGGTAGTTTTGTAATTTTAATAATTTCAGCAATTTTTTTTAAATGGTTTTAATTTTTTTTCTTTTCTTTCCTTCCCTTTCCTCCCACATTTGGGAGGAAAGGTTTGGGAGGAAAGTTATCAATTTTTTCCTTCTGTTTCCTTTCCTTTCTCTCCTTAAAAAAGTTTCGAGAACATGAGTTTTTTTCACTTTCCTCTCTTTTCCCTCCCTTTCCTTTCTTTTCCTTCGTTAAATGAGTTTCGAGAACACAGCGTGAGTGCGTTGGTCATTCAATTGGAGTCATGTAGCGT
The DNA here is from genome assembly GCA_954870635.1 of Arctium minus. Taxonomy (NCBI): domain Eukaryota; kingdom Viridiplantae; phylum Streptophyta; class Magnoliopsida; order Asterales; family Asteraceae; genus Arctium; species Arctium minus. Next base: position 196,982,700 of record OX941080.1, on the reverse strand, counting down.
TTTAGACTGTAATGCTGTAGATCCATAGACAGTCTGTCTGTTTTGTTAAGCCTGAGGTTTTGGGTTACACTTAGTGACCGCTCGGGTTGGCTAGCGAGTAGAAAATAGGTGGCACGAGCTGCTGAGTTGGAACTCGTCTGGATTGGATAGGCACCCGTGTCCGTAAGCCCTTGAGGTGGAACTCGACGGAGTATGGCTAGAGGCAATAAACGGTTTGAAATTGTGATGTCTGGTATGGCATGGGAACTAAGATCGGGATACGTGGTGAAATCCAATAACATCACGGGTGGCCCCATTCATTTGTTCTCGCCACCTAAGATGGAAACGTTTAGAGGTTATGCGAGGAAGTTGTATGGGCGGCCTACTTGCGTGTCCTTCTATTCTCTTTGTGTACGGGTCTCTCCGTCGTAGACCCGGGTATTTTAAACACTAATGTCATAGTTTTACCAACTTTGGTTATGTGGAGTCGACGGTAAATGATGGCTTTAATATTGGGTTCTCCCCACGTATATTAAGGTTTGAATGAAATGTGTTATTCCTGCATGTTGATATTTAGTTTCTTTCGTTTTTGGTCGTGTGAGTATTGGGCCTAGTGTCCATGTTTTCGGACGTACGATGTGGTTGGTGTTACTAATGTTTCATACTTCGATTTAGTACAAGTCGTGTCAATTTATAAAGCATCGTTGAAATGAAGGATCCATCTTTGAAATTGCATAACTTTGAAAAGGAGTTGTTCCATGTTTTAAAATTCATTATTTGAAAGGTTCTGTTTTAAAGAGAAGTTCATCAATTTAATTGCTTTTACTTATGTAAAACTCTTGAGCTCTCTAGGCATTAAGCCTGATCCTTTATATTTTTCAGCATGTGCATCAAATTCCTGTTGTGGGTTTTATTAGCGCCCGTCCTTTATAGTCCGAATGTGTAGATTGGTGGTATGTTTAGAGGTTAATCTTTATTATGTGGTTGTATACGAAGTATTTATGGAAGTATTAAGAAATTTGAATAAGGGCTACTTCCAGATTTGGAGTCGGATCGGAGTTGAGTGATAACAGAATCTGTGTTAACCGATTGCCGAAAAGATGCATTAGTGCGCCTTGTAAGAATATCTTTATCGATATTAGGAATGGATCAGTGAAATCTGATAGTTTTGGGAAGATTAGCGTCGACCGTTGGCTTTGAGTTCGGAACCGTGCAGTTCGAAAGAAATTGGTAGATGGAAAGTTGAGGTCGCTAATTTTCGGGAGGTAGTAATTGTCACCTAAGGTTGGGAGGAAATCGTAACCTTATGAGTAAAGGTTACTTTAGAGAGTTGAGTGTTCGCTCGGTTAGGAGTGAAATGTGCCCAAGAAGGGTAGCTAGTTCAGGTGTTGGTATTAAGATCACGTTAATGATTTTGGCAAATGGGTTAAGAACGATCTTCTCTGCGGACAGTGTTCCATTGAGAAGAGTAGATTTCGAGGGCGAAATCATTCTAAGGTTGGGAGGATTGTAACACCCTGAATTTCGTTATTTAATCTTGGTATTCTAGTGTTAACTCTTGTCGCTATCACCGTAATTAGTTTATCGTTCGAGTTTTTGGTTTTTGGTGAATCTGGATTCTTCCAGTGAGTTTCGCGACTTACTCGCGACTTATAGTCGCGGCATTAGTCGCGATGTCCGCTGTTGGTTTTAGGGTTTGAGAATACGGGCGAGTTATGCCGCGAGTTGAGGTCGCGACATAACCCGCGAAAGACCCTGGCCGACTTAAGTGGCTTCAGCCACAAATATCTCATTTGTGAGATTTTCTCAAAATCTCTCTCTCTCTCTCTAAGTTGGTTTTCTTTGGATCTTCGAGCTTCCGTTAATCGCTAGTATTAAGTGTTGTGCTCGGGTTTTCGGTGTAGAAAGCTTTGTCTCCTCGAGGGGATCGATATCTGGTTTTTCGGGTTTTCGTATAAACCTGTTTGGTGAGTTCCTACTATCATTTTAAAAACTGTATACATATCAAAAGCTACCTTTTGGAACTCCTATATATCTCCATGGTTTCAGATCTAAGTTTTCTGCATATTTGATGTAACTTGAGTTTTGGGAGATTTTAGGGTTCCCGATCATTTTGACTAAAATGATGGATTCTATCTTATTTGAAGTAAAAGGATGTTTTACTTGATGATTATGTAGCTTATGCAAAAGAATGTTTATGAACTCATTTTTATGATTCTCATACTTACCAGGAGTTGAACTTGAAAAGGCATTTTGTTTATAAAATGTTTTGTATACCATATGGTTATATATGGTTGGTCACGAATGATGTTGTGACCAGTCTGGACTATTACTAGTGGATCCCTACGTTTTGAGTCGACTGATATTATTTGGAGGTTACCAAGTAAAGTAAATATAGAGCTACATGTGCATTAAATTGTGAGGCTCTGGCCGTTAATAAATGTAGAGCTACATGTGCATTAAATTGTGAGGCTCTGGCCGTTAATAAATGTAGAGCTACATGTGCATTAAATTGTGAGGCTCTGGCCGTTAACAAATGTAGAGCTACATGTGCATTAAATTGTGAGACTCTGGACGTTAATAAATGTAGAACTACATGTGCATTAAATTGTGAGGTTTTATATGGTTACTAAAACGAAAAGTACATGTGCATTAAATTGTGAGGTTCTGGAAAGAAGGTTTATGACCTTATTTTAATGAATTATGTTCCTATCAATGGTGAACTCGGAAATGCTTGTTTGAAAGATTTCCGTTTGGATGCAAATGTTTATATCTCTGATTTTGTATAAACTGTATGTTCTCACCAGGCTTTAAGTCTGACACTTTTTCTCAAATGATATGTATAACAGGTTTCCCTTAGTGGTGGGATGCACTGGGTTTTGAGAGACGAGTTGGGTCTCGAGGCATTTTGAGATGACTAAAGTGTTGATAGTTGGGCATTGTTAAGTCCCATTCTTTTGATGAATTTTGGATTGTCAACTGATGTAATCTAGATAGTTATGTTTAGATTAGTTTGTTGATAAATTCTAAGTCCGTACAGGTTTTTGTAAAGTCTTAAGGACTGATACACTTTTTGAGAAGTTTATATCAATGCAGATGTCATATTGCCTAATTTATGAAGTTTTAAAATTACTCTGAATTTTAGGATGTTACAGAGCATAATGTTAAAAAGAAAGAGGGTGTGAGATCAGAGTTAAAAGAATATCAGAACTCTGCACCTACCACTTTCTGAGTCGGGCAGGCACATCTACTGATTGGTTCACATTCTTTGGTGACCGTCATTGAAAAAGGCAGTGAGCCCATGCCAACTCTTGCTATTACCCCACCAACCACTTATTTCTTTCTTAACAAAGAAATGTTTCATTTTCTTTGGGGACGCAGCATATATTCTATCTAATCTTCACTCGGAAGATTTAGATATTGAAAAAGAAGGAAAGTTTCCCCACCTTCGCACCTCTTTCATGCATATTGAGTCCGTGTAATACATGTTGCTGTCTCAACAGTTTACACAATTTGAGCCTGAAAAAGCCTAAGTAGCTTCAATCATTCTACACTTGCACGAGCACACAAGGAATATGTTTTCTTGTCATAACATTCATAGAAAATTCATTTGTGGTTTTTCGATGATTGAATGGAATCCCTGGAGGAGTGATCTTCACAAAAACTCCTTTCCAATGTACATCTGTTGTACAAAGTGGCTCCGTGTTACTTACAGACATGCTAACTGTTTCATTTGTTGATTCAGGGTTACCACGTTCATTATGTCTGAATTTGAAAAGATTCGGATATATATCTTTCTTGAATTGAAGGCTCTCAGATCAAAGCGCGCCGATTGTCAAAGGGGAGACAATTATTCGATTACAAAAGGGGAAATCAAAGACTGTGATGAAATTAATGAAGTTTTGATGATCATGTTGCTCTCAATCATCAAAAAGGAGGATAATTTTCCAAAGATCAATTTCAAAGCTATGAAGAGTTGTCAAAGTGAAAAATGTTTCTGCTTATTCAAAGTCAAAAGATTCTGAAGAAAGATTGTTCAAAGATAAATCAAGATGATTTGTTAAAGTTTGTTTTTCTGAAGACAGTCCAGAGATTAAAGTGATGAAGATACAATTTTGCAGTTGTTTCAATGTTGTCAAAGATTTTCAGAAGTTTCAAGAATTCTGTTTCTTGTTCATGACATGTTGACTTTCAAAGCTTCAAAGTGAAAAAGACTTTTCAAGATTCTTCAAAGGCTGAAAGTGTTTCAAGTTCAAAGTTGTCAGAGACAAAAGCTGAAGAATCAAGTGCTGAAGACTAGTGTCAAAGTTTTATTAAATCTTGAATACAAAGGGGGAGATTGTTAAGTCCAAATATTGTATCCAAGATTTAATTAGAAAAGTCAAAATGTTAGAAAGTCAACAATGTCAAAGTCTTGTAAAAGTCAAAGTTGTTTAGTTTACTTAGTGATTAAGTTTTAGTTTTCTTAGTGGGTTTAAATAGGTTTTGTTCTTTAGTTTGTGGTAAGAACCTCATTGTAAAATCAGAGACGTGTGATATGCTTTCAAGATCTACTTTCTCTCTCTACTCTCTCTCTCAAGTTCATATTGCTTAATCTTAATGAGAATTACTTGATAGATTGGGATTTATGATTAACAAATATAAATCGACTCCCAATTGTGATACCGTGAATAACACTTCACATCCCAAAACACCCAAAGCACGGGTGGGGCATAACACTCAACCCATAAATCATGGTTAATAAATCTCATATACAATGTGTCACCGAAAACATGGACACAAGACTCAGTACCCAAAACAACACCTTTCGGTGACGGGGAAGACCCGATTCCATTGAATGTGGCGGGTACACAAAGTTAAGCCACAGATGTATGTTATAAGTGTATCTTCAAGGATAAACAACCATTGACATCAACCCTGTCTAGGTCTTTAGTCACGGTAGACATCAACCCTATCCAGGTCTTTAGTCACGGTAGACATCAACCTTATCCAGGTCTTTAGTCATGATAGACATCAACCCTCTCTAGGTCTTTAGTCATAATAGACATCAACCCTCTCTGGGTCTTTAGTCATTTGAACATCAACTCTATCCAAGTCTTTAGTTCCAAAGAATCACCAAGTTCAATCCTATCCAGATCTTTACCTTGGGATCTCTCCATCCTTGACACACTTGATTATGTAGGACTTACATCGTATCATCAACGCCTATTTCCAGATTAAAACACAGGAATCTTATCCCATTTACACGATAAAAACCAACCTCTATGCCTATGGATCCATTGCATTACAACCTAACACGTTACATGACTCTAACAGATGAACTAACGCATCCAATACACGTAACTCACAAATGAGATGCAACTAGGTACACCATACGACAAGGCTCCTTAACAAGCTACCAAAACTGAACAAATGTTCCAAAGACTCATTTGAGTGCAAACCAAGCCCCAAAAGGCATAATGTACGTTCGGCTAAAATACGAGAGCCAAAGTGGTTACATAAACCAAAATACATCTTTCCCAAAACTTTGTTTCTCAAATCACAATTAGCCTTCGGCCCAAAACCCAAAAAGGATTATCATTTTCTAAAGCGTTCCCAAGGTCGGGATCGACCCAAAACCAAAGGACTCACACCTTCGTACTTTTCAAAGTATCTCATTTCATGAATGATGCATAAAACCCGACAAACACTTAAAAGTGCATTTTTGACCAAATACCCATTTATGCAATAAATCACCAAGTCACATTCCTTTGTGACACATTTACCAAAATATCCCAAAATCCCAAATGTGGTGTTTTACAAGGTTTAATAAGCTAAACACTTCCAATAATCAAAAGTTACCAAACAACTCAACAATTGATAATTTCATGTAAAACACATAGATGCTTTAAATAAACATTTTGGCATGTACAACGTTTTCATAAATCAACTTGAACTCACCTTGCTAGATTTAGGCTAAAACTAGATTTTACCCCATTTTGAGCTTCCTTGACGAAACTTAAATCCTCCAAGCCAAAATCTAGATCCAAGCATTTTCAACCGTAAATAACCATATTCAATCATAAAGAAACATTCCCCCAAATAACTCACATCAAAATACCCACTTTGGCCAAAACCCTAATTTGACCTAATTTCTCCAAAATCACCCAACTGACAACTTAAGAAATAAAGCACAAGAAAGTCATAAATAGGGCATTTATAACTTGAATAAAGCATTAGAAGGAAGAAGGGATGAACTTACAATAGTGGGTTTTGATAAAACTCAAAACCCTAGGATTTTCTTGGAAGAAACAACAATGAAGATGGAGGTTTGAGAGAGTTCTTGAAGAAGGTGAATGAATAAGTGAGTGAGAATGAGTGTGGAAAGGAGTTTAAAAGCATCCAGGGCCCGCAGGCGATTGTGACACGCGACTATGCCCTTGGCATAGTCGCCCGCTCAAAAGGAGTCGCGGTACATAACCCCCGAGTATGCCTCGCGATAGTGACCCTGGCATTATCGCCGGGCACTATCGCCCAAAGTGTACCGAGAGCAGGGAGGGGTCGCGATTATGACACGTGACTATGCCAGAGGGCATAGTCGTCGGGCACTATCGCCCTGACAGTACCGAAGGTTAACAGATCCGATTTTTCGACCGACGATCTCTCTATACGAAACTCAACATACACCAACACGACTTGGGTAGATTTATAATCATAACTTAACCAGATAAGCGAGAGTTAAGAGTTTTCCAAAATCACGGGTGTTACAATCTTGGTGTGTCGGTGATAAAAATTACGACCTCGCATTAGCATACCAGATGTCGTCAACAAAATATTACGTGTTTTTGGCTATTACAACATAAAGGCTTTTAGCACATTTCCAATAGATTCTATATTTATTAATTTAGAGATCCAGATGCATTTTTAAAAGAAATCATATAAAATAATAATCCATTCAATCTCATCACTGAATTTTTTTTTAAGAAATCATTTCTCTCTTTTAATATTAAATTTAAAAAAAATTATGTTCTTTTTTATTCTAAATTTTAGAGACTCATATAGAGTATAAATAATTAAATATCACCAAAATCTGATTTGACTTCATATTTTACAAATTAGGAGTCTTTTACCAAATACTTATCGAGCAAGTACTTACCAACAATAGTCACCAAACTTAGTGGTCGTTTACCCAACACTTACCTGGTAAGCGTTTATCGGTAATAGTCAACATTTTCATTTAACTTACCGGGTAAAATTTAGCCCATTAAAACATCATATGCAACACTTTTATCCGGTAAAACGCTTACCGGGTAAGACTTGTCACTCTCAGGGTGCGTTTGGTTTGCGGGAATGGATTGGAATGGATTGGATTTCAAGTAAGGATTTTGATTTGGAAGGATTTGGATTTGGGGGGATTCGAAATCTCTTCATGTGTTTGGATAAGAATTTGAAATCCATCAGACTTAAGAATCCATCAGATCTGGATTTCAAATCTAGGCTCATTGCAACGGATTTTGAAATCCATCATGTAAGGGATTTTTAAATGGTCAACGGATTTCAAATCCGGTCAACGAAATCCATTGCTGCAAACCAAACGCAGGATTGGAATGGATTTGAAATCCAAATCCCTCCAAATCCATTCCAATCCCACAAACCAAGCGGGACCTCACTTACCGGGTAAGACTTTAGGTCTTTGTCATCACTCTTACCGGGTAAAATTTCTCAATCCTTGTCATGTTCATCTGATAAGATAAAGTGTGTCGGCAAACACTTACCCAGTAAGCGTTTAGTAAACGGCACCTTAATTTGTCGAGTAACATTATCGGCTATCAAAATGGATGTTTTATAAGTTTTTCTTACTCAATAAGCGCTAATTGGTAAGAGTCTTCTCCTTCACTTACCGGGTAAAACCTTGGTTGTTGTAATAATTCTTATTGGATAAGATTTTCGATCATTACCATGTTTAGCTAATAAGGTAAGTGACTCGGTAAGTATTTTAGTAAACGGTCCTTAGTGTGTTTTATAATATAATTATCTTGAAAAGATGATAATGAGACGAATCGTAACCGGTTTCGAAGTTTCATAAGAAAGTGGTTGTTTGTTTTTTTAAAAAGAACTCTTAATGGTTTTTAAGTCTGAATCGTTCAGACCTTTTTACACACTACATCTTATTAATCATAACTAAAATAAGACTTCAGACTTTAGACCTCTTAAAAAAACAAACGACACCTTAGCTTGTAATTCATTTTAGAAACAAGCGCTTGTTGTGGTCTAACTAAATCTTAGGGGTGCTTTGTGTAACTTTATCTTTTATTTTTAAAAAACTTTTTTAAATAATAAAGATTATTTTTCAAAAGAACCGAAAAACATATTTAAAAATACACGGCCTTGATTCACATAACGTGAAGGATCTTTATAGTGATTGTATAAATCCTGATTCATTTTGTTTATGTTACGAATTATTCAGTTATTAAATAAGTGTAAAGCCATTTATTATAAAAACCTATACATGATTGTTTTTTCGATTATAAGAAATACAACTATTTCAGTGTCACCATCTATTCTCATCTACCATTGAATATGCAAACTAGTGAACCAAAAGCCTAATTAATGAAACATTGAGGGGTTGTTTATCAAACCCTTACCCGGATAAGTGCTTACCAATAAAAATTAATACTATCACTTACTTAGCGGGTAATATTTTAGTCCACCAAAACGGTATCGTATGCAACAATTTTCTCGATAAGCGTTTATCGGTAAAATTTAACACTATCACTTACTTATTGGGTAAGATTTTAGTCCACCAAAACGGTATCGTATGCAACATTTTCCCGATAAACGCTAACCGTGGTAAGAGTCTTCGTCATCACTTACCAGGGTAAGACTCTTGGTGTTTGCCTTAGCTCTTACCAGGTAAGATTCTTGATCATTGTCATCTTCATCCATAAGGTAATATGACTTGGTAAGCGCTTACCCGAGTAAGCGTTTGGTAAACGGTCCTAATCTAAAATAGAAATATTGAATTAAAAAAGACAAAGTAACAATGATATCTTAAATTTGAAACTAAATAATGATGTTGAAGACTTCAAAAAATGATGTTTGATGAAGAAAAGATGAACCAACATCAATACCTTATTGTTTCAGATAGATCCATGAAGAAAAAGAAGAAAAAAAACTGGAGAATCACCAAAAAAAAATGAAAAAAATAAATCAAAATGGAAATCAAAATAAATATAATAAAGTGATTTTTTAAATGTATTTTGTTGTTATTTCGTCGATTTCCCATTAAAAATTTAGGGGAAAATATGTTTATTTTAAAAAGAAGGTGGTTATAACTACCTTTTTAACCATATCCATTGGGTATCTTAATCTAACAACTAGTGTTATATCCGTCCGTTGGTCGGGTATACAACATGATTTTAATCTAGTTTCAAATTTTTTGATTGCTTGTCTTGTGCTAATCTCGGGGTCTTCTCCAAAAGACATTCTAGATTATCTCATATGGCATCTTAACCCCTTTCTAGTAATGAGCAAGAGATATAGCGAAAGAACTGATACATTCAAACCATTCTCCATGCCACTAAAACATAATTTAACCAATACGGTAATTCTACCTAAGATACAACTCATATTTAGATAAATGTCAACAATTCTCAAACAAAAATATTGATCATGTTGAAGTAACAAATTATAACACTTTCAAAATACTATATCTAGTTGTCCACCATATCTCAATATTTGAAAATTGTAGCTATATATATAAATAAAGAGTCTCCCTTGTTCAAACAAACACACATCCTATGAAACCTCATGACAACATGTGATACTTCATGATGCTAAGAAATCCTTGGAAGTTAATACTTATCTTCCATGCTTTGTTTCTGATCAACGATCCAGATTCCGGTCTAAATAATGTAGTGGAACTCTTTGATGCTTAATTTCCGGAATTTACAAGTAACTAAACATCACAGTTTGGTTGGCTTATTTAATTTTAACAACAAAAGCAATGAACTGTCATCAAATCTGCAAAAGATCATATATAAGTGACTAATCGATAGCAATATTTCTTGACCGTTACTCATCAGAAACTCTAAAAATATCCGAATTCTCACACAATCTATAAATTCCCTAAATTTCATCAAGACCAACGACATTACAACATCAAAAAATCGGAAAAATAGGACTTAGATATCAGTTCCACCTCCTAAGAAGTTAGAACTCATTCAAAATTTCTTTCGAATTTCGTAACCACCCAGAAATCAATATCAATCGTATACCAAAACTTAAATTCAACACATACATATCAGATGGTAGGATTGTTGTTGGTTAACCTTAAAACACCTCATCATCACTTGCAACTTCTCAACTGTGGTAATTTAAAATTCTATACATCGATTTTCATCACAATTCACATGATTTAATCAAATATCATTCTATAAGTGAAATAAATCACAATATGAATAAGCGTTTGGTAAACTAACACTTAGTTTATCCCAAAATAAGTGTATGCTTTTCAGTTAATCTTAAAGAAATTTATTATGGATAAATTGTCATTTATTTGATTTAAAAGTGTAAATGTGTAATAATAACCCTTTTTTCATAGTGAATATTTATTTTGGAGCGGAGGGACTATACCCACTTCACTAAACCACTAAACCATTTTGTGTTGACCGACACTATTGTGAATGAGAAAGTGAAAGAAATGGACCAAAAATTTCAGGCAGTGCTAGCCTAGTGGTAAGGCCCTGGGGGGATAGTGCATGGTATGCCTATCTATCAGGGTTCGAATCCTAGGGGATGCACTTCGGCGATACCCAGACCTTGGGTCGACCTTCGGGTCGGTTCGGGTCCAGGTTTACGGGCATACCAGTCTATGGGTATGCGGGTTCAGTCTTGACCGAACTTAGTCGTACCTGAGCGGGTCCAGTCAATTTGGGTTGGGTCGGGTCGCCGTGGATTAGTCGGTGCTGCCCAATTGGATGCCCAGATACTGCGGGTGCGTGTGTGTGTGGGCTTAGCCCAAGTTGCCGTACAAAAAAAAAAAAAAAACAACATAGTTTACCCAACGCTTACCCAGTAAACGTTCACCGGTAATAGTCAACACTTTCACTTATCTTATCGGGTAAGATTTTAGTCTATTAAAACGGAATCTTGTGCAACATTTTTATCCGGTAAGCACTTACCAGGTAAGAGTCGTTACTCTCAATTACTGGGTAAGACTATCGGTCTTTGTCATCGCTTTTACCAGGTAAGATTCTCAATTCTTGTCATATTCATTCGATAAAATAAAGTGAGCTGGTAAGCACCTACCGGACAAACGTTTAGCAAGTGTTGAAAGACTATTAATTTCAATTTTCATAATCTAAATATTTCATTCAGAAACGGTTTCTTTAATATGCTAATATAATGCATTTTATAAGAACCTGGTCTCAGATCAATATTTATTCTACAAAATTTGATTAATGAAGATAAGATTGCCAACATAATGATCATGATTTCCAAAGTATTTCTAAAAGTCTCCACAACAAATGCTGTATCCAAAATCTCTACTAAATTGGTCGCCCACCAACCTGGGCATATGCACATGCATACCTTTGTTACATGACTTGAGTACTTAGAATGGTTTCAAAGAATTTAATATGTTCATCTTTGTCAACAAATGCTTACTTCATAAAAATATTGTGTTAAGATGCTATTGGTCTTAACATCATAAAGAGTCGAGCTCATTGTAACAAAAGTAAAGAGATTGCAAAAAAGAAAAACACAATCACTTCCAACTAAGCATAAAGAATGACAATCTAAACAAACCAAAGAACATGTACACTTTTGCCACCTTACACAAAGATCACTATGTGGAAGTGCAAAACACTTTCTTGAAGTTTACAACAACAATACTTCAAAAGATAACATTCACACCTATAAATTCCAAAATCCACAACCACATTTCAAAAGATTTTTGGATCTGGACAGACCTAAAGCATTTTGGTTCTTCCTAACATTCACACCTATAAATTCCAAAATCCCAATATCCAATTTGCAGTGTTCCTGTCAAGTAAAAGGTAAGAATACAGAGTCAGATTGGCTTTCATCTATATGTCACCTAAGCTGTATATGTGTGTATGTGGTTGAATAACAAACTTTAAACCAAGTTCTTTTGAGTGTGTTTGAATAGTTAAAAAAACCCAGAAGGCCAGAAATGGGTTCTATGTGTGAATGGCATGTGTGTGTTTGCTTGTACAAAAAGAAAACATCCAGATCTAGATGTGGGGTTGTAACAGTGTTCTCATAATGGCATTAAGATTGTCACTGAGATATGGTAAACTCAAAAAAAGGGGAACTCACATCAAGTTGTTTCTGAATAGCCCTCGGTCTCTTCTTTGGCCTCCGAGACGGCTTTGATCCTGTCAACAATACACCCTCAATCTCACCATGGGAAGCCAAATCGAAAATTTCTGCTTCTTTGACTTCCTCATACAAGAAACCCCGCTGAATCACTCAGATCCAAACCTCCATCCAGAAACCCCAAACACATCACTGAATCACTCACTTATACCATCGAATTCCTCCCTTGAATCCTCCACTTCACAAGTTCACTCTGCAACACCGGTTCAATGTCCGGCACCACCCTTTAAGAACCAAAACAAACCCCAAATGGCGCCACCGGCGCCACCATCGTCATGTTTATGAAAATGGAAGATTTAATATAGGCTTTTGTGAAGATTCCATAAAGGGTCCTCCATTGTGTAATACCAGTCGCCAGCCGGATATTTTGATCGAATTTGCATTCTCCATGTTTTGATCAATAATTGATCAATGTTTTGTTTCTTTCCATTTTGCATTGAATTCAAGTGAATTCTCATCAGCAAAAGCGGTGATAATTTCAAAACAATGCATTCTTTGAAACGAAGAATCTGAATTATCTGATCCTCCAAAATCAGTTGATGAAAGAGTAAATTTAACAATATTTCAATGTCAACTCGTTAAATTAAGCAAGAGAAAATAGATTTCCATCATCAAAATCAATGAAACATTTATGCAAATCTAAATCTAACGTTAAAAATAAATGAATAATTCATATGAAATTGGAGACAATTAAGTTAAGAAGAAGCTATCGGACCTGGAGACACCGGAACTGGAGTCCGTGGACTAAATGCAAGCGTAGGAGCAGCCGTAACTGCAGCAGGAGAAGTGACTATAGACACTGGAAGAGGAGGAGGCAACGGCGGCGATGGTGGATCAGCAAGCGACGCAGATGGCGGTGGTGGCAGAGAGGTTTCCGGTGGTGGTGCTGCGTTGGAATTAACGGTAGGATCGGATGGATTACATGCATTAGGAACGATGACGGAGGGGAAAGGAAACTGTACCAGTGGAGGTGGAGAGTAATCAGAAAGCAAACAATATTCACCAGAGCATTTAGGAGATTTATCCGACGACGAGACCAGTAACAACAATGGCGGCGATGATGAAGATGAAAATCTGTGTTGCTTTACCAATATAACACATTATTGTTCCTCTCTCTCTCTTGAAGAAATTTGCAGAAGCTTGGAAGAAATGAAAATGGCAGATTTCGTTTTGTTAATAATGGTTGGACTAATTTCCAGGGTTGAAATTTGAGAGGTTCAAGTTGATGATGGAGGCCGGAAGGGTGATTCAACAGGCATGAGATAAACGGTATGAAGAAAATTGAGGGGGAGGGAAATTAGGTAGGACGTGCTCCATTCCAGAGATGGTGAGGGTAAACAGGAACACGTACAAGAATTCCTTCAACATCCTGAGCAGAGTATGCATTTACAAGCTTTCCTCTTTCTCTTCTCTTGTATCTGGTAATAATTATATATATTTTCATGTATCAATACTTGGATATTATGATAATTGAAAATTAAACTCAATTTATACAAGCATAAGGACCTTCCTTGGGGCCTCGTAGCCTTGATAGCTGTTTCACTTTTGTCCTTTGGTGAATTGGTTTCTTGATCATCTGCCTCTTCAACAACTGTAAGATTGCCACCAGCAATAGAGAGGAAAAAAAACAGGAACCATGAGTTTACAAATACTACAACGTCATCACGATTACAAATCGGTTACCTTGAGCATACCTTCATCATTTTTTGTTTCTGCTGCTTGCTGTCAATATATACATGAAAAAGTTGATTAATGATGAAATCCATGCAAATAAAAGCAAAAATATGAAATAGCCATCTCTTATGTTCTCGGAGAAAAAGTTGAAGATCTTACCACTTTCTTTTTAGAATATTATCAAACTGTGTAGTATCAAATGCCCAAACGTTCGGCTTCTCTAAACCAATACCTGTTTTGCATTCAAATTAAAGACAAAGACATAGACAATATTCTTAAAACATACATATTTTATCCCTATATATGTGCCTTAAATCTTGACAAACAACACTAACAACTCCAAATCATCAAATCCAACTTCATTAGATCCAATTTATTGTACTCTCACAACTGTGAGACAAAATCACAGAAACACACATTGAAAATATGCTAGATAGCATGTATGATTTTATGCTAATAAAACAACCATGACTAATATATTAAAAAAGCCTTCATCTTTGTTCCATCAACACTCATATTGGCACTCATTCTACAGAATATATAGACAATAATTATACTTCCTGCACCATGATCAAAGTCCACTTTTGCTTGAAAAGCTTCAAAATTAGTACTTCCCAAATTTTAGGTAAAATAAATAAATATTTTTTGTGTACCAATTCTTTCTTCATCGCCTCAAATTTCTCATCCATTTGAAATTCAAAACCAATCCAGTTAATTCTTAGAAGTAAAATATGGACTCTAATTTGGGAAAGAGGTACCGATAATAACAAATCAGATGACAGAATGTTACATTTCCACCTAAAGCTAAATAATGAACTACAGATTTCACTTTGATCCCCAAAATTGAACTCAAAGATTGATATAGTTTTCATGTCCTCTCTTACATATTATGTTACCAGTTCTTCTTCTATGAATTTAGTAAAATTAGTACTTCAAACAATCAATTAAAAATAAGATTAAGCAACAAATCATTTACCAAGAGTGTCTTGTTTGTTCGTAACCATAACATGAACTTTGATCCCTTGTTTGTCCTTTCCAAGACCTTCGCCTTCTTCCCATCCCTACAAAACACACACATATAGTGCATTAATCAAAAGAAAAAAAAATACGTGAACCTATCAAATCTAAAATCATAACTGGAAGTACAAAATGAAACTCATCCTTCACCATCAATTTCACCTTGGAAAAAGGCAGTAGGATATAATGGAATCTGTAAAACCATGAAAAAAGAATGTCGCTACAATGGATAAAGTAGAGTTATATTTAAAAACAAAATATAAAGGTACTTACCTCAAGGATGAAAAAGTTAAGATGGAACCCAAATAAAGTACCCGGATCTAAATGAGCCTTCACATCCATCCATATATATATATATATATAATCACCTAAAATGAAGTTAAAAGTTATATCAAACAAAAATCGATTTAGCAAATTCAATATGGGATTCAACAAATTAAAGCAAGGAACATGGAGCAACTAAAAACAACTAAACTAAAACAGATAAAAATTCAAAAGGATGGATTAGAACCCTAACTGATAAAATTTCAACAAATCACAGCAAAGAAGGGATTGAATCGATACAATCATACAACTAAAACTAAAAGTAGAGAAAACTAAAACTAATTACCTCAATGGAAATATAGCAAAAAGAATAGACAAGTATTATCGATTCCAAAGAAGAACATTAACCTTCATGGATAAGTAAACTCCTCTTTCAAAGATCTGACATTCAGAAGCAACAACAACAAAACCAGAATCGATCGAGAATGAAAATAAAAACTGCAAGAAGAGGAAAAAAGATGAATCGGTAATGTAATAAGGAAATAGGAGAATACTTCGCATGGAATCAGGAGCAACGGAGCATTGAACATAAAACCCTAACCATACAGAATACTGGGGAAATCGTCATCTTGGGAAATTATACTGAGAATTGTTAATTTGGGGAGGAAATAAGATAGGAGCGTCTTGGAGAAGACAATCGTATGAGAGGAGGGATTGGAATTCTTACCCTCATTTCAAATTTCAAATATGAAACCTTCTGCTTTTTGCAGGTGAAAGCTGAAAAAGAAAATCATGGGAGAGAAATTAGGGTTATTTTGAAGGAAACGTGGAGGAATCCTGGAGCGGTTGGAATGAGAGCTCTAAGTTTGTACTTCATGTTGGAGGTTGAAGGCGAAGACGTAGAGAGAAATCAGGCGTGAGGGGAGAGAGGGAAACAAATGGGGAAGAGGGATGGATCGTGATTTAGGGGTGGGGGATTAATAGCAGGGTGAAATAAGGAATTTGAACGGATCAGATTTAATTTTGGATGAATTTAAACGGTATAGATTGAATGGAGGGGTGGTTACTCGGCTCCATCCATATATATATAATTTAGATTAGTTCTTCGATTCTTTTTTTTTCCTTCCTAGTGTTCTTTTCCGATCTCACCCCTATATGTATATGTGTGTGTGTGAATGATCGTGTGAGAAATTGAGGTTAACTTGAGAAGCATGGGAAGTAAATCTGAACCATAAATAACTTTTAATTTCATACCCTTCCATGAATTGTACCTTAGAAAGAAATTGATCTGATGTATCTTATCTTAATGTGCGTCCATTTCTCATCTAATAATTGATAATCACTTCTCACGCTTTTCATGTTAACCTCAACCTCTCAGTTGAACCCAACCCTATATATATATAGAGAGAGAGAGAGGGTCATTCAAGGGAGAAATGAGTTGTTTGTGATAACCGTGAGATCCATTCTCAACCACAAATCAAATGATAAATTAGAAAACTAATAATTTTGTTAATGTTGACTTAAAATTTTAATTAAATGGCATTTTATGTATTTTAGAAATATCCTCTCTCCTATCTCATCTTCTCTCTTCAACAAACTTTATTCCGGAAAACACATGATACACACTGTGATACCCTTAATAAAAACAAACGAAAAAACATAGTGTGATACACTTAGTAAAGCAACATTACATGATACATTGTGATACACTTCGTAAAACAACAAAAATACATTGTGATACACTTCATAAAACAACGAAAACATGTTGTGATACACTTTGTAAAACAACGAAAATACGTTGTGATACACTTCATAAAACAACAAAAACATGTTGTGATACACTTCGTAACACAACGGAAACACGTTGTGATACATCGCGTAAAACAACGAAAACACACTATAATATACTTGTAAAACAAGATGATGGTGATTATGGTTTCACCCAAAGAAGCAAGAGTCTCGATGATTTTCCACACGAGGCCATGGAAATATCCATGAGGTTGAATATTTTTTTCAAGGTTTAGAAAGAGAGAGGAGAGAGAAAGAGATACACATAAAATCATGGAATTAAAATAAATAAAATTATTTATGAGTTGTCCAATCATAACAATTTACTAAATTAACTTTTGGTATTTAATTAATAATAAAATAAATAATCTCAAATGAGTGGCTTATATTGGATCTCACGGTTATCACAAACTATCGAGTTCTCATTTGATTATGCCCCACTATATATATATATATAGAGAGAGAGAGAGAGAGGTTCATTTGAGAAATGGTAAATATATGAGAAATAGAAAAGTAATCTTAGTCATTCATCTGGTCAACATTTGCGGCTTTGACCGCAAAACACCGGATAATTCCTTGCATGGTCTATAGAAGATAGAGGGGTAGTTTCGTAAAATACGCGGGATGGGTTTATATATGAACCTATATGATTCACATATGAACTATACGTTCATATGTGAATCAGTTAATTAGTTCATATGAGAATCAGTTAATTAGTTCATATATGAATCTGTTAATTAGTTCAACTGATTCATATATGAACTTACAGTTAATTAGTTCATATATGAATCACAAAGGTTCATATATGAATCAGTTAAAAGAGTTCAGATGTGAATTACACTAATTCATATGTGAATTACACTAATTCATATGTGAATTATACAGGTTCATATATGAAGACAACCCGTGTATTTTGTAAAAATTACGAAAGTGTTCTTCTATTTTTGAAATAGCCGCAACTTTTGACCAGTCAAAGCCAAAATATTTGACCAGTCAAATCCGATCTTGACCGTATGAATGGCTAGGATTACTTCTCTATTTCTCATATATTTACCATTTTTTAAATGAACCTAAGACTATATATATATATATATATATATATATATATCACGTTGGGCAGGTTCAAACGTGAAGTTAAACATTTTACGAGAAGGCGAAAAGTGTTTAATCATATATGATACACAAGCTTAATCATGTATAATTAAACACATGTTATATTGGCAATACATAGACGTTTAATCATATATGATTAAGCACACTCACAGACCGTGTAACATATATGATATCACACTTCTCGCCTTTTCGCAAAATGTTTAACTTCTCGCATGATCCTTACTCTATATCACTTTAACAGATTAACTCCAACTTCTCAAAAAATCTTTGCTCTATATATGAAATACACCCCCAAAAACACGCTTCTTGTCACTTACAACCCCTAACAAAATTTACACAACCTCCCCCGGTCCATTAGCAGAGATCATCTTTCATCAGATAGCTCAAACGCCATCATCATGCAGATTTCTTGAAAGCTCGCCGACGATCAAACTGCTAATTCAGATTCAACGTTAACAAACATTTTCTAACAGGTTCCTGTTAATCAGATCTTCTCTAATGAAATGTGTTCTCATCACTAGCATTCAATTCAATTCTGTTCCATTTTCATGTCGTTTGATTTCAGTATATATATTATTTTTTTCAGTTCTCAAATGTCAGGTGATTCAGCGGCGGGAACGACCTTCTCCGGTCATCGGACTTCCGCTCGCGTCGTAGTTGTCGGTGATCATGCCACTGGTAAATCAAGCCTAATCGCGACAGTTGCCTCTGATACTTTTCCTGAAACCGTTTCACCTGTTCTTCCTCCCACTCGTCTTCCTGCCGACTACTTCCCCGATGGAATTCCCGTCACAATCATTGACACTCCATCTAGGTTTTTAAATTGATCTTCATTCATCGTCAGTTTTATTTGATCGATTGATTGTTTTTTGTTAGCGTTGTGGATTGTTTTTTTGTTAATGTAGTTTGGAAGATAAACCTAAGGTAGAGGAAGAATTGAAGCGTGCCGATGCAGTGGTTTTAACTTATGCTTGTGATCAACCTGAAACACTCACCCGTGTTCAGACTTATTGGCTTCCTGAAATTCGGCGCCTAAAGGTTTCAATCTGTTCATCTTTTTGGATATTAGACAAGCCTCATAAGAGACAGAATTAACGAGAGAAATTTTATTTTAACTTCTTTATTGATTTCAAGATGGTGTTTGTGTCTAATTAGTTGGAATTCAGTTTGTTTAACTTTAGTAGTGTGATATATAGGTGAAGGTACCAGTGATTGTGGTTGGATGCATGCTAGATTTGCGTGACGAACACTATCCTATTAATCTAGAGCTGGAGATGGGTCCAATAATGCAACAGTTTAGGGAGATTGAGACTTGCTTAGAGTGTTCAGCAGCTAACCTTATCCAGGTATGTCATTATGTTTGAACTTGATTCTATGTTAAGAAGATCATAATCTGTTCAATTTAGTGATGGTTTCTTCTATAAAACTATTGAGTGCATTTTGTGGTGTTATGATCCTTCCTCAACTTGTACTTCAATTACCTTGGCGGCCTACAGCTTGAGCTTTATTGATATGTTTGCTTGGTAAAAACCGAAGTTATGATCCTCATGATAAATCGTGCTTTTAGTGTGTGTTCTCTAGTTAAAATCACATTGCTGATGTAATCATCGTCAAATTGTCGGCAATCAATGTATATATGTTCATAGATTTACAGTATATGCAAGATCACGTGGTTACGTTTTAATCAGTTCGGCAATCTTTTATTTTGTCTCTTCTTTAGATATTCTTGTGCCTTGTCTATGGGAAGTTATTCTTCAAAAACTTCAATCACAACGACTGTTCTGCATGCTTTGACTTATATTATACTTTTTAAGCACAATTATTTTGTTGGTATGCATCTTGAGAAGTTAAAATGCAGGAGCTTTTTGTTGTTGCTTGATGTTCAGAAAACAATCTTAACATGCCACATTACCAGAGAATAAGTTAGTTTGATAATTCTTTGTAGGTAGCTGAGGTCTTTTATTATGCGCAAAAAGCAGTGCTTCATCCAACAGCCCCCTTGTTTGATCAAGAATCTCAAACTTTGAAACCTCGCTGCATAAGAGCATTGAAAAGGATATTTATTCTTTGTGATCATGATATGGATTCTGCCCTGAATGATAACGAGTTGAATGAATTTCAGGTAATTTTTGTTATATTATCTTGCATAATGTGAAAGTTATGCTTTCTTTCTAAATTGAGGTCCGTGACTTCCCTCTTTTTCATCTATATTTTTATATTCAGTGATCGGGTTGGGAATTTAATGAAATAGTGTTTCTATATGTGACATGAAAAATTCATTTACCTTGCGTTGCCAGGTAAGGTGTTTCAGTGTTCCTCTACAACCTTCTGAAATAGTGGATGTTAAGAGAGTAGTGCAAGAGAAGGTACCTGAAGGGGTCAATTATCTTGGGATTACCCTACAAGGATTTCTTTTCCTTCACGCCCTATTTATTGAAAAAGGCCGCCTTGAGACTACATGGACCGTTTTACGTGAATTTGGTTACAATGATGACGTTGAACTCCAGAAAGAGAATCTTCCTGTTCCATCTAAAAAGTCTCCTGACCAGGTCATGCTCCTATAACTTTAAGTAAAAGATTTAATTTTGGTAGCATTTCTAAAATAATCGGATACTCTTTAGCATGTAATGTCGTTGCTATAGATATGCTTTGTATCATTATGTTTGATTAAAAATTTATTATTTCTTATTTGAACATTGCCAGATTATGTTTCCATGCTGCACTTATGTGATTGGTTATAAAGGAATGTGATGTGTGGTGTTCTTTCAGTTTGTATGCCTCTCCAGTTTCTTGGATCTTACACCTGAGGAGAACCCTTTGTATTTCAATGAAGAGTACTGAATTGTGGCAAAACTCCTTGTATGCTTGTCTTTTGGCAGTGTATCGAATTGACGAGGGAGGCTGTGGACTTCTTGAAAGGGATATTCAATTTGTTCGATTCCAACCATGTACGCTTTCCTTCACATTGTATTACAATGTAATTTTCTTATCAATTGATCTTGAACTACATCGTAAAGTTTTACTTCAAAGCTGCTTTAGTCAATGTGCAGTCATTATGCCTTTTTCATGTAATAGTATGACATGAGCGTTATCCTAAAGCGTAGATTTTCCGTCAAATATGGGTTCTGGGGTTGGACTTTGACACCATTTTTTTTTTGTATTTTATTTATTTTCCTGTCGAACATAATCTAATAATTTACAACCTTTTAGAATCTTTTTTGCTTGAAAAGTTATAGTCTTGTCTGGAGAAAATCTTATTCCAGACCAACATTTTTCCAGTTCAAATCAGTTACTGGTACCTGCCATTGCATAAAAATGACCATAAATATTTGTCTAGCATACTGTTGCGATATCAATCCTTGTAAGATAATGTCAATTCCTTCTTTCTGGTTTAAGAATAGCTTTGGTTTTGGTGTTTAAAGATGAAGATACCTTGGAAAATGATGCTCTCTTCATTTCTTTTTTGAGGCCCCAAATGACTTTTCTCTTATTTTAAGACATGGTCAAGTTGTAATTTCCCTTTCTACCCTTTCAGTGGTGCATCTTTGTTATAAGTTTTAAAAGATAAATGACTTTGGGCTTCAATAATGAGTATAGGAAGTGAGGAACTGAAAAACAAGTTTTCTGGTACAAATAATGAAATGTGGCAATCTGAAATGAAAGATGGGAGTATCGGAATTCCAATCATCGTGTTTCAACAAACTAAGATTGGATGATGTCAGACCCAGTTTAGTGGATTTAGGGTCTCTCTTCTTTGAATTTCATGTTCAATCCAACAGATGATACAGTGACATTAACAAAGAACCATGGGCCACATCACCTTTATGCAACACGCATACTATAAATAATGCACATAACTCCCTTCAAAAGAGTTGCTGTAGACCTGTGTTAATTTTTCTATTCAATAGGTTTCTTTCTTTTAAATGTACTTGGAAGGCATATTTTATGTTGGAAAATTGGTGAAAGGTAGCTGCCTCTATCATTACATGGTGTAGTGGCTGGCATCTTATATGCTTTACTTTATAAAGGACATTGGAATTGTAGAAGTGCCCTCTCTGATTGCCACTGAAGCTAAGCTTAACTACTGAAGTTTTTAGCTGACATGTGCAAATATCTAAAAACTGTGAACCTTTGCACTTGCTAGGATGGAGCTCTACAAGATTCTGAGCTTGATGAGCTGTTTTCGACTGCACCGGAAAGGTGGGTTGCTTTCTCTTTGGAGCAGTCTTATAATTCTTATTTTTGGATTGCCGCATGCATGCACATTTAGGTCAGTATTCTAATTTTTATATCAATATGTTCTTCATGGTAATCTATACTAAATGTGGTACATTAGTCTTTTAAGTAGCAGCTCTTGAGACCAAAATAATCTATTTAATATGCATGAAACAAACCCATTATAAGACTGATTAATGTGATTCACACACTAGTTCTTACTCAAACATCCAAATAATAGGCACAATGTTTTTGATCTGTCCTACAATATGAGTCCTCCACTAAGTTTTGACATTTGATACTATGAATTGCAACAATTCTAGCTTGGCTAATCCACCCAATATCATAAAATGAAAAAATTGTTTATGCCTGACCAGAAGCAAACTGATATTCAGCTTATTTGCTGATTAATAGATAAAAGTCTTGTAGTGAAGCTGATTGAATGAAATTTGCATGTGAGACGGAGTGGAAACAATAGCCTTCCTCGATATTATGTGCTGCAACTTTTTTGGAGTACTTGCTTTTCTTTTCTTTTTTCCTTCCCTTTTTCCCTTTTTCATGTATCTTTTTATTATGCTCCTCAATTCCTCCTCATTATTCACATCCATTACATGTGTTATCTTTTGTTCAACTTTCAGTCCATGGAATGATGCGCCTTACAAGGATGCTGTGGAGACAACTGAACTAGGGGATCTAAAACTTTCTGCATTTCTATGTCAGGTGTGTGGTATCATCTTTACTTAGCAGCACAAAGAACTACAAAACTTGACTACTTTGTTTCATTAGATGAAAGCAAAGTTATCTCAGATAAGAGCTATTCTTACTTAGGGGGCGTTTGGTTCATTTTAAGGAATATGAATGAAAATGAAAATGGAAATGGGAATGAAGTATAATGGGAATAGGAATGAGCATTGCATTGATGCTGTTTGGTTAAACCAATATAATCAATAAAAAATTATTTTATATAATATTTTTTAATACAAATATGTGTCGTCCAACACGAAAATAAAAAACATGTTTCATTAAACATTGAGAGATGAAGGGCGTATGAGAAAAGGTGACTGAGCGGGAATAAGATTTTCATTCCCCCCAATTTGGTCAGGAATGAAAATTAATGGGTTTGGGGTAATGGACTCATTATATTATGTCAAACCAAACAACATTTTTCATTCCCATTTCCATTCCAAACCCCTCAATACCTCCAACCAAACACCCCCTAAAGGCTTGTTATTTGGAATGCCCACCAATCTAGGAATGTTCCAATAATTGATTACATAACCTTATTCGAACAAAATGACCTGCAACCATTTTAACTTGTCCATTTTTTTTTGAAGTATATAATATTTATATACGGCAAATGCAACAAATAAACTCACACACCCTTCTCGCCTTTGGTGAGGTTTGAACCCCTGACCTCCTAAGAGGGCAAAAGCTCATATACCGCTAGGCCAAAGGCCCTTTGGTCCATTTTTCCTTCTTTATTTGAACTTAGTTGCTTACTTGCAAACATGATGGCAATTTGTTTGGTATTGTTATTTCATAGATTCCCTGGAACAATTCTGAAATGTTTCTATTACAAATTAATGTATCTAAACTTGCTGCCTACATTATCCCAAACAAGAGCTTCAACCAAGTGAAGGTCAAACGGGGTAAAAAATCAACAATCCCATGATCCAAAACTTGACACTTAAAAGTTTCTAATGCGGAAAGAGAAACCAAATCTTCAATGTAGCATATATGGCAAACAAAAAAGTGATAAACTTGATACACTAAAGTAAAGAGAAAGAGCACAACAGTGGGATTACGTGGAAAC
The DNA here is from genome assembly GCA_954870635.1 of Arctium minus. Classification (NCBI taxonomy): domain Eukaryota; kingdom Viridiplantae; phylum Streptophyta; class Magnoliopsida; order Asterales; family Asteraceae; genus Arctium; species Arctium minus. The sequence continues at coordinate 196,958,456 of OX941080.1, read as the reverse complement.
CCAAAATGGGTGAAAACCACAGGTGGAGGAGACCACCGAGAGAAGCCCACTAATCACAATGATGATTACTATACTTGGAATGGAGAAACAATGGAGTAATCTCATATTTTAGCACCTAGTTTGTCTATGGGGTTTGGGAATATTTTGTGTATTCTAAGGGAGAAGATAATAACCAAAAAACCTAGAAAAGGCAATAAAAAAGGTCAGGTGCAAGAACGCGACTTGAGTTTTCATGGCTAGCTCGCCCAGTTTTCTTAAAGACTCCATGCGATCTTCACTAGCGAGCCAGGTAAGGTCGCCCGGTTGCAGGCAACGCAGCATCGTGAATTTCTCTTTTGTGTGGGACGCATAAAATGTAACGCAGCTACCTGAGTTTGTACATCTTGTCCGGTGAGTTGGCGACTTAGCTTGGCAAGCTCCGGTCACCAGACCTAGGTTGCACCACAAGAAAGTAATAAACAGTTTCTTATCCCATTCCCAATTTAAGTGGAAACTTCATTTCATAAGAGTAATTGCATTTACCAAAGGAAGAAAGATGAATTGCTATATTGTGGGAAGAGTAATTGGATTCAGAATGTAAAAACTTCTTATAGTTGGCAAGATTACACATGAAGGTAAACATCAGTTCAGGTACTATAGTCTGTGACTACTGACTAGTATGCAAAATTCTGCCAGCCTACTTATATCCACTTCCTTTGGTATGATTTACTTTTTGTTCCTGCTGTCTTCAACAATTACTGCAACTATGCAAGGCATCTCTTTCTAGGAAATGGTCTAGATAAAGAATTAGGAAGGGAGAAACTAATGGTCTGGATCATAGTTGTTAAAAGCGCACATGAGGTGCTCCTAGGCTCATAAGGCTCAAGGTCTTGGGCTTTTTTAAAGTCGAGGCTAGGCGTATTCACGAGGCTCACTAAGGCCCTGCGCCTTGGCTGAGGCGCCTTGTGGGCCAAGGCGCGCCTCATAAAGAGTTACTAAATACCTAGTCAAACCCCAATATTAAATAAATTTTCTCATCTTCTCATCTCCTAATTTCTTTAAAAAAGAGTTATTAAAACAGATGACTTTAAAAACTTCAAGCTTTCTTCTCTATAATTACCCAGACCTTAAAACTTCTCCCTCACGACTCATGCTTTAAACCTCTCCCTTCTGCCTCTATCGATGTACTGTTGATTGTTGCATTGGAGGCTTGTACTTGTTGCATATTTGAGTTTGTGTGTAACTGTGTGTGTGTGTGTATTGATAAGATGCGCCTCGCATTCCTAAGTCCCGCGCCTCGCGCCTAGGCTCTGTGACCCTTTTGCGCCTAGTTCCCCTTAAGCCTTTAACAACTTTGGTCTGGGTACATTAATCCTTGGTGCTTTTGTTTGAGCTGCATGTGCAATATTTTGATATGGTTCAGGGATCGGCACATAGTATAAGCTACATGTCCAATACTTTGATATGGTTCTTAATGACCCCATTGAAGTGTTGGAGTTTAGTGTAGCAATTGCTGGCTGTGGTGATCCTACCTAAAAATGTCTCCTGGAATGTAATTCCTTCTGATTTCCTTACCATTGTATATTTCTTATATCTTCTGTGGTGCCTAAAATTAGTTCTCAAAAAGAAAGTTCATTTTGGGCTCCTAATGCTCGAGTTCCTCTTAATTACTTGGCATCTCAGTTATGCTGTGATTAAGAGATCACTGGTGCTTTTAGTGGCTTCTAACTGTCGTTGAGCTGCGGAAAATGTATGTTCTTTGTTACTAACACTAAGCTCATGGTGGCAGTGGGCCCTAATGACATTACTTGATCCATCTCAAAGTTTGGCCTATTTGATATACCTGGGATATAATGGTGATCCTGCAAAAGCGCTTCGTGTTACTCGAAAAAGATCCTTAAATATTAAGAAGCAACAGACAGACAAACATGTTTTCCAATGCTTTGTTTTTGGACCCAAAAATGCTGGAAAATCTGCACTGTTGAGTTCATTTGTGGGAAGGTGTGCCTATTTAATAACCTTTGCTGGAAGTTTTGGCTTGAGTTTATCATCTCCATGAAATCTATTCATAAAGCTTGTACCTGTTTACTGTTATATCGTATAAAGCCTGCTCTGAATTTGTTTGCAGGTCTTTCCAAAACAAATACAATTTAACACGCAATCAATGTTACACAGTCAATACTGTTGACCAACTTCGGGTGAGTGTTTGTAGTGAAACATTGTGATTTTTGACATACTCAGATTATAGTTTTAGTTGGTGCTTGTCCACTATTCTGTTTTAGTTGTCAATCCTATCCTTATAGGATGGTCTTATTTACTTGTCTTCATCCTCCAAACCAAATTCTATCGAATTTGAGGTTTTCCCTCTAAGCACTTTGTGGCACCTTCGTCCTTTCTATATGCATGAGGTAGTTCCATCATCTGAAAGGCAAGAATGGAAATTTACACTGACATGGTCTTAAAATGCAAACTCATTGAGACCCCTGAGAGGGAGAGGAGTAAGCTAAGGGCCCATTTGGTTTGATGGAATGTTTTTGAAAATTTTGAATTGGAAGGATTTGGAATCTTTGTTGTGTTTGGTTTGTGGAATATGAAATGGAATTGAACTCCATTCTTCTTATAAATCTTGTTTGGTTTGTAGGATTTGGAATGGAATTTAATTTTTTTGTAAATATTTGTTTGTTTTATAAATAATTTGTTTGTTTCGGTGAGATTTGGAGGTTATGGAGAGATTAGTGCAAGTTTGATGAAACGGGCGGGGTAGAGATATGATGGATGGGATTTGGATTTGAAATGACAATCATCTTCAATGGATTTCTAAATCCGTCGGTTGTGGGATTTCAAATCCAAACTTTCTTTCAAACCAAAGACAGGATTGGAATGGAATTCAATTCCAAATCCTGCAAACCAAACGGGTCCTAAGTTCTTCAGACATATTGATGCTCTGCTTCTCTTTTAGGCAGTTGTCTGTTGCAATCATGTGACTCTTGTATGATACACATTGATCTTTCAGGGAGTTAAGAAGACACTTGTATTGCGTGAAATTCAAGAAGACGACTTTAAAGAATGTCTATCCAGTAAGGAGTCATTGGCTGCCTGTGATGTAGCAGCTTTTGTTTATGACAGGTGAGCTTGATGCTCTATGTTTACAAGGCTTATTAGTTGCTGATATATGTAGTTGAAACGCCTAACAGTATACTCTTTAGATTTTGACGATCTACCTTCGGAATAATATCAAGTATAATCTAGTTACTGATCTTGACCTGATCTTGCTTACAAGCTCAGCCAGCTCAATTCAATGGAATATATGAAATTACAGGGGCTTCCATTTAGAAGTTACATAGAAGGTTCAATTGTTTCAAAACCAGTGAATTGAAGTTTATGGTGACTATAAATGCGGAAAATTGCTTTGACAATTTGACAATGCTACCACTTCTCTTGTTAGGCAACAATAAAATGCTTATCACTAAAAACCTTTAAATGATTGTCTTCAATTGTGGTAAGGCTCAACTTATTGTTCAGTGTGGTGTGATGCTCTACTCGACCTGTCTTTAGTCATAAGCTAGTTGGTGTTTGATATTCTCTAGTTGGTGGATAACTAATCCAATTAACAGCAAGTTTATTTGTCCCTGCGAGTAATATTTTGGTAATATTCAACATTTCTTATGGTTTTGAAAGGTATCTAAAAGTAATTATAAGTCTTTCTGTCCTACACGTGATGATAGTTTATTAATACAATATTATAATGGGTTGCTTGTTGCAGCTCAGATGAGTATTCTTTAAAAAGAGCATCAGAATTGCTCACGGACGTAGCTAGGCAAGGAGAAGATAGTGGGTATGGTGTGCCTTGTCTCTTCATTGCTGCTAAGGACGACTTGCATTCGTATCCAACGGCAATCAAAGATTCAGAAACGGTATATTATGTTGACCTCCCTTACATCCGTTTTCACGCATAGGCTTTTGATATAGTATATATTTTCTTTTGAACCTCTAGTTATGAAAATTACACCAACAGATTTGATATGGTAGATCTTTTCTTTTTGCTCATAGATTTGTCAGGCTATGAAAATAGATGCACCAATTCGTATCAGCGTGAAAGAAAAACATATGAACAATGTGTTCCACAGAATTGTTAATGCAGCCGAGCAATGTCACTTGGGTGTTCCGGAGACTGAATATGGGAGAAACAAGAAGCATTTCCGTCAGCTTGTGAACCATTCTCTCATTCTTGCTTCCGGTAAGCCTATTTGTACTTGCATATCCAGAACCCCAATAATCTTTACGTTTTGGAGGGTATTTGCTCAGTCATATATTTGTAACTACACTTTGCAGTAGGAGCTGCTTTTGCTGTAGTTGCTTTGGCAGCATACCGAGCCTATGCTAGTAGGAAGAGTAACTCTGCCAATTAGGGGAAGGCAATAGCATCTACCTTCTTGTTGCACCATTGGAGTTGAAATAAGCGGTTCGTTACTCTCCATATTTTACCAGCTTTTTAAACTGCCAATTTTCCATCTAGCATCAATGATCTATTTTTTCTTTATATAGTTTTAGCTCTGATGTTATCTACAACTCCATTGCTCTGGTATCTCAAATTTTCCATTTTTTGTTAGAAGAAACAATACATAATCTTTTCTGTTTTAAATTCCATCCCAAAAGGTTTTCTTCTTCCATATATGGGCACACGTCTCTTTGCGAGTTGTGTCCCAGTGAACTTTATGTCATGTTATACGATTTAGAGGAGTATGCATATAGAGACTCACCTCCATTTTTGCATACATGCATTCAAAAAAGGTAGATTGGAGCTCAAAGAGAGCAGAATTTCTTTCATTGTCCATTCGGATGGGGGTGTTAGGTATTGGCTGCATAGTTGTTAAGATCATACGAATTACAATTTGGATCTTATTATTCTATTTTTTTACCTGTATTTGTTTAAAACCAAACCGAACTGACCCATAAGGTTCTAAATGGCGTAAGACAAGGCGTGGCGGTGAGGTCAAGCCTCAAGCCTTAGGAGTCACGGCGGCCACATTGTTTTTCAAGGCGTGACTTATGACGGCAAATCTGTGTATCATATATACTAATATTCAATGAATCAATGATATTGGACAATTTAAATTAGGTTAAGTACTAAAAATTAAAAAGTAAGACACAAGAAAGATTTGAAAAATCAAATAACGTCTTAGAAAAACCGTGCATTGGGTCATGGCGTGCCATGGGCTTAACATAGTGTTCGAGACTAGCCTTGAGCCACGACACGCCACGGTGGCTGCCGTGGCGAGCCTTTTAGAACACTCTAGTGGGGGTGATATGTATGCAGATCGACCTCTAGCATATTGTGTTCTCGAACTTGGGAAGAAAAGGGAAGAAAAAAAGGGAAGGAAAAGAAAGGAAAGAAAAGTAGAATTTTTATTTGTGTTCTCGAGAAGGAAAGAATATAAATTTTCACGTTCTTGAACAGGAGAGAAAGGAAAGGAAAATTTTAATTTTTACAAATATACCCTTATTTGTTTTACTTTGTAATTGATGGGTGGATTGTGTAATTTTACAAATCTTTTAAGGATTATTATTTCTTCCTTCCCTTTCCTCCTACATTTGGGAGGAAAACCATCATTTATTTTCCTTCATTTTCCTCCTTTCCCTCCTTAAATAATTCGAGAACACGATTTTTTCTCTTTTCCTCTCCCTTTCCCTTCCTCCCCTTTGCAAAGAAGATCTCAAAAACAAAGTGTTCAAGCTAAAACCGGTTGTTTATGTGAAAACCCCTAGCTTGTGCAAGGGTGTGAGCAAACATGTAGAAAGAGTAAGGAGTTGCACATGGTGAACTTAATAACAAGAAAAGTATGTATGGTAAGGCAAAACACACACAAAACAAGCAAAGGCAAAAACATCCCTATCCTAATCTGCCAGCCCTCTACCCCCAACTATCTAATTCCCTTTCGCCCAAACACGCTAGGTACAAGTCCTTACAACTAATCTGCTATCCTAACCTCCTGTCTCCAAGTACTTCTATAAGAGGTCATATCCTTGGAAATGTGTAAGACCTCCATGCCCATTCTCAATTGCTCATCCCCACGTCGTCCTTGGACTTCCCCTCCTCACCCCTCGACTGTCACTCTTTCTACTCTCCTCACTGGTGCCGTCATCGGTCATCTACAAAACATGCCCAAACATTCCCGAACTCCCCTCTCAGTTTATCTTTGTTGTTTTGTGTTAATCTTCATGTAGAGTTTGTTTTTCTGTTGGTATTTGGTAAAAAGAACCTGAAGAACGATTAATGGGACAACACATAACACAAGTATATTGTGGTTTACTCATCATTAAAATGCTTACTTTTGTGTTTTATGTCTGTACATGATCAAAATAGATAAATGATCCCCTGAAATTTAATACCTCAACAAGAAACTCAGGTTTTTAGTCACATCATTGTCATTGAAATCTTCATAAGATTATCGAACATAACTAAGTTGATAAGAGCTAAAACGATTTACATTATGTGATACTGTTCTTTTTCTCGTTCCAAATTAATCATTCATGTAGTTGTTAGAAAATTAATAGGGGATTGGTTGATTAAGAATCTGGATATCTTGAGAATCATGTAAAGTTCACTTTCCGTATTGATATTTCGACCCTATGCCTGGGTATCAGAAATTCAATTTGGGATAATTCTCAAGAACACTTTCGAATTTAGGCACAAAATCGAAAGCCAAATTACCAGAGAGTATTTGAAAGCTATTCAAAATCGTGAGTTCCTAATGATGTATATATCTCGTATATATATATATACTACCTCCCTTCGAAAAAGGAGGAAAATCAACTGAAATGGCGGTTTTGGCAAGTTACTAGCAGTTCCAGACGGTTATAATCGTATTTGGATAAGATCACAGGTTGGTTATAACTGCATCAGACATTTGGAGATGCAAGCTAGGTCTAGAGGGCTCTGGTCATACATGACCAGAGAATTGACTTAGACATCTCAGTAGTGCGACCAAAGATAGTCCCGCCCAGAGGTAGCCAACCAAAGGTAGGCCACGACCAACCAAAGGTAGGACCTATCTCTGGTCTAAGTTTTTCAGAACCTAATTCTGAAAACACACCACTTGATCGAAACCCAAAACTGATCAGATCTGAAATATTTCTTCATTCTGATCGCCAAAGGCGCTGCCCCTTGACCCCGCAAGGGGGGCGCAACCCCCTTGACCCCTCCATTTCGTCGAGTCCGGGATCAAACTAGTCTTATATACAAGCTTGCACTCTGCACCGCCTAACTTATATTAGATCACGGTTCGAAAACCCCATTGGCACTCGTGTTAATTCCAATTACACATAAAGGCCCGGTGACACTAAAATCACCAACATTAGTATATGATTGTAACATTCCCAACCAACCGTACCAGATATTATCCGCTTTATCCACACATAGACTCAAGGTTTTGTCAGATAGAGGAGGTATCCAGTCCCTTATAAGGCAACCTTTGTTCTCCTCAACCGATATGTGATCTCACAATCCACCCCCACCCCCCGGGAGCCCCGCTCTGGTCCATTTGGTTTTAATTGCGAGTCTAGGTAAATAATCAATAAATTATAATGAATCGACTGAGAGAGGGGTTTATATCTAGTACTAACAGTGGTGGGGATATTAGAGTGACTGAACTAAAATTTAAAGAAAGTGATGTAATTGGTATATGGATTTGAGAATGTGTGTAATGTGATACCCAAGTAAAAAAGAAAAGCATAAAAATGTGACACTTTGATGTAATGGAGCTGTTTGGCATTGCATCATCTGTACCAAAAAAGCTCAAAGCCAAGGTACAAGAGGTGTCTAGGTTTTGAGGGTCTTTTGGTCTGACAACTTGAGAATCGAAAGAGATAATTCAAAGATAGTGTGGGGGATGGAGAAATGAAGGACATGCCCTCTGGCTCTCTCTCTTTGGTGCATTTTCTCTGTTGTTGGCCCCATAATCATACACTCATTTCATTTCTCAATTATTTTTATTTTATTTTATTTTTATATTATTAATTATATACTAGTATTAAACACATCAGCATATATGGTATTGTGACTCACTCGAGTGTCCCCCTACTGCTGATTCGATCAGCAGTTCAGTACTTGACTCAGCCAGCATTACAACATAGTTTACCTAGGGACTCATATCAGTCATATGACCGAAGGTGCTGTTCTGACCAACATTATTATTTCACTTACCGGGTTAATTTACGTACTTTTCAGGCATACCCTCTTTTGCAATTAGGGGTTTTCAAAGATTTTTTTTTATTATTGGTAAGCAGTTGCTACAAAACACTTGGTAAACAACCCTTTCAGTTGACGCTTACAGACCGAACCTCTTACCTAGACCACATAGTTACCTGGTTAGCGTTTACGCAATTTTTGTTGGTAAATGGCCCCTTAGAGCATCTCCAACCATGACACTTTGTTTGGCAAAAAAAAAAACTAGAGCTAGCTTTTTTTTTTGTACATGTTTGGATGACCATAAACTAGCTTATAAGCTAGCTTATTGAAAAGCTACTCATAGTAGCGTTTTGAAAAGCTAGCTTATCAGCTAGTTTGCCAAACATAGCCTTAAAAGAATCTCAATTCCAAATACTCTAAAAGAATGGTGGGCCGGTGATTTGCCGTGTGTTTACCTTTCACACTGCATATTTGCAGTGTATTTACCTACATCGGCAAAAATAAATCTCTTTGCTTTGTGGTTGGAGAGAAGAAAATGATAAAAAGGAGAATTTGACGGACGGTTGGAGAAGCTCTTAGTTCATACTTACGTTTATCGATAAACGAGACTTGGAAAGCTCGAATCCTATTAAGAGACAGTGGCATGACATACATAAAGGTCTTTTCAAATACTAAAGTTCATTAATAATAAAATGTTATAACTTGAAAACTAAAAGGAAGAAAAAACACAAGCAAGTAACCAGGAACCTTGAATCATAATTCTAGATAATCATGTTAATAGTGATTCAACATATGCATTTCTTAATTATTTGGTTGTTCAAAGATTCCAGCAAGTGGACCTAAGCTAGTGTTTGGTAGGGTAGACTGGATCAGACAAAACTGGACATGACAAGTTGGTGGTTATGGTGGAGGTGGCTAACCGTGGTCGGCGGTGGCCAGTGGTGATGGCGGTGATGGGCGCGGGTGACCACTAAAATAAATACCATATTAAGGGGTTGTTTGGCAGTTGTTGAATGGTTTGGTGTAGAATGATTAAGTGGCTCTTATGATATAGTGTAAAATGAAATATAGTTGTTTGGTAATTGTTCATAATTAAATCAGGGCGCTTAATGGTTAAAGGAGACTTAAGGTACAAAATCATTCAGAGGGTTTTGGAATCATTAAGAGGCAGACTTTTTTTTTAGCAAACAAGATTCATCTCTTAGCGATTCAGATGTTGCCTCTTAATTGAATCATTAAGAGGTAAACAAACAGCCCCTAAGGTTATATCTAATGAGGGTATATTAGTATTTTTTTTAGTTTATGTCCTATCCTTGTGATTTCTGTTCCACCTATTTTGTGGTTGAATAAAAAAAAGAGCCTTTTTTGTCCCACCCAGTCCTGCCACTTATCCCTTTCTATGTCACGTAGTGAGTTTTGTCGTGTCCCATCTCGTGCAAAACGTGGGACAATGAGTTTTGTTATGTCATGTTCTCTCATGTCCAGTCCATGTATCAATCGCAACCTAAGGTATTATAATATATTTTTATTGAAATGATTGATAATATGATTTGAATTTAGAACCTCTACATTGTCTTGAGAAATCCCCTGGCTGCTTTAAACAAATGCAGATGGGGATTAACCTTGTGGGGTTAGCTCAACTGACAATAAGGCATGTGCATTTGGGAATCCTTCTCAGAGGTCACCGGTTCGGGTCTTGCAAGACCACCGGGGATTTACCTTGTTCTCCGGGCCCGTGTAATTAGTCGAGGTGTGCACTGCACACAAGCTGGCCTAAACACCCGCAATTAAAAAAATAAATGCAGATGAGATTTGATGAAATTATATTTTTCTACCTTTTATTATGTTGCTAGATCTCCTCCTTTTTCCACCCAAGCCCTCTTTATTGACTTGGATCATTACTTTCTTTCTACCCTTTGTATTTGGGTGGGATTTTTCACTATCATGGTTTCTGCTTTTCTGTTTCTTTTTATTACTGGTGTTTTTATTATTATTTCAGGGTTAAATTTAAAGTAATCTCATTTGATTCGATTGCAATGATTGGGTTATTTATTACTTCATGAAGCGAGAGAGACCTCAGGTTCGGTTCCCTTAGACGCCATTGATCTTTAGCATAGGTCAAATCAATTTTCTATGAAAAGAGAGGTTTGTTTAGTTCAAGTATGTCTGATGATGAACTCGTACCATAATTTAGTATCTGCTTATAAAGAAGCTATGAAGTTTAAAGCGTAGTTAATATATCGGCTCAAATCAGAGCCAAAAAATCAACAAATGCGTGCTTATTATTTTATTAAGTAATTTAGGTCAGACTTGTTTAGATTGTCTTAATTTTTTTCAGTGTGGTGCGAATATACCTACAAAAATAAAGAATAAAGTAAAATGGCACAAACCAATAGGAACTTCAAATATTCGAATGAATCTATTTAACACTTTTGGTTTGTATGTTAAAGATAATATATTATTATGGTTTCTTCAAGTGTATTTTACCCAAGGTTCTATAAATTCATATAGTTATAAAACTAAAAAAGAAAGAGAAACCATTTATATCAAATATATTAAGCGTATGAGAAAATGATATCAAGAGTGTAAAATGGAGATTAAATTTGTTGAATCGCTAGTCAGTACTTTCTTCAATCTTCAAGAAATTTGTGTTCGACTCTCAATATACAGGATTGAGAATAATGGTTTACCCATTAAGGGTTTTAGTTTTTAAGTATCTTATTAAGAGTCTTAAGTCTCGTACATAATTATTATTTATGTGATTATGTCCCAAGTTATATATTAGAAAGAAAAAAAAACACGCCTTACAAAATAACGTGTCGTAACACGCCATAACCCGTTTAAACGCAAACCAAGCCTTAGATTGGAGCCTCAAAGGTTAACATGGCAGCGAAGCCAAGCCTTGACGCCATAATGAATTATTTAGACCATGATTTTACCTATGTGTAATATTGTTTGTTTTTGTAAACTCTTTTAACTATCTTTAAATATTTCTACAAAACTATGCTTAATTAAGACCAAACATAATGATTTAAAGTTAAAAAAAAAATGAATTTATAAATAAAGATAGAAAAACATGTTAGATACTTTTGGGGGACAAAAATTAAGAAGGTGGGGGGTTGGTTACCTAAAGCTAGAGGAATATCTTCCTTTTGATTCTCATTTGGTCACCATCTTAAAAAATGTTAATTAGAGATTTCAATTATTTGTAGCTAGTCTTTTTAGTCCTATATCTTTTGGCAATTAAAGTTTATAGCACATGTATATTGTTTTAAATTATATAATAAATCTCTTATAAATGCATTGCACTTGGAAATCTTGAACAATATGGGACAATTTACAAAACGTTTACCGGGTAAGTGCTTATCGGGTGTCATTTACTTTATTAGGTGAACATAACAAAAACCAAGAATCTTAGTTAGTAAGAGACATAGCAAGGGATTGATAATTTTACCAGGTAAGTGAGGGAGAAGACTCTTACCCTGTTAGTGTTTCAGTAAGAGACATAGTAAAGATTGAGAATTTTACCCGACAAATGAGGGAGAAGACTCTTACCATGTTAGCGCTTACCGCGTAAGAAACGCTTATCAGTTACTAACAATCCGTTTTGATGGCCGAAGATCTAACACAATAAAAAGTGAGTGGTGAATTTTGTCAGTAAGTGTTTGGTAAACGGCCTCTCTGTCTTAATTTCTGTAAATTGTAGTTGGTTTTTTAAGTTATGATAAAATACAATTATTACTATAAACATAACATTAGTTCAATTTTAATGCTATCTTTAAGATGTATGCAATCACACTGATGTTTCTTTACCATTAATATTTGAGTTCTACGCCGGTTAAACTAGAAAATCGAACTGCTCAAGACAATTTTAGTTCCAAACCAAATAGGGAACCAAATAAATATGTGGGTTTGTTTTAACTGAAATATATAAGCTGAAAGTAATGTTGTTTTAAGTTCGAAAAATAAAAAAGCCGGTTCTGTTCCAATGTAATCAAACCAAAAACCAATTTAAAAAAATATACAGAAGGAAATCTGATTTTTCATTTTGTAAGGAGAACATGTTAGAGTTGAAATTGAATGTAATTATTTTACAAATTTTAATTTTTTGTTCTCTATTTTAAAAACATTATAAAGAATGTATTAAAGATATTGTTAATATTTTATATTCCAATTTATTGATACATTTGTGGACAAATAGTGATAAAAAGATTTGAAGGTAAAGTCACATGATGTTGGAAATAACATATTGGAATTTTGAACATGAGGGTAAAATAGGGTCCCATTTTGATTTTGTTGTAGGAGGGTAAATCAGTCAAACAACACTCAATCATCACCATGACTTGACCCTAATTTGGAGAAAATTTATTGGTGTTGGGAGCTTTTACTATTGGAGTAAAGTACAAATTTGGTCCTTGTGGTTAATCAAGAATAACATTTTTCGTCTTTACAGTTTTGAAATTACAAGATCTCTATCATGGTTTGTAAAAACGTTCAAATTTGGACCCTCACGCTAACAACCATTAAATAATTTCGTTAAATGAAGAACATTTATGTTCTATTATTGGTTTTTTTTTTGTCTTTTACCCAATCAAAAAGCATAAGGACCAAAAACATAAAATTGATTTGATTGGTAAAAACCAAAAAAATGATAAAAGGACGAAAATGACCCTCATTTAATGGAAATTTTCAATGGACGTTAAAGAGAGGGACCAAAGCCGGATATTTTTGCAAACCACAATAGCTATCTTGTAGTCTCAAAACTGCAAGGACTAAAAGAGTTATTTTTGACAAACCATAGGGACCAAATTTGTAGTTTACTCTTACTATTACCATGTGATTGTACATCAAACTAAGGGGCTTTTTGTTTACTTTTTAATAGTTCTATTAAGAGGCAACATCTGAATCGCTAAGAGGTAAATCTTGTTTGACAAAGAAAATGTCTATCTCTTAATGGTTCTAAAACCCTCTGAATTATTTTGTATCCTGACTCTCCCTTAACCATTAAGATCTCTGATACATTATGAACAATTAAAAAACAACCGTATTTCATTTTGCACTATATCATAAGAGTCTCTTAATCATTCTGACCACTTAATCATTTTGCATTAAATCATTCAGCAACTGCCAAACAGTCTCTAAAATCAACGGTTAAAACAATAAGTTAAAAAAATATTGAGTAAACTACGATTTTCGTCCCTATGGTTTGATGTTCCTAATGATTTTCATCCCTAATCTTTAAAAAGCTGTTTTTTTTTTCATCCTTGTTGTTTTCATTATGCTTCCATTTTCGTCCCTCCATCCAATTCCTTTAAATTTAGACATTAACTCATCCAAAAAATATTGTGTAAATTACATATTTAGTCCTTGTGGTATTTCAATTTTTACATATTTAGTCCTTGTGGTATTTCAATTTTTACATATTATCCTTAAATTAATTTTTTTTTTTACTTTTTACTTTTTTTTTCTTTATTATATTTCATGAAGACATTTATTTTTCTTTTAACTATATTATATATTTTCAAAATTATTATAACTTTAATCATAAAAATAACCAAATAATTTCATTAAAACTATTGACAAGTACATGACATTTTTTTTTCCAAAAGTTTAGATTGAAATCCCGTAAAATTAATATTTTTTATCTATTGGTTTATTAAAGTTTTTATTCATTTTACCATTGGAAGAAATTTAATTAAATTCGAGAAAAAATTAGTTTTATTTTATAAAACCGGCTGTTGATTTTATTAAATGCACTTTACTCTCACTATTCCATATATTCATTTAAACTTTATTTTTTATTAATTAATCAAAATTATATATACACACACAAATATTCTAAGGGGTGTTTGGGATTGCTTATTTAAAATAGAGTAAACTACGATTTTCGTCCATGTGGTTTAATGTTTCTAATGATTTTTGTCTCTGGTCTTTAAAAACTGCTTTTTTCGTCCCTGTGGTTTCCATTTTGCTTCAATTTTCGTCCCTCCATCCAGTTCCTTTAAATATCAATGTTAACTCATCCAAAAAAATTACATATTTGGTCCTTGTAGTATTCCAACTTTTACATTTTTATCCTTAAATTATATAGGTTACATTTTTTTACTTTTTACTTTTTCTTTCTTTGTTATATGAGAAAAGTTCAAAAAAACCGAATGGACTTTAGTGTTTAAAGCCCTGGACAAAATTTTCAAACAAATAAGTCATTGGACATTTCAAAATCTGTTAAATAAATTCTTGGACTTTTGGTAACCTGTTGAATACATTATTGTTACTTAAAAATGTAACTTGCAACCTACATATCAGATAAAACTACAAATTAAAAAAAATGTCACCTACAAATTTACACATTGCATCCTTATAAATTTATAATTAGTTATTTAATTTATTTTATATCCATTATTTTTTCATTTTATATTTTATTATATTAACACACATAATCATATATTAACTAAAATATATCAAAAAAATTAGTTTTCTTTCTTACAAATTACAATAATTGTTTCGTTAATACGTTCAAATTGAACTCAAGATTGTTTTTGAATTTAATCTTATACTATTCAATATCCTAAATACATATGAATTATTTTTAATACTTACACTTTATACTTTTATAGTTACAGATTAATCTTATATTATTAAATAAATAACCCTAAAGGATAGAAAGTGTAAGTATTAAATGTAATTCGTACGTATTTATGATATTTAATAATATGAGATTAAATCAAAAAATTTAATAATAGACTCATTTTAAATGTATTGACAAGAAAAATATAATGGTGTAGTTTGTAAAAAAAACGTATTTTTTATGTATTTTAGTTAATATACGATTATGTGTGTTAATATAATAAAAGAGTTAAAATGAAAAAAAAATATAAGATATAAAGTAAATTATATAACAAATTATAAAGATGCTTTCTCTCTCTCTCTCTCTCTCTATATATATATATATATATATTTGCCAAAAAACAATTCTTAAGGCAAAAAAAAAAAAAATAACCTATGGTTGTATGTTTTCTCCATTTGAAATCAACCTATGGTTGTATGTTTCGTCGGTGAAATGACACTCTTTTCAAAACAGACCAACAACGTGTGTTATTTCATTGGTGAAATTAAATAACAATATATATTATAAAAAACGATCAATACAAATCAACACATTTATTGTTTCAGTGGTGAAACAACACTGCATTGCAAAACGGATTAATACATATCAACCCATGTGTTGTTTTATTGGTGAAACGACAATACCTTAGCAAAATGGTATAATACATATCGACTCATGTATTTTTTCACTGGTGAAACAACATTGTTGTTGTTTCAAAAGCAAAAAAAAAAAGTTGTTTTTAAGAAATGGTTGATAAGATAATAAATATAGTTCTGGAAGTTGAATATGTGTGATTTATATTGGTTCACACAGTCTCTAACTTAAAGGTAGGTTATATATGATTTTGGATATATGTATATATATAGGGTCAGTTTCACGGGAAAACCTCAAAAAAAACTGAGGAACACCCTGGTAGACTTTGATCTGGACGGTATGCACTTGTCCATACAAGTAATTTGTAACATGCACAAGTACTGAAGTACATAATGCATACGTGCAAAACCAAAATACAACTTAATTTACTTGTATGCACAAGTACATCTCGTCTAGATGAAAGGCTACCAAAATGTTTCTCAGTTTTTTTTAAGATTTTCCCTTAAATCTTCACCCATATATATATATATATATATATATATATATATATATATATATATATATATAGAGAGAGAGAGAGAGAGGTTCATTTGAGAAATGATAAATATATGAGAAATAGAGAAGTAATTTTAGTCATTCATCTGGTCAACATTTACGGCTTTGACCGCGAAGCACCGGATAATTCTTTGTGTGGTCTATAGAAGGTAGAGGGGTAATTTCGTAAAATGCACGGGATGAGTTCATATATGAATCTGTATGAATCACAAAGATTCATATATGAATCTGTTAATTAGTTCAACTGATTCATATATGAATCTTTGTGATTCATACAGATTCATATATGAATCTTTGTGATTCACAAAAATTGTCCTTCTATTTTTGGGATAGCCGCAACTTTTGACCAGTCAAAGCCGCAACTTTTGACCGGTCAAAGCCGCAATATTTGACTAGTCAAATAAGATCTTGATCATATGAATGGCTAGGATTATTTCTCTATTTCTCATATATTTACCATTTCTCAAATGAACCAAACACTCTATATATATATATATATATATATATATATATATATATATATATATATATAATAGAAATGGTGTGAAAGAATCACATAAATTTGTTCAAATGGGAGTTGATGAGTCCAAGTAACCCACCCAATGAGTAGGACCCATGGACCATGGTTCACTTTATGCCTATCTAGTTGGGTTGGGGTGGCATTCTATGTGGTGCAATGTTGAGCATGTGTTATACTTGGCTTAGCCTAATTCTTATCTCTTTGTGTATGCAACATGATGTCACACTTTCTTGAATTACAAGCTTCAAAAGAATTGGTCCATGCAAAAGCTAAGTTATGAATCAATGGTAGTATGTGCAAGTGCCTTAAGAGATAAGGAATTACTCAATCTTTTACTATATCTTATTCGTTCTTTTGATTCACAAATTACGATCAAACCCATGATGATATTTATCTGATTTAACAATTTGTTTATGTTATTGGTATATGAAAATTTATTTTTCTTGTAACTGTCAATGCAACTGTTTTCTAACAGTAACATAAATCGAACATAGTTAGAAGCATACGATCTTGTATTCAAACATGCGTAATTGGGGCTTTTGAGTAATGGACAATTTAAATTACTACAACCAACCCTAAACCGAAAACCGAAAACCGAAAACCAGTTATCATATATATGAAATGCAACGCTTTTTTATATTCTTTCGACGTTTCAAGTGGTTCTTTTTGTCTTGGTAAAAATATATTGGATGTTAAAAAACACAAATTACATAAATACGATTTATATTTTCATGAATATATTTTCATAAGGCATATTTAAGGGTTTATAGTTTAAGAAATGTCCATGGTTATAAAAGGTACATTTTGGAAAAATGTTTTTAATTTTCGGGAAAAAAACATATTTTAAAAGGTACGCCAAATTTTTCTTACGCCTTGTCAACACTAATATTAGGTACTAAAACAGATACTAGCCGATCTAGGATTTTTGTCAAATGGGTGCACCTTTATGGTGGATCAAAATCCCGCAAAGTCATCCAATGTGTTTTAGTCGAATTCCACCGTTTCGAGGAATTTTTTTTAAGTTTATTTTGCTTGATTTTACGAATTATTTTTAAGTTTATGCTATTTCAAGGGACTTTTTTTAATTGATTTTAAGAGATTTTTTCGGTCTTCTTTTTATTTTGAGAGATTTTTTCGGCTTTTTGGTTGATGTTCCTTGTATTTTCTCATATCTCGGAGCATCTCTCAAAGTTTAACGGATGTACTTTTCATACCGTAAAAAGAAAATCGACTTACGCAAATAAGTTTGGTTGTGTATGTTTGGGGCTTAATTCATGCGCCCCTAAAAAATAGGTTAAATATAATTCTATAAAAAAAATATTTTTTAATAAAGTATTGTTGAAGGATTATGTGTCATCATCAAAAGAAATTGATTGACATAATATTTTCCTAGTATTAGAATTTACCATAATGAAAGTTTCATTTTCTTTGTAAATTCTTCCCTATTTAAAGGGCTTATGATTAATGAGAATTACAGACTTCTTCTATCTGTCTTATTGTTATTCTCTCCATATTGATTGTTCTGTAACAAGTACCTAATTTTTTTTAATGTAGTTTGCCCCGTTAAAGAAAACAAAACATTTTAAATATAATAGTTTGAAATACAAGTTGTATATATTTTTTTAATTCCGATCGTGTAGTTACATAAGAGCTTTATGAAACTAAGGGAGGTAAAATGCAATTTTAGAAAAAGTTGAAGGAGGCAAATTGTAATATCGATCGAAAAACAACAACATGGTTATGTGGTTCCTCAACCACCAACCAAACATTCGTGTAACTCTTCTTTTTGAAATTAATGTTAGTGATTTTAGTGTCATGGGTTATTCAAGTGTAATTGGATATAACACGAGTGTTAATGGGTTTCAAACTGTGAGATACTACAAGTTAGGTGGTGCAGAGTGCACACTTTATTATAAGACGAGTTTGATCTCAGACACGACAAAATGGTGGGGATCAAGGGGGCAGAGCCCGTGGCGGTGGTCCCACTGACCGATCAACGGGAGGAGGTACCGCTCCTCGACCCCGCAGGGTTTGGGGCAGCGCCTCAAAAGCTTTTCAGAATTTTGGACTTGGAATGTAGTGAAAAAACTTAATCAGAGACTCTTTGCAAAGCAGTTACTGAACATTTATTGTTCAGTTATTTCTAACCCATGATTTTAGCTAAAACGGTTGTAACCGACCATTATTGCTAATAATTTGTCATCATTGTCATTTCAATTATTTTCCTATTTTACGAATGTGACTAGTATATATATCATATATACTTATGTTTTAGACTCACGATTTTAAAACAATCTTTATATACTCTTTAGCAAAATTTGTTCTCGTTTTTGTGCCTGAAAACGATAGTGTCTTGAGTCTTACCCCATATTGGATTTCGTGTAACCCATGCATAGGGTTGAAATACTAATTCGGAAAGTGATTTTACACGATTCTCAAGAAATTTGGTCATCTAATCGATCGTATTACCCTGTAGTCTAACAATTATGGTTTTAAAAAAAATAAAAAGAAAAATACACAGGCTATTTATATTTATTTGTTGTTTACAAATTCGAAGGATGAGTATTTATTTTACATTATAACACAGATTTTAATAAAGTTTGAAACATAAAATTGAATAAATACAAGTTATAATATAACATTAACAAATATTATAACTAAAATATCATTTACAATCAAATAAATTGAAATTAGATAAATATTAAAATTTAATTAAATATTATTATGTAATAAAACAGTTCGAAACTAATATAACAATAAATTTATTTTGATGTTATGTTATCCACTAATACCAAAATGATGTAACAATTGATATTGGGTTACCTGAAAAATATAGAGAGAGAGAGTTAGGTTCATATAAAAACAATAACCAAATAAAAGAACACCGAAACGGTTGAATCACAGTGATTTTACACTAAAATCACGTGTAAAATTAATGTAAAACCACAAGTGATTCATACAGTTTTGGTTGTAACCTAAAGTTATATATGTCAGGTCGCCTGCTCACTCTTACGTTGATTGTGTTCCGTAATTGCATGTAAGATCACATGTTATTCATATGTGATTTGGTTGTTATTTTGTTCTCTTGTTTTGACCATGTTCTTATTTAATCTTCGCTATATTATATATATATATATATATGGAGAGAGAGAGAGAGAGAGAGAGAGTCACATAAGAAATAGTGAAATACCTATTTTTGTGAGATGTTTGAGAGATATAACCTTCATATAATGTAATGTAAATTCACATAATGAAACCTGTAAATATAATTTTATAGCGTGTGGTGGCATGTGAAAGTTACTACCTTCACAGTAACTTATTTTCAATACATATTTCATGTTCATGTGAAAGTTATCACATTCATATAATACTAGACATATATCCGTATGATGCAGCGGAATGTAAGTAAAAAACGAACAATTAATGTTATTTTCTTACAATTAGGAGTAGAATGGGAAAGCGAAATTTTACTTTTAAAATTGGACATTTATTTTGGACAAATTAAAATACAAATTTGGACATTTAATTTGGAAGGTAGGAAGTAATAATTATGCATATTTAAAACTTTATGTCATTTTTGTTAATGACTATTTAATATTTATTTGGGGATAGAGGGATTAATAATTTTTTTACTCGTAAAACATGAATATTCATACTCATTACTTGATTATACCGTGTATCAACCAATTGTACTTGGTACCAATTTTTTTCAGTTGGCGATACTGGTTTTGTACCAACTCCAAGTTACACATAAGAAAATTTGGCATTTTGTTCAAATTTTGAGTGACATTTTGAGTTTTCAGACAACAGATACGATGTTTAATAGTTTTTAATTGCAAAGAATAAATTTACAAATACTCAAATGTTCAAACAAAATGGTTAAAGTTACAAAGTTCAATATTCAATATATAAAAAATACAAAAACTAATCAATAATTAAATAAGTTGGTACCATGGTATTATCGTGTCACGTGACTTCCAATACCGTACACCAGCCAAGTTTGCATATTTGGTACGATACTATCAACCGACTATAATTGATACAAATTAAGTTGGTACCACCTGAGATAATAAACTTAAATCTTCATGATACACGTGGGTATTATTTTACCAACTCGTGAAAATTCAGCCTAACCCGATCCAAACCCAATAAGATCATAACTTAAGGAACGATGGATTGAAAAATAACGTTTAAATACCAACCATTACAATATTATTTGCTAACGATTGTTACCGAAAATTTGTGAAAATAATCACCAACGTTATTTTTTCAAGAAATAACTACCCGAAACAAACTCCAATTTCCTATCCCTTTGTTTCCATTCCCACTGTCTTTGCACCTCGTTAACCCGAACTCGGTCGAGTCTTCGAACGAGTTCGGTAACTTCGACGGTCTGTTCGATGCTCGGGTTCCGGTTTTCCCGTCGCCTTTCTTTTTATTTCCGTCCGTCTCCCACCACCAACCACCACCACCCTCCACCACATCACCACCACAAAACTCTTTTTCTTCACCACTTCCATTTTTCACTTTAGCCCTTCTAGTTTCAACATTTACACAACAGTCCTTCAACAAAGAAAGCCTAAGTCTTCCATTTGTACGTTCAGCTTCAAACTTAGTACCACAATCAGAAACACTAATTGCTTTGATAACCAACCGCCCACCTTCGCGGTGGGGCTTCACTTTTACAGTGCCTTCAGAGCCACTTATGGAGGTCAATGGCGGCGGAAAGCCGCCGCTGCCGCCGCCTCTGCGGTGGGTCTCCACTTTCCGGCCGAAAATCCTCGCGTTCGACCGGCGTAAACCACCGAACCTCTCCCTCTCCTCCCAACTAAACTCATCACTACTTTCGCTCACATCGCTCCCGGTTTCGGTCCCCAAACTTTCCGTACACATTTCCAAGCTCTTGGTACTCAATGCCGAAACCGATCGCTTCACCATTGGATGAACGTAAATTTCCTCGGTTTTAACATGATTTGAAGATGGGTTTTCGAGAATATCAATGAAACTCCACCCGTTTTTCTTGCTATCGATCACGGAATTCGGTTCGGTTTTGGGTATTTGACGTAATTCGGGAGGATGAGGAGACGATTTGTGGGTTAAAAGACTCGAATCGGGTAGCCGAGGCTCGAGGCATGATTGCAAACCTTGAACTAAGGCCATATCACAAAGTCTTGATTGCAAGAAAAACAGGGGAAAACAGAGTGGATTTGGGTTTTTTTTAAAAGAAAATTTGTGGCTGTTGGAAAGATTGAATCTTTATGAGGAATTGAAGAAAACCCAAGTTTTTTTAGGGAGGAAATTGAGTTGTGGTGGTGGGTTTTGGATTGGAAAGAAGTGGGAAAGCATGAGAAAAGAAGGGTAGGAGTTGATGGTGTATTTATAGAGATGAGAGCTCTCTTTTTCCAAAGGGATGCCACTAGAATTTATTCATCTTTTTCTTATAGCAAAACATGAAGGGAAAAAAAAAGGAAAAAAAAAACATTTATCTTATAAGAATAAAGTATTTTAGATATAATATCTATAAAATAAATTTTATATGTATAGGCGAATGATCGTGTGAGAATAAGAGTTAATGTGGTAAGAAGGGATTTGAATCATTGATCACTTTTAATCTCAAACTTATCCATGAATCGCGTTTGATACGAGAATTGATCTGGTGCATCTCATCTTAGTGTATCTCATCTTAATATGAATCCAAAGGTAGAGATCTTTTCTTACACATCTCACCATTTATAAATATGATAAATGGTACAAACTTACAAATCGGGTTTTGTGTATTGTTTCATATATAAAACAATAGTGTGAAAATGCAGTGTTTGTACAATCTTGTTTCATATATGAAACGTTCAGTTACGGTTTTGTGTGTGGAAAATAAACAGTACTGAACGTTTCACATATAAAACAAGACTTTATAAAAGTCGTACTTTTCACGTGTTGTTTCATATATGAATCAACACATGAAAACTGATTTGTAAGTTTGTATAAATTATTATGTTTGTAAAAGAAATAAACCATACATATATATATAGAGAGAGAGGGGGGGCGTTCAAATGCAACTAATTTACATGATTGGTTGATAGATGGGTTGCATAGGTTGCATTGCATCATGTAAATGAGTTGCATAACAACCCTCCTCTATATATTATAATCTTTACTTATGATTTATAAACATAACTATTCATTTAGCAGTTTTTGAAGTTATAAAAGTGTTGATGAATTTTTTTTAGTGTATACAAGTCATTATGATGCTTTTAATATAAAAATACATTGTTACAACTTACAACATATTCTTTCAATGATGTCATATATTTAAATAAATAACATCTTCTAAAAAGACATCATTTTATTTGTGGAGCATGATACAAAGCCATTTTCTTGAATAATTTTAATCTCACATTCTCTCACCGCGTTAAGATTTCATACATAACCTTTAATACTCATACGTGTTTCTTTTCGACCCATCAAGCTTCCAAAACTAGATAAATCATAAAAACCAAAAGGAGAGAAAAAAAGACATACAAAGAAGGGGAAAGTAACGTTTTCTCTGGTTTATATAACTTTTTTACTTCTCGATCTATATTTTCATGTTATATTTGTATTTTCTATGTTATATATGTATTTCTTTGCACATTATATCTATATAAAAAATACCCATGAATAAAAATCCTAAAAATGCAAATGGGAAACTTTAATTTTGATTGGTTACAAAGAAAAGTAGTAACAATGATTTTTGTGATGACCAATAAAAATCCAATCTTTTTTGGGCACACCCCTTCTTAGAATGCAAAAGTGAGCCAACATTAGACTTAGAGAGGATTCCCCCCTTTGGTGATATTTTTAGGTCATCACTTTGCATCCTCCTCTAAAAAATGTGCCTTTTTTAAACCCCTTTTCTATCTTTGTGTTATAATAATTAGACTTAATGTATTGATGTGAAAACCTAACTTAAAATATGTTTAATTATTAAGGAATTGATACTATATGTTATTATAAAACAAATTAAAATGGGGTTCGATGGCTGCTAGGTCATGTCATGTTTAAGAAAGAATAACTCAGTGTTTTACAGTTCAAAAAGTTGGTTTAACATCATCAAATGTTGGGGAGGCATTGAATGTTTGTCTTGGTAGTACATAAAAAGTAGAAACAATCGACAATCAAAGATGGGTAGTTCAAATCTGTGTCTACTTCGAAGCCATCTCAAATATATTTTATGTCTTTTATCAACAATGGTTTGTACATAAAAGAATTGTTTTCATATTCATTGAATATTTGATCTGATATTAAATTACGAATATTAACGAGTGGAATCATTGGGGCCATCGACAGCAATATCAATAAGTTTACATGAAAATAAATCATAAAATATTCTTTGAGTCAAAAAATCAGTCTATTGACATGTTGTATTCAATTTTAAGATGGTTTGGGTAACGGTTTTTGAATGCGATGGTTTATAGAATTTAATAATTGAATTAGATAAAATGGAAATATGTTGTTTTTTTATTAAACAATATCAACGATTTTAAACCTATAACATTACGTCATTTTAAGGTAGAGATGATGCTTATTGAATAAATTTAATGTTTATAGATGATTTTCTTTGAGACAAAGGATAATTTTGTCATTTTAAAAATGATTGGTATCGTCTTCTCAAAATATAATAATCATCTGTTTTAAAAATAAACACAATAGATTTTATTTAACAAATTTTTCGTAAAGATCTAGCAATTATGGTAGTGAGTAGTTTTTTTGTCCCTTAACACTTACTCCATTCGTCCCAAATTAAGTGTCCACGTTACTCTTTTAGTTTGTCTCAAGATAAGTATCTCTTACTCCATTTTCAAAAGTAAGTTTGCTCTTTCTTATTGTACCCTTAATTATAAGATACACAAAATTTCTCTTTCTATTATTAAGGATAAAATGTCATTTAATTATTTAAAAATATAATAATTACACATTTATAAGACCGTGTGTCATTATGCTATGAACATTTATTTTAGAATGGAGAAAATATTACACTATTTGAAGATATTGATTTTGTTTTACAAGTTTTTTTTAACAATACATTTATTTTAATTATTTTTATTTTTCTTAATCTAACCCTACTATTTTGGTTTCTTTGGTACAAAATTGAATATATTGATTAAGATCATAATTTAAAATAATTATAAGAATAATTGTGGTATCAACTTCACTTATAAAATTATTTTTTATTTTTGAATATTGTGGGGTAAAGAATTCCCACAACGAATCTGTGGGACTTTTGGGTTTAATTTACTCCCTAAGAAAAGTCAAGGGTGATTAAATAAAGTATTGAAAATAATTATTTTTTAATTCAATAGTCAAATGATTACTAAAATAATAATAAAAGGCATCAAAATTGTACATATTTTTAATCCAATGGTCAAAATTAAAAGTCGATTCCCACTCACTTTTCTGATGGTAAACATTTTGATATAAATCATTAACACTCCTTTTATTCTTACTAAAATAAGTATCTACATTAATATTTTAGTTTATTTTTAAAATAAATGTTATAATTAAAAGAAAATTTGTTATTTTATTAATTGAAAAACATAATAATTACACATTTATAAAACTATATGTAATTGTCATGATGGATATTTATTTTGGGACTGAGGAAATAATAGACATAGTTAACAAAACTAAGGAGTTGTTTAGCAGTTGCAGAAAGATTAAGTTTTCAGAATAATTAAGAAACACTTATAATATAGTGCAAAATAAAATATGATTGTTTGGTAATTATTCATAATGAAATCAGGACTCTGAATGGTTAAGGGAGACCTAAAATATAAAATCATTCAAAGGGTTTCAAAACCATTAAGAAATGTACTTTTTTTTGCCAACCTCTTAACCATTTTGAAGAATTTGTTGAAGATGCTCTAACAAGCTAAAATATCAGCAATCAATGTGTTGTTGGGGTGAATTTGGTACAAGGGACAAAACAAAATACAAAAACTCGGTATCCCATACTTGTGCAACATTAGACCGAGATAAAATAGGACCCGAGTGCAGTGGGGCAAAAATGCATTTTTTCTGTTCAGGAAGATAAAACAAGATTAGCAAATTACTAAACTATATCAAATTAAAACCCTAAAATCTTTTAAGATTGGTCCTATTTAGTCTTGTTCACGTACCAAAAGCATTAAAGGGGCAAAACAACTTGAACTTTATAATAAAAACTAACATTAAAAAAGCAGTAGAGTACTAATGCAAGTAGCAGAAAGAAACCTAAAACATTCAAGTGCAGATACAAAACAAATCATGCACTTTTAGTTTTAACCCACACACAAATGGATATCTCTAAATATGTTAAATCAAAGCAATGCAATGCAAAAGCTAGAGAAGGTGGTCATACCTAAAATGTGACCTCTATTCTTCTTGCTTTATTTCAAGCCCCTTCAGTTTGGATCCCAATTCCTCATCATCATCATCACCATTCTCTTCATCCTCGCCGTCGAACGTTTGTCCTTCGGGGTCATTTTCGTCCAACGGACCAAGCACATCGGGGGAATTCTTGAACACTTCTTTCACGTCATCAACCCCTTCATCGGATACGAAGTTACCGTCAATATTCAGCAACTTAAACCCCGGTTTACCTACGACAGCCTGAGCCAGGACCCTGGCTCCAGCCCGTCTAATTGCATTGACGCTAAGGTCAACTTCGGTCAATCGTGGGAACTCCTCTTCGAGTGCCTTGGCGATCACTATGGTACCCTCATCCCCCAATTCATTCTCGGAAAGATTTATCTTGGTTAAAGATTCTCTTTTAGCCACGAAACAAGCTGCCAAACCAGGAGCTGCTTCAGATGTGATGTCGTTTCCAGCCATATCGATAACTTCGAGCGATGCAGCAGAATCTTTGAGTGCATTAGCAAGAGCCAAAGCTCCCTCGTTCTCTAGATTCAAGTAACTGAGGTAAATCTCGGTGAGGTTGGTGAACACGGATATGGACTTGCTTAAAGCAACCCCAGCTTCAACTCCAAACACGTTGTCACGAAGATCAAGTTTTTTCAAATGGGTACATGTGGCGAGTGCCTCAGACAGAGGAACTCCCCCTTCTGAGCCGACCCGAGTGGATGAACACCTGAAATCCTCCAACAATGGAGATTTTCTCAAGAGTTCAGAAATGGCAACCGCCCCTTCATCACCAGTCATGTTGTTATGAAAATGAAGAATCTTGAGTTTCTTTGTGGAAGGGATCAGTTCACACACCGCCTTCGCAGCTTCTTCTGAGATACCGTTATTGATTAGATACAACTCCTCAAGATTACTTTGTGAACTTAAAAGCTCCTCAAATGCCCTAATCCCCTTTTCACCCAACGCGTTATCTGAAAGGTTCAGATACCTCAGATCAGAACCTTTAAAAGATGACGAAAACATGCTCATAACTTCAAGTGCTTCGTCTTCTGGCCTCCCAGCAACAATATCCGATAGGTCAACTTCTGTTAATTGGTCCTTGAGAGAGACCAAAATGGGTACCGCAACACGAGCTGCATCCAACCCAAAGCTTCTATTGCTAAAACGTATCTTTTTATATTCGTTTCCAGGCTTCTGCAGTGGTTTTAGCAGTTCTTTAGCCTCGTCTTCCTTAAGGAAGGCTCGACTGCCTCCAGAGATGTCAAAAACAGTTTCGTGGTCTGCGGTAACTGTAACTGTTTCATACATGGGCATGGCTTCTTGTTCCTCCTTTATGCTAGGACCTCTTTTCACAGCTTCCACCATAAGTGTACTGGATTCTTTAGCGTAAAGTTGCACAGCGGAACTTCCATCACCATCTGGCTCCTTTTCAAAGTGTTGGTTTGCAGTCGCAAAGGCTGCAGACTCTATTCGCTTAGCATCTTCCTCTGCTTCTACCGTGCTTAAAAGTCCATACTTTCTAGATAAAATGGAGGGAGTGGTAAGATTTTTGATTATACGATCCACAAGCACTTGCCTGGTGCTTGGGCTGGGAGGCCACAGCTTGATTGAGTGCAAACGATGTTGTGCAGTAGGCTCCATGTTAAATAACCTGCAACCATGTATTTCGAATATATTAAGCTTCGAGTTTTAATTTAAACAATTAAAATGTACAGTCTTTTAAGCAAACGAAATGATAGATCAGACCTAAGTAATCAACATGGCTTTAATTGCATCACATGATGAGACAGACCCACATTACCAAACAAGCACATGGACACAATCATACATATTGTTCCAACAACCATTCTACCAGCCTTTTAACAAAGGAGAAAATTAGATGAGAAAAAGGAACACCAAAAGGAGGAGGCAGGAAAGAAGAACAATTCAATCAGACTTTCTATATGCCAGATTTACACGAATATTATACGCCCATGTTCGATGTACTATTTGTTGCATCTAGCACCCCTGTTTTATGTATAATCAGCATACCAGTCTTAAATTGCATTCCAGTCTAGTGAGTAGTGAACTCCTGACAGATGTTTCTCCTCCTTGTGACTCTTCTCTCTCAAAAATTCATCAAGTCAGGAAAAGGAAACCATCATACTTATACAATTTTAATTCTTTTTGAGGATGGGTGTCAATACTTCCACTTGGAAATAAGTGTTACAAGATAGAGTAATGTACTATATGTTGAGACCACTAATCAATGTAATGTACTATATACAAACACACGCACACACACACACATATATATAAAGGTCTCAACTTAAACAGCATACAGGTCTTCAAAACCTTAAACATTTAAATATAAAACAAGAACAGTATACACCAAAGGTCCTCACTTCGTACAACACCACCCTGATACCCCAATTTTTTCATCCATGTTAAATCCTTTGAAGTTCAGTCACTATGATTGAAAAAATAACTTCACTGTATCTTGTGAAGTCAAACCCTAGTCAAAGTAATCGGGAAAAAAACATAGCTTTACAACAATTCGTAACAGAGCAATCCCAATACTCTTTCCATTATTCTCACTCAAGTAAAAACTACTACAAAATACTCTCAGAAACTACTTCATCCGCATCAAGCACAAACTTAGCAAAACCATCATGTATAACATCCAATCAACTCGCCAAATTTGTCGCAGGAAGTAGGTTAAGCAACTTATTTTAATTAAAAGCCGACAAAAATCGAATTTCGCACAAACCGATCTAGTTTCTAACATCAATAACCCTAGAGTGGTAGGAACTGATGTTCGAATTCATCGAATATACATCAAAAAGAGTTCTTCGACAGCATAGACTACTAGAAAATACTCTCAGAAACTCCTCCATCCGCACTAAGCACAAACTTATCAACAACATCATGTATAACATCCAATTAACTCGCCAAATTTGTCGCACGAAGTCGGTTAAGCAACTTATTTCGAGAAAAAACGACGAAAATCGCATTTCACACAAACCGATCTACTTTCTTACATCAATAACCTTGTATTCATATAGATTCGTATGAACTGATGTTCGAATTCATCGAATACACATAAATTAGAGTTTTCCGACAGTACAATAGCACAAACGAAAACAAAAAGTAACGGCAACAACATACCGGTGGCGGAGGTGACGGAGATACAGCGATTTTGTCCTCCGATGAGAAGGTTTTTAGGTTTTTCCGGCGAAAACTGTGAAAGTAGGAGGAGTGGAAAGGGTTTAGAGACAGAGGTTATGATGAGGGTGAGTGGGAGTGAAAGTGGGACCCATCCACTTCAATTATTTCCCCCGTGTTTTGAAATTGAAAACAACGAGCGAAAATTTATTTATTTCCCTCCACAATCTCAAAACTGCCTTTTAACAGTTTTGGACATCATTTGGAAAAAAAAAAATAACTTTTTTTTTTGGTACATGTTTTGTTTTTATAACCATAAAATAACTTATAAGTCAGCTTATTGAAAAGTTATTCATAGTAGCGTTTTGAAAAAACTAGTTTATCAACTACTCCAAAGGCCCAAGATACCCTTTCCCAAAAAAAAAACTATCAACTACTTTATCAGCTAGTTTGCCAAACATAGCCTTAAATTTTGTAAAGTACAAATGATAAATTGTATTTGTACAAAGTTTTAGGTTGAGTTCGGTTTGCATAATGTTTTTTTTTTTTTTGACGTAATATCAAATTTGAGTTTAAAATAATTAGAATAAAATCTCATGATTTAAATTCTATTACAACGTAGAATTGTTTTTTGAAATGTATAATGTTTATATATTGTACATATTAAATACTTACACACTTCATTTTTTTACTGAGATTTGAATCTTTGACCTTTCAAAGAGCTACGATCTACCAGAAGTTTGAGTATTGTTGGGCCAATTATCGGTTTTCTGTTGGATACTTGCAGCTAATATATGTGGGTGTTCATCTAAACCATCAAGTCGCATAAATCATTCATACCGCACCACAAACATGCAGTTTATATTTTTACCAAACCACATTGTACGTTGTGGTTTACAGTTATGAGTTAGCAAATTACGTAAAAACCACACCGCACATTATATATATATATATATATATGTGTGTGTGTGTGCGCGCTCTCGTGTGTTTGTTTGTGTATAACATATATAGAATAATGAGCTAAGTTATGTAATATTTTTAGTTTGAAGTTAATATTTTCACTTCTTAAACCATTGTTTATTATGTAGTATGTGTTTGGAAATTGGATGTATTTATACTTTTTATTTGTTTGGATTATAATCACGTTATCTTTGATTTTATAATTAAATTATAATCTTATAATTATTGACGCACCACGTTCTTTTTGCAATTTAGGAAAATGCTCAAAACGCATATGTGATATGGGTTTAACTTTAAACCGCACCACGAACAGTTCTACTTGCAACTAAACAAAGATCAAAACAAAAGTACATAAATTTACAAATTACTACATTTTTAGCATACTAAGGCTATGTTTGGCAAAAAAAACCTAGCTTATAAGCTAGCTTTTTTACCTGATACATGTTCGGATGACCATAAGCTAGAGTAGCGTTTTGAAAAGCTAGTTTATCAGCTACCAGCTAACTTATAAGCTAGTTTGCCAAACAATGCCTAAGCAGTAAAGCTGTCTATTATAATACAAGAAATAGACCAGCTTCACAGGGTTTTCCCTTTTGTAGTATGTCTACAAACATCTAAATCCTATTATTATCTTCGGTTTCTGTGTCTTACGTGTTTATGTAAGACGAGATTGAACGGGTCTCTCGAGTGCCCTCAAACCTAATCTTCCTTTTCGAAAGTCTGACAAGATCCGAAAGGCTCCTTGATGCTCATCTCCGTTGAACAACTCGACCGCAAGCTTGTGGACAAATCTGTTCATTAGGAACACAAAACATTTACATCATATGTTCAAAAGAAATGCATGGGTTTGTTTGCAAATCCGCCGTAACCCAAAATAGCAAGTATAACCTCCAAATCAAGCTAAAACCATGGTGAAAGTTATTAGTTATTAGTAACCCAAGGTTTTAAACTTACAAGGGCTTACAAATCTAATTAATAATGCATGTGGGACGGGTTACTACATCGTTCTTTGAGGTTGAAGGATTAATCTTCAACTTCAATCAAATTTTCGAACATTTTTTTAGAAATACTCCCTCTGTCCAAAAGAAGTGTCTACAGTCAAAAAAGCACACATTTTTAGGTAGGGTTGGGTTCCGGTGAGAAGTTGAGTTAACGGTGAGAAGCGTGAGAAGTGGTTATCGACCGTTGGATGAGAAATGAATGCACATTAGGATGAGATGCACCGGATCAATTCCCTAAGATTAAAAGAGATCAACGGTTCAAATCCACTTCTCACGCTTCTCACACGATCCTTCGCCTTTTTAGGTAAGTGTAATTATTACACTTTTAATGAACTGAAATGACAGTTTTACCCTCTAACAATAGGAGTAATTAATTTATCCATTTCATAATTAAGGGTACAATGGGAAAATAAGCACTTCTTTTTCAAAATTGGACAATTATTTTGGAACAAACTAAAATAAAAATGTGGACATTTATTTTGGAGGAAGGAGTAGCAAATAATGCAAATAGAAAGTGGTGGTGTTTTTTGTGCAAAAAGGGTATGTAACCGGAGCCAGCCCACACTGCCCCGCCCCAAGAGTATCATGTGAGAGGCAAATCAGGATCACAATGACCCACTAGGTGGCTTCTTTAAGCCCATTGCCCACAACCACAAGGAGCCAATTCCGAAAGGAATTGTGACTCACATTATTGCTGACAGACTCGAACCATCGTATGTTTGTGCAAGTATAGAACCAACTGTGCTACACCCTGGGACAGGTGTGTGCTAAATTTGTCACAAAACCAATATCAATTTTCAAGTCAATTCGTTTGACCTCAGAAAGTCGTGTATTAAAAAAAAAACAATTGAAACTTACGTTTTACCACAACGACCATCTGTGTCAATCTTGTAACGCTCCCACAGAACATTGTTATCTGCCACAAACAAGAACAGGGGTATATTGCCAAATACATGGTAGAATAGATTGTACTCGAATAAATTTAATAGTTGATGTCCCATAAATATTGCAACACTTTTCTTCTTTTCTAAACATCCTAAATGAAAATTACTCTTTTGTCCAATATGAACATTACAAACAACTTAGGAGTTGTTTGGTTGGTTTTTCATTAAATTATGTATGGATAAAGTTGTATGTGTGGATTAATCTGCTTAATAGATTAATTTGTCAGTGTAGATTGGGAAGGGTTTTGTTTGGAAGGATTTTTTCATAGATGAAAGGCGCGTGGTTTTTAATTGGGAGGGGCAGGTAATGAAAAAAATTCGGCTTTATGCATAAACTCCCCCTAGAAGCTTATTGAATAAGCCACTTTCTTATATCATTAAGCCACTACCAAATAGTCATGTATAGCTGATTGAATAAGTTGTGAGTCACATTAAGTTCATTAAGGGGTTGTTCGGTTGTGGCTTAATGGGCTGTATAGCCAATATGGCTTATTCACTCAGCCATAAATAGTTGTTCGGTAGTTGCTTATTCGCTCAGCCGATGACTTATTGGGTCAGCCAAAAAAAGAGAGTCCTTACATTCAGCCATTTATTCACTTGTTTATTCCCCTTTTACCCTTCACCCTCTTTCATCTTCATCACCATTCAACAAATCATAAAACCTTTGTTATTGAACCTCTCCATCTTCACATTCTGATCGCACCACACCAGAGAATAAATTTGGCCACCAAAGAAAAACATTGAAAATGAGGTTTGATTTATGATTTATTGTTTTGTTTTTTTTCTTTAGTTCTTGATTTAGGTTTTCTCTCCTCTTCTCCATTCTTCATCTTCAAGAACTTCAATTTCAACATCAACAATCAACAGTTTACATATTGAAACCCAAAACACCAACTTCAAATCTTTGGCCCATCTCCATCTTCACATCAAGAGTATCCTTGAATGGTCTAACCCAAATATGCACAACCCACAACTTCAAATCTTTGACCACGATGGCAGATTTTATCTCATACCTCCCCTACCTGCAACCTTCAATCCATCCCCTTTGGGTTCTGATTCGTCTTCTAAAATTTCTGGGTTTTGATGTTGCTTATTGGTTTTGATGTTCCCTGAAATTTTTTAAGTCCAGGTGAAGGTAAAGGCTTGTTTGAGCATTATGAAGATTTGATTCTTCAGTTTAAAGATTTTATGTTTGAAAAAATATTAGAGCTTAATAATTTTTGAGAATGAATTTGTTCCGATTTGGGTTAGATATATTTGGAAATGAAGTAGTTTGGAATTAGGTTTAAAAATATAGATTGAGACTAAAATGGTCATTTCTAACATTCAGATTGTTTATTTAGCATAGCAACCGAACAACAATTTATTTTATATCATACAGACAACTTTATCCATACAGGCCTTAATGGAAAATGAACCGAACAGCCCCTAAGCCACTAACAAACAGGCCTTTAATGGTGTTCTGATTTGGTTCCTAAAGATTTAAACCAAACCAGTAAATCTCACACAGCGGTAGGGTCTGGAGGTAGCAGATCTTACCTCTACCCCAAAGAGTAGAGAGGCTGTTTTCGTGAAGACCCCCGCATGCAAGACAAAATTAAAAGAAACAAGCAAGCAGATCGGTGTAACAACAATTAAAAGAAAACCGAAAAAGAAAAGGATCATACTTGCGGCTGGAAGCCTTGACAGCAATTGTACAAGAATGGCTGCAACATCAGTAACGTCGTATGATTTCTCCCCAATGTCATCACATATCGCAAGCTTTATTGCTGCCGTTTGATCACTCATCCTCATCGGAATTATTCCAGGTGAGTCTAGCAACTCTAGGTCATTCCCGAAGCGAACCCATCTTTTACCAAGATCAAGAAAATAAATAAAGAATTACTAAAAGAAGACAAAATCGCTCTGTAAAACGATAAATAGATAACATACTTTAATGATCTTGTTACACCTGGTCTTGGAGCCGCTGGACACATTCGACGCTTCAGTAAACGATTTATCAAGGATGACTTCCCAACATTTGGATAACCAACTATTCCTGCTCGCACCTGTAATACATTGTATCATGTCTAGTAAACTATTTATCAAAGTTACATATTTATATATATATACACACACACTCACACACACATAAGGAAAAGATCAAACGAGAACCATAAACATTTTGAAAACCGTGAGAACTGGTATATGCATTGATGCAGTGAGTATATACATCAATGCATATAAACTTGCATATATTCATTGACAGAATACACATTTTGATAGTGTATATACAGGTTCTCACAGTTCTCAAGATATTTATAGTTCTCATTCGAACCTTCCGCATACATACATACATACATAAATAATTAGAGAGAGTCAGGTTCATACGAGAACAATAACTAAACAAGAGAATAAGAAAGCAGTCGAATCACATGTGATTTTACACTAGAATCGCGTGTAAAATCACATGTGATTCACGTAGTGTAAAATCATATGTATTTTGCACGTGATTTGGCCGCTTTCGTATTCTCTTATTTAGTTATTATTCTCGTTTGAACCTCCCTCTATATGTATATGCGTGTGTGTATATATATTGGCGAAAGATCGTGTGAGAAGTTGAGTTAACATGAAAAGCATGAGATCACTTATAATCTCAAACCCACCCATGAATCACGCTTCATAAGAGAATTGATCTGGTGCATCTCATCCTAATGTGCATCCAACGGTTGATAACCACTTCTCATGTTAACTCAACTTCTCACCGGAACCCAACCCTATATATATATATATATATATATATATTTATTATATATTTAAGGTTTTGTATGACTCACTGGACGAGGAAGCAACCCTCTTGCTCTGCGTTTAATATTCACCTCTGCAGCTACTGATTTTGCTAATCTTCCTAACTTCATGGTTCCCTGCAATTATCGTTAAAAAGGCCATTAACGCCTATTATGTTGCTTTTTTCCAAGAACTTAGCATGGACAAAGGGAATCTGACAGTATACCATCCCAAGCTTCCCATTGGAGAAGACGACTTTTATTCCTTGTCTACCATAATAATCTGCCCAAGCATTTCGATCTGCAGTTGATATCATGTCTTCTCTATTCAATACCAAGATTCTCTTTCTATTACCCAGCCATGAATCCATCTGATTGTTCACGTAAGCTTAAAAGTATAAGAATTTAAAACCAACAGTAATAGATATACATATACTCCCTTCGGCCCAAAAAAATGTCCACAATGAAGAAAGGCACGCAGTTCTATAAATGTGTAATTATTACACTTTTTAATTAACTAAATGACAATTGTATCCTTAATAATGTTATATCCTGGGTCAAATAGTCAATAGTGGTAGGAGAATCAATTTTAATAGGAAGGTACAAGTTGTTAATGCAGACTATCAAGTATAAATAAAGGGGTTGGGGTGTGAGAGGGGTATCGATTATTTTTGTGTAAAATTGAGATTGGCAACTGTCTTGGGAGAGATCTGAGTCTCTCGAAAACCGAGAAACTGTTCATATTCATTCCATTTTAATAGAAGATTTTAGCATTTGATCATCGGCATGTAACAAATAATAAAAGGATTGATGATTTTTTCCATCTCACAACTAAATAGAATTGGATAGTAGACACTTGGGGGTTGTTTGGTTCATGAAATTGGAAGGAATTTGAAGGAATTGGAATGGCCAATTCCATTGACCAAATTCCAAGCCCATGTTTGGTTCACGGAATGAAAGCGATGGAATCCTTCCAATTCCATTGAATTCCACAATTTAAGGAATTCATCATTTAAGTGAAGGAATTGAATTCCTACCAACCAAACACGTGGTCAAATTCCATTTCAATTCCTTCAAAGTCAAATTCCTTCGATGGATTCCAATTCCATTCTGTGAACCAAACGGCCCCTTACTTTTGAAAGTGGACACTTATTTGGAACAAGCTAAAATAGAAATGTGGACACTTATTTTGGGACGAAGGGAGTAACAACTTTGAGGATTGTGAATTCCTTAGCCCTTAGAATGCTGACATGAAATGTGGACACATTATCATTATTAGAGAACACTAATGGACCTTTTTTGATGTTCCACATATATTCCATCTAAACCATCAACATTGATGATTAACAAATCAAACAAACCTAGTTAATCCCACACAGAGTAGGGTAAAATGTACATAAACCTTTCATCTGCTCCAAAGAGTAGAGGAATTGTTTCTGTGAAGATCCCGACTTGCAATTAGTTACCTTGGGATGACAACCCCAAAGGGTTGGGATAGTTGGTAAATCTTGAGACCTTTGTTTTTAAGAGGTCTCACGTTCAATCGCACATGTACTATCAACACCTTAGGGGTTACACCAATTCGTCATAATGCCTAAAGTTTGCCCGTTCCATGTGGAGGAGGTGTTTTTCATAGACCCCATAAACTGGTTGGCCCAAAGATTACCAAATACCCCAGTTATTCGATTCAAGTTATCACCCACATCAACATAACCCTGTCGTAAACATTTTGTCGTAAACATTTTGAAAACAGGTATCCATGTCATCAAATGTTACAATAAGCTGGTTATCGGTCAAAATATGTACAAGATAGAAAATTTTGAAACTTTATTACATTAGTTGAGAAAATAAATTCTTTTTTTAAGTATATAATATTTATATACGGCAAATACAACATATAAACTCACACACCCTCCTCGTCTTTGGTGAGGTTTGAACCCCTGATCACCTAGGAGGCCAAAGGCCCTATGGTAACACTAAATAAATTATTCGGTACACTAAATAGGAACTAAATGAAACTTTGTTGCATTTCCCATCTTCAATTAAAGCATATTACCTGAGGATGACTTGTAGACATTGGAATCCTACCATCCCTCACTTCTATGACCACATCCATCAATTTTAGTTGTTCCTTGAGTTCTCTTTCTGTTTTTGCAATATGGCCTGGATACCACTGAAAAACATCGAGATTGAAATGTCAATTTCAAATCCACTGTAGTTTCCCACCAACTTATAATCATAAGGGAATCCCAGACCTTAACAGTACCTGAACGGGCCTCAAAGTCTTTGTCCAGTGGTAAAGATCGTTCTCAAGATCGGTCCAGTCATACTCGTTTTCGAAACAGTCGCCTGCATTACTAGAATTCATGCCACCATTTCCATACCAACTTGCAGTTTTCCCACCAACAATCTGCAATAATTTTGGTTCTCAGTTTCATCAAGTACAACAATAAGCAATTCAATTACATAGTGGTATCCAATCTAAGGTGGAGGCCATTAATCTACACTTATAACTGGCACTGCAAACAAAATCATATCAACGTTTTTCTGGACGATCACGAATTACGTTTTTAATGTCGAATCCATATGAAAATCGGTATAAACTTCACAATTGTAAAGTAATAGGTTTAAAATCAGAAATAAACCATGACTCTAGTTCCAGTGGCAGTGAGTGCATCAGGTTGGGGGAAAAACAAAATTAAGCTCTATTTATCTCAACTTATCGATTGCTAAACCTTTTTATGCTAGCATCTACCCCTCCAAATTATGTTTTTGACGTCAAATTCCTATGAAAACCTGCATAAACTTCACATTTGTAAAGTAATAGGTTTAAAATCAGAAATAAACTATGACACTAGTTCCAGTGAGTGCATCAGGTTGGGGAAAAAACAAAATTAAGCTCAATTTATCTCAATTTATGATTGCTAAACCTTTTTATGCTAGCATGTATCCCTCCTCATTTTCCATCACAAAACCCTTGAATCGCAACAAAAACCTCAAACGGCTACATATTCACCGCTTAAATTCTTCGAAATCGAGCGGAGGAGATTTAGTTTAGTCAGTAAGATCATATTTCAGCAGTTAAATTAAAAAACAGATATCATCAAGGATTTCGCAGATTCAAATAGATGACTTGCCTGAATAGTCGGTGGAGACGAAGAAGAAGGCGCGGCGGAGGCGGCTGCAAACACCGTGAACGGCGGTCTTCTTTGTTGTTGAAAAACAGGCGGTGAGATTGAAGATTTGTTGAAAAACACACCAGATAGGTGAATCGCCATTACTGCCTGGGTTGCAAACCAGTTTGGGGTTTTATCCAATTTCCGACCAACCACCGGAAATTTTGATTTTTTTTAGTAAACTACAAATTTGGTCCCTGTGGTTTGTCAAAAATAACACTTTTTGTCCCTATCGTTTGAAATTACAAGATAGTTACCGTGGTTTGCATAAACGTCGTCCAGATTTGGTCTTGTCTTTTAACGGTCTTTAAAAAAATTTTGCTAAATACAGGACATTTTCGTCCTTTTTATCGATTTTTTGTATCTTACGGTTTTACCTAATCAAAAACCATAAGAACCAAAATCATAAAATCAAGAGTAAACTACGATTTTTTTTATCGATTTTTTGTATTTTACGGTTTTACCTAATCAAAAACCACAAGGACCAAAATCATAAAATCAAGAGTAAACTACGATTTTCGTCCTTGTGGTTTGTTGTTTAAACCATTTTCACCCCTGAATTTAAAAGTTGCTTTTTTGGTCATTATGGTTTGCAATTCCTTTCCATTTTCGTCCTAAAACTAATATTCTCAGTAACTAAAAACGAAAGGAGTTGCAAACCACAAGGACCAAAAAACAATTTTTAAAGATTAGAGACGAAAATATTTATAAACAACAAACCATAGGGACGAAAATAAGAGTTTACTCTAAAATTAATTTTGATTAGGTGAAAAGACAAAAAAATAAATAAAATGACAAAAATACATTTCATTTTATGGAATAGTTTCATGGTCGTTAGAAGGAGTGATCAAATTTGAACGTATTTACAAACCATGATAGCTATTTTGTAATTTTAAAACTATATGGACAAGAAGTGTTATTTCCAACAAACCACAAGGAACAAATTTGTAGTTTACTCTTTTTTTTCTTATTACCATTTCAAACACAATTTCTAAAATTATTATAAAAAATTACATTTAACTTTTACAACTTTCATATTTTTTTAGAAAACTTTTATATTTTTAAAAATTATTATATTAAATATATTATTAAAATATTTAATATATTTACTAAATACCATCCCATTGGTTGAAAAACAAGAAACCTATTACTTTCTCGTTATTAATAAGTACTAGAAGCGTACTTGTGCAATGCAGCGAAATACAACACGATT
Source organism: Arctium minus (assembly GCA_954870635.1). Classification (NCBI taxonomy): domain Eukaryota; kingdom Viridiplantae; phylum Streptophyta; class Magnoliopsida; order Asterales; family Asteraceae; genus Arctium; species Arctium minus. Next base: position 196,919,432 of record OX941080.1, on the reverse strand, counting down.
TTAATGTTTCATTTTATTTTTTGTTTTTTTGTTGATTTACAGTACGATCTTGGATGTTTTAAGAAAAATGATAATGTTTTTTTATAAATTTGTTTAATTCAGTCTTAATAATATAATGTTTTTATATAAAAATAAATAAATATTTTGTTAGAATTCAATTATTATCTTATATATTTTAATAACATATAGAAAAAATAATCAATTACATATTTAATAATATAATTAAAACAAATTTATAGTAATATAATATATTAATTAATAACCATACATGGAAAGGTCTGCATAAAAGGAAGGTCTTGCACATACTAAATTGATGGGTGTTAAAAGTTTGTAGTAGTAATATGCATCTTGTGTTTTGAAACTTGTAAATTAAGAGATTTTTTAAATCTTGCATAAAATGGTGGTACCTTATGCCTAATAATTTGTATTTAAGAGTTTTTTATCCGTACTTTATAATATAGTATAGATTAAAAAGTTTTCTAAATTTAAAGAATTTTTTTTTTCTTTCTCATACTTTCTCCATTTTAAAGAAGGTTTTAAAAAATTATCAAACCCAAAATCAGTCAAAATCCTCAAAATCTACCTTTGAAAAATCTTTTCAAAATGCTAATTCGTAATTTGTAATACAAATTTTTGTACTACAAATGATGATTTTTGTTATTGCGAGGGTGAGATTTCTAATATTGTTCAAGTGTCGCGTAGGATAAAAGTTTGTATATGAAAAATATCCTACGTTTGTATATGAAATTAAAGGATAACTAGTGTTAGGCCGTGCATTGCATGGGAGGATAAATTTTTTGTTGGAATATTGAACCGAGTTAAAATGAAACGTAATTTCTCTGTTAACAGTTAATGAAATACAATGTAAAAAACGAATGTATTTTCATAAGTGGTTAACTTGTATATATTCTTAATCGTCTGTTGTTATGACTTTGTGCAATAATATTGGTAATAGTTTTGTATTATATTATTTAAAACTCAAACGACATGTCTCACAACATATTTATCTGACTATTGACTTCAAGACCTCATAATATTAGTCGATAAAAATAAAGATATGTATATATATCTTATTCCCCTACTTCGAAAAATATGATTGTGGGTTTTGAAAAATATAAACAAATCCTCAGTAAATAAAATAAAATATAAAAAAGTAGTTTTTCAAATAAACAAAAATATAGTGGAATATCTTTTGTTCAGTTGCAGGTTCCGCCATTGACACCTGACCGTTCGTCTTCTTCTTGTACTCGGATGATACATAGAGAAGCTATATATATTTATAGTGAATGTAGAGAATATTTTAAAATATTTTATTTTTATTTTCGATTTTACATTTAAATGTAAATATATTAAAAATATGGAAGAATATTTTTATATCTACATCGTTTCTATTTTATTTTCTTTACACTTGGTTAATTTGGAAAGTATTGCGGAATATTTTTATTTTAAAGAATACGATACTTTATTAGTGTATCTAGTTATTTTTTATTTTTAACTCATATCAAACTTCTTTTTTCTTCTTTTAATGCTCGTGAAAAAAAATACGTGTAGATTTTATATTATGCTAATATAAAATACGTGTAGATTTTATATTATGCTAATATAAAATACGTGTAGATTTTATAAAATAAAATAGATTTTATATTAGCAAAAAAAATACGGAAGAAAAAAGAGTTTATATTACATCTCATTATGTAAAAAGATTTTATAAAATAAAATATGAAAAAAGATTTTATAAAATAAAATATGGAAAAATCATTATGAGATGTAATATAAAAAAATACGAAAGAAAAAATATTTTATATTACATCTCATTAATATAGATTTAAATGTAAAATCTACATTTAAAATAAATTATGCTAATATAAAATCTATTTTATAAAATCCTCCACCAAAAAAACAAATAGTTATATTAATAAATGAGTATTAAATAGATGATTATGTGAGATACTGTGCTTGGAAAGGTTGTACCAAAGCATTAAGAAAGGGGGTTGTTATTTGCACCCCACTATAGGTAGGGGTGCAATTAAAAAGTTAAAAAATTCTAAAAAGTATCATTAAATCACCTAGGAATTAGGAAAAACATCATTTTATTCTCTCTCTCTCTCTCTCTTTTGGTTTTTATTTTTATTTTTTTATTAATAGATAATATTATTAATTAGTGCAAGTAATTATTATTTTATTTATATTATATATAATTTTTTTAAATAATTAAACTAAAAAAACAATGTCTTGTTATTTATAAAAAAATAATCTATCATTTATTTTACAGCTTTACAAATTTCATGAATTGAATAAAAACTTCAAAAACTAAAATAGTAACAAAAAAATTTCATTTTATCTATATTCTCATATAACATATCATCGATTTTTTTGCAACTCGAGAAATCAATAAAAAAAACTAATCATCTTTTTCAACTTAAAAATTCAAGATTAACCAATCAATTATTATTTTAAGTTTTTGAATATTCAAAAATAAGTCATCATTGTTTTATGAACTTTTAAAAAATCAGATAATAATTCATCATTTTTTTACCAAAATTTTGAATATAAATTAGTTTATGTTGTATCATCTTTTATTTATAGAAAAAAATATACTTGTAATAAGAAATATAAAAAAAGTATTGTTATATAATAATGATAATAATAATATAAAATAATTTCCTTTTAGTCATTTTTTATATTTGTATTTTTTTAAAAACATACTAGTGTTGGGCCCGTGCATTGCACGGGAGGATAATTTTTTTGTTGAAATATTGAACTGAGTTAAAATGAAACGTAATTTCTCTGTTAACAGTTAATGAAATACAATGTGAAAAAAGAATGTATTTTCATAAGTGGTTAACTTGCATATATTCTTAATCGTTTGTTGTTATGAGTTTGTGCAATAATATTGGTAATAGTTTTGTAGTATATTATTTAAAACTCAAACGACATGTCTTACAACATATCACTATTATTGAAATAATTATAAATTCAAATTCACTCAGTACCACTTGAAAATTTATCTGACTATTGACTTTAAAACCTCATAGTATTAGTCGATAAAAATAAAGATATGTATATATATATATATCTTATTCCCCTACTTCGAAAAATATGATTGTGGGTTTTGAAAAATATAAACAAATCCTCAGTAAATAAAATAAAATATAAAAAAGTAGTTTTTCAAATAAACAAAAATATAGTGGAATACCTTTTGTTCAGTTGCAGGCAAGGTTCTAAATGGCGTGAGGCGTGGCGTAGCGGCGAGGCCAAGCCTCAAGCCTTAGGAGCCACGGCGAAGCCATGGCGTTTTCAAGACGTGACTTATGGCGTCAAATTTCTAATTTATATATAATATTATATATAAAAACATATGTTTTTGTGTGATACTCAATGACTTAATAGTAATAAGCAAGTTTAGTTAGGTTCTATATATTTAAAACATGCAAATAAAACATTAAAAACATAAAGAAAAACCAAATATCGTATTACAAAAACTGCGCATTAGGGCATGGCGTGCCACAGGCTTAACGTGGCGTGAGACACAAACCTTGGTGCCATGGCGTGCCATGGCGGCTGTGCGACGAGTTTTTTAGAACAGTGGTTGCAGGTTCCGCCATTGACACCCGACCGTTCGTCTTCTTCTTGTACTCGGATGATATATAGAGAAGCTATATATATTTATAGTGAATGTAGAGAATATTTTAAAATCTTTTATTTTCATTTTCGATTTTACATTTAAATGTAAATATATTAAAAATATGGGAGAATATTTTTATATCTACATCGTTTCTATTTTATTTTCTTTACACTTGGTTAATTTAGAAAGTATTGCGGAATATTTTTATTTTAAAGAATACGATAATTTATTAGTGTATCTCGTTATTTTTTATTTTTAATTCATATCAACCTTCTTTTTTCTTCTTTTAATGCTCGTGAAAAAAAATACGTGTAGATTTTATATTAGCAAAAAAAAAATACGTGTATATTTTATATTATGCTAATATAAAATACGTGTAGATTTTATAAAATAAAATAGATTTTATATTAGCAAAAAAAATGCGGAAGAAAAAAGAGTTTATATTACATCTCATTATGTAAAAAGATTTTATAAAATAAAATATGGAAAAAGATTTTATAAAATAAAATATGGAAAAATCATTATGAGATGTAATATAAAAAAATACGGAAGAAAAAAGATTTTATATTACATCTCATTAATATAGATTTAAATGTAAAATCTACATTCAAAATAGATTATGCTAATATAAAATCTATTTTATAAAATCGTTCACCAAAAAACAAATATTTATATTAATAAATGAGTATCCATTCCACAAATAGATGATTATGTGAGATATTTTGCTTGGAAAAGTTGTACCAAAGCATTAAGAAATTGTAAATTAAGTAATTGGCTTTAATTAGTTGTACCTTGTGCTTAAAATGTTGTAATTAAGAGTTTTTTATGTCGTTTTTATAATATAGTATAAATTATTTTTTTTATCTTAAATATTAATACAAAGAAATAAAACTAAAAAATAAATAAATAATAAAACTAAATATAAATTAAAAAAATATCTAACATAATATTAATTATAGTTTCACAATAATAATAATAATAATAATAATAATAATAATAAAAGCTTGATTAAACGAAAGAAAGATAATAATAATAAAATATAAAAAATAATTAAAACACAAATAAATTTAAATATGATGACGCAATGATTGAATTATGATGAATAATAGCTAGGAAGGGGTGTCTTTAACATATAAGGAGGGGTGCAAATATCCCTACCCTTAAAGAAATTGTAAATTAAGTAATTGACTTTAATTAGTTGTAACTTGTGCTAAAATGTTGTAATTAAGAGTTTTTTATGTCGTTTTTATAATATAGTATAGATTTCTTAATAAGAAAATTGTTTGTGATAATTGTTAATGTCAAATCATAATTTTTTATAATGTACCACATGTTTATAAAAAGTAAGGGATTGTTTGTTTTTGTAAAAAAAACATTTTAATGCCTCTTAAATTTGAATCAGTCAGACCTTCTTACATTTAGATTGTTGTTGTTTTTTCTTTCAGTTTTCAGAACCTCTTAACTCTTATATACATCTGAAATAAGAAGTGGTGACATGACTTCTTAAAACCTCTTATCGCCGCCTCATTTCATATGTTCTCCTTTCTCTCTAGACGCTTCCGGACATTACAAAACAAACAGTCTTATTGATTCATATTTCAGACTTTAGCACCACCTCTTATTAATCAAACGTGAAATAAGACTTCAAACCTCTTAAGGTAGCGTTTGGTACGCAGACATGATTGGACAGGACTGGACAAGATAGAACAAGAGGCTAGGACAGGACTGGACAGGACAAAACAAATGTATGTCGTGTTTGGTATGGCTAGAACTGGATAGGACAGGTCTGGACAAATTTCCCTAAAAGTTGTTTGATATTTTATATATCATATAATAGTAATAAATAACACAAATAAAGTATATCTTTAAATTATTTAATTAAAAAACATTTTTTTAAACGATTTTCATACATAGAAAAACAATGTTAGGAAATTTGAATGAAGAATCTGAAATAATTGATGGTAGTTCGAAAAAATCCGATTCATATAAAGAAAATATAATATTTAATTTAATTTGGAAGATCTTAATGAATTGACGGATGCATAGTTGCAACGACAAGTAAAGATAAATGCGATGGGTGGCCCATGAAGGACGGTAGTTGTAAAGAATGTGAAAGTCAGTGGATGGTGGTGGTGCAGGTGGTTGTTATGGTTGATGTGGTGCAAGTATAGGTGGCTGACGATGGTAGTGGTGGTGGCGGTGGACAATGGTAATAGAGGTTATTGTTGTGGAGGAAGAGGCGGAGGTCACCGACGGTGGTTGGCGGTGAGCGGCGGTGGTGGCGGCGGTAATAGGTGGTGGTGATTGATGGAGGTGGCGATAGGCAGTGGTTGTGGATGTGATGGAGGAAATTGTAGTGGTGGAGGATGAGGTGGAAGTGGTCGACGATGGTTGGTGGTGGCTATCGGTGGCCGTTAATGGTGGTGGTGATCGGTGTTAGTGGAGGTGGTCGACGATGGTAGTGGTGGTGGCGATGGCCGATGGTGGTGGAGGAGGTTGTTATGGTGGAGAAATAGGTAGAGGTGGTCGACGGTGGTTGGCAGTGGCTACTGGTGGCCGCCGATGGTGGTAGTGGCGATGATGGGTAATGGTGACCCTTAAGACTAATATCATATTAGAATTATATATCAAATGACGGTAGATCGATGATTTTTAGTTTCTGTCTCACTTTTGTCCCATGTTGTTCCACCTATTTTGGTGGAACAAGAAAATACCATTTTTTGTCTCGTCTTGTCCCACCTTGTCCAGTCTTTGTCCCTGTCACATGTCGCGCCAAACGTGGGACAGTGAATTTTTGTCCTGTCTCATGTCCCGCCAAACGTGGGACAGTAAATTTTTGTCATGTTTTGTCCCATCCAGTCTGCAAACCAAACACACCCTAAAAGACAAATGCCACCTAAATCTAATGCCACCCAACTTGCTATTGCACATACATTAAAACTTACCCTTTTTACATTTTAACACGCATAAAAATACTCATGATAAAACACCAAATAAAATTACGTTATTGTTCATTTAAAAGTTAGGAATTTGATTTTTGTATCTTTTCCTATATGTTTTAATCTTGGTTGGAGTTGACTTTTTTGCATAACCTTTTCTTGGTTTACAAGTATTAATTAGTTCAAGTAAATTAGCTAAATTTCATTAGTGAGACAAGGATAAAACGTGAATTTTGGGACAACAAATTACACCCTAAAAGTGAAGAAAAAGAGAGAGAGAGAGAGAGAGAGAGAGAGAGAGAGAGAGAGAGAGAGAGAGAGAACATTCACACCCAGTATGATCATCGGTTTTCATTAGACATGGGAATGGGACGAGGACTGCAATCCTCATTCCCGTCTCACCTCTCCTCCATTCTTCTTCTCCGGTGCACCATCAAGAAATCTAAAACCATATTTCCTTTTCGTTTTAATCCCCAAACAGTTCATTGAAACTTGAAAACCATTTCCAGAAAATTTGAAACCCATCTCCATAAACTTGAAAACCAATTTATTTTTTTTGAACGGCAGATAACACACACACCAACACACGTTCCCGAGGTATCCGGGCTCTCACTTAAGGGTGCCACCCGACTAATCCCCGTCGACCACGACCCGGCCCATTTAAGGGTACCTCTAAGTGGCAGACCCATGATATGGATATTACCACATGCTCACCACGGGGTTCGAACCCGGGTAGTCAGGGATACCATCCACTGACCCCCCAAGGATGTTACCTTACCACTGGGCTAGACATGTTTTGATTTTGAAAAAAACAAAACCCATATTAAACAAGTGAAGAAACTAAATCGGAATCGTTGCTTCTTATTAAAAAAAAAGAGGGTCTGAATATCTTCATGCTTAAGAATATGAAAATATCCACACAAAAAAAAAAAACATTATCCTACTAGATAATTGTTATGAAAAAAGCAAAAAAGAAAAGCGAGGCATGGTTGAATTCAATAACCCAATCCCATTTTAAAATGACCCTTTCTCGATGGTGACAATTTTTAAAAAGAGTAAACTACAATTTTCGTCCTTGTGGTTTCTTGTTTATAACTATTTTCGTCATTGGTCTTTAAAAACTGCTTTTTTCGTCTTTATGATTTCTTTCATTTTTCGTCCTTACGGTTTCATTTCATTTCGCTTTTCGTCCCTCAAACTAACAATGTAGAAAAGTCTCAGGGTAATGGTATTTTTACCATTTTATTTGATTTTTTATTAAAATTAATCATTAGATATTATATACTTTATGTAGACAAATTTGAACCTTTTCGTGAGCCCCAACATTTGTATTCATGAGTTGGTCATCCTCACCCCTATCCTTCCCACTTCCTCCTCAAAACATCTTCGTGCATTTTTTCTTGGTTCTAGAGTTCACCGTACAATTGATTCCATCCTTTCAATATATATATATATATATTGTATATATACGTATATATTGAAAGGATTGAATCAATTGTACGGTGGACTCTTGTGCACTTGAAGTGGAGAAGGATGGGGATGAGGATGACTAGCTCATGGATACAAATGTTGTGGCTCACAAAAAGGTTTAAATATGTCTACATAAAGTATATAATATAATACCTAATGATTAATTTTAATAAAAAATCAAATAAAATGATAAAAATATCATATTACCCTCGGACTTTTCTACATTGTTAGTTTGAGCCTTTGAGGGACGAAAAGCGAAATGAAATGAAACCATTAGGACAAAAAGCGAAATGAAATGAAATCATAAGAACGAAAAAAACAGTTTTTAAAGACCAAGGACGAAAATAGTTATAAACAAGAAACCACAAGAACGAAAATCGTAGTTTACTCTTAATAATAAATTTTCCATCCTACTCCCAAATTAAATGTCCACATTTCAATTTTAGTTTGTCCCAAAATAAATCTCCACTTTCAAAAATAAATTTACGAGAAGAAAGTTTATCCCTCCATTATTAGGCATAAAAACGTTATTTAATATTTCAAACGTGTAATAATTACACATTCCTAAAACTGTGTGACTTTCGTTGTGGACATTTATTTTGAGACAGAGGAAGTAGATAAATATAATATATTTAATATACGAGACGGGCGGGTTGGCGATCACGTTACCCGGCCGCATCCCCGGTCTTGCAGGAAATCCCCGGCCCGGGTCGAGACAGATACACCGGGTTCCCCAAGGGTGCGTTTGGTATGCAGAACAGAGTGGAACAGGACAGAACAGGCTTGTCCCATGTTTGGCATGACCATATGTGAGACGCTAGAACTAAGTGGAACAAGCATGGGGACACACTTGTTCCACTCCAACCCCCTGGAACTAAGTAGAACAACAATATTTTGACTAATATACCCTTTGTTAAAAACAAAAACATAAAACATGTTTTCTCATCATCCATGCCTCCAAGTTAGGGGTGTGCAAAACCCGAATAATCCGAAATCCGAATCCGCATCCGAACCGAAAATAAGGTGTTTTTGCAAAAACCCAAATACCCCGAAATCCGATAATCCGAAACCCGACATTTGGGAGGATATCTGGGTTCGGATTGGGTTTGATCGTTGGCCACCCAACCCGTCCGAAAACCCGAAATAACATAAATCTATATTTTAAATGCTATATATATATATATATATTTATTTATTTATTTATCTAATTATTTTTTGAAAATCGTAAATTATAGTCTGTTAAAATATTTTCTAAATTTTAAACTTGTTATCGATTTCATCAATCTTTCAATCGATTGTATTCATTCTAAAAGACGATTGAATTTATATATACCTTTTGCATTATATAATACCCGAACCCGGCCGACATCAATCCGAAACTCGACCAACCCAATCCCGAAACAACCTAAAATCCGAAACTTAAAATTTGGGTTTTGATTTCCATATCCAAAATTCAATCGTAATAAATTAGTTTTATGTTTTTTATAATCCATTGTACTATGTATTAGTGATGTAAATTAGTTTTATGTGATGTAATCTATGATTTTTCATCAGGGGTAAATTTGTCATTTAACCAGTCTAGTCATGTTCTGTCATGTCTTGCCAAACACTTGACAGATGTCCTGTTCTGTCCTGTTTCATCTTGTCCTGTCATGTCTTGTCTGCGTACCAAACGCACCCCGAGTCTTATTCCCATGCCTAGTTGACTAGTTCTTATAATTGTTTTATTGCAACTAGTCAAATGTCAAAATCTTTACCCAGAAAATTAAACACCCATATTCAACTGGTCAATCCTTTCAAATACAGACCAAACACCCATATTCATGTTCAAGTAAAAACCCTTAACTAAACAACCTCAGTATATCCCGTCTAGATAGATGTGAGGTCTGAGGGTGGGATGTAGTAAGACCCGACTCTATCCCAAATAGTCGAGCGACTTTTTCCGCAATTCGATACCGTTTCCGGTACCAAATTGCGCAACTTTTTCACGCTCTAAATCAAGGGTCTTTTCAGGTTCTAAGTTACACAGATGAAGTCCTCAACTTAAACAAATATGATGCCTAGTGCCTGTGAATGCACAAACATAATAAAACTTACCATTGACAGCCTGATTTAGTCGTACTCCAGTTCATCCGGCGTAACGGGCCTCTTGAGTGGTATTATAGACTTCTTTTCTACGTCTCGTGATAATGCTTTCCTCATATCTGAATATATCATTCAAAATAATCTAACGATTGTGCTGTAAGCAAGAATTATGGAGCGGAAGATGGAAGGTGGTTTTGAGATGGCTTACCTAACCCGTCTTCCTCCCCAGAATAGTAACGCAATACGCGTCTATAGATAATGTACTCGAGCTGCAAGAAAGAGGTCAAAGCAATGAGAATGATCATAATACTCCGTATGATACAGATAATTTATTCATTTAAGGTGTCTAGTGTCTACCCCTATGTTTGCGGACAGGACTGAATGGACGAGAGTGAGGTAGATGGGTGAAAGGATTGTGGAAGGTTTTACATTGTGTTCTCAGTCCTTTTCTACGAAGGAAAGGAGGGGGAAAGAAAAAAATATCGTGTTCTCGATTTTTTTTAGGAGGGAAAGGAAAGGAAAATGAAAGAAAATAAGGCTCATTTTCCTCCATATCTAGGAGAAAGGGGAAGGAAAGGAAATAAATAAAAAACATTAATTTTTTTTATAAAATTACACATATACCCATCAATTAGAATCAACTGTAAAATATATAAGGGTATATTTGTAAAAATGACATCTTTCATAACCTTTCTATCCTGCTCAAGAACACGAAAATTTAGTTTCTTTCCTTCATTTCCCTACCCTCTCAAGAATACAAATAAAAAAGTTCTTTCCTTCCTTTCTTTTCTTCTCCATCCCTTTCTTTTCTTCTCAATTTTGAGAACACAACATTTGGGTTTTAATTTGACATGGGTAGTATAGTAATTTATCAATCTTGTAAAATCTCCTGTTCTTTTTGTTCCACCTATTTCGGTGGGACAAAAAAATGCATTTTTGTCGCACTCAGGCCATGTGCTGGCTGGTCTAATATTGCACCAAACATGGGACAACAAGTTTTTTACCGTTTTGTCGTGTCCCACATACCAAACACACCCTTAATAAACCATCGTCAAGCCAAATGAGTGAGTTTTGAGGAGGGATAATTCAACTACTAGGTAAAGGTGCCCATCCAAAATGTATTGAAAAAGCAAAGTGTCTGTATGTGTGTGTGTGTGAGAGAGAGAGAGAGAGAGCAAAAGAGAAATGAAGATGGAGGATCATCATCAATTATTACCTTTTCATACATCTTTATAGCCGGTGTATTTGATGCTCTTACGAAAAGATCCACAAAGTACGCCTTGTCACTGCCCCCGGAGAAAAAAAAAACCGACAGAAAAGAATTCAGATGAAAGATGAAAAGAGGAACCGCGATGTTGATTAGTTGGTGACTGCCATACTTATAACATAAATGTCACCATTGGTAAGCTAATATTGATGGATAGAATAACTAATATGCAATCATCTAAAAGACACTCATTCACCCCACCCCCATAGGGATGGATCACAACAAAAGGCAACTTCATAGCTGATTGTCTTGCTGTTAAATCTTTCCAACGACACCTCCATGGGTTCGATCTTGGTTATTATTATAGTCTTGAATGAAAGCTAATTAGGAAGAAGAACTACCTCAAGCCTCCTAGAAGATGCATCCTTTTATCTATACCTTTTTTTCTATATAGAACCTATGCAGTTCCTCAATATATGGACTGTTGGGCTTTATTTCCTAATGTATTTTGTCTTTCGGGGATGAATTAAGTAATTCCATGCTTGCCACTTCGTTTCTTTTGTAGGTTTGATATGTATCTTATTGGGTTATACAATTCATACAATTCCATGCCTACATAACCCCTCTAAGGGGCTGTTTGGTTGGTTTTCTATTAAGTCATGTATGGATAAAGTTGTCTGTGTGAATTAATATGTTTGAGAGGGGGTTTTCATAGATGGAAGAAGTGTGTTTTTTAATTGGGAGGGGCATGTTTAGAAAAAACTTGGCTTTCTGCATAAAGCTTACTGAATAAGTCACTTTCTATACCATTAAGCCACTACTTCATGTATAGTTGAATGAATAAGTTGTGGGTCCCATTAAGCTCATTAAGCTGCTAACAAACATACCCTAAGTCAATATAATTCTGCCAATTCCTCTGTGGGTCATGCTAGTGGGGGTAAAACGAGAACAAATAAGAAAGATGTGAGATGGAAGGAGGTATCACAAGCAAATTGCAACCATTTATACTTAAAGATGTCCTACAATGTTTCCCTTTTTGGCAAATTTCAAGGCTGCAAGTACCTATTTGCTCACTGTCATCATTATAACTTATTAATGTTAAAGATTTGAACACACAAGATTCTCTGAATTTGTCCTAGTGGAGTGTATTGTTTTTATTAATTGTCAAACATAACTATGTATTGTAATTTGAAAGAAAAGGTAAGAGTACTTGGTTCAGTCCCTTTGCTTTAAAGTTTAAATATTGACGTACTTGAGAAGCGAAATCATATTTTGAAATACATAAAAGGGGTCATCATGCACGATCCTTCCCTTGGTGACTACAAAAACATAGACGAGAAAACTAGAAACTTGAATTTTTCCAACAAATGGCAAGTACGCACAATATACTTCACAGCGACACAGCCTACTGGCCATGTTCCAATGGTGTGCATGACAAACCAATGTATATAAAACATCAAAACGTTGACCTGACTTTCATGCAATATAAAAATTCTAGATTCCTAGTGTCTCATGAGATGTGTGATGTCATTAAATGTATTCATAACATTCATTCAGCTACTTGTATATAAAACATCAAAGTTGTTAAAGACTCGAGCGCACTTAGGCGCAAAGGGTCCCAAGGCCTAGGCGTGAGGCTCAGGCCTCAGAAATGCGAGGAGCGTCTTATCAATAAAAGTATCGCGAGCCTCAGAAAAGCAAGGCGCATCTTATATATATACACGCACACACACATATATATATACACGCACACACACAGTTATACACAACTCAAATATGCAACAAGTACAAGCATCCAATGCAACAACCAAAAGTACTTCAATTGAGGCAGAAGGGAGAAGGGTTGCATGAGCCGTGAGGGAGAAATTTTAAGGTCGGGGTATTTATAGAAAAGGACGTTTGAAGTTCTAAGGATCAGGTATTTAATATTAGGGTTTGACTTATGTAATCGATTTAATAACTCTTTGTTAAAAGTCTAGGAAATGAGAAGATGAGAAAACTTATTTAATATTGGGGTTTGACTAGGTATCTAATAACTCTTTATGAGGCACGCCTAGGCCCACAAGGTGCCTTAGCAGTGAGCCAGGTGAATACGCCTAGAGTTGACTTTAAAAAAGCCCAAGACTTTGAGCCTTATGAGCATCAGAGCGTATGCTTTTAACAACTATGACTTACATATGTGCAAACGTTGAAATGACAAAAGGAATTAAGCGATACAAATTGTGTATGTTTAGGAGAAAAGTGTTGCAATGGCCGGGACATACATCTGTTAAATTATTGCTGGTGACCTAAAAATGAATCTCTGACCTAATTTTCTTGTTGCTGGTGAGATTTCTTCCTAGCCAAGTCTTTGGTTCTTGTCAAGGTTTATCAATATATATATATATATATATATATATATATAGGGAGAGGTTCATTTGAGAAATGGTAAATATATGAGAAATAGAGAAGTAATCTTAGTCATTCATCTGGTCAACATTTGCGGCTTTCACCGCGAAGCACCGGATAATTCTTTGCGTGGTCTATAGAAGGTAGAGGGGTAATTTCGTAAAATACACGGGATGAGTTCATATATGAACCTGTATGAATAACAAAGATTCATATATGAATCTGTTAATTAGTTCAACTGATTCATATATGAACCTGTATGAATCACAAAGATTCATATATGAATATGTTAATTAGTTCAACTGATTCATATATGAACCTACAATTAATTAGTTCATATGTGAATCAGTTAATTGGTTCATATATGAATCACAAAGGTTCATATATGAATCTGTCAGTTAGTTCAACTGATTCAATTCATATATGAATCAGTTAAAAGAGTTCAGATGTGAATTGCACTGGTTCATATATGAACATATAGTTCATATTTGAATTATACAGGTTCATATATGAACATAACCCGTGTATTTTGTAAAAATTACGAAAGTGTCATTCTATTTTTGGAAGAGCCGCAACTTTTGACCAGTCAAATCCGATCTTGACCGTGTGAATGGCTAGGATTGCTTCTCTATTTCTCATATATTTACCATTTCTCAAATGAACCTAAGACTATATATATATATATACATATATGTGTGTGTGTGTGTGAATATATATATGTATAGAGAGAGAATCCCCTTCTTTTACAATTCTTTTACAAACCCAATAATTTATACAAACTTAAAAACCAGTTTTCGTGTGTTGTTTCATATATGATAAAACACTTGTGTGTGTGTGTGTGTGAGAGAGAGAGAGAGTCCCCTCTTATGATTCATGCTTCCCCCTATGTTAAGTGCTTCATGTACCCCCACTTTATCATCACTTATTATGAGTATGTACCCATCACCAACTGCAGAATGAAGGTAACTAACAAAAGATATCGAGATGACAGAATGATGAGACAACCAAAAAGGACGTGAACAAGGCTCATAAATTGGCAAATGGCAATATTTCATACCAACTCATTCAAAACTTTGCCGTTGATAAAGCCAATTGGTAATCTTAAGATGTCCACGTCGAAAACTCAAAAATAGTTGCAACGCAACCCATCAGTCCCTTCTCTTGTTTACTTGAGGTTGACTAATTCATGGTCTCACAGTTCAGCGCTGTCCAGCCTCGAGGGCAATTCCTCTGTTAAATTAAACCACAAGCTATGTGAAATTTTTTGCAGGTCTACATTGGGAGTCCAGACAAATGTTTGCTGCATTTTTTTTCTCAATCCGTATGTGTCTTTCTATGGTTTTGGTTTCTACCTATCTCACCAGTATATCATATTTATATTTGTTTATTCTACAAGTTTATATTTGATATAGATATGTAGGCTAATCTAGTTTTTGTCCCACGCTGCTTGTTTAAACTTACTGACTGCCTACTTGGCTCAATACAAGGGAAATCCTATATTGCTACACAATTGTTACTTGTTAGTGAGACTATCAAAGTATTTTGCCATCATTTTTATTGCCTTAATGCAGATATCCTACGGCTCTTATGTCACCCTAGTTACGTTCCCTAGATTAAACGGTTGTCCTCACTTACCCTTCTTGTCATCCTGCATCAATCTCTACCTGTGCTTAAGGGGAACTTGATGCTCTAAGAGTCCAGATAACTTCAATCATGTCCAAGCATATTGCAACTATGTCTTTCTTCTCCGCCGTTTCTGAAAAACAATTACGATAATCCAAGTCCAGCATCTAAGATGTATCCCTCTATATCATAATTAACTATAGTATTTGGCGACTTCAATTTAAAACGGAGCAGTTAAATGTATATATGTAACCATGGTATAACAAAAGGAAGACCAAATATTGGTCTCTTCAGCTGTTACTAAAACGTAACAAAGTAGACATAATACAGCTATTGCAAACAAGTTCGGCTTAATAAGTAAACCTCAACTCACATCTTGTCACTGATGTCTTCAAGAAGGTTCATTAGTTTCTTAGCCAACTGCTGCCTGCGGAATTCAGGAGCGACTGTAACAGCTGTGACATGACCGTGCCAGGACTCGCCTTGTCCTTCAACTTTACCCATAACTGCGCCCAAAGTAAACACATCCTTTCAATGTCACACGAAACAGATAAGCAATGTAAATTGATATCTTCAACAAACCCACTATGAATGTGGTCAAAATTTATAAATACCTAGTACTTCCATAGAGAAACAAATATAGACTTGATTAATAAAAAACTAAAATATATCCAAAATTCTATCGATTCAAACATCAACATGAATTTTGCTACGTAATGTGTTATACACCGTGCAATTACGAAGGAACAAAACCCAAATCAGATACTCAATCTTCCTTCACATAGATCCCCCAAAAGAAGTATCAAATTCATGACGAAGTATAAATGAAACAAAATTGAACAAAACAGAAGTATAAGAAACTAGAATAAAAGAGAATTTTACTGTATCCCATGACTCTGTTCCCTGGAGCTTCAGCTACATGGAAATAATCAGGCCAGCGTGCCAAGTAGGTCATATAGAATGACATGTTAAACTGTACATTGATCAAATTCATCATCCAGTTGCACTAATGATGAAAACAAATAAACTAATCACACACATCAACCAATATTCCGACACATAAATACTAAATTAACTGAGATTTCTCCAATTTGATTTGATACCGAAAGAGTACCAGCTTTTTGCAAAATCGTTATTCTAAATCAGAGAAATATAGAGATTTGACTTACGGTTTCAGTGAGATGATCGAGATTTACAGAAGAGAATCGTAGAAGATCATCGCAGCAAAATCTTCGGATTGTTGTCATCTCGCTCGCTGGCTCGCTTTCGACGCTGGACGAAAATGAAATGAAACTGGTTGGGGACTGTTGGGTGGAGATTTTAGGAATAGTAAATTATTTTTTTAGTCCCTATGGTTTGTTGAAAATTGTGGATTTCATCCTTATTGTTTCTAAATTTTGTTTTTAGTTCTTATGGTTTGCAATTTATATCTATTTTCGTCCCTGACCAAATACTACTTTTAAGTATGAATGACTAAAATAGTAATGAATTGTAAACTATAATGATGAAAAAAAAAGTTTAAGTCATAAGTAGTAAATGAGACGAGACAACTCGTGAACTACTCGAGATCGACTCGGACAACACTCAACTCGAATATGCTAGACTTGAACTCGAACTTGACTCGATATACTAACGAGTTGAGTCGAGCTATCTGATATTCGACTCGATAAACTCGTGAGATACTCGAATATATTTTTTATGTAATTAACTTTATATTATAATTTATAAAATATAAAGTAAAAATATGACAAATTTATCTTTATAACTCTATATATAAATATATAATAAAATGTTAAAATGAGATATAAATTATTTATGGTTATTATGATTTTACATATTAATAAATTTTTATTTCAAAGAAAAAAATAGGTCAAAGATAATATTAAAATAAAACTTCTTAATATTAAAAATAGGTATAGAGAAAGTATGAAGTTCTCCTTCTCCGCTCCTTATTCTAATCTCACATCTCCTACTCAAACCTAACTTACCACTATCACCTTTCTATATAAATGAATTATATCCCACATTGCCTAGTAAAAGAATTTTACCTCATGACCACTTATATAAATTGCAACGTAAGGTTAGGTAGTGCCTCATCTTGTTATTTTAACATTTTATTTTCAAATGTTTTTTAGAGCACCCCTTAAACTTAAGTGGGTGCACATTTCAAGTTCTTCAAAGTTTTGTATTGAAATTTTTGATTGAGCGGGGACCTACTCATTTTAAAAATTTTGTTTATGTTTGTTAATCATTTTATCGAGTCGAGTTTGATTCGAGTTCGAACTTGATTCGAGTTCGAGTTTGAGCTTGAATCGAGCTTAAAACGAGTTCGAGTTGAGTTCGAGCTCGAGTATTAGCTTTCGAGTTTGAGTCGAGCTTGGGTTTTCACTACTCGCTAGTTTTCGAGTCGAGTTTGAGCTCGAGTATTAGCTTTCGAGTTCGAGTCGAGTATAATGATACTCGAGCTCGACTCACATCATTTACACCCCCTATAAGAACGAAAAAGGTAATGAATTATAAACCACAAAGATGAAAATCGTAATTTTAAAAAACCACAAGGACGAAAATATAAATTTTCAACAAACCACAGGGGTTGAAAACGTAATTTACTCTTTTAGGAATGGTAAATTGCACTTAACCCCTTCAAGTATACATATAATGTCATTTTTTGGAATAGTTTTTTTTGTTGTGACAAAAAAGGTAGCATCTCTATTTTATATGACATTTCAAATTCTAAGGGGGTGTTGGTCCGTGGATTTTGAATGAATTAGAAGGGATAATTATATATATATGGATGGAGCCGAGTGTAACCATATTTGGATGGATCTGAGCCATTTAAAATCATCTGATTTTTAATCTTGACCCTTCAAATTCCTATTTTCACGGCTGGTGTTTAATCCCCACCCAGAAATCAACCCACTTCTTTCCCTCTCTCCCCTCACGCCTGATTCCTCTCGACGACTCTACGTCTTCGCCTTCAACCTCCACAGCTCCCCCCTCACATCTGTTTCCATGGATCCGCACGACTGTACTCCCGCCTTGCTTTCTCTCCCACGAGCATTCAATATCCACATTCATGGAGTTCCAGCCTACTCATCCCCTTCAATCGAACGATGATCTCCCGATCGCATGACTCCACTTCCTATTTTCTCTCACACGATTCCACTCCTATTTTCTCTCCCGCATGGAGTTCCAACTCCCCCAAATTACAACTATAAAATTGCTTCTGCTATTTGGAATTGCCATTCTGCACATCCGACATCATCAATCTATGAATTGTCGTTCTTCAGTTTGGCCCAGAAAGATTTCGCAAAGGTGAATATTTTGCATCTTCCCTTACTTTGATCAACAGAGGCTAGGGTATTTTGTTGGAAGTGTGTGCTTGTAGTTTTTCAATTTTTGATCAATCATGTGAAATAAAACCCCTACTTTTAGAATCAACGTTTTCTGCTTTTCTTTTCTTTTTTATCGGTAGTCGTTTGTCTTGTCACAGGGTGCAGGTGGTAGGATTAACTATTTCATGAAGAGTTTCTATTTGATCATAATGTTCTAGCTTATTTTTGTAGTCATCTTTCTTTTGGTTTTATGTTTTTCGAAATGGAGGGTATACGTTGTGCAAATTTGGAACTTAATATTGTAGTTTTTCAATTTTTGATCAATCATGTGAAATAAAACCCCTAATTTTAGAATCAACGTTTTCTGCTTTTCTTTTCTTTTTTTATCGGTAGTCGTTTGTCTTGCCACTGGTGCACTTGCTTAAGGTAGTGATGACGAATATTGAAATTTTAGTCCTTATGGGTTGTTTTTCCTCTAATATATATGATTTTCTCTAAGTTGTTCCTATTTTCAATTGTAGGTCCTCTGTCTTTTATAAGACGTATATAATAAAATCCTAGGTATGTGATAATAATAGAAACCAGTTTCTTTCATGTATATAATAAAATCCTAGGTATATCAATACTTTATTTATGCGATTCTATCTTAGGGGTATCTCTTCCCTCTTTCCTTTGTTCTTTTCAATTTCAAACTGGAATCGGATATGAGTGATCAAATTCATTTCATATGCTGAATTTCTGATCAACATATAGATTTTAGTGATCACGATCTTCACACAAACATGGTTTTGAGTATTTTTCGAAATAGAATCTGTTGATTTTTCAATTCGTTTTTTTGTTAGAGTTTGTTAAATAGAATCTGGTTGTTGTAATTTACGATTTCAATTAGGAAGTTTAATGGACGAGTGTTTGAATTTAACATGTTGTAATTTACGGTTATGTTTATGTGTTTTGTTTAGATTATGTATAACATTTTTTTGTCTGTGCGTGTAGTGTATGTTTTTTTATTAACTATGTTAGTTTTGGATGTTTTCATAATTTCAAGTTTATTTTAGCTATTTATATCAATACAACCATTTATTGGGTTTTATGTTTATTTATCAGACATGGAGAGCAAAATTCCTACGGAAACAAGCATGGACAGGGAAGCTGCTAATGTTCATCCTCGTGCGGAAAAAAGTGTGACCAAAGTTTATATGGAAACAAGCATGGACAGGGATAGGGATGCTGCCCATGTTCATCCTCGACCGGAAAAGTATGCAAGTGTGGAGATAATATCATTTGGTGAGGCTTTTCAACCTTACCAATCCCACTTAGCCCGTGAGCTAAGCGATGAGGTAATTTCGCTTATATATTCCATGACCATGTTAATATTTGATGTACAAATAATAATGAAGTACTTTTTTCAGTTGTGTGATTTTCAAAAGCACGCAAAATGTGTGTGGGCTCTCATCAGATGGAAGTGGGATGAAGTCATTGACCTCGATGCTAACGTTGATGAAGACTTGACCGACACTGCGGACTCGACATCTACCCACGTTCAAGTCCCTTGGGTCGTTGTTCATACCCGTGGTTCGATCCACCGTGTTAGGGTTGCTTCCGGTGATGATAGTTAAATATCTTTGTAAAAACATGGTTGGTAGCATAGGCGTTTAGAAACGCTTTTTTATTGTTTGTATTGCAGTTGCTTATAAGACTACAAATCATGTCTAGCTCAGTTGGTTTCCCCAAGGGCGGTAACATCCTGGGGGGATTGTGGATGATATCCCAATCTACCCGGGTTCGAATCCAAGGGGAGTCAATTTGAGGGCATGAGGAGTACCCAGTCCTTGGGTTGTTCCAGTCTTTGATTGGGATGCCCCCCAGCCCAGTCTTAGACTGTGGTTGGGCTCTAGGTTCAGCGTAAGCTGGGCCGGGACAGCGGCGGATTAGTGGGCTGCCCATGGATGTCCGATACCGCCGGGGAGGTGTGTGTGCGTGTGTTCGTGATAGTCGTTCGTTGGTTCGATGCCGCTATACCTTCCAAAAAAAAAGTTGCTTATAAGATTGATTTCATCTTTTCATCTATTTTCTGTTTTTTGTTGCTTACTAATATATTTTTACTAATGATGGTGCTCTGTAATTTAAATTTCTTATATATATTGTTCTAATGAGTTGGTCCTCGAATATATATATATATATATATTGTGTATAACTAGAGGCAAAAGGGTGTACAAGGTTGTGGCAGGACAGCCTCAGAGGCTCTGATGTGCATTTTCTGCCTCTGAACTTATGCACATGCCTCTTAGCATGAATAAGAGAATCTCTACGATTAACTCTGCACATCTTTACTTCTGCAGCCTTACAGAGGCTTTGCACAAGCCTCTGCAAATGCTCTATTACCTTCTACTCAACTCTTGATAGCTTTTGGACTGCTTCTGCACTAACAGAAGCTCTCTGTGTGGTTCTTCACTTTCACCTCTGCAAGTAACATAGACTTCTGTGCATCTTTTCTGCAGAGCATCTCTATCTTCACAGAGGCTCTGTGCATCAGCTTCTGTGTTCTGGACAGTAGATCTGCACATTGTTTCATACAGCAGCAACATCAACTTTATGAATCTGCACATTCCAACCACATATCTGCTATTGTTCTCAAATTCTACACATGTACAATTTTAAAGAACTTTGCTGCACTTTTCACATTCAACATCAACATATACAACCATCATTGAAATTTGGATAACCTTTTGAACTTTAGAGCACAGCAGCAACTTATGTGCATTTTTTGCACAATCTATGTGCATCGTAAGACAACTGCTTCTTCGAGAATCTGATAACACTCTGCATATTCTGCTGTAATAGTAGCTCTGCAGTCCTTAAACTGAACGCAACGGCTCAGATCGTTTTGCACAGCAGACTTCTGAATAGTTTATGTGTGCTGCTTCAGGAAATTATGTCATTAGACTTACTACAGCAGCCTCCACCAATCAATTCCCATTTCACAATGCTTTTCCTCTGTGCTATGTGTCTCCACATTCATATCAGAAGCTTCTCAACCTGCTATTTTATCACACTCCGCACTTTCAATATTTTCAGTTTTCATGGCATGCTCACCACTCTCTTCAACCAATCATCATATATTGAACCAAACCATTTGTGGTTCTGCTGTCTTCAGAATCAAATCACCAAATTTCCCAATTTTCAGATATGCCTAGAATGGAAGCTGCAACTCACTTCCTTTTATGACAATATTGGGAAAATCAAGCAAGTGTACTTCAAGAGGACCCAACAAGCCTTTAAGAATGACGACAAATTGTTTTGGCAGTTCCTCAACAGGTAACGAACGAACAAGAGCAGCCACTTCTTCTGCTGGTTTTTCGAATATGTGTCAAAATAAACAACAGCGACAAACATCACACGACAGCTTTTTCTACACTTCGAATTTGCTACTGCATATTTCGAACAAACAATTAATGTACGTAAAACTGTTTGTAGCTCCTAAACATTTTGCAGACTTAAATCTAGACAATTTGAACACAACAGCAATCAGTCCAATCATAACTCTGGATTTTTTTTTTTAATTTTTTGAGCTCTGCACATAATCTAGAAGTTGAACAACAACATTCTGCTGTACTTCGAATGGACAATAACTTTAAAATCTGTTCGATAATATTGACAGGATTTCTCTTTTAGACAATGATCGAAATCTGGAATCAAGCATGGACAGGTCTGTGTATAAATTAAATATACATGACTTGCATATTTTGTCAAATATATTGCGTCCTCTGTTGCTGTATTACCTCTGGACAGAAATCTCTGTGAATGCACATACAATCTACTTAATGCAATCCATTGACATTCCTACACCAACCATTGTTTGAGCTCTCTTCCCTCTGTAGTGAATCAGCACTTTCAACAACAAGAATAGCAAGGTCACATTCATCAGCAACAACTTTAACTTCTGCTTTATACTTGGTAGAAGAACCATGTTTTCTAACAAGTACAAACGTATGATCAACCACTAGATGAGCATTTGTCACAATTATCTTGAAACAACAACTTTTTGTTTTGGCTTGAATTTGATTCTAACCAACAGCAACTTCTGCAATCTAAGTATATTTTGCACATCGAAATCTGAATGATGTCCAATTATATGCTGCTTTTTATCAAGAGCTTGATTTTGATAGACACAGAGATTCTGTGATCTGTCACAGAGGCTCTGTGAGCAGTCTCAGAAGCTCTGCACAAACAGATTGATCTTTTTGCAGAGAAATCTTATGCACAACCTCTGTGCATTAACTTCTGGACAACCTTGGCAGCCTCTGAATTAGCAATCTCTGAACATGAACAAGAGCATCACTAGACTGTTGTGTATCTTTTGCACATAATCTTCACTTATGGACCACCTCTTTAAATCTTAACAGCATGAGAACATTTTTGTATGCAAATGAAATTTGGTTTGAAGACTGTGATCTGCACATTTTGAACTTACTTCCCATTTCATAAAGCCAACAACAGCAACTCATGTTCCACACAGCAGCCTCTGCAGTCTCTGGAATCACAGAGCCGCAACAACTTTTTGTTCTTAGCTGTTGTTAACAGCTTTACAAGTCTGCACATATCGAATTCAACAGTTGCAGCAACTTAGACTCTCTTCTGATGTCGACTGATATTCCCACTTCCTGCACCATCACCATTTTGATATTGAGTCGATGTATTTGTTGAGTTCGCTCCTTGACGATGAACTCCTGCTCGTGACCGTGATGCGCTTGTGCCACTCCCATTTGGTATAAGAAGTGATCTGCAAATAGACATGTGTGCACAACTTTTCTTTCCCACTGTCATAACACAAAATCTAGATCCAAGCACATGGATTTACACATATTAAACTTGAAAATTATAACCTATTGTCTTAACTGTGAATTACCATCAATCATGGGATAAGCTGACAAATAGAATCAACACTTGCTGCATTTTTTTTAAATATGTACAACAAACGATCAATGTACTTTGATGATAGTTCTGAAATCTGGAAGAACTTTGCAAATCAACAATCGAGCTCTCATAAACAGAAATTTCACTCTGATCGACTTCTGAAAACATTATTCCCAGATCTGTGTAGACACAAATTTCAATATGTCAAATGCTCCAATCTGTCCATAATAATTCATAAATCTGAAAGCACACGCTTCTGGATTATCAACTTCATATTTCTGGGTTTACATACTTCAATTTCGATAGAGCAGCTGTTGAAACTCTGGTAAACTGCACTTTTAGAAGTCTAGACAACAGTTGATTGAACAGATTAGCATATACAGATAACAACAAATTTTGATAGAATTCTTGCAATGGTTTTGATCTGCATCATTTTCAGATTATCAAATATACTATGCTTCGACAAAATTCAACATGAATACAACAGATTTCAATTTTCCGAATGTACTGGGCAGATTAACATCATAACCTCCAGATTTTCAATCACAGTAGCATTCTGCACTACTTAAATTCTAACATTTTGCACTTTTATAAGAGGAGGTATTCGCTTACACTTCGATTGATTGGTAAGCGAGAAAAAGATGGAAGACAATATAATTTACCAACCGCTTCCGAAGTAGCTGCATTGATTCCAGGCGATGGTAATCCAACAGACTCTCGTGATGTTCTTATCGAAGAGCGAGGTAGCGGAAATATAAAAAGAATATCTAAAGTCCACCCAAGTTTTATGGCATTGCAGTATCCGTTACTTTTCCCATATGGAGAAGATGGGTTCCATCTAAATATACCTCTAACTGCTACTACAAGGCCATTGGGGAGGAGAAAAAATGTCAGTTTGAGGGAATACTATTGCTTTCGTTTGCATGTTAGGAGCAACGAGGGTAAAACATTGCACAAAGCAGTCCGTTTGTTTCACACATATGTTGTTGATGCTTATACAGCGGTGCTTGATAATGATCTGGATTGGTATAAGAGAAACCAAAATAAAATTCGATCGAATTTGTACAATGGTCTACATGACCGTGTCTGCAATGGAGAAACAAGTTGTGAATCTATCGGTCGACGGGTTATCTTAACAACATAATTCACCGGTGGACCTAGGTATATGATACAACAATATCAAGATGCAATGGCAATATGTCGTTGGGCTAGAACTCCTGATCTGTTCGTTACTATGACGTCCAACCCAAGATGGCCTGAGATTGAACGTCATGTTCAAGAAACCATACCTGGCCAATCAACATGTGATAGACCCGACATTATTTCACGTATGTTTAAAATTAAACTTGACGATGTAACACCCCGAATTCTGAGAACCCATGTATTATTTTCTCGCTTTGGAACTTATATATGTTGGGATTTTTATTTACTTAATATCGAGAAAGTTGGATTTAAGCACCGGGGGTTAAAAATCATCAAAGTTGGGAAATTTGGGGCTATTCGCGATTGTGCCCGCGAGAGTGACAGGGTGTCACAATCGCGGAGGGCACTATCGCCGAAGGCCTTAGGGCCTCGGTACGTTTCTCGCGATTGTGCCCGCAAGAGTGACATGGTCACAATCGCCGGGGGCACTATCGCCCAATCTGTACCGAGGGTGGTGAGGTGCTCACGACCATGCCCGCGATAGTGACAGATGTCACTATAGTGGAGGCACTATCGCCGGAGGGGGTTTCAGGTATAAAAAGACAAGTCACGATTTTCAGTCATTTTTATCCGAGTTCTAGGGTTTGGGAGCGATTTTGGCAGATGACTTCGGTAAGTACTCTTCCTATAGACTTCCCTCTTCATTTATGGTGATTCTAGGTCATTAATGTTCGTTCTCAATACATTTAGGAAGTGGTGATTGGTGAGTTCTCAAGTGATTTAATCTCCTCTATTTCTAGGGTTTGGTTTCCTTCTTAAGGAAACTACCAAGGTGAGTTCTTACACATTTTATCAAACTTTATACATGTCAAAAGGTGGATTTTGAATACCTAATATCTCCCCTTCCATATACTTGGTTTTGTAGAACATTGTGTTAACCTAACTTTTAGGGATATTAGTGTTTTTGGATGATTTTTGGGGAAATGATGATTTATGAACTTTATTAATGTTCTTTAACTAGTTTCTACTTGGGTTATACTCTTAAGTGAATGGCATTACTATGCAAAACTTATAATCTTGGAAATATTGGTATTTTGGTTAACTGCTGATAAGTTGACATATTAAACTCATTCCACATTCTGGGGATTTGAAATAAAGAAGAATTGTCTATATTTTTACTAGCAGTCTTTTGATAAACAATGGGAGTGGTTTTGGTGGAAAACACCCTCCGTATCAATTATTGCATATTAACCATTTTTTTGAGATTATCTGTTGGGCCTTATGTGCATTATTTGGCTTAATTGATGCATTGGGAGTCATGACCCCGTATTTGGTTTATTATTGTTCCGGCGTGGGACGACTAGTTTTCCACGTCGAGGCACGTTAGGTACCGGGTGAGGTATAAGCCCTTTGTGCTGCACGCTAGGTACCGGGTGAGGTATAAGTCCTACGTGCTCAAGTATTACGATATTGGATGAGGAGCTCGACATAGTAACCCGACGGGGTTGAACTCGAGTTTCCGTGGGTGTACGTTTAAAGCCACTGAGCCTGACATCCCTTGCGTGTACTTTATGTGTTTATTGGCTTTACTGAACCATCGAATGACTTACTTTTGTGTTCCGTCATTCGGGTTAGTAGGCGGGTCTCCCCCGTTAACCCAAGAGGTATTGGTTATAATTCAAAGAGCATTATTGTTATCATTATCATTATTGTTGTTGTATAAAAAGGAAACCTTTTTACTTATTTTTATATTCAATCTCTTAAATTGAAAATGTTTGATCTCACTAGGCTTTAGCCTAACATTTTTTCTCAAAATGACATGTATAACAGGTCAGGTCTCCGGTGGGGTTCGTCGGGACTGAGCGGATAGCTTTGGGTCAAGAGCGGTCTTTTTGGGAGATGTATAGACCGACATCTTGAAATAGTGATCATACCTTTTGGAAGAATAGCAACACCCAATATTAATCTTTCTTACTTAAGTTAGATTGTTAGGTTGTTAGTCTATCCTTCATTTGATTCATTGTAATGATTATAGTACTGTTTCCCCGTCCTATCGGGATGATACGTTGGGATTGATTTTAGCAGGTTTTATATCCACGTTTTTATCTAATTATAGCAGTCATATTGCAGAAATTTCGAATTTTTATTCCGCTAATTTTTAGGGTGTTACAAGTTGGTATCAGAGCATTAGTTTAAGTGAACTAGGTATGGATGTAGAGTACCTAGACTTAAGCTGTGAAATTAAGCAATTGATTGTGTGAGATTGGGTAGAACTCTTAAGATAAGATAGTTTTAGAGTCGACGGAAACTACACAAGTTAAGAATTATGGTAATAGGAATGAAAATTTTTATGTATTGCATGTTCATAATTTCGCCTAGCTAACGTCATTATGAGGATGTTTTACGTGATTATGCTTATTTTCCATTGTTATGATAATTGATGAATGTAGTGACACGTTTCCTTGCTTATAGCTGTATTGTCTTATCTTGTCTATATTCTCGCGTGTGTGGCAGACTATGGTTAATACGCGTAATCGGCCGGAAGGGCAAGATACGACGGCATCGACGGCTGATCAACCGAGGGTAACGAATAATGATTTGCCCCCACCTTTGGTAAACGCGTTGGGTGGAGGACCGGAATTCATACCTCGACGGAACCTCGCTGCAACTCATCCGATTTTGGAAGAGGTAACTCCATAATCTAGAATGATGGAACGGATGATGCAAGCGATGAACGCAGCTATGGCTCAACAACAAGAAGTATTCCTGAAGCTTTTGGACGACCGTGATGTTAACCATCGTAGGCCTGAAGCAGTGGCGTAAAATGTAATTGGGGTGGGATCCGGAGGTTCGGGGCCCGTTGTCCCTCCTAATGAAACTCCACCTCCCGAAGTGAGGCAACTGCCTAAGGTTTGTACCTTCAAGGCATTTCTAGGATGCCGACCACCAGAATTCAAGGGCACAGACGATCCGGTAGCATCCATGAACTGGATTAGAGAGATGGAGCAGGCTTTCTGATCGAGCGAGTGCGGAGAAAGTCAAAAAGCTGTGTTTGGGTCTCAAATGCTTAGAGGGGCGGCCCTCACGTGGTGGAATGTATATTCTGCTTCTGTTGAGGCCACCGTGTTGGCCCAACTAAGCTGGGAAACCTTCAAGAAAAAGGTTATGGAAGAATTTTGCAATGAACGAGCCATGGACCGGATCATCGATGAGTTCAGGAATTTGAAAAAGGGAAATTTATTGGTAAAGGACTACAACAAGTTATTCATGGACAAGTTGGGTTTGGTGGGACATCTGGTCCCCACCGAGAGAGAGAAGATCAAGGCTTACATCAAGGGTTTGCCTACAGAAATGATGAATATGGTTCGAGTGTCCAAGGCTTCTACTCTCCGAGAGGCTATAGAAGAAGCGCAACTTGTGGAGGACTCTTACGGTTCGAGTAAAGTGGAGAGAGGTGGAGTAGTGGAGAAAAGGAAGTGGGAAGGGGGAAGGGGGTCCCATATTTTCAAAAAGGCCAAATCACTTCAACAACAATCAACGGGGAGGTGGTCCGAGACGGGATTCCCCGTGGTGTTCAAGATGCCGAAGTAAGCACACCGGCCCTTGCAACTCAAGATCCGAACCGTGCTTCAAATGTGGTAAGCTCGGCCACCGTTTCAATGACTTTCCAATTAGAGAGCGTATCTGTTTCGGGTGTAAGGAGTTGGGCCATGTTAGAAGTGAATGCCCGAAGGCAATGGCGAACTTTAGTGGAGGAAAAAAGGTGGACACTCCCAAGGCAACAGGGAGAACTTTTCAGATGACCACCAATGAGGCGAAGGCGTCAACGGATGTAGTGTCGGGTACGTTTTTCTTAAACTCCGTACCTGCGCGTGTACTATTTGATTCGGGAGCTAGTTTTTCGTTTGTATCAAGCTTGTTTTGCCCAAAACTATCCATGCCCACTACTAGTTTAGACGAGGCGTTAGTGGTAGAGCTAGCCGATGGTGATCAAGTAGTAGTTCGGAATGTTCTAAGAAATTGCAAGTTTGAAATCGAAGGGAGGGAGTTCCCGATTGACCTAATGCCTATGGTCATCGGGGGGGTTTGATGTTGTAGTCGGTATGGATTGGTTGTCGACCAATCACGCGGAGATTCTATGTGCTAAAAAGTTAATCCGAATTCCGGGTTCGGATGGTCATGCGGTGACCGTGTATGGTGAGAGACGAAAAGGTGAAGTTGCAATCATTAGTATGGCAAAGGCGCGAAAGTGCTTGGCGAAAGGATGCTCATCCTTTTTGGCATATGTAATAGATGCCAAACTCGAGAAGAAGAAGCTAGAAGATGTTGAGGTGGTAAGGGAGTTTCCCGATGTGTTCCCGGACGACTTGCCTGGTTTGCCACCCGACCGTTAGGTGGAGTTCAAGATTGATCTGACGCCGGGAGCGGCTCCTATAGCCCGAGCTCCCTATCGTTTGGCTCCGTCAGAGATGAAGGAAATGATGAGACAATTGCAAGAGCTTTTAGAGAAAGGGTTCGTAAGACCGAGTTCCTCGCCTTGGGGAGCACCGGTCTTATTCGTGAAAAAGAAGGACGGTGCCATGCGAATGTGTATCGACTATAGGGAGTTGAATAAGGTAACCATGAAGAACAAGTATCCACTCCCTAGGATTGATGATTTGTTCGACCAACTTCAAGGAGCGAGTTGCTTTTTGAAGATCGATCTCCGTTCGGGTTATCATCAAGTGAAAGTCAAAGAAGAAGACATTCCTAAAACCGCTTTTAGGACGCGTTATGGTCACTATGAATTCTTAGTAATGCCCTTCGGTTTGACGAACGCCCCAGCAGTATTTATGGGCTTAATGAACCGTGTGTGCCGACCCTTTTTAGATAAGTCGGTCATCGTGTTCATTGATGACATTCTTATCTACTCGAAGGATGAAGTCGATCATGCGCGTCATCTTCAAGATGTCTTCAAAACCTTAAGGAAGGAGAAGCTTTATGCAAAGTTTTCCAAATGCGAGTTTTGGTTTAAGGAAGTGCAGTTCTTGGGGCAATCTAGGGTTTGGGGTATTGGAGCAATCTATGTAAGTTTTCTTAACTTATGAACATACATACTTGCACCATTACTTGCTTATATAAAATATATGAAATGCATGATGTTGACCTAAAAACTAGGGTTTTGCTTATCTTCAATAACTAAGGTTTTGGGGGTTGGTGGAAGTTTTTAAAACATGTGGAAGAGTGTTATTTACAAGTTTTATAGAAAAGGGGCTGTCAGGATCTGAATTCTTAACAAGAATAAACACTCAGAAACAATATTAAAGGAGTTTGCGGAATAACACTTTAATATTCAAAGATCAATGAAACAGTGAATCAGAAATCACAAATTGTAAACTTTATTGAATGATTTAAAGCTACAAGATTTCACACACAACCTCAATATTGATGAACAGGCTCACCAATACGAATTCTACTTCTCTAGAACTAGGGTTCTAAACCTTGAGGTTGATTCTCTCAATGAAAGCAAAAACTCATAATGTTGTTATTCTTGATGATACAAAACTTTCTATACATATGCTGAAGATAAAAAATAAAAGATCTTCAATATAATCTTCCATAGTTATCTCCAAGACTTTCCATGATTATCTTCAGTCAATACATCTGTCATCCTTGCCATACGAAGCCTTCATCTCATAAGTAGCACTAACTTCATGAGCATTATTAATATCATCAACAGTATTAACTTTGATCTGGCAGTACTAACTCCAGTAGTACTAACTACTAGCAGTAGTAATCATATTGTACTGGCAGTAGTAACCAGTTGTGCTAGCAGCATTAACCATACTTAATCAATTCTTTCAATTCCCAACAATCACCCCCTAACTTGACTTTTAGGAAGAGAAGTCAAGTTCTTCAGATGCTTCCAAAACTCCATTATTCATATCCCTGTATCAGCATTCAACCCCAAACTTTGATTAATTGTTTTTTGGATCAAATACCTTGCCATCTCTGAATCTGGTGCACAACCAAGCTTTTTCTTTAACATAGCATGCAGCTTTAATCTGTTGTGGTTGTAAACTCTATCCACTAGAAAGTATTCTATGTGATTTGTATCCATAGTTAGTGCATATACTCCACTAGTTTCATATAGAGTCCAGTTGTTAACTTTTTGAAACACATTTCTGATAATATCCTTCACTTCTTCTGGCTTGAACAACATACATAGATACTCCATCACAAGTTTTGTGATTGGTATTCCTGGAGCTTTTAGTTGATCAGCATACAATTTCATTCCTACTTCAAACATCTCCTCTAGATCAGATCTGGAACATGTTCTGACAATCTTGGCCCAAGTCTGATATACTTCATACTTCTCATCTTTCCTCTTGAGCCTGATATACTCTGTTCCATCAACTTTCAGTGTATCCCAATGAATGATCTCTGGAGGCTTAACACCAACAGGTTCAGCTGATATAGGCTCAGGCACTTTGTCCATCACTACCATGTACAAATTCACATCAGCAATACTTGATGGTTCTTCCTGTTCAACAGACTTAGGTGCCCCTTCTTCTTCAACTCCCCTCTGTTCTTTCTCAGCTTCTTCCACTCTAGGTTTCTTAGTTGGTGTTCTTCTTGCCATCATTTTAGTTCTTTTCAACTTCCTCAAACTGTCACCTAGAGTAGCTTCCTTCCTTGGTGATTCTTGCTCATCAGGGAAAGGTTTTTGAATTTGAAGATCATGTCTTTCTTTCATCTTCTTTTCTGCTTCAACTTTTGCTCTGTCATTTCCTTGTAACTTGGTCATCTCAGCTTCATACAAACCTTTGATTTGTTCAAAAGACATCTTTGTGAACATTTCCTTTTTAACTCCCACAACACCTTTGAGAAAAGTAATCATCTTCTTTCTCTCTTGAGTGCCAAGGAAGGTCTGTGAAGGTTGTCTCTTCTTTGCCCCCATTCTGATCATTCCATGCTTCTTTAGAGTTGTAGCTTTCTTCTTTGCTATTTATGTTGCAAGACTCTTTTGATAAGCTTCATTAAGTTCTGCAGCCAGAGCTTTTGCCATCTCCCTGTCTTTTTCCACTTGAACCATTTCTTCTTGCTCAAGTTCAACCTGAATCTTCTTGGCCAATGCTTCATCTGACTCAACCAACTTTTGCTTCTTAATTGGTTGATCAGATTCCACCATCTTAGTTTTGCCTTTGTCCTTGTTGTTTACTTTATCAGCACTAACTTTCTTGATAACTTCAACATTGTCTTTGATGACAACTCCTTTGGTCTTTGAAGTGACCTTAGGAGTATCATATTTAGCTTTGATTAATGCTTCAGCTGTCTCAAGTTCTTGCACATTGCTGCTAAGAAGGTCTGTTAATACCTCTTGAACCATTTCTGTTGCTTCATTCAATTCAGCAGTATTAACAGTTTCTGCTGCTTTGCTTGTTTCAGCAGCATTAACTATTACTGCTGCTTGTACAAATTCAGCTGCTTGTACAAATTCTGATTCTGTTTCTAGTGCTTGCTCCCCCTCAAAATCAAATTTCTCCCCCTTATTTTTAGCATCTTCCATGTTTACATCAACTTCTGACTCCCCCTTTTTGGGAGCATCATCCACTGGTTTTCCTTCTCCTGAGCACAAACTGTTTCCTTTTCTTTTTCTGTACCAATCTCTTTACCATTTTCTTCAGTTTGGTAATTTGTACTTGTTGAGACAGGATTACCAGTTTCATCTCTTCTATGTCTTTGCCTTGCTTGATTACATCCAGATTGATGTTACCCATAGTTTCCATCAATTCATTATAGTCATAATTGTCCTCACCTCCTTTGGGTGTTTTTACCACCTTTAGAGGATCATTGGATCTTTTTGTAGTAGAGGTCTTCTGCCTAGCAGAAGCACCTGCTACCCCCTTGGTTTCTTGGTACCTGGGACCTTTGGATGATTGCTCACCCAAAGTTGCCATGGGGAAGGTCTTATTGATGTTACCACTGGCCTCCTCTGTGCTAGCAGGAGTAGTGGCAGCCTTTGCAACCATATGCTCATTCATCTCCTCAGTGAGCACCTCTTTGGGGTTGGGAGACACCCCTGTGGTTTCCCTATAGATATTCTCTAATGGAGAATTCTCCATTAGAGGGCTTAAAGGCTCTGTGGGTGAAGGTACAAGAAGGGAAGGAGCCTTCTTTACCTTTTTCCTGATGTAGGTATTGGTGATTGGAGAAGTTGGTTTTTGAATAAGGGACTGTGGGATTGATATGGTGATTGAATGTTGGGATTGGCTTTCAGTGGGATGGTCTAATGAGGGCCTTGACCCTGAAGCCATACCTTCTGGATTGTGGGACACCACCATCATTGTAGAGAACAATGGGGTGTCAACTCCTTCCGAGTCCAATGGAGATCTCTTCATATTTGAAAAGACCTTGCCTTTGGGGATTTTAGGTACATATACCTCATCAAATTGAGGCATATCCGTCAATTCATTGGTTATAACTGCCTGGATAAATCTTGGGTACATATAGAAACTCTTTTTATTTTCTGAAAATCCATTTGGTGCCAATAGCTCTATGACCTTTTGGAAGGTCTACCAAGTCCCAAACTTCTTGCAATTTGAACTGCAGTAACTCTTCTTGCATAGCTTCTATCCAACTGGAGTCTCTCATTGTATCAAAAACCTTCTTAGGCTCAATATGAGATAGAAAGCAAGAGAGTACTGTGTGTTGCTGATCCTGTAGCTCTTGAAGTCTGCTTTGATTCCTTGTTATCATAGGAGAAGAGATGTCTCCTATGACCAACTCTGGAGGATGGTTCTTTTGACTTCTAGTCTGATGACTAGGTTCTTCATTGATTCCCACTTCTAAATTGGACTCATTTAAGTCAGCTGAGGTGATCTCATCAGCTGCTTCTGGCTCTTCATGCACTTGATTCTCCTCATCTTTTCTTTCTTCTTCACTCTGAATTGGTTCAGTCATAGTCTCTTTTTCACAGAAATCAACAGGTTCCATTGTAGGTATGGGAAAGATCACAGACTGAGGAATAATGTCTTGTACTTGTACTTGTTCATCCCCAGATCCTCCACTTCCTGAACCTGCATGATCATCACTACTGACACCCAAAGAGTTAGTTAGTGAATCAATGTCAAACAACCACTGAGGACCTGAACCAATAGGATTTGGTGTGTTCTCATTGCATTTGACATTGTCACTTTCCTCAATTATTCTAGAAGAAGAATTAAATACTATGTAAGCCTTACTCTGAGATGAGTAACCAACAAGAAAACCATCATCTGCCTTGCTATCAAACTTTCCTAAGTGAGTTTTGGTATTGAGAATGGTACAAGGACACCCAAAATGTTTGAAAAATCCAATAAATGGTTTTCTTTTATTTAAAAGCTCATATGGTGTCTTGTTTTTAGGCTTGACTACTAGAACTCTGTTCTGGACATAACAAGCAGTATTAACTGCTTCAGCCCAGAAAGTAATTGGAAGTTTTGAATCAGCTAACAGAGATCTAGCAGCCTCAATCAGTGTCCTATTCCTTCTCTCAGCAACACCATTTTGTTGTGGAGTCCTAAAAGCACTGTATTGCCTCTCAATTCCTTTTTCCTCACAAAAGGTGTTTAGGTCATGATTTTTAAATTCAGTACCATTGTCTGACCTAATGAATTTTACTTTTTGATTTGTTTGGTTTTCAATTCTTAGAATAAAGGATTTGATCAGTCCACTTGTCTCATCCTTAGTCCTTAGAAAATATACCCAGGTAAATCTAGAGTAATCATCAACAATAACTAAGCAGTATGATTTCTTACCTATACTCATAACATTTGTAGGCCCAAACAGATCCATATGCAACAACTGAAGAGAATTAGAGATAGTGTTCAACTCTTCGGACTTATGAGAAGTTTTGTGTTGTTTGCCTTTGAGACAGGCAACACAATGATCATCACATGAAAAGACTTTTGAAGGTAAACCTCTTACAAGGTTGTTTTTAACAAGTTTATTCATAGTTTTAAAGTTCATGTGACACATCCTTATGTGCCAAAGTGATGATTCATCCAAAGATGCTTTTGAAACAAGACAGTTTAGGGATGAATCAGTTGAAACATTTTCCATATCTAAGCAATAGACATTATCCTTTCTGGGAGTTCTTAGTAGTATCATCTTTTCATCAACTACCTTGAATCCAGGAGCAAGAATAATGCATTCAGAATCAGTAAATAATATACTATGCTTTTTGTCACAAACCTGTGATACACTTAACAGGTTGTACCTTAATTGCTCAACATATAATACATCTTCAAAGGTCATTTTACCTTTGGTTACATCACCCTTACCACTGATCTTACCTCCATCTGGAGTATTTCCAAAGGCAACATGTCCACCATCAATTTTCTTGAAATTCTTGAGGCAAGACATGTTCCCTGTCATGTGCCTAGAGCAACCACTATCAACATGCCAGGTGCTCTTCCCCTTGAGCTGCTGGTTGCCCTGCACATAAGATAAAAACAATTAGTATTTATTGGGAACCCAAGCCAAAGTGGTCTTGGGTCTCCCTTTCTCATCAAAGTATTTACATTCCTTTTTGATGAGATTTTTAAACTCAGAGCACTCTTTACTATAGTACTTTGTCAAGATGATTGGCTTAGCAGCACAAACATTAGAAGCAGTACTAACCTTAGAAGTACTAACAGAGTTAGCAGCACTAACAGGTTTAGCAGTACTAACCTTGTTAGAAGTACTAACAGAGTTAGCAGTATTAACATTAGAAGAAGTACTAACAATGTTAGTTTTAGCAGAACTAATACTCTTAGCAACACTAACATTGGTAGCAGTAGTATTGCTTATAGCAGCACTATCATTGTCAGCAGTACTATTTGTGGTAGCAGTACTAATAGTTTTAGTGCTTTTAGGAATCCACATCTTGACACTCTCCTCAACAGTCTTTTTCTTCATGTGGCTTTTAGATTTATCAGATTTCTTAGCCACATGGTTCCTTTCATTCTTCCTATAACCAAAGGGTTTTTGCACAGATCTTTGAAAAATCATCCTTTGGTTCATAGGATTGAAATAACAGTATTTAGCAATATGATTGAGCTTTCCACAAATAAAGCAAGGTTTTGGTCTATTGATTTTACTCAGATCAACCCCTTGTTTTTGTGCCCACTGATTATTCCAGTTTCTTTGATTACCCCTCCTTTTATCATGTTTTAGGGGCTCAGATTTAGTACAAGCACACTGTTTGCAAGGAACATGATTCACAACTGTGGTCTGCTTGTAATGGACCTTACTAGACTTTCCCTCAGTATTCTCTATGTCCTTAGATTTTACCCAAATCTTTC
This sequence comes from Arctium minus, assembly GCA_954870635.1. NCBI lineage: Eukaryota > Viridiplantae > Streptophyta > Magnoliopsida > Asterales > Asteraceae > Arctium > Arctium minus. Next base: position 196,883,394 of record OX941080.1, on the reverse strand, counting down.
CACAACCCTCATTAGTAATAATGTGATTCTCTAGAGGAATCTCATCACTCACAGTGTTCTCCTTACCCTTACCAGCTTCTTTCTCAGTTTTGTCCTCAACAACTACTTCATCTAAGGGATTTATCTCAGTGGCTCCCTCAGGCAAGTCCTTCCTATATTTGGTTTCTAGCAAGTCTGATGTAGGAGAGATGTAGTTGTTGTTGTATGGTGGTGGTGTGGTATTGTACCCAATTCCTCTTCTCAGCTTGTCATGAATCTGAGTTTGTAGTAAAGAGTCCATTGCTTTAGAAGCATTGGAAAACTTTTCTACATATAGCTTAACTTTGGCTAGCTCCCCTCTCAACTTTTCACTCTCCTCTTTAGACTTTGTCAGTTGGAGTTCTAGATCCTTTTTCTCCCACTTCCAGTAGTTTGTGTCATATGAGTGTTGAAGTTCATTGGCTTGGAAACCTTTAATTTGTTCCTCAAACCTCTCAACAATTCTCACATAGTCTTTTATATCTTTTGCTAACCTCTTAAGGTCATCACTCATATTCTGGTTGTGATCCATGTACCTTTTAACAGTGTCTATGCAAGTTTTAGAACAGAGATTAGAACTTACCTCAGTTGGAAGATCAGATACCTCTACCATGTGAGATTGATTTTGAATAGCCTCTTCTGCTTGATCACTCCAGTCAAACCCCATTCCTTGTTGAGAAACAAGGGCTTGAGCAGAGTTTATGTTCTGGTTGAAGCTACCAGTCTGAGCTTGTTGGTGGTTATTGTGAGACACTCCACTTCTGCATTCCCTGGCAAAGTGTCCCTTCATATGACATTTATAGCATTCTACCTTTGACTTGTCAAAACCTGCTCTATCTTCTCTTATTTGGGAGAAGTTATTCCTCCCAGTCCTCTTGATGAACTTCTTTACCCTCATGGAAAGCATGGCCATCTGCCATTTAATATCCATCTCTTCAAGATCATCAGGATGAAGTTGTTCCAAGTCATCATTGATTAAAGAAGAGTTTCCATGGTTGGACATAAAGGCTTCAAAAACAGATTCAGTGCCTTTTTCTTGATTTGCTCCATTAGCAGCATTAACCGATTCAGGGTTAGCAGTAGAATCAATTGATGTTGATAGAAGTGCAGCATTATGAACATATCCAGAAGGCTTCTTCTTTGCCTCCACCTCAGATTCAAACACTCTAAGGTCATTGTACAGATCATCAAGTTCTTTTTCTTCTAGTTGTTCATTATGTCTGAATGAAACAGTATACATGGTCCATTCATCTCCAAGGGACCTTAAGAACTTTTTGTTTACATCATCTTGATCAATTTGTACTCCCATAGTAGCTAGTTCACCAATCAGCTTGTTAAACCTGTCAAAAGTTTAAGTCATGGACTCATTCTTAGTTGACATAAAATTTTCATACAATTGCTTCAGTATTGCCTTCTGATTTCTCTTGGTACTTTTGGTACCAAAGAATCTTTTCTCTAGAGCATTCCAAAGCATCTGTGCATCAGTGCAATTGCAAAATTGGTGTTGATATTCATTGGGAATAGCCAAGAGAGTTGTGCTCAAGGCTTTCATCTTTGTCTGCCTTATCTTCTTTTATGCATCTGTCTTTGGTGGTGTTCTTTTTCCATCTGCACCAATTTTTCCTTCATCAGATGGTCCATTCTCAATGATGTCCCACATAGAGTAATCTGTGAGGAGAATGTATTGCTTGATCCTTATCTTCCACATGTCAAATTCATTAGATTTGAGCATTGGAACCTTTGAGACAAGAGTACTGTTTGATTCAACTGTGTTTTCCATGATGAATGAAGGTTTCTGAGAATACTTGCTCTGATACCACTTGTCAGGATCTGAATTCTTAACAAGAATAAACACTCAGAAACAATATTAAAGGAGTTTTCAGAATAACACTTTAATATTCAAAGATCAATGAAACAGTGAATTAGAAATCACAAATTGTAAACTTTATTGAATGATTTAAAGCTACAAGATTTCACACACAACCTCAATATTGATGAACAGACTCACCAATACGAATTCTACTTCTCTAGAACTAGGGTTCTAAACCTTGAGGTTGATTCTCTCTATGAAAGAAAAAACTCAGAATGTTGTTATTCTTGATGTTACAAAACTATTCTATACATATACTGAAGATAAAAAATAAAAAATAAAAGATCTTCAATATAATCTTCCATAGTTATCTCCAAGACTTTCCATGATTATCTTCGGTCAATACATCTGTCATCCTTGCCATACGACGCCTTCATCTCATAAGCAGCACTAACTTCATGAGCAATATTAATATCATTCAGCAGTATTAACTTTGATATGGCAGTACTAACTCCAGCAGTACTAACTACTAGCAGTAGTAATCATATTGTACTGGCAGTAGTAACCAGTTGTGCTAGCAACATTAACCATACTTAAGCAATTCTTTCAATTCCCAACAGGGGCAAATCATGGTGTAGGTCTACATCTCTACATAATGAAATGTCAAATGACTAAATTCTTATGGTAAATATGTATCAAGCATGATCACACTATTTGGGCCAATAATATGTTTGCATGAAGATTGTCATCTATAATTGTTCATAACTCTTGTTAGGAGTCTTATATCTATTTCCTTGTCCACGAGGATTTAGTTGGTATGCATGATTATTGCATGGTCATTGCTGTTGGGCATTTTGAGTGGACAATAGGGGGCGCAAGTCCCTTAGTTGTACACTCGGCTAGATTGGATAGGCACCCTTGCCTGTAAGACCTTGAGGTGTAACCCGACAGGGTAAGCACTAGACCCAGAGAGGGTTTGAGGATTGTGATGTCCGGCGTGGCATGGGAACTAGAACCAGGCTGGACGGTGAAATCCAATCTAGATCGCGGGTTACCCGCTTTATATGGAAGATATTTGTGTATTATTTGTACAGGAATTTACCATGTCCCTATTGGGAGGTTTGGCTTTGACCTCCATGCATTGGGAGCCGGTAACATTTAATTATTGTACTTGTTTGCATTATAATTGTTATCGGTATAACAACCAATAGACTTCGTTCTAACACTTGTGTTCATGTTTAAATGGTTCACAGGTTTCGTTAGCGGTGCGAGTAGGATGTCTTGATCAGTCGGGATCGCACCTAGGATTCCTCCTTGGAACGGGCATTTTTGGGATTTGAGAAAGAGCGCTTTTGAAGTCATAGTGACACCCATTTTAATCTAGTTGTTAATTGTTCTAGATTGAATAGGTTGTCATGTATATGTCTTATTTATTCCGCTACTTCATTATAGAACTACCCCATCTCTTTTGGGTTTTAGTCGACACGTTTACAGGTTTTGGATTCGCCTTATTTTAGGCGTTATATTGCAGAAATTTTAAGTTTTATTTTACCTTGAAATTTTAGGGTGTTACACCCTCGCCGTCAGATCCCCTTTCTTTAGCGCTCGGAACTCTTCCTCAATCAGATCCATTTCGTTTTCATTACAGTATTCTTCCATAACCTTCTTCTTGAAAGTGGCCCATGACATCTTTGCTAACACGGTTTCCCCTATGGTTGCGATGTGGACGTCCCACCATATTAAAGTCGCACCCCGAAGCATTTGGGAACCAAAATTCACCTTCTGATTTTCATCACATCCGCAAGCCCGGAAGGCATGCTCCGTCTCCCTCAACCATTTCATGCAAGCGACGGGATCGTCGGCCCCGGCGAACTCTGGCGGTTTACACCCCATGAAGGACTTATACGAACAACCCTTTCCTGTTTGCCCTGTCGCTAAGACCACCACTCCCTCAGTACGGTTCTCACCCCCGGTACCACCCGAGCCAACTACCGCGTTCTCTGCCACCACCTCTAGCCTCCGAAGACTGGTGTAATACCCGTATCCGAAATTTTTATTATTTTTGGAAGTTGGGTGAAAAGTGAAGCGAGATTCAAAGTTCAGGGGAGTTAATTGAAAATTTGGTTTTATATAACCAAATATTATCAGATATGTGATTTCATATTCATACTGATATTTTAGAAGGAGTAGACTTAAGTTTCAAGAGAGAAAGAGAGAAAGCAAGAAACAAAGAGAAAAGAGAAGGAGATCGTGAAGGAATCGATCGTTTTTGTCAAATAGAGGTATGTTTTAGCTTCATACTTCTATCTGCATGTTATAGTCGGTAAATAGTATTGTTAATCAAGTTTGTAACCGTGTATTTGATCGATTTACATGATCAAAAGTTTTCTGGGTTTGAAACTGTAAAGACCGACTTAAGTTCTTGATTAGACCGGAAAGATGATATATCGGTCATTTGTTTTCGACCGATATAGTGTAAATGACCGGAAGTGGTTCGACCGGTAGGTTGTAAACGACCGGAAGTGGTTCGACCGGTAGGATGTAAACGACCGTAAGTGGTTCGATCGGTATTATGGTTCGACCAGTAATGTTACTCGACCGGTATAGAGTTTTAACCGGTATAAAGACTCGACCGATACATTGTTTTGACAATGTTATTCGGTGTATGTGTTCGACCGATATTTTGATAATTGGTCTAAGAGGTTTTTAATCAAAGTGGTGTTGACCGGGTTAAAAACAGTAGATTTCAATTGATGAGTCTTTTGAAAGAAAGAGTGTTAGTTGCAAGTTAACTTACCTTTGTTTTAATACCATCGTAGGTGGTGTTAATCAATAGAAGTCAGAGTTTATTTCAGAAGAATCAGAGGTGAGTCTTTCAACTAGATCTTTTATGATTTGAGCAGTTAATTTATAAATGTGAGTTTTATATACTGCGCATTTATAGTATTGAAGGTTATGCAAATTTATTTCAAAAGATTGATTTAATCAGTTTGGCATGTTTATGCTCAAGTATATAAACTTGTTTTATATACAGTCAGGACTAGGTGTATGCATACATTTGAGTCAGAAGTCTGACCTAAGTCGGGAAGTGTGACCCGTCTGCTCGTACCGGGGAGTGTGACTCGTTTATGCCATTAGGGTGTGTCCCTAAAATAAGGCAGTGCGAGACAGACATACCGTCTTTGACGGGAATGTTGGTCAGTAGTTTAAAGTACGTTTGTGAGCGTAGAAAGTGGTCAGTGATGGCCAATAGATTTAATTATGCCTGCGAAGCATAAAATGTTTTAAAGTTTGATTTAAAGAGTAAGTTACATATTGAGATATACAATGTTGTTTAAATGTTTTAATTAATATTTGAACTGTTGTAGTAGTGATTAGAGGGAACTCACTAGACCTTTGGTCTAACCCTCGCTATTTCAAAATTATAACTTTTTTTTCAGGTTATCACAAGGTTACAGGTACAGATAAAGGTAAAGAGAAGATTTGAGCTATAAGTAGGAGATAGAAGACTTCCTGTAATAGTTATCTTTTTGGAAACTCAGTTGTGTAGTAAGAGATAGTGTAACCTTGTACTCTATATTGTAAGCCTGGGACAGTGTTTAGTAATGAATGTTAATTTATTATATTTATAAATGTTTAGGTTGTTACAATTGGTATAAGAGCATTAGTTTGAGGGATCTAGGTGACCAGATGGGCCTAGACTTAAACTGAAATAGTAAAAACACAACTGAGTAGTAGGAAGACTGTAAGAAGATAACATTAAGGTAGTAAGGACTAACATGTAAGGTAAATTTGGAATTCCATCTGGCCAGTGTAATTGTGAATTTACAAGTACATGCTTTTGCTTAAACTGCCGTAATGTGTAGCATGTTAGATTGAATATCTTATGTTTCTTCTTATGAGAAGTATGTCTGAGCGAGTGACCAGAAGTAGATCTATAGTAAATCCAGAAATGGAGCCAGAGAATGAAGTCATTGTCGAAGAGCAAATGACTAATGTCAACCCGACTGCTATCCAAGGAAAGAGTCGAGGTGGACCTAAAGTTAAGGCAGTTCAGAAAACAGCTACTCAGGTAGGAGTTTCCAATGTGGGAACTCGAGGTGGGAAGACGAGTCGTGGTATTCGTCAGAACGAAAGTGTAGAGGTAAGAGTTGAGCAAGAAACTTCTAATCAAGAAAGTTCGGCTTCTGTGAGGGGTCGAAAACAGACAGGGAACCGTGGTAGAGGAAGAACGCATGGTTTTGTTACACAAGAAACCTTTACTGTAGAAATGGGAAAGTTACAAGAAACGTTGAATGCTTTGTTGGCTCAGCGTACTAATGAAGTTTCGGTAAGTAAAGAAAAGAGTGACGATAAAGTAGTGACTGAGGTAGCAGAATCACCAGTAACTGGAATGGGTAGTCATCCTCAGTCAGGTCCCATTGTGTCAGTTAAAGCTGTAGCAGGAAAAGGATGTAGTTTTAAGGAGTTTGCTGCTTGCAAGCCTCCTACTTATAAAGGGGAATGTGATCCTGTGGTAGCATTAAGATGGGTAAAAGGTATGGAGCTAGCTTTTGATACAAGTAAGTGTGCAGAAGAAGATAAAGTAGTTTATGCTTTGTCAATGTTGAAAGAGGAAGCAGTAATGTGGTGGGATGTCGAATCCGGAGGTCAAAGTTCAGCTGTAGCTAAAGAAATGGTTTGGGGTGATTTTGTGAAAAGATTTAAAGCACAGTTCTGCCCTCTGGCGGCAGTTAAAAAGCTGGAAGAAGAATTTCTGGGTTTAGAGCAGAAAGAAATGTCAGTTCGAGAATACACAACAAAGTTTATTGAAAAGTCTAGATTTGCAGGAATCTATGTACCGAATGAAGAAAGACGAGTAGAACGTTTCGTCTTTGGATTAAGAAGTGATATTCGGGAATTTGTCTCGAATAAAGAACCGTTGACTTTTCAAATGGCAGTAAATGCAGCGGAGATGAGAGAGAAAGAAAAGAATAGGCAAGCCACAGAACGAAGTGGGGATAAAAGAAAGTGGGAAGGAACAGTTCGTGATTCCAAACCGTTTAAGTCTGCAAAGTTTGAGCAACGTCCTGTTAATAAGTTTGAAAATAAGCCCTGTAGTAAGTGTAACCGGATGCATAAGGGAGAATGCAAGATTAATCAAGAGGGATGTTATAAATGCGGAAAGGTTGGGCATTTGGCGCGGGATTGCCAGAATTTGAGGTCTTGTTATCAGTGTGGATCTCCTGATCATATCAGGACCAATTGTCCACAGTTGAAAAAGTGATCGGTTGGAGGAAATGTAGAGAAGAGAGCTGATAAAAAGATAGAGCCGGCTAAAGCGAGGGCTAGAGTGTTCAATATGTCAGCAGAAGAAGCGACGGAGATACCTGATGTGGTGACAGGTACTTTCTTTATAGATTCGAATTATGCAAAAGTATTGTTTGATTCAGGCGCAAATCGTTCTTTTGTGTCTCCTAATTTTGTGTATAAATTGAATGAGAAACCTAAGAAGCTTAAGCATGAATTAAAAGTAGAAGTGGCTGATAATAGTCAAATCTTAGTAGAAGAAGTGTATGATGGGAGTAGTATTGTCATTGATGGACAATCATTTCCACTTCGACTGTACCCGATGGGTATGGGAGAATTTGATGTTATAGTGGGAATGGACTGGTTGGCGTCTAATGATGCTCATATAGTATGCAATAAGAAATTGATTCGCATAGAACAACTAGGAAAAGAAGAGATAGTAGTATTTAGAGATCGAAGGGATAGAAAGTCATGTTTGATTTCTATGATTAAGGCTAAGAAATGTTTAGTAAAAGGGTGTGTGGGATTCTTAGCTTATGTGATAGATGCTAAGAAGGAAAAGAAGGGATTAGAGTCAGTTCCGGTAGTCAGTGAGTATCCAGAAGTATTTCCGGAAGACTTGACCACTTTGCCTCCTGATCGGCAAGTGGAATTTCGTATTGATTTAGTTCCCGGAGCAGCGCCGATTGCAAAAGCACCGTACAGACTGGCATCGGCAGAGATGAAAGAAATGATGACTCTGTTGCAGGAATTGTTAGACAAGGGGTTTATTCGCCCTAGTACCTCACCTTGGGGAGCGCCAGTATTGTTTGTTAAGAAGAAAGACGGGTCTATGAGAATGTGCATAGACTATCGTGAGCTCAATAAGTTGACTGTTAAGAATAAGTATCCGCTTCCCAGGATTGACGATCTTTTTGATCAACTTCAAGGAGCGAGTTACTTTTCTAAAATAGATTTGCGATCTGGGTATCACCAGTTGAAGGTGAGGGAGGAGGATGTTCCTAAGACTGCATTTCGTACGAGGTACGGACATTATGAGTTTCTAGTTATGCCATTTGGTTTGACTAATGCGCCAGCAGCTTTCATGGATCTGATGAATAGAGTGTGTAGTCCGTTTTTAGATAAATATGTCATTGTCTTTATAGATGATATATTGATTTATTCACGTTCCAAGGAAGATCATGAAACTCATTTGAGAGCAATTTTAGAATTGCTTAAGCGTGAAAAGTTGTATGCCAAGTTTTCAAAATGTGAATTTTGGCTGAAAGAAGTTTAGTTTTTAGGACACGTGGTGTCGAAAGATGGGATTCAGGTTGATCCAGCTAAGATTGAAGCAATTAAAGGGTGGGAAACACCGAAATCACCATTTGAAGTAAGAAGTTTTATGGGATTGGCTGGTTATTATAGAAAATTCATCCAAGACTTTTCAAGGATAGCTACGCCATTAACAGCATTAACCAGAAAGAATGTCAAGATTGTCTGGTCAGAGGCACAGAAAGAAGCGTTCGGTAAGTTGAAAGAGAGTTTAAGTAGTGCTACTGTTTTGTCTCTACCCAACGGATCGGAAGGATTTGTTATTTATAGCGATGCTTCAAAGTTGGGTTTGGGATGTGTGCTAATGTAAGAAGGCAAGGTGATTGCTTATGCATCTCGTCAGTTAAAAGAGCATGAAAAGAATTATCCGACGCACGATTTAGAGTTGGCAGCTGTAGTATTTGCTTTGAAAATTTGGAGGCATTACTTGTATGGGATCAAGTGTCAGATTTACACAGATCACAAGAGCCTTCAATATCTGTTTAATCAGAAAGAGCTTAATATGAGGAAGCATAGATGGATGAAGTTGTTAAGTGATTATGACTGTGATATTCTGTACCATCCAGGCAAGGCCAATGTAGTAGCAGATGCTCTAAGTCGTAAAGAGCATGGAGAAATAGCAGAGGTTGTAGCGTTTCGAGTTGATGTTGTTTCTAATTTCTTGGAAGAAGTTATAAAATATCAAGAAGAAGCAGCGTCAAAAGAAAATTTGAAAAGTGAAAGAATAGTTGGGATTGTTAACTCGTTAATAGTTGACAATCGAGGAGTAAAGTGTTTCAATAAGCGGGTATGGATCCCAAAAGCAGGAGGTCTGAGGCAGAAAATATTGGAAGAAGCACATAGATCTTGGTATTCAGTTCATCCTGGAACTAATAAGATGTATAGAGATCTGAAGCAAGATTATTGGTGGCCAGGTTTAAAGAAAGACATTGCTCATTTCGTTGAACGATGTCTGACCTGTTTGAAGGTTAAAGCTGAGCATCAGAGACCTTATGGGGAGCTTCAGTCGTTAGAAATTCCAGTTTGTAAGTAGGACGAAATTACGATGGATCTTGTTACTGGGTTACCGCGATCACCTAAGGGGCATGATGCTATTTGTGTGATAGTGGATAGACTCACAAAGTCAGCTCACTTCCTACCGATCAAGGAGACGTACTCATTAGAGAAATTGGCTCGATTGTATATCGACGAAATAGTAACCAGACATGGAGTACCGTCATCCATAGTATCAGACAGAGATGCTCGATTTACATCAGCTTTCTGGAGAAGTTTGCAAAGAGAATTAGGCTCTCAACTTAAACTGAGCACGACCTATCATCCTCAAACAGATGATCAGACTGAGAGAACTATACAGACATTGGAAGATATGCTTCGTGCATGTGTTATCGATTTCAAAGGTTCGTGGGAGATTCATTTGTCGTTGATTGAATTTTCCTACAACAATAGTTATCATGCTAGCATACAAGCGGCCCCGTTTGAAGCTTTGTATGGTCGTAAATGTAGAACACCTCTATGTTGGAATGAGGTGGGTGAAAGACAGCTAGCGGGACCAGAGATTGTACAGGTGACAACTGATAAGGTTGACCAGATTCGAGCAAGATTGAAGATTGCTCAAGATCGTCAGAAAATGTATGCTGATAAAAGAAGGAAACCGATAAAGTTTCAGATAGGAGATAAAGTAATGCTGAAAGTTTCGCCTTGGAAAGGGGTAGTCAGATTTGGGAAGAAAGGAAAGTTGAGACCAAGATTTGTAGGACCATTTATCATCACTGGTCGTGTTGGTGAAGTGGCTTATGAACTTGATCTACCAGAAAGTTTGCATGGGATTCATCCCACATTTCATGTGTCAAACCTGAAGAAGTGTTTTGCAGAAACAGATATAGTTGTTCCTTTAGAAGATATTTACGTAGATGAAAAACTAAGTTATATTGAAGAGCCTGTAGCAATTACAGACCTCAAGATAAAGAAGTTGAGGAACAAAGAGATTCGCTTAGTGAAAGTTCAGTGGAAATTTCACCAAGGGCAAGAGTCTACGTGGGAAGTAGAGGCAGATATGAAATCTCAGTATCCCCATTTGTTTAACGATAGAATTCCGGGGACGGAATTCTCTTGAGGGGGAAAGATTGTAATACCCGTATCCAAAATTTTTATTATTTTTGGAAGTTGGGTGAAAAGTGAAGCGAGATTCAAAGTTCAGGGGAGTTAATTGAAAATTTGGTTTTATATAACCAAATCTTATCAGATATGTGATTTCATATTCGTACTGATATTTTAGAAGGAGCCGACTTAAGTTTCAAGAGAGAAAGAGAGAAAGCAAGAAACAGAGAGAAAAGAGAAGGAGATCGTGAAGGAATCGATCGTTTTTGTCAAATAGAGGTATGTTTTAACTTTATACTTCTATCTGCATGTTATAGTCGGTAAATAGTATTGTTAATCAAGTTTTTAACCATGTATTTGATCGATTTAAATGATCAAAAGTTTTCTGGGTTTGAAACTGTAAAGACCGACTTAAGTTCTTGATTAGACCGGAAAGATGATATATCGGTCATTTGCTTTCGACCGATATAGTGTAAATGACCGGAAGTGGTTCGACCAGAAGTGGTTCGACCGGTAGGTTGTAAACGACCGGAAGTGGTTCGACCGGTAGGTTGTAAACGACCGAAAGTGGTTCGACCGGAAGTGGTTCGATCGGTATTATGGTTCGACCAGTAATGTTACTCGACTGATATAGAGTTTTAACCGGTATAAAGACTCGACCGATACATTGTTTTGACAGTGTTATTTGGTGTATGTGTTCGACCGATATTTTGATAATTGGTCTAAGAGGTTTTTAATCAAAGTGGTGTTGACCGGGTTAAAAACAGTAGATTTCAATTGATGAGTCTTTTGAAAGAAAGAGTGTTAGTTGCAAGTTAGCTTACCTTTGTTTTAATACCATCGTAGGTGGTGTTAATCAATAGAAGTCAGAGTTTATTTCAGAAGAATCAGAGGTGAGTCTTTCAACTAGATCTTTTATGATTTGAGCAGTTAATTTATAATTGTGAGTTTTATATACTGCGCATTTATAGTATTGAAGGTTATGCAAATTTATTTCAAAAGATTGATTTAATCAGTTTGGCATGTTTATGCTCAAGTATATAAACTTGTTTTATATACAGTCAGGACTAGGTGTATGCATACATTTGAGTCAGAAGTCTGACCTAAGTCGGGAAGTGTGACCCGCCTGCTCGTACCGGGGAGTGTGACTCGTTTATGCCATTAGGGTGTGTCCCTAAAATAAGGCAGTGCGAGACAGACATACCGTCTTTGACGGGAATGTTGGTCAGTAGTTTAAAGTACGCTTGTGAGCGTAGAAAGTGGTCAGTGATGGCCAATAGATTTAATTATGCCTGCGAAGCATAAAATGTTTTAAAGTTTGATTTAAAGAGTAAGTTACGTATTGAGATATACAGTGTTGTTTAAATGTTTTAATTAATATTTGAACTGTTGTAGTAGTGATTGGAGGGAACTCACTAGACCTTTGGTCTAACCCTCGCTATTTCAAAATTATAACTTTTTTTCAGGTTATCACAAGGTTACAGGTACAGATAAAGGTAAAGAGAAGATTTGAGCTATAAGCAGGAGATAGAAGACTTCCTGTAATAGTTATCTTTTTGGAAACTCAGTTGTGTAGTAAGAGATAGTGTAACCTTGTACTCTATATTGTAATCCTGGGGCAGTGTTTAGTAATGAATGTTAATTTATTATATTTATAAATGTTTAGGTTGTTACAACTGGCATCTCTGTCTTCTAACATTTTCAGGAATGCTTCTTGTTGTTTTTCCATGGCTGATGTTACCATTTGCATAACACTGGCCACCATGTCGGCTTGCGGGTTTGCATCCTGAATGACCGGACTTGTGGATGCTAGTTCCACTCTAGGTATGATTTCCTCTGGTCCGGTAAATATTGGCCGCATGCCGGGAGGAACCACATTTGCCACTCGAATCACGGGGTTCGGGTTAGATGAAATATCCTCGGGCATCTCTCCCTCGTTCAGTAGGCGACTCCGACTATTTACCATTTCGGATCTGCCACACAAGAAGTAAGGAAATGAAAATAAGCAACAATAAAGTACACAAGAAACATACTCATACGGCCCATTGATCATCATAATCATAGTAATTCAAGTACGTTCACGTAATCATATATTCATAACAACAGTAGCTAATTAAAATTATGAACATACACTACATAAAAATTCTCGCTACCACTTTTACAATTCTCAATGACGTAGTTTCTGTCGACTCTAGGGTCGTCCCATCTTAGAAATTCTACCCAAAGCTCACAGTTCATAGCTTAATAGTCTCAGATTTAGTCTAGGCATCGTGTTTATATACCTAGTTCACTTAAACTAAAGATCTGATACCAACTTGTAACACCCTAAAATTTCAAGGTAAAATAAAACTTAAAATTTCTGCAATATAACACCTAAAATAAGGCGAATCCAAAACCTGTAAACGTGTCGACTAAAACCCAAAAGAGACGGGGTAGTTCTATAATGAAGTAGCGGAATAAATAAGACATATACATGACAACCTATTCAATCTAGAACAATTAACAACTAGATTAAAATGGGTGTCACTATGACTTCAAAAGCGCTCTTTCTCAAATCCCAAAAAATGCCCGGTCCAAGGAGGAATCCTAGGTGCGATCCCGACTGATCAAGACATCCTACTCGCACCGCTAACGAAACCTGTGAACCATTTAAACATGAACACAAGTGTTAGAACGAAGTCTATTGGTTGTTATATCGATACCAATTATAATGCAAACAAGTACAATAATTAAATGTTACCGGCTCCCAATGCATGGAGGTCAAAGCCAAACCTCCCAATAGGGACATTGTAAATTCCTGTACAAATAATACACAAATATCTTCCATATAAAGCGGGTAACCTGCGATCTAGATTGGATTTCACCGTCCAGCCCGGTTCTAGTTCCCATGCCACGCCGAACATCACAATCCTCAAACCCTCTCTGCCTCTAGTGCTTACCCCGTCGGGTTACACCTCAAGGTCTTACAGGCAAGGGTGCCTATCCAATCTAGCCGAGTGTACAACTAAGGGAATTGCTCCCCCTATTGTCCACTCAAAATGCCCAACGGCAATGACCATGCAATAATCATGCATACCAACTAAATCCTCGTGGACAAGGAAATAGATATAAGACTCCCAACAAGAGTTATGAACAATTATAGATGACAATCTTCATGCAAACATATTATTGGCCCAAATAGTGTGATCATGCTTGATACATATTTACCATAAGAAACTACAACTCATTTAACCACATACAAATCCCCAACTAGTATAGTGACCCTAACTGCTGATAAGAATTTAGTCATTTGACATTTCATTATGTAGAGATGTAGACCTACATCATGATTTGCCCCTTTTCTATAAGACTTGTAAATAACACTCTTCCACATGTTTTAAACACTTCCACCAACCCCCAAAACCTTATTTATTGAAGATAAGCAAAACCCTAGTTTTTAGGTCAACATCATGCATTTCATATATTTCATATAAGCAAGTAATGGTGCAAGTATGTATGTTCATAAGTTAAGAAAACTTACTTAGATTGCTCCAATACCCCAAACCCTAGATGGTTCAAGGAGATGAGAAGTAGGTGAGGAGAAACCTTGTTCACCAAATGTCTAGAACTTGACTACCAAAGGAGAGAAACCCTAGGTTAGCATTTAATACCCCCAACAAGATTCTAGAGAGGATTACATGTTGAAGAGATTGAGTTTTGAGGTGAAGAAATCTTACCTAGGAGAGAAAACCGACTGCCTTCAAAAACCCCAAATGAAATAAATGAGCTCCTCACTTGAAATCAGACATTTAAAGCTAAAACCCCCGTCAGCGATTGTGACATCGCGATAGTGACAGGGCACTATCGCCAATCATTATCGCCGAGGATGTACCGCGGCTCCCACTTCTCCCGCGATTGTGACATGCGAGAGTGACCCTGGCACTAACGACGGGCACTCTCGCCGAATATGTACCGTGGCCCATCGAGTCCCCGCGATTGTGCCTTCCGCGAGAGTGACCCTGGCACTCTCGCCGGGCACTCTCGCCAACCTATTCTTCCCAGACGAAATTTGACGTTTTTTCCACAATGCAAACACCACTCAACTTCGACGGTAAAAGTTGAACGAAACCAAACATAACACATTACAATTTAACCAATAATCCAAAATTTGGGGTGTTACATTAAATATGCTTATCTTATGGAAGAGGAAAAATTGTCTGTAATTATTTCTTCCAAATTTAGTTGTGAACAGGAAGTGAAACTGATTGAGTTATTGAAAACCCACAAGAAGGCCATAGGTTGGACAATAGCTGACATCAAAGGAATCAGTCCGTCCCTTTGCCAACATAAGATAATTTTGGAAGAAAATAGAGTTGGCAAGGTGCAACCTCAAAGGAGACTTAACCCAATCATGAAAGAAGTCGTTAATAAAGAAATTTTAAAATGGCTAGATGCGGGTATTATTTACCCCATTTCAAGTAGTGGTTGGGTGAGTCCGGTACAATGTGTACCGAAGAAAGGTGGTACCACGGTAATCACCAACGAGAAAAATGAGCTTCTCCCAACAAGGACCGTCACCGGGTGGAGAATTTGTATGGACTATAGACAGTTGAATCTAGCCACAAAAAAGGATCATTTTCCTTTGCCATTTATAGACCAAATGCTAGATAGATTGGCCGGAAAGGAATTTTATTGCTTTCTGGATGGTTATTCGGGGTACAATCAAATTCACATTGCACCCGAAGATCAAGAGAAGACCACCTTCACTTGTCCCTTCGGAACTTTTGCTTTTCGCCGAATGCCATTTGGTCTTTGCAATGCACCCGCAACGTTTCAACGTTTTATGATGTCTATTTTATCGGACATGATTGAAGATTCCATGGAAGTGTTTATGGACGATTTCTCAGTTATCGGTACATCATTTGAAAATTGTCTTGAAAATTTGAAAAAGAGTTTGGAAAGATGTGAAACACACGATTTAATTTTAAATTGGGAAAATGCCATTTTATGGTACAAGAAGGAATTGTGTTGGGTCACATGGTTTCTAAAAAAGGTTTAGAAGTGGATAAAGCAAAGCTTGAGGTAATAATGCAATTACCCGAACCAAGTTCGGTTAAAGGCATTAGAAGCTTCTTGGGGCATGCGGGGTTTTACAAACGTTTTATAAAAGATTTTTCAAAAATTGCAAAACCCATTTGTAATTTATTGCATGCCGACCAAGCTTTCGACTTTACTCCGGAATGCACCAAAGCTTTCGAAACAATCAAAGTCGCCCTTGTTTCGACACCCATTGTGATAGCCCCAGATTGGACCATGCCTTTTGAGGTAATGTGTGATGCAAGCGACTGGGCTGTGGGTGTTGTCTTAGGGCAAAGAAGAGATAAAAATTTCCACCCCATTTACTACGCAAGCAAAACTCTTATCGAAGCTCAAATAAATTATACCACAACCGAGAAAGAATTGTTTGCTGTAGTATTTGCCATTGACCGTTTTCGATCCTATTTAATCGGGACAAAAGTCATCGTTCACACTGACCACTCCGCTATTAAATATCTCTTTAACAAAACCGATGCTAAGCCACGGCTTATTCGGTGGGTCCTTCTGTTACAAGAATTTGACCTTGAGATAGTTGATAGGAAAGGAGTGGATAATCAAGTGGCTGATCATCTTTCCAGGATTGAACATAACGTGTCAAGTGGTGGAAACCATGACATTAAGGAAGTTTTCCCAGGCGAGCACATTTTAGCCATCCATCACCACTTTGAAAAAGATCTCCCATGGTATGCAGATATTGCAAACTATCTGTCAAGTGAAATCAGGCCATGCAACATGAGGGGACAACAATTCAAGAAGTTCATACATGATTGCAAACAGTATTTTTGGGACGACCCATTTTTGTATAAACTTGGTGCAGATCAAGTTTTAAGAAAATGCATCCCAAATTTCGAAATGAAAAATGTTTTGAATGATTGTCATGCTTCACCGTACGGAGGTCATTTCGGTGGTCAACGTACGGCAGCAAAAATTCTTCAAAGTGGTTTCTTTTGGCCCACTTTATTTAAAGATGCATTTGAGTTCGTAAAATGTTGTGACCAATGTCAAAGAGTAGGAAATTTGTCCCAACGAAATGAAATGCCCTTAAATAATATTTGAGAAGTCGAACTTTTGATGTTTGGGGTATAGATTTCATGGGAACATTTCCTATGTCTTTTAACAATCAATACATTCTGGTGGCGGTTGATTACGTATCTAAATGGGTAGAAGCCATTGTGTGTCCTCGAAACGATGCTAAAACTGTGGTTAATTTTCTTCATAAAAATATTTTTGTACGATTTGGCACTCCCCGAGCTTTAATTAGTGATGAAGGGACACACTTCGTAAACAAAATGTTAAGTACAGTTTTGAGCAAGTATAATATCCAACACCGAGTGGCCACCGCATACCATCCTCAAACAAATGGTCTTGCAGAACTTTCAAATCGGGAAATAAAATCAGTTTTGGAAAAAGTCATAAAGCCCGGTAGGAAAGATTGGTCACTCAAATTGGATGACGCACTTTGGGCATACAGAACATCATTTAAAACCCCGTTAGATATGTCACCGTACAGATTGGTCTTTGGAAAAACATGTCATCTACCTTTGGAACTCGAGTACAAAGCTTTTTGGGCCATTAAAGAATTGAACATGTGTGAGGATGCCGCAGGGAAGAAGCGAAAACTTCAATTAACTGAGTTAGAAGAGATAAGGCACCATGCCTACGAAAATGCCAAAATTTATAACGAAAAAACAAAACCCTGGCATGATCGTAGGATAAATCAAAGAACTTTTGAAAAAGGACAACAAATGCTTCTCTTTAACTCACGATTGAAGTTGTTCCCTGGGAAGCTAAAATCACGTTGGTCAGGACCTTTTACCATTGTGGAGGTAGGAAAGTTTGGCACAATAGACTTGTTGAATCCTCAGGATAACAGCACTTTCAAGGTTAATGGACATCGGGTTAAGCACTACCTCCCAGATGGGGTGCCCAAACCCAATGTACTTAACCCTTGAATTGGTTGGAAACAACCTTGTAAATAGTTTTATCTAATTTTAGTAGTTTTGTGTTTTTGTTATTGTGTATTTGCAGGAGTTGGTCGTGATTTTTGCAAAAATGCGCTGACGAAGAATTTGGGTGGGATTTTAAACAAAAGGAGGGTGATTTATCGCTTTCAAAATGAACCCTCTCATCTTCTCCATGGCATGCTCCAATAAGTTGGTTCCCAACCCTCACCCAACTCCTTCTCACCGATCACGTCGCCTTCTGTCGGCCACCACCATACCATCCACCATCGCCGACGCTAGATCCGCCATGCCACCACAGACGCATCCGTCCACCTCCTTGAATACCGGATCATCAACTCTCGCCGTGCAAACCACCGCCGTTCATCAGTAGCAAGCACCAACGACAAAACGCACTCTTCCTCACCAGAAACATCCATCCATAGTTTTGACAAGTGCCACGACGTTTACCATGGGTGTCTGTACCCCATAAGTTCTCCATGAAACTCCACGCCCTACGTCTCATGTTCCAGCCTCCGTTGACCGAATAAATCTTTTGGTGTGGAAATCATCTTTTGCAAACTTTCACCCTTTTTGTTGTTTATTCTGATCTTGGGTATTGTGTTGAAAATCCGGAACTCGTGCTAACCATTTCCTTTTGTACCTACTTATTGATGGATTTTCAATATAATTCTTAATGTTTTTTGTCACTTTCGGTATTATGCATTTTTATTTTCAGGTACAACTTTCATTGGAAATCATTGAGTTTGGAAATTAAAAGGACGTAGGCCTTTATTGAATTTTGGCCGAAACACTTCCCTTCGTAACCAAACCTTTTGCCAATAATTTCTTTTTTTTTACCTTCACCAATGAGGACATTGATGTGTTCTAAGTTGGGGGGGGGGGAACATTAGGAGATTTTGTTAGTATTATGATCATTTCCAAAAATTTTGATCATAGAAAAAAAAAATATATATATATATATATATATATATACATATATATATAATAAGTCTTTACGTTGAGAAAGATATGTGGAGCCCAATAAAATAAGATATCTACATATGGGGTTCCATGGCCCAAAATACTAAAAGGGGCCCAATTTTGAGAGAAAAACAAATAGAACAAAGCCCAAAAGTTTTTTTTAGTACCTTATCACAAGTTTGGGGGAAAAAGAGGAGTAAGAGATAAATCATAGCCATATACACAAATCCAACTCAAGCCCTACCGATTAATTACAAATACGGTGATTTCCACAATGAAAGTTTGTGCCTCTTCAATATCATGACGGATGCATCAATATCTTTGTAAGTTCTTCGTCCTCTCGTAACATTCTTTGTGATTCTTTTTCTTCCGTCACTTGAGGACAAGTGACATCTCAAGTTTGGGGGTGTGATAACCCTCATTTTTTACTGTTATTTGTTACTCTTTTCCTTCATTTTATTCACCTTTCTAGCCACTTTTGTTTCCATCTCTTTCCTTTGGTCATTAAAGTTTGCAAATATGATGAAAACACCAAAGGATGCTATTTTGTTAAGAAAATCTCGTTTTTGTGGGACTGTGGGCACTGTCTGCCCACCGAGGGCACCCGAGGATACATACAGTATTTATACTATGTATTATGTGGGTATTGCAGTATTCAAGGCTGGAAAATATCTGGATATAAGAGGGTGGATGCTAGCTGGAAGATTCCTCAATCATTGTACTTCTTTGTCTAGTGGTTAATACCCCTTTGTCTTGTGGGTATTACCCATTGGGTAAAGGTTTTATTTTCTCCTATAAATAGGTTGTTGGCTTAAGCATTTAAACCACACCTCAACCTTCTCCACCTCTAATAACTCTCTCTTTGGAAGAGTTTTGGGAGCTAGGAAAGTTGCTTTTAATTTTAAGCATTTAATTTCTTGTAGTTTCGTTTCTACCCTCGGTTTCCCACCGTGGGCATGTCTGTAGCTTAACTTTAATTTTATGCAAGTAGAGTAACAAGTATTTCCTTTCTTTCTTTACGTCTTTTATTATTTCCAAGTCTTTTATATTTCTTATGCTCTTTACTTTTATGCTCTTTATTTATATGCTTTTTATTATTATGCATTTTATTATTATGTCTTTTATTATTATGCATTTTATTATGAACTAACCATCTTTTGGGTAAGGGTGTGAGCCAACTTGAGACTAGTAGGCAACACTTGGGTGTGGCCATCGTTACTAGCTCTTAAGTTTGGTCACTTAAGTCGAGACTTAAACTCAACGCTGATAAGCCGATCACTTTGAAGTGTTAATATTAGATTTAGACCTCGAGAGGGGCGGATTCGAAATACGGCTTAAGGGATGCACAAAGATTTGAGAGAGTCTTTGATAATCACGTAGAGATACGGGTTCTGCATGATTTATTACGGTTCACACGTCGGAGGAGATTTATATCACAAAGAGATTTGGGTGTAAATCTCCGCACCGGTAGAACTTGATTTTTTATCAACGTAATTAAATCGGTAAGATTAAGAGTTGGTAACGATGGACACTTTATGGGTATTTTGTAGGACCGGTCTTTAAAAATTCACTTTCGAGAGATCGGGATTTTTACAGACTTTCCGTACTACAAAAGACCTAACCATTTGTTACTACGCCCATCTCAAGAAAAGCTTACACCCGTACCCATTTCTTTAATTATAAATTTTATTCCGTACTCTTAGCATTAATCAACCACCAAACAAATATTTTTCTCACTCTCGAAAGTTGTGCAAGAAGTTCATGAAAATCTCTGTTTCTTAGTAAGTCAGTCCTTGTGGGTACAATACTCGGTACTTGTATCATTATATTACTTGTAGCGATTCCAGTGAAGGTATATACTTGTACTCTCACTGGGTAATACTGTGCCCCCGCTGTGCAGTATACGATAATTAGATATCAGTGGTCGTACAACACACTCAAGATTTCGTATCCCCTTAGATATTGATGAGCACTCGTGTTGTTCAATCGACGTCGGCTCAGATATTGCAGAGTTGATCAACGTTTCAGAACTTATCATTTGGGATGAAGCGCCTTTACAACATCGATATGCATTTGAAGCTGTTGATCGCACGTTACGAGATGTGTGTCATCATAACGTACCCGGGGCTGAACTTCAAGTTTTCGGGGGAAAGTTGTAGTTCTTGGAGGTGACTTCCGACAAATTCTTCCGGTTATTCCGTTTGCACCACGCAGTGAGATCGTTGCTTCTGCTATCAACAAGTCATCAACTATATGGGATGCATGTAAGCTTTTCGTTTTAACAACAAATATGCGTTTGCATGATCCAACAATCGAGGGTGGTGATCTCATACAGATGCAACAATTTAATAAATGGATTCTAGACATGGGGGCGGGTCGGCTTCCTGTAATTGCACTGCCAGGTGAAGACGATGCTACGTGGATCACTATACCCGATGACCTTCTTATTCATGTCGCTGATGATCCTATTGAAGCCGTTGTATCCAATATATTTCCTGATATTTCAGATAGGCTCGGCGACATTTCTTACTTAAAGGAGCGATGCATTCTGTGCCCGACAAATGATGATGTTGACATGATTAATTCACATGTTCTTATGAAGATGCCAGGCGAAATGCATGAATTGTTAAGTGTTAATGAGATATGTGCGAGTACGGACAACTTGGATGAAATGCAAATTATGTATCCTTCTGAATTTCTTAACACATTAAAATTTTCTGGGATTCCAAACCATATATTAGAGTTGAAGGTCGGTGCACCAATTATATTGCTACGTAACATAAACTTGCAAAAAGGGTTATGTAACGGTACTCGGTTAGTGGTAACTCAAATCAGTCGAAGGGTTATTGAGGCTGTTATTGTTACAGGTACTCATGTTGGAGAAAAAACTTTTATTGGTAGGATTGATATGACTCCAACTGATACATCTTGGCCTTTTGATTTTAAGAGAAGACAGTTTCCCATAAAGGTTTGTTTTGCTATGACAATCAACAAAAGTCAAGGGCAAACATTTAATCATGTGTGTGCATACCTGGTGAATCATGTTTTTACACACAGTCAGCTTTATGTGACCGCATCTCGAGTAACTTCTCGCGCTGGTCTTCGGTTTTATGTTGACAACGGTGGCAAGTGTGATAATAACCTATCAAGAAATGTTGTCTACAAAGAAGTTTTCTATAATTTTCCACTTGATACAACGAACGATACCGTTTGATTTGGCTTGTCACAGTTGCAACAAATGTGGAATCTTCTATTCACCCGTTTGTACACATGTAATGTACGTGAACTTTATTTGATATTTGATTAATTCAATATTAAATTTCTGAAGTATTGAATTATTGAATTATTTATTTACTTTTGACATGTATAAGAAACTTTGTATTGTTTGCGTGTGTAGGTAACGATCTATAAGAATGGCCTCTGGTTATCGTTTTGTCCGCGACCTACGACCTAATATTACGGACAAGTGGCAAGTACATGTCATGGTTTCACGTGCATGGACCATGTATAACCCTATCACCAACCGTGTTTTCTCTTTTGACCTGATACTATCCGATGAACAAGTAAGTATACTTCAACATATCCATATTCGTTAACATTAATTTAACATTTTAGGTTTTAACACTAACTCTCCTTATTTATAGCATTCTTCCATTCACGCAAGGATTCCTGATAAACTGATCGACACATTTAAGAATAATGTGGTGGAGGGGTGCGTTTATAGGATTCATAGATTTTTAGTTCTCCCATACGATACATTGTATCGACCAGTGCACGGTGAGAACTTTGTTCAGTTTTCCCGCAACACGAGGATTTATGTAACACCCTAAAAATAGGGATAACAAAAATCCGGAAAACGGACATGAGGTATGCTAAAATTGCATAGCAAGAGCCTCCCAAAAATGGGGAATATATATTTAAATAACCTGTTTAATCATAATTGTAATTTAACGGACAATAAACAACAACCAACCAATCTAATTTCTACATCTAGAAAAGAGATTACAAAAAGGGTTGTCATCTATAGACCCAAACGGTCTATATTGTTAGATCACATATCTATTGGATTCAAGATCATCCAATCTGAAGATCGCAATCTGAAGCTAAAGCCGAAACGTCGACTGTCGATATTAAAGTCTATGTCGTTTGTAATAAATGTCAATGTAATTGTTTATTATTGTATTAGTTAAATTAATATCTAGTTTGTTAGATATTAGTTAACTTAGTTAGTTATATTATTTAGTTAGAAATAATATCTACATATTAAATCTAGATATTATGGTAGTGTGTTAGACACACTTTAGTTTTAGATAGTGTGTATCTCTCAACAACTCACATATCTCAGATATTATCAAGAACAAAAAAACACACACTTAAAGGTGTAAATCAGAGAGAAAAACAGAGAACACAATCCAAGATTAAATCGATCAATCCTGTAACCGTTGTTATAATCAATACAGGTTGGTAATTGTTATTGTGTTGTTTCTATAGAACTTGATATAAACATTATTGTGGACCGACAATTGGTATCAGAGCCTGATTAAGATCAAAATCAAGTCTTTAAAGAAAAACGACTTTGTGTTCTATTTTCAAAATCGTTTTTGAGATTTAAGGTGTTTTAGGTGTTAAAATCGATCAGGTTGTGATCGATTAGCATGCTAGATCGAGTTGTTGTTGTTTGATTTAACTATTAAGCTTTAATCGAGTTCCATTTTGGTGATTTAGTGGTCTAAAGTCGAGAACAGAAAGTTACTGTGCCATCAAAATTATTTTCAAAAAGTGGTTTTTATTGCGATCGAGTGATAGCAAACTGTTATAGAAGTGTTTTTAGACTTATTGGTAAAGTTTGGTACTGCTAATCGACGAAGAAACAAGTTTTTAGTTGATTTTCGAAGTACAGGACGAACTTGCGCAAACCAGAAGAAGAACACACGCAAAGCCAACTTTGCGCATCTAACGTGATACGCAAACTTCACTTTGCGCATCACGCCTGATACACAAACCCTACTTTGCGCATCTCAAACAATCCGCAAACCTCACTTCTCGGATCCAACAACATACGCTAACACTACTTTTCGCATCACATTGTTTACGCAAAGCTCGAACTCCACTTCTCGCATCAAAGAGCATACGCAAAGCTCAATTTTCGCAACACTCTTGATCCACAAAGCTCACTTCGTGCAACCCAAGGATACGCAAAGCTCAGTTCTCTCAGTTCACGTGTTCATCTCTTCACGAAAAGATCAAGTTTACTTTGCGCATCTAACGGGATACGCAAACTTCACTTTGCGCATCCCGCTTGATACGCAAAACCTCACTTTACGCATACCGCTTGATACGCAAACCTCAGTTTGTGCAACTTGCTTGATACGCAAACCTCCATTTGCGCACGCAAACCTTGACACGCAAACCTTGATACGCAAACCTCTCTGCTCCAATCACTGTTCCATACTTATAATATTTTTCTGAGAATTTTTCGAAACTAATGTCTTCCTATTTTCCAATGTTGAATAAAGGAGAATACGAAAAGTGGAAAAAGAATTTTTTCCAGCTTCATAGATGGTGATGAACTGGGTCAAAACATGAGATTATCATTGTCTGAGGGAGCACAGGTGCAAAGAGATTATGCTGATAATAGAGCTAGAGTTTATTTGAAAAAGAGTATTTCGAAAGAAATATTTGATTTAATGGATATTCCCGAAGCTTCAGGGAAAGAGATTTGGGACTATCTTGCATTAAACTCTGAATGGATTATCTCAGACCGAAAGATTTTCTTAAAAGGAAAAGTTTTGGAAGCTGAGAACTCTGATCTTCAAAAGAAACTATCAGAGTTTAAAAAGAAGATTGCAGATCTTTCCAAGAAGAGTATTGAAGAGAAGAAGATACTCGAGCTTAAATGTTTAATGCTTTCTCAAAAAGTTGAAGACTTTGAGAAAGTAATCATATTGGAAAGAGATCAGTTTGCCAAGGAGAGGAAGGCAAATGATCAGAAGGGTGCCAAGAAGGGATTCGAAGAAGAAAGAAGCATCCTTGAAGCAAAGCTAAAGAAGCTTACCGAGAAGCTATCTGAATTATCTAAGAGTGTACTGACAGAGAAGAAAAAGAAGTCTGCATTTGAGAAGAAGATTGAGCTCCTTATCAAAGAACGAGACAGTTATTCTTCAAAGGTAAAAGAGCTTCAAGATATTATTTCAAAGACGGTGGTGGTGACTGAGCGAACGACTCCAGAGTCAAAAATCCACTCACCTAGAAATATTTCAGTTGGTTCTAACAAACCAGCCGCAAGCTCACATCAGAAAGCTGCTCTTTTCAAAAGGTCAGTTAAATATTCTAATCAGATTCATTCTACTAATCTTTTCTATGACAGGAATAAAGATTTTTCAGGTATACATCAAAGAAGGAGAAGAAGCTTCCAGGAAGAAGCTGAACTGGTCTGGAACAGGAAACCAGTTAAAGAAGAGCTGAAATGTAAAAACCCATGTGTACATACGTCGATTGCCAAGAAGAACAATGCGCTGAAAGGTAAACCTGATTTTGTTTACTCAAGAGATAAATTAATCAGTTTGTCAGGTAAGAAATTCTATTGTTCTTATTGTCGTACACATGATCCTGTTCATAAGACAAGTGACCATTACTGGTATGGTTCTTACTCAGTTACCCCCATACGAATTGCAACTAACTTTCATGGACCCAAATACCATTGGGTACCAAAGAAAACTAAACCTGTGTTGCAGGCACCTACTGTCAAGGGGGAGTAGGAGAACCAAAGGCTTCTAAGTAAATCAACTTAGAACCCGTACTTCAACGAAGTTGACTTCTAAACACAACTGTTTAGAACTCGTACTTCAATGATCAAAAGACCTTACTCCGGTGCTGAAAAAGAGATTGTACTCCGATACTCGAATGAGGAAATCAACCATCAAGGGGGAGTACATACATATTTGTCTGAAATTTTATGCATATCTTTTACAACTGATAATGTACTGATGCATAATTTCAGGTGGAGTAAAAGGATATGACTTCTGATTATTACTGATCAGAACTCGTACTTTAAAAGTTTTACTGCTTTTTGTCTTTTCAATTTAAGTGAATAAATTTTACTTTGACTTGACATAAGACTTTTGCAGAATTTATGAGAGATGCTTACAAGTTCATATGTTTATGACTTAAAGCTTAGCTTCATGAGATGTAAGATCGCACGTTAAGGTATAATCATTTATCTTCATCTCATATATGGTTGAAAGAAGGACAACTTTCAATCATAGAAAACATTGTTTTTAATGTTCAAACCACTTCCCGATTTTCAAAAGATTTTATATTTTGGAAGTGTGACTTTAAATGTTTTAAAGATCAATTTTGTGCTTTAACTGAAATAGTTAAACCAATATGAGCTTCACGTGCATCATAGGAAAACAAGGATCAATGTGCTAGGAATTAACACAACTTCTATGGAATCACGTTAACCAGTGATTTCTACCCAAGAAGTTAATCCATGGTGATTTGAGTGTGAAAAGTCAAAAGAAATGAATGTGTTAAAACATAAAAAGAGTGTTTGGTTAGAGTAAGCTAAATGTTTAAAAGAAAGAGCGTGTGAGAACAGAGTTAAAAGAATATCACAACTCTGCACCAACTTTTTCTGAGTCGGGCAACCACATTTCTAATGTTTCACAATTCTTTGGTGAACATTATTGAAACAAACAACTAGCCCATGCCAACTCTAGATCAAACCTCACAAACTACTCATTTTCTTCTTAAAAAGAAAGTGTTTCACATTTTCATAGGGGATGCAGCACATTTGCTATCTGATTTTCATTTGAAAAATCTGGATATTGAAAAGAAGGAAGTCTGCCCCACCTTAGCACTTCAATCATGCACAATTGAGTCTGTGTTTAACTTACTGTTGTCTCATTGGTTTACACAATTTTGAGCCTATAAGCAATCATCAAGTGCTTAATTATTTCTATCACAAGCACGAACACACAAGGAATTTGTTTCTTTGTCATAACATTTATAGAAATAACCTTTGTGGTGTTTCGATGATTAAATGGAAGCCCTGGGGGAGTCAACATCAAACAGCTCCTTTCCAATGTGTATTCGTTACACACAGTGACTTAGTGTTACTGACAGGCATGTTAACTGATTCAATAGTTGATTCAGGTGTTACAAGACTACTTTGTCTAGATTTGCAAAGATCTGGATGAATATCTTATGAATTGACGAATCAGAGGCTCCGAAAGATAGACATTTCTTATAAATAGTTTTGATGAAGTCGTTGCACTTTCCATCAAAAAGGGGGAGAATGACTACACAAGAAATGGAAAAGATCACATGTTTCAAGAATCACGTCCAAGATTGAAGACATGCTGATTTCAGAGCTAGAGAAAGAGATTGCATCTTCTGAGCTGAACAAGAAGACTTTTTAGTAATGATCTTGATCCAAAGGGGGAGATTGTTAGATCACATATCTATTGGATTCAAGATCATCCAATCCGAAGATCGCAATCTGAAGCTAAAGCCGAAACGTCGACTATCGATATTAAAGTCTATGTCGTTTGTAATAAATGTCAATGTAATTGTTTGTTATTGTATTAGTTAAATTAATATCTAGTTTGTTAGATATTAGTTAACTTAGTTAGTTATATTATTTAGTTAGAAATAATATCTAGATATTATGGTAGTGTGTTAGACACACTTTAGTTTTAGATAGTGTGTATCTCTCAACAACTCACATATCTCAGATATTATCAAGAACACAAAAACACACACTTAAAGGTGTAAATCAGAGAGAAAAACAGAGAACACAATCCAAGATTAAATCGATCAATCCTGTAACCGTTGTTATAATCAATACAGGTTGGTAATCGTTATTGTGTTGTTTCTATAGAACTTGATATAAACATTATTGTGGACCGACACAAAAGTATAACGCGTCCATGTGCAATTCCCCAAGCTCTCACCCCAAAGCAACTAAACCTGCTTAAGACCGCCGCCGCTAGAACCTGAGATACACATCGACACCAAACAAGTGTTAGGCCAAAAAGCCTAGTGAGTTGAACAATAGTAAGCATGCATGAACAGTCACATTTCTTATCAGCAGTTAACCATAGTTCAACAAATGTGGAGTCAATAGGGGAGACCCATAGCACCAATCAAGTCCCACCCAAGAGTCGATATACCTTGATGCCCTTAACAAGGAACACCCCAAAGGCCCGGCACACCCGAAGACTATCGCTAAGAAAATTCCCCGAATGGCGGAGGTCTAGGCACATACCATCACAGTGGCGCCCAAGACTATATCCTCCTAGTGTATTAACTTGGTTCGTCCACATAACATTTATAAGGGGTCCTTTAGGTATATTTCAACCCACATAATTCAATACCAACTACGGGTATAATATTACCACCTTATCCGCATGATGTCTAACAAAATACCTAATGTAAATCATGCTCATCATGCATATAAACATATCACCAAAATGGTGTTCCAACTAGAATCATCATAATACCCATATATGCATACATTTAACATATCAAGGTACCCACATTATGTATCTATGAGACAAATCCCAAATAATGATACATATAACAATAATCATGGCAAATCACCCTTATATATACATCCTCCAACTATTTTCATGAAGAAATTCCCAAACATTTGAACATATAGAGATAAAGTAACAAATAGGAGATTATGATGTGTATCTAGTTTTAACAAAGGTTTAGTAAACTCACAATCTAGGTTTTGAACCCAAAACCTAGAAAATATGGAAACCCTAGAAGTTGGAGAAGATGAGACTTGAAGGTGAGAAATGAGAATCTTGAAGAACACTTCAATGGGGACACTTAGATGAAGCTTGATGACCACTTAATGCTCCCAACAACCCAAAACCCTAGAAATGAATAAGGTAGGTGATGAAACCCTAAAAATCGCCTCTAAGAAGAGCTCTCCCGTTTTTGTAAAGTGTTAATGTGAGAAATAAGACTGCCAAAGTGTTTTTAAATCAACCATACCACGCGGGCGATAATGCCCGGCGATAGTGCCATGGGCACTATCGCTTGTCACAATCGCGGAGGTCCCCACCCCCACGGTACAAGCCCCGCGATAGTGCCTTTGGCGATAGTGCCAAGGCACAATCACGTGGCACAATCGCTGGCATCCAACAGCCCACGGTACGTCTCTGGCGATAGTGCCACTGGCATCCCAAAACAGTCCGAAACCTAACCAAATTCGATGGCGAGGGCGAGGTTTGAACGATTAACAAAGGTAATTCAATACATGACATTTTAACATAATTCAAGATCATACAATGTACACAAAGACACACATTCACACATAAGCGAAATCAATGCATTAAGGGAGACATAACACTTACCTTAAGAATTTACGGGTGTTACAATTTATGTCTCCCACATTCAATCGACATCATTTGACCGATATGTTTTTGATTTGATTCCGTTTAACATGCTTCGTTCGCGTGTTTCGGACGACAACTATCTAACAGGTAAACTTTCTTTTATTAGTTGTTTTACTCAATTACATCTACATTTGTAACTTTTATCTAATTGTAGATGTTATCGGAGTTGTCCGAGAGTGGGGATTACTTGAGAAACAGGTTGGGAAATTGGCATCATGTAATCCCGAAACACGAAAAGTCGTTATATCCGATAAGAGGTACCTTATTTTAAACACTTGGCATACTGTTATGTGAAGTTGGTCACTTAATGTTGGACCCTTCATTTATGACATACAACGGTATGGAAGTTCGTATAACGCTATGGGTACAGTTGGTGAAGAAGTACACTGGTGAACATATCCAAACTTACAAAGATAATAAAATCATTGTGATTTTAACATCTTGCAAAGTTAGACTTTTCAGAGGTATGTTTTATTCAAATATGTTATTTTCATTTACGCCTATGACATATATTATTGTGTATATCTATTTCTTCTTCTATTAGTTGTTCCAACTTTACATACAACGGTTGCGTCTCAACTCTACTTGAACCTTCCGGTGGACATTGTCGCTTCATACAAGGAAATGTAAATAAATACATATATACACGGTCATTTACCATGTTATAAGACGATTACCAATTTATATTACTTACATGTTGCTATATTTTTATAGTGAAGCACGGCCTATAACTTTTCAATCAGATCAAACCGAAAAGATTGACGATTTTCGCATTACCACCATCCCAGATATTTATAGTTCTTTACAGAAAGGTGTCACTGAGGTAGTATCTTATTACTATATATAATAGAAACTTGTATGTTACTCTCGAATTCATTTTTTTCTTATATCTTTTTAAAGGGAACATCGTATACTCTCGACGTAGTCATCATCGATGTCGATATGGTTAATGATTGTAAATTCATCCAGTGTAGTACATGCTTCAAGAAGGCCACGTGGGTTGATGTTCGCTACTTTTGTTACGCCTGTAAAAAAGATATAAGCAACCCACGTCAAGCGTAAGTATTTAACATATTGTCATTATTTCGCTATGCTCTTAGTAACGACATTTATATAGGTACAAATTGGTTATCCGGGTGATTAACAACCTAGAGGAAATGTCGTGTGTTGTTTTCAATCAAGCCGCTATTGATCTTCTCAGACTTACGGTTGAAGAATTAGTTTTGAAGAGTTCCTTGGAGGTTTGTTTCTATATAAATCCATACATTATATATATAAATATAGATATGTGTGTATGCATAATTACATTTATTTATGTATATATATATATAGGGTGGTGAGGATCCTCATTGGGTACATGATTTTCTTATTGAAAGTTTATGTGCTCGAAGGGTCATTCTTACAATTATGGTCGACCAATTCAATTTGGCACCTCAATATGTGCGTCGGTTTACTGTAACGAAATACCATGGTGATGATATCAGTATGGCAAACAAAGTTATAGATACAGATGAAACTGGAACCAGCACCATTCTTCCAAAACATGGTCAGGATTATTGTGATGTCAAAGGAGAGGATGAAGCTTGGTTGGATAGCATCACAAACGATGAATGGGAGATGTCAGCGGAATGCATGTGGGGTCCATGTACTCCAACCGTGACCCCCACAACATCAACATCGGTAATTATTGTTACATTTTGTGTCATATCTTGTAATAGTTACCTTTATTTCTTAAATTTGTTGTCATGTAATCCAATTAGGTTGCCGGAGGTATTCATGAACCTGATGATTGTGATGATTCTGGAAAGTCTAAGTCTGAGGTAAATAATTTTGAAGATGAAAATACTTAACATCAACAACATCGGTAATTATTATTACATTTTGTGTCATGTCTTCTAATAGTTACCTTATATTTCTTAAATTTGTTGTCATGTAATCCAATTAGGTTGTCGGAGGTATCCATGAACCTGATGATTGTGATGATTCCGGAAAGTCTAAGTCTGAGGTAAATAATTTTGAAGATGAAAATATTTACCTTATATTTCTTGTATTTGTTGTCATGTTCGACAATTAGGTTGTTGGACGTAATCACGAAGTTCATGATTCTGATGATTCTGGAAAGTCAAAGTCGGAGGTAAATAATTCTAAACATGAGGAAAAGAAGGTATGATTTTAAAATTTACGTATTTCTCAGTGTTATATAAATAGGTTACTCCAGTTTTTTTCTAAGTTTTGTGTTGTTTTATTTGTTTTGTGTTCTTGTAGAATGAAGATTATGATGATTGATGTGGGTGTTATAATTCGACCGTTTGCGTCGTGGGACTATTGTTTTGATTACCTTTTTTGTTCTAAACTTCTTATTTTGAATGATATGTGGTTTCTACTTTCTGTGCTAACGTAGTCTTTTGGACCAGTGTTGGACTTTTGTTTCTTGGTGGTTACAAACTTCGATATGTTGTTCAAACATATTTCGACTTTTGTTTGCTATTGTTCTTGAAAAACAACATTTGATAATCATGATGTTACCTTTTGTGTTTTTGATTTGTTTTGTGATGTTCTATACCTGTTGTAAGAATACTCAATAGTTAATGCACTTGGCTCATTTATTGCCTTGGATTATATTGATATATTGGGACTAACTACAAGGAAGCAAGTTAATAACGTAAGTTTTCTACTAATTAAGGATAACATTTAATTTCCTCTCTGAATTAAAATCATTAATTAGTTTGATTCAAAATATAACGAAATTTAATTAATTAATTTGTTCCGACCAGCCAGATTATGCTCTTTGGTTTAAATCCTCCACTTGTGGGTACTAAGCTGGCTACAACAATCACTATGAAAGCATCATATCAATGTAAGTTTTCTTTTCGTTACTTTGATTTGATTTTCTTGATTAGATTACTTATTTTGAACTTCTTGATGTTGACTTTTTCAAACTTCTTTTGTGGTTTACGTTACTTGGGTGAATGTAAAATCATTATATTTAATTGTTCGAGTGTAGGGATGAAGATTAACGGCTTTTGAGTGAGTTGGTGTATGAGAAAATATCAGCCCCTCTTATAGCAGATTATGCAGTTGTTGCTTTAATTAAAGTCGGACGCGTGCATGCTGTCATTGTTGGAGCTGATCATGTTGCTTCTAATGATAACTTCTTGGTATAATATGATTAACATAATGAACCTATAATTCACACACAAACGTAAAACTTAATTGCACTTAATTGCACACTGCAGGTGACACCGCCAACAAGATTAGAATATATACTCTTGTCTTATGTGTTAAGCATCACGACATTATGTTTTATGTCGCTGCACCCTTGACTTTGGTTGATTTATCTCTGTCTTGCGGAGACGAGATTGTTATAGAAGAAAGATCCGCCAAGGAGTTGCTAAACACCGTGGAGGTCTCAAGGAACAAGTTGCACTCCAAGGTAATTGTTGTTTGGAATCCAGCTTTTCATGTTACATTTTCTAATCAGCTTTTTATGTTACATTTTCTAATCAGCTTTTCAGATTTTCATGTTACATTCGACAGTGATGAAAAGAGAGACCAACCAAATAATTGAATTTGAATTAAAATCGTGTTGTATACCCGACCAATGGACGGGTATAAAACTAGTTACTTTGGTCAAATTCAAAATCGAATTTTTGATTCACATAATGAAGATGATGGAACCTCTTGAATTCCACAATTTAAGGAATTCATTATTATTTGACTTAAGTGAAATAATTGAATTTCTACCAACCAAATGTGTGGTCAAATTCTATCAAATTTCATTTCAATTCCTTCAAAGTCAAATTCTTTTAATGGATTACGATTCCATCAAATTTCATTATGCGAACTAAACGGTCCCTCGGGTTTAACTATAGTATCAAATGTTAAATAGATGCTTCAATGTTTTGTAGTGTTTTATAAAAGGGTGAACTACGAAAATTGTATTTGTAGTTTACGAAAATGTTGGTTTACGTCAATCGAGTTTCGAGATTGCACTGTAACCTTGTGGTTCGCTTGAGATCATAGAGTTTGTTTGTGGGCCTAACGGTCAGTAACTTTATTTTTGTTAAGTGTCTCACGTGCTACTCACGTGATGGTATTTTAGTCATTTTCATTTTCATTTTTTTTATGGTGTATGTTTGGATTGCATATGTATAAGCGTGTAAAACATTTCAAAAAAAAATCCTATATTATCCCCTCATTCTTATGTGGCATCCCTTCTCCTACGCCATCGCTCCCTCCTTTCTCCGGTATGGTGGATAACAAATCAAACAAATTGGAACCGAAGTTGAATTATTATTGTAATTGAAACTACGGACCCAACGTTTGGTGTGTTGAACCTTTATGTATAGCCAAAACTACCACACACACAAAAAAAATTACAAAAAAAATATTAAGGGCCTAGTTAGGGGTGCTCACGGGTTGGGTTGATCGGGTTGAAGACATTTCAACAACCCAACCCAATGTTGGCGGTTTGAGAATTTTCAACCCAACTCGTTCGGGTTGGTCGGTTTGTGTTTGAACAAGTAAAAACAATATTGAAAACATAAAAATAAGGAAATTTTTCTTTCAAATACGATTCATCATTCAAAAGAATATACAAGTTCATCAAATATTTAGATATTATATATAACTCTCCAATAATGTCATCTCATGAGTTTTATTGCTCGTTATTGTCGAGTTGTTTTTGGTAACTTGTACATATTAAAGAGAAATATAAATAATTTTAGAGAAGTCGCTAAAACGTTTATCGGGTTGGTCGGGTTACTTTGAGCATAACTCAATATCAACCCAATAGATTCAGATTGTCATAATTTTGTATCGATTATATGTCGGATTATCTCGGGTTGATTTTTTTTCCGCGTTGGTCAGGTTAGGTTGATCGGGTTGGTCGGTTTTTTTAGCATCCCTAGGCCATGTGGTTCAAAAGTAAGCTTTTAAAGCAATTTCACGGTGATAGGAGTTGGGTTTAAAAGCATTTGTATGGGTGTGATGGTTTTGGCAATGTTGTCGATGGCGGAGCAACACCTGAATGCAAGCTTGGCAGTGGAGGAGACTGAGATGGGGCTATAAGCATGGTCAAGAGAGAAAGTAGAAAATAGCTCAGTTGGTTTCCCCAAAGGCGGTAACATCATGGGGGGGTTGTGGATGGTATCCCAACCTATCCGGGATCGAATCCAAGGGGAGTCAATTTGAGGGCATGAGGAGTATCCAGTCCTTGGGTCGGTCCAGTCGTTGACTTGGCTGCCCCCCAGCCCAGTCTTAGACTGTGGTTGGGCTCTAGGTTCAGCGTAAGCTGGGTCGGGACAGCGGCGGATTAGTGGGTTGCCCGTGGATGCCTGATACCGCCGGGGAGGCGTGTGTGCGTGAGTTCGTGGTAGTCGTTCGTTGATTCGATGCCGCTATGCCTTCCAAACAAAAAAAAAGATGAAGATGAGTCGTTTAGATCGGAACAAGAGCAATTTATCAAATAGATCTGCGGGTTAAGGATGAAGATGGATGGTTTAGGAGTCGTAGGGGTCGAAGAGGAAGGAAGGGCGGTGGAAGATGTTGGTGCCATCAGGGCCGTTCATGGGGAAAGGCGGGTCGGGCGCACACCCAGAGCCCACAAGAAATAGAGGCCCAAAACATTTTAGTATGTGGTAAATAGTATATAGTAGTAGTTCAAAAAAATTAGTAAATAAGAGAGGCACAAATTTTTAGTATTTAATAGGACCCAAAAAGAGTTTAGCATATTAACGGCCCAAACTTGTGTTTATTACTTTGGATAAATAAATATGTAAAAATTTAATCGATCGTTCATTTTATAGTATTGATTATTTACTTATCGCTTTTCTAAGTTTTTATTTAGTACCAAAATCTAGAACTACTTTTGCCTATAAAATCTTGATATATGCTCCATCATTCATCTCATACTATTCTTTTTATTATTCCATCCACAAGCATTATATTTTCATATTATAATAGAGTATATTTTTTGTTATTAACTAAAAACTCATACATTTGAAAAAAAAATATTACCAACCATATGAAACAATCCAACTTAAATCTATATTTAGGATTTCAATCAAGATTGGTAGTTCCTAAAAAAATTGTTTTAACCTGAAAGTTATGGTGACAAAAACATTAACATGAGGTGACATGGAAACGCAACTGATTACTATTGATTTACATAAAGTGTTACTCAGAATAGTCAATATTGTGGTCTAAAATGATGTCAATTTATATATTAAACATATATCATACGATGTGTTTGACGGTGGAACGAATTCACGATGCTGCATAAAAATGGTATGGTAGATAATATTATTTTATATATAATTATTGAATGATTTTGTATCTAGTAATATTCGCAAAAACGGTTTTATATGAATTATTAGTACTTACTGGATTCAATGTTATTTCTGATGATAAAACAATATATTGAAAAAAAATCATATAACTTATCGAGGGTCCTATGTTTTTTCCAACATCAATAAATAACTACAAAGTAAATAAAATTTATATAAAAAGCTAACAAAAAGTCACGTGACACAAAGTTCAAAGAATGTGAGGTTCTTATAAGAACTCTCTCAAATGGTGGTTCTTCTAAGAACCTACATTTTTACTTATAAAAATCTCCCATTGGAGATGCTCTAACCATAAGGGCCAAAACGAATTCCGTAATGAAATGCAAACCACATGACTACTGATGTAATTTTAAATCTCGAGGGATGAAGATCAGAGTTTTCTCATACTTGAGGGACAATTATTGTAATTTACTATTTTTTCGTGTAAAAAATTCGGCCGACAACCTGAATACCGTCCAACCGTCGGACCGCCACCGTAACTCAATTGTCTCCTGCATCAGATTCTCCAACAATATTTCGATTCATCGCTACACCTGCTCCGCCTCCCATGACAAAAAAAACCTATGCCACGAACGACGAGTGCACAACATTAACTTCAACCATCAATCGAAGCTCATAGCCTTCGGTTTGATCGATGAAATCATTAGACTGTGTTTAACCACAATCTTATCCAACTCAAACTCAATTAAAATATTACTTTTTCTATCCTTCGGTCCTCCACCTATACAATCTTTAACTCCAATCCAACCTAAAATATTATTTTGTAAAAATTATATATATATATATAATTTTTTATCATATATAATTACTATTTCTTAATTTTAAGTATAAAAAGTAGATTAAACAGACATTTGCATATTTTAAAACGTAATTATAATTATAAATTTTTTTTACCTTACAATTGAAAATATGTTCAAATTAATGCGATACAAATATGTTAATATTAGACTCTATTTTAAGAATTAAAAAAATATGAATTTTGATATATGAAGGAGTAAAACATCAACCTACCAAGAGCATAAAAAGAGATGATTTTGACATCAATCCATCAAAGGTAATATATACAATATGTTGGCAAACCAACCCATACAACAATAAGATATCTTTTTGCTTATGAACCAACACTTGCACATAATGTAGCAAACTATAGACTCATATAATTGTCCAATAAAACTTATAAAACTACACACTGAGGATCAACTCAACTGACAAATAAATGTGGTTTCTCCATGTAGGTCATCAATTCGGTCTCCTTAGAGCCACTGCAGATTTTCCTGGTTATTTTAATTTATTCAGCACCCATGAGATTAATCGAGGTGCACGTAATAAAAACAAAAACACGCTATCGTATTAGAGTCGAAATAACCATAAACTTATGTACCAAAAGAACACACTTCTATTCATTTTTCCATGCACACAACACCAAAGAAAACCCAAGACCCGAGTGTCGATCTTTACTCAACCAAGACGGATCCTCGCTCGCCCACAACTTCTCCGCTGAAAGACAAGTCCGAAACAAAAACACCGCGTTGCCCATTAGTTTCTCGAATAACCAACTATGAACGTCCCAATAAACCTCCACCGGCAACCCGTCAACCAAAATGGTATAATTCCCTCTAAATTTCCATCTTAGGCACTTCACTTGCATCACCGGGTCACCGTCTATTCGTATCAATAGATACGAATCATTCGCACCCACCGTATCACATTCGATCAAAATATCATGAACTCGACCTCTACCACAAAATTGAGCCCGTGTCGAATACGCCTTCTTCCCGAAAACATGTGCTCTTTTCGAAACCAAAACACCATTTGGAGCCAAACTAGTTGCATCTATCTTCTTATGGGCATCTTTCTCCATATCCCCTAAAATCAAGATTAGTTCTTGGTTCATCGCGATAGCGAAATAGAAACCCTCGATGGGTTCGGGCGAAGAACCGAATTTCGCATACGAAAGATCCCAATAAATGGCAATAAACTTAGAACCCACTTCAAGATTTTTGAACCCTCTTCTTTTGGAGAATAACCATGGTTTAATGTCTAGTTTACATAGACAATGATTGTGTGAATCATCAATTTGAACAGAAAGGCTTTGACCCATTAAGTTTTTGGTCCAAGTGATGGTGATAATGAAGCAAGAGAAATTGAGCATTTTGCATTGGTAAACACAAGTGACAAGATTTTGTGCAATTTTGTTGGTAATAGTAGGAGTGATTGGATCACCTGATGAAGAAGAAGCTTCAGCCACTTGAACACCATTTTCACCAAAACATGAAGGAAAATCCCTCATTTATTCCACTTAAAAATAAATATTATTTAAAAAAATGATAAACCCCCCTCCCCCCAAAAAAAATTGTGGGTTACCTCTAAAAACATCCAAATTTCAAGATTTCTTGAAGTTTTAGAGCAAAAGATTCAAAAAAATCTAAAAGCATCAAAATTTCAAGATTTCTTGAAGTAATAGAGCAAAAGATTCAAGCAACTTCCTGAAACATCCAAATTTCAAGATTTCTTGAAGTTTTGGAGCAAAAAAACATCCAAATTTTCAAGATTTCTTGAAGTTTTAGAGCAAAAGATTCAAGAAACCTCTAAAAGCATCCAAATTTAAAGATTTCTTGAAGTTTTTAGAGCAAAAGGATCAAGCAACCTCTAAAAGCATCCAAATTTCAAGATTTCTTGAAGTTTTAGAGCAAAAGGATCAAGCAACCTCTAAAAGCATCCAAATTTCAAGATTTCTTGAAGTTTTAGAGCAAAAGATTGAAGCAACCTCTGAAAACATCCAAATTTCAAGATTTCTTGAAGTTATAGAGCAAAAGATTCAAGCAACCTCTAAAAACATCCAAATTTCAAGATTTCTTGAAATATCTAGAGCAAAAAGATTCAAGCAACCTCTAAAAACATCCAAATTTCAAGATTTCTTGAAGTTTTTAGAGCAAAAAGATTCAAGCAACCTCTAAATTCTAAAAACATCCAAATTTCAAGATTTCTCGAAGTCTTAGAGCAAAAAAAATCCAAATTTTCAAGATTTCTTGAAGTTATAGAGCAAAAGATTCAAGCAACCTCTAAAAAAACACAAAATTTCAAGATTTCTTTAAGTTTGAAAGCAAAAGATTCATAGATAATGCCATTGTTGAAGAAAATGGTTTCTGGGTAAGAAGGAATTATAAATTTCTTGAAGTTTTAGAGCTAAAGATTCAAGGGTGATGCCATTGTTGAAGAAAATGGTTTATGGGTAAAAAGGAATTATATTCACTCAACATTTCTTTCTCTCTCACACACAGTGACAACATTTGGAATGAGTGTGGCTTTTTTCATGCTTTGGGTCTCTTTTTATGATTGGCAATTTAGCGTAACAAATGGAGTTTATGAAGATGTTTTTTGGTTATGAAATGACTCATGCTCAAAACCCATCATTTTGTTCATCAAAAGTGGGAACATTTACAAATGGGGTATTATTGGTTATGGGTACCGCTTTTGTAAAATTAATCCAAATGGCCATGGTAACTCTCCTTTTTTTTTTTATAGAAATGTTACCATCTTTGCAAAAAAAGGGTGCGTAATTGCACACCCCTTTTTTTGTGCAAAAAAGATAGCAAATGCGTAAAAAAAGTGCAAATGTATTTTCTATTTTGGAGACATATTAAAATATTATATATATCTAATAAAATACTAGTGTTGGGCTCGTGCATTGCACGGGAGAATAAATTTTTTGTTGGAATATTGAACCGAGTTAAAATGAAACGTAATTTCTCTGTTAACAATTAATGAAATACAATGTGAAAAACGAATGTATTTTCATAAGTGGTTAACTTGCATATATTCTTAATCGTTTGTTGTTATGAGTTTGTGCAATAATATTGGTAATAGTTTTGTATTATATTATTTAAAACTCAAACGACATGTCTCACAACATATTTATCTGACTATTGACTTCAAGACCTCATAGTATTAGTCGATAAAAATAAAGATATGTATATATATATATCTTATTCCCCTACTTCGAAAAATATGATTGTGGGTTTTGAAAAATATAAACAAATCCTCAATAAATAAAATAAAATATAAAAAAATAGTTTTTCAAAGAAAACAAA
Organism: Arctium minus; assembly: GCA_954870635.1. NCBI lineage: Eukaryota > Viridiplantae > Streptophyta > Magnoliopsida > Asterales > Asteraceae > Arctium > Arctium minus. The sequence goes on along the minus strand of OX941080.1, from coordinate 196,844,013 downwards.
AATATAGTGAAATATTTTTTGTTCAGTTACAGGTTCCGCCATTGACACCCGACCGTTCGTCTTCTTCTTGTACTCGGATGATACATAGAGAAGCTATATATATTTATAGTGAATGTAGATAATATTTTAAAATCTTTTATTTTCATTTTCGATTTTACATTTAAATGTAAATATATTAAAAATATGGAAGAATATTTTTATATCTACATCGTTTCTATTTTATTTTCTTTACACTTGGTTAATTTGGAAAATATTGCGGAATATTTTTATTTTAAAGAATACGGTAATTTATTAGTATATCTCGTTATTTTTATTTTTAATTCATATCAATCTTCTTTTTTCTTCTTTTAATGCTCGTGAAAAAAAATACGTGTAGATTTTATATTATCAAAAAAATACGTGTAGATTTTATATTATGCTAATATAAAATACGTGTAGATTTTATAAAATAAAATAGATTTTATATTAGCATAAAAAATACGAAAGAAAAAAGAGTTTATATATCTCATTATGGAAAAAAGATTTTATAAAATAAAATATGGAAAAAGATTTTATAAAATATGGAAAAATTATTATGAGATGTAAGATAAAAAAATACGGAAGAAAAAATATTTTATATTACATCTCATTAATATAGATTTAAATGTAAAATCTACATTTAAAATAGATTATGCTAATATAAAATCTATTTTATAAAATCATTCACCAAAAAAACAAATAGTTATATTAATAAATGAGTATCCATTCTACAAATGAAGCGTTGTAATCAGGACTAGAGGAGTCTTTGGAAAATGAAGCGTCGGATGAGACGACCTATGGTCAGTCCGAATTTTGGGACTTCGGTTTCACGGATTGGCTCACGCAGAAGTAATGAGGACAGTAGGCTTGTGCCTTCTCCTAGCTAATTAAGTGATGATATTCCCATTTCGTTAAGTCTTTGGGTTAAAACCTTGGGCGGTTGCTTATGTGGGTTTGGATTCGAATTTGTGGGTTAATGGTACGTCAACATGCTACTGTAACAACTCAACCAGAATAATCAAACAGATTAATTCTTAATATTAAAATACCAACATTTAATATTATTCCAAGCCGAAACGGTCCCAAACTTACAATAGAAAATTAAGGTTTGTTGTAAACAACCTATACACAACTGAGATAAAAGAATAACTAAATGTTGGTCTTCTATTCGCCCACTAGACCTCCTCTTTGCCCTTAGCTGCTTTGACTAAAACACGACAGCCTGAAAAGATTTTTAATTTTGAAATAGCGAGGGTTAGACCATAGGTCTAGTGAGTTCCCGCTAACAGTTAAGCAACAAAATATACTTTCCAGAATTAGAATTAACATTTAATAACGGCACATGAATAAAACACGCTACGGACCACACGACCGTCAAAGACGATGTGTCTAACTCGCGCTGCCTTAATGTTGGGACACGCCCCCAACGACATAAACGGATCACACTCCCCGGCACGAGTAGGCGGGCCACACTCCCTGACTTAGGTCACGTAACCCACAAATAATGTATGCATACATTTAAACAACAACAATTTATAACACACTTGAACAATTTAGTAAGATCATGTCATCGTAAATAAATCCAAGTTTAAAAATAAACTTCACATGCTTTCATCATCAAAGGTTTAGTTTAGAAAAACTCACCTGTCATTCCTTATCTCAAAGCTCTTCGTCTACTTTTAGAAGTCGAACTGAAACCTTCAATGCACTGATTCAAAAAAACTGGAATTCCTTGCACCCTTCTCTTCTTCGGTCTCTTTCTCCAAGGCTCCAAGAGTCTCTCTCTCCTTCTCAAAATCAGCCGCCCACAAAGATATTACACAAAACCCTAAGACATCCCATTATACTAAATATTTTTACTTCGCCCCCTCCAAACAAAAGTTTTGACCACACTCCACCCCAAACTTTGAGATTTAAACTTTTAACCCGGATATTACAATGTGTCTATGGTGTGTTACCCTCATGAGTATCTGTGACTAACGATGATATTGGTTGCCTAATAAGGTGGTTCGATTTGGGATTTAAATTTCATGAGTAGGCGTCAACTTTATTCGACATTGCAACTCGGGAGCGAAATGTTTGGTGGATTACCCACGTTGCAAAATGGCCCTTTCGAGGATAGGTGTCGAGGCACTATTTTGAGGACAATAACTATTGATGTGCTTCAGTGTACTTACGTTAGATCTGGTGTGTCTGCAGGATAAGCGGTAACCTTGAGGAAATTAGATGGGGATGATTAAGAATCAATCATGGTGTTTCGTAATCGTCAAGACTTTCGTTGATTCGCCGATCAGTGATTGAAATCGGTGTGGGAGTTGTGTAACCATGGGGTTTGGGATAATCAACTATCTGAAGAGCGTAATGGCATGTTTCTGGAGGAAATATCGGGCCAATGCTTGGGTCTATGGAAGTTTGGGAGCCCTTGTAGGTCATCATGTCGGTGTCAACTTGAGGAACGGATCTAATGTTGTGTTGGATTAGCCCGAACTTCTTGTTAGGAAATTTCGTCGAAGGACGATACCTCTTTGGCGGTACTGATTACTGAGGAGACCTTGATGCGTCGTAGTTAGAGGTATCTAAAGGGAAAGTTTGCTTTTGCATAGTCTTGGTGGAAATGACTGATTAAGGTCGTAAGTTACTCTTGAGGTGATATGTTCAATCTAAGGTTGGGAGGCAACCGAAAATTTATTGATGGGGGAAATGAATTGATAAGAATTCGATGCTCTTCCGTCACCGGTAAGGTGCATTAAACCTTAGAATTTGAGTTTATGACGACTTCTTATGTTGTAACACCCGTAATTTTCGATAAGTAGATGTCACCGGGACAATTCTGTGACTTATAACCAGTGGGGCTTTGTTGGGAAATGTCTTGTTTAAAGTCCCTTATAGTATCGGGGTTGTTGGCGTTGAAAGAAGTCGAGTTTTGGGATTCGTAGAGGTTTGGGCGACAATGCCCCCGACAATGACAAGTGTCACTGTCGCCGTGTCACAATCGCGAGAATGGTACCGCGGGCACCCCCCTTCGGGCGAGAATGATAGTCGCGTGGCACTATCACTGGCGGGTGCAGACCTGCTTAAAATCGCGAACTTCAGCCCTCTTTCATTCCAACCTTCCCCCATTTCACCCTCTTATCTCTAGAAACCGAACCCAAACCCTAAAATCGGTTTCTATGTATCCATGGCACCAAACCTATCATGTTCCAAGTGTTCTCCCCCACCCAACAAAGATTAGAAGCTCCACCTTCATCTTCCTCATCAAGTTCAACGGTTAGGAACTCGGGTTGAAGTGTTGGATTGGGTGTTCTCGGAAGTCTCATCGTTTTCAAGGGTAAGTTTTCTTGTATTAAGGTTATAAATGCTCCCTTGATGGTTTCTTAGTGTTTGGTTTCTCAAATCTCGGATTTGGTAGTTTTGGAGAAACTAGGGTTTTGTTATTATTTGGGGTTTCTTGGTATATTGTTAGGGGAATGTTTCTACATGGTCGGATATGGTTATTTATGGTTTGGATTGTATGGATCTAGGTTTTTGAAGTTTCCGACTTGAGGATTCGAGCGGCCTTCAAAAGAGCTCGTTGGGTGAAACCTAGATTTAGCCTAAATCTAGCAAGGTGAGTTCAAGTTGATTTGTGAAAACGATGTACATGCCAAAATGTGTATTTTAAAGTGTTTTACATGAAATGGTTAACTGCTGATAAGTTTTGAGTATCTATAAGTAAAATGGGTTTTACTTAGTTATTTGTCAAAGTGTGAGTATTTTGATAAGTTTTCATATTTGGTAAACTTGGGTTGTGTTAACCTCTTAAAATGCTTCTATTGGATTTTGAACGTTTCCAACAAATAAATAACATGAATTACGTATTCTTGGTGATTTTGTACAAGTAAGGTATATTTTATGAGTTATACGCCTTTGACGATTTTGTACAAGTAAAGTCTAATTCATGTTAGATGCATTTGGTCTATTTGCATTCATAAACCCTTTGGAAATCTTGAGTTACATCTCGTATGGAGTTTTGGGTAAATCTAGTATTTGAAGTACGTGTCTTCATAAACGGTATTTAAAGACATTTCACTATTGTGGAGACCGGTAATTATTGGTCAAACGGGTTTTGAGCTCTTTAGCTCGGTATTGGCTTAAATGAGTCGTGTGGACATTTGACCGGACTTTTAAACCGTTGTGGGTTTTGGACATGAGGACACTTAATTTGTGTCATTGGTGAGTTACATGTTTTGGGAGCTTTGGTCTTTCAATTGGAGTCATGTAATGTTAGACAGTGTGTAATGGATCCATAGGCACGTGAGTCGGTCTGTTTTGGGATGGTCAATTGGGTATTGCGGGGTTGAACTTCGGTACCCATGTTTTATGACCGGAAACTTTACAAGTGATCGCTAGGAGGGTTGAGTCGGCTAGTGCTACCGGATTAGTAGGCACTAGGATCTCCGCCGCTTGAAGTAATGCCTGGGAGGTAGTCTTTAAGTGTGTCGGGCCTTCGGGATGGATTTCTTCGGAATGATCCATCAAGGTCAACTGACTTGGGGTGACACTTGTAAAGAAGTCGTAGGGACACCGGGCTGGGATGTCGGGAGGTGTCATGCGATTAACGTTGTTGGGTGGTATACTTTTGTGTTCCCTCCACCCTCAACGGATACGGGTTTCCCCCGTTGTTGGCTATCAGTATGTTAAATTTAAGAACGTCTTATTTTGTTGTCATTGGTTCCTTACGGACGCGTGAGTAATGGATCAAGTGTCCATGTTTTCGGACGTACGGTATATGTGGTCTTGATAGCGATTTATGGGTCGAGCACTCTGTCCCGCCCACGTTTTGGGTACTTTGGGTTATAAATGGTTATTCATGTTTTTACCAAATAAGTGTCGAACTATGATCCCGTTTGGGTGAGTTATGCGTTGCACCATTTTATAAGAAACATGTGTTCTGGGAACATTGTCTTTAAAAGGGTATATTATGGGAAAATGTGTCGTTTCCATTTTGAAGTATAATATTTCGAAGAATCTTGATTTAAACTGATTTCCTTCCTTTAAAGATATATTCGTTTATGTTAACACTCTTGAGCTCACTAGGCGTTAAGCCTAACCTTTTTATTTGTCGGCATGTGCATCAGGTTCCTAGCGGGGGGTTCAGTTCTAGCGGTGCTATAAAGAGTTGAGCCTTAGCCTTACAATCGTAAGTAATTGGTGAAGTCTTCCGCGAGTTGGAGATAGTGACATGGTTTGGGTTTTAGTAGCACCCGTCCCTTATAGTCTGTATATATATAAGATGGTATACGTGTATTGTAGCTAAATCTGAATTTGTGGTTGTAGATGATTCATTTATCGATGTATTTAGAAAATTTTAAATAAGTTGCTATTTCCAGATTTGAGGGTGTTACAAGTTGGTATCAGAGCATAAGTTTGAGAGAATTAGGTATTGATTTTAGGATGCCTATACTCAAACTAGCATCTTTATAAGTGATTGTAAGTGAAGTTGCACATTAGGAACCTTAAGATAAGGTATTATGGAGTTGATCGAGTCACTAGAAACGGGAAACTTGTCGAGGGTCGCAAGGATGAGCATGTGTGGTACGTTCATAATGACGTCTGGCCAGTGTTATGGTGAACCTACATACTACATGTGTATACTTGAACTACCTTGGTATGTTTACCGTTGGGGTAGTGAAAAGGTTTCTAAGTGAGTAATCTAAGGAAACGTTGATGTCTATAGCAATGTCACGTTGAAATGATAGTTAAGTGCATTGAATTCATTAAGTTGACCGTCTTGAGTAAGAATAATTGATTGGAGTAGAACCTTGATCTTACGGAATTGACGTTATGCAAGGAGAGATTGTAAGGTGAACCGATAAAATATCCGAGTGTTGCTTTAAGATGTGAAGTATCCGGATGACAATGGTAGGAAATTGAGATTGTTGTTCTAAGAGGCTTGATACACCCGGATGACATTAGTATGTCAGGTTGTTGAGAAGCGTAGTCCAGAGGGGTGAATGCCGACCAAATTCAAAAATGAGTTTGCATAAATTGTTTCTTATGTTCGCCAAACTTAAAGTGTTTTGGATTATAAAGTTTTAGTAAAACATTTATCCCTCATCGGATTTTAAACTGTGAGCTTAATCTTGCATGAAAGAGTTTTGTTGCACGTGGTTGCAATATATATCGAAAATCTCTCCGTCCTGTTTTGTGTTTAACGCTATCTTTGGACATCTTAAAATCCGTACTTTAAGACCACATGTGGTATTGGGCAAGTGACTGTAGAATTTTTAACCTTGACATTGGATCTCCTCCACGTATGTTAAGGTTTTAAAGAAAGAGTTGTCCCGTTGTTCTTGAGTCGGGATTTTCTGTGTAATTTTAGTCGGCATGAGTCGTGTTTAATTTTACGGGGTATAGTTTTACGATCTTTTTGGGTCCGTAAGTGTATTTTGAGATGCGTGAGTTTTAACTTTATGTCGTATAATTTACGAGCTTTTGAGTGTCGTATCTCGTGAGAGTTTTGTTGAAAAGGGGCACTTTATCTTACGTGGTGGTTTTAAAATCTTTAACCTTTTTAGACTTATTGTCGTTTTACGCTTTTGTGTTGGGAGACAAAGATTTTGTCACCGCTTGTTCTTGCCGTCATTGAATTTATGAAAGTCTAGTTAGGTTAATGGCGTTTCATTTTATGACCATTCGAACCACGTAATAAAAAGGAATTTTTGAAAACGTGTAGACTTGCATTATTGTGTGCGGTTAATTTACGAGTTTTGTTTAATACTTTGTTTCATGCGAGTCTTGCATCGACATTTTTGCAACCGTAAGAGGCACCATGAAAATCTTAATGCCGCATGATTGCATCTTAAGTTTCACACGAGTATATGTACATACTTTTGGGTTGAATCCGACTTTCACTCGCGTGAGAAAATATGTGAAATATTTATGTCGTCTTATATTAAATTTTAATCTAAGCGTGCTTCGCTTGCTGACCTTGCTGTTATAAATTTTCCGCAATACATGAAATGAATTTTCGAATAGCATATCGTTGTAGTTACCATCTTGGTCAAATGTGTTTTATCGAGGCGACTTAAAGTTTTAAACTCGATTTGGGAATTATTTGCATTCTTATCATTTCACCGAACTTTGAAGAATAAACTGTTGCATATGGAGTCGTTAACAATTTTATGTCGCAATGACTTTTGGGTTGGGAAGTCAGAACTTTAAAGTCAAATTGTGAATGTCTCTTTTGCGAATTGTACAAACTTTTATTGCACATGTTATAGTGCGAAAAGTTATCTTTCATATGCATAGTATAAATTGACGCATTACTAGGACCATGGTAGTCCGTTTGAAAATTTTGTTGCGCATGTTTATTTATTGTCCTTGCTATCGTAAGTATTAAACGAATGAGTTTTGGAAATGATTCGTATGCGCGGTGTTAATGGGCAATTTTGAAACCTATCGAATGAACGGTCGTGTATTTTGCCACACGTTTAATCGTTATAAAACTTGTGTATTTGAAAGTTTTATAAAAGTTTAAATTGGCATATTATTTGAAAAACCTTGAACTCAGTAGACCTATAGATTTACACCCGTAGAAAAAGGAGTTGTAATCAAGGACTAAGAAAGTCCTTGGGATTTGAAGCGTCGGGTGATCCATCTTGCGGTCAGTCTTGGATCTTGAGCCTTAGTGATTGAATCGGTGCGCTTGACTAATGGAATTGGTAGACTTAAGTTTTCCCGGATAATTAAGGGGTGACTTTTATGCTTCGGTGATCATGCGAGTTAAAGTGTTAGGTAACTATTGGCAATCAGATTTGGGTTTCGTTTTGGTGGTTTGCTCGTCGGTGTGACACCATGGCTTATGTGGTTGATGTATTGTCTTAACGGGTTCCGTGATAAAAGGAAATTTTGGTGATCTGTCTGCTATAGTTGTAAGATTTGAAATTTTAGCTCTCTGATTTGGTGTCAACCTCAGTGCGACAACCCGTCTGGAATGGGATTTTGGACGAGATGTCCACATCTTCGAGGTCACTGTTTAGTCCTAGGCGTCGACTTGTTTTCTTGAGGTCAATGGATCTTGAAATGGATGGATGTAACCCGGTTGGATTATGGAAAATAGTAACCTTTCGGTAATGGATTTTGAAAGGAGTTTGGGTATTGAGGATTGAGTATCGAGGTACCCAAGCATTCCTGTGGTGATAAGGATGTTACTTTAGGAATGTTGTGAGATTGGTGTTGAATCGGAGTTGAGTGACAGTTGAATCTGTGTTAACCGGTGGCATGAAAGACATTTTGGTGCGCCTTGGAAGAATGTCTTTATAAATATTAGGAATGGATCAGTGAAATCAAAGGATTTGGGAGTGTGGTTATGATCTTTAATGCCTGGGAGGTAGTCTTTAAGTGTGTCGGGCCTTCGGGATGGAGTTATTCGGAATGATCCATCAAGGTCAACTGACTTGGGGTGACACTTGTAAAGGAGTCGTAGGGATACCGGGCCGTGATGTCGGGAGGTGTCATGCGATTAACGTTGCATGGGTGGTATACTTATGTGTTTCATCCACTCTCAACGGATACGGGTCTCCCCCATTGTCGGCTATCAATATTTTAAATTAAGGACGTCTTCTTTTATTGTCATTGGGTCTTTACGGTCGCGTGAGTATTGGGCCTAGTGTCCATGTTTTCGGACGTACGATATACATGGGTTGATGATAAGTCATGTTTGAAGTTAGTTAAGTTGCATCAATTTATAAAGCATGTTTTGAAATGAAGTGTTCATCTTTGAAAGTGCATGACATTGGAAAAAGAGACGTTTCCACATTTTAAAGTGCATCAGTTGAAATGTTATGATTTTTAAGTAAAGTTCATTATCTTAAATGTGTTTACTTATGTAAAACTCTTAAGGCGTTAAGTCTAACCTTTTTATTTGTCGGCATGTGCATCAGGTTCCAGATGGGGGTTGGGTTCTAGCAGTGCTATGAAGAGATGGGCTTAGTTTCTCTCAAGAGTAAGTATTGGGCGAAGTCTTCCGCAGTGGAGAGATAGAAACTTTTATTGGGTTTAGTAGCACATGTCCGTATCATAGATTGTATGTATAGAATGAATTTGTGAATTGAGGTTAATCCTTAATTTGTGTTTGTAGACGAGTCAAATACTGATGTAATTAGAAAATTTTAACTTAGTTGTTATACCAGATTTGAGGGTGTTACAAATAAAAATTAGTTTTTCTGTCTTGGTAATCATTTTTGGGGTTATCTTCATATTTGGAGAAAAACTTCTTCTCTCTCATACTTTCTCCATTTTGGGGGTGGTTTTGGGGAAGCTATTGGAGCAAAATTATAGCTCTAACTCCCCATATTCTCCATTATGGAGAAACTGTTGGAGATGCTCTAAATCCACCACTTTGATTATCATATCAATTTGGATCATCGGATACCAACATGTTTTAATGATACCATAAAAGAGCACTGAACATTCAGAGCAAAATACTTTAAAGTGTTTTTGTTGTGCAAGTTCGATGTTTTTTGTACCTTCATGGTGTTTTGTTACGAAGGTTCAATGTTACTTGTTGGTCTCACAAAAACAGACAAGTTTCATGAGAACCGAACCCTCGATTATGTTATATGGTTATATGTTTATCAAATTATTTAACATGAATTATCTAATAGTTGAAATGTTTACATTTTTGTGTTAAGCTTTTCTTATCTCGTTTTTTGTCCCGATTTGATAATTTACGTCAATTAGTTGTTTATACAATTTTGTACAAGTCGGGGACCTTCACGAAAACAACCGATCTACTCTGTTAGATTTTTTTGGGTTTTGACCGGACCGGTTTTCGGTTAACCAAAGACCGGTTTTGGGCTTTATCCCCGGTTTTTTAGGAGTAACTCTTTGTGGATTGCTTCTATAAATTTAAGTCCTATAAAACACTTTATTATATTGGACATATTGAGGGGTTGTTGTTTTTTTAAATCTCTTAATGTCTCTTAAGTCTGAATCGTTCAAATCTTTTTACACACCACCTTTTATTAATCATAACTAAAATAAGACTTTGAAATTTAGACCTCTTAAAAAACAAACGACACCTAAGTGTGAAGTAAATCCAATGTTATGTAGTAATTTGATTATATTTCACCATGGTCGTGTATAAATGGCAACAAAAATTGCACTTTTAATACGTATTTTTCTGAAGCAAATTTTAAATTGTGTTTTCTCTATAAATTAACAAAAAAATATGTTCTATTTTACCATTTTACATTATGATTTACAATTAAGTCATGAAAATTATGAACAAAATTTATGATTAAATTATTTGTTTTGGGATGGGGACGAATTGATTATATTCTTTATTTTGGTTGTAAAAATTATTATTATATGTTAATTTTATTAACTATTAAAAATTAAAAATTTAGGGGGATATATTTCTTTGCTTCTGCCATTTATCAAAAGTGTAATAATTACATATTTATAAAACTGTATATTTTTTTCACCATGACCATTTATTTTGGGTCGGATAGAGCAATTCCCGAACTTGTGGTGTTTTTAAGAAACAACATAAATATAAAACTACTAAAGACCTTCGGGTTACGTAATGTATATTACTCGATTCATTTAAATCATATTAAAAGCCAATTACTGCTTACATAAGATATTGTTATTAACGCATATACGAACCAAAATACCAGAAAAACTGACCCGTTGGCTTCTCTATTTGTGTAGGTGAAGCAACCTATTGTATTTCTTGTAGTACCACAAAATGGCATACCAACTACTAATATAAATTGGTCAATTAACAGAAAGTGTATTGAAGGTGCTATTTGCATTTTGACATTGACATCATACCAAAAGAACCCTTCTTAGTATTCTCACAATAAATTACCATTTTTGATCACAAACTCAATTGAAGCTTTCAAATGGGGTGGCTTCAATCTATCTTCTCCCCCTTCAAGGCCTTGTGGAATCGAATCCAGTACAAACATACCCGCCATCACAAACGTATGCATTTTGGTCGTGTGTTGCAGACCTGAGATTTCGTGTTCGAAACAGTAAAAGATTTTGGAAATTTTTAATGGGTTTTTTTCTTGATTATGGTATTGTATCTATTTATTTGCAGGTAAAGGATTGTATGTATTGTATGAAGATGTGAAGTGTTGTTCATGTGAAGACGTGCAAATGTTGTGGTCAATGTTGGTTGGACCGGAAACGGGATTTTCGATCTAAAGTACAAGCAAATGTTCAATATGACAATCTGTTAAAATTGTTGTAAATGATACGTGTTTTTTTTAAACGCCTCTTGTGTATGTATGTGAGAAAGATTCGTTGTGTCCTTTATAACACGTTTGGTAGGTTTAATACATGCAGACCAACGAATCACTGTAATTGGTGTATATCTACGTTGATTGATATTGACGAGTTGTATATATAATATTGCAAACATGATTCAATAAGGCAATGTGTCTTGTGTGGTATAAGTTCGATATTCAAATTCATTTACATATCAACGTTGTTTAAAAAACATATCGTTTCAATCAATTAAACCTCTTGACCATAAACACGACATATAAAATTGAATTAATCCAGCCACAAGGGGTTGGCATACTGGTTAAGGCATTGGGGGATGTGGTGGAATATCTCATCTACCCAGGGTTTGAATCCAAACGTACACAACAATTGTGGCCACAGTTTAATTATGGCTGATGTCTTATAGTCATAATTTGTCAAATTATTAGTCTAGACATAGCTTAGTACACCCTTAAAAAAAAGTCGAATTAATCCCAATTTCCAAGTTAAGATAAGGTTTCATCTAAAAATTAATTATTTGATTCTAAAATTTACAAGTGGAGTAATTTACACCTTGTGTTCCGTGGTTTGTTAGAAATTGCTATTTTCGTCCCTATACTTTTGAAACTACGATTTTCATCCATATGTTTGTAATACATTTTTGTTTCCGTCTATATTATTTACAATTTACTATTTTTGTTGTTGTTGTTGTGATTTACAATTCGTATTTTTTTTCGTCCCTCATACTTAAACGTAGGAGTTAGCCTTAAAGATGAAACTAGCAATGAATTATGGGTTGTTTGTTTACCTCTTAATGATTCCATTTAGGGGTGTACAGAAATTCAACCGATCCAATTAGAACGACCGACCATAATTGGATATCCAATTGTAATTGGATATCCAATTGTAATTGGATTGAATGGGATTGAAAATCTCAACATCCAATTTGGATCGGTCGGTTCTTTGATGGCAGTCCAGAACCAACCGAACCGACCAACATCCAATTACCCATCCAATTAACCATCCGATTACCATCCAGTTTTCTATCCAACTATCATCCAATTATTTTTTTCCCAATTTGCTTAAATCTAAATTTGTTTTGTGTTGGTTTTTGGATTTTTAGTCTCACTTATGTTGGTTTTCACACAAACTAAAAGTAATTAATTAGAACATTGCATTAAATCAACACGTTGGATGGATCCGATCTAATCATCCATTGAATGTCGGATGGATCCAATCCGATCAAATGAATATCCAATAATAATATCCAATGGATATTCAATAAGAATATCAAATGGATGAAACCGAACCGATCCAATCATTCATTCAGGGTCGTGTCTGGGGGAGGGCGGGCCGGACGCACGCCCAGGACCCACAAGATATATGGGCCCATTTTTTTAGTATATACTATATATAGTAGTAGTTAAAAAATTAGTAAATAAAAGAGACAGATTTTTTAAGTATCTAATAGACCACCAAGAAGAATTTAACATTATATTAAGGGTCCAAACATGTATTAGTTAATTACATTAGAAAATAAAATATGCAAAAAGTTCATTGATCGTTCATTTTATATTATTGCTTATTTGCTTATTCTCTCTTTAAGTTTTTTATATTCGGTACTAAAATATAAAACTACTTTGTCCAAAAAAACTTGATATATTTTCCATCATTCTTCTTTTACTAACTCTTTTGATTATTCCATTAGTACAATGGCAGATCCATGATGTTTGTCTAGTAGGACACCTTTAAGGTAGATTAAAGGCCCGTAAAATCGTCCGATGCGTCTTTAGCCTAATTCCATGATTTCAATGGATTTATAAAGTTTTTTGTTTGATTTTGAGAGATTGTAAGTTTTTTTGTTCCATTTTGAATGACTTTTTCGGTTTTTTGGTTCGTAGAGGCACAGACGGAAAATTATTGGAACTATGATGGGAAGTTAAAAAAAATTACTTTTAACCTATGTAAAAGTCTTTTTTGTAATGGGGGCTCATCCCCCCACCTTTTAAATGCTACATCCACCCCTGCATCCTCGTGAATTCTATTTTTGTATTAGATTACATTAGATTTCTTGTTATTAACTAACAAAACTCATACATTTTGAATTTTTTTACCAACAAAATGAGACGATCCAACTTATATCTATATGTAAGATTTCAAAACTACCCTTGTTTTTCATATAATATTGACTCATATCTCTAAAACAAAAATAAGATATCAAACTATTACTAACATTGACTTTAGATTCTAATATTGATGGATAATAAAAAGTTTATTTTGAACCCTAAATTAAATTCTAAAATGGTGGTGAAAACATTAATATGAGGTGGCATGGAAGCCAACTAATTTACATTGATTTATATAAAGTGTTACTCTGAATTGTTAAAACTCTGATCCAAAATGATGTCAATATATATATTAAAGGTATATCATATGATGTTTGATGGTAGAACAAATTTACAACGCTGTGTGAAAATGATATGATACATAATATTAATTTAGAAATAATTTTTGATTGATTTCAATATGTTGTTTTTATCATTAAATTCGTTGTTAATCTAATGATAAAAACAACATATTCGGGAAAACGGTTTTATATGAATTATTAGTATTTTCTAAAATCGTTGTTAATCTAATGATAAAAACAACATATTGAAAATTTTTATTGTACTTATCGAGGGCCCATTTTCACATATCGCCCAGGGCCTATAGAATGTCAGGAACGGACATGCATCCATTGAACTGGAAAATTCCAACATCCAATGGATGATTGGATCGGTTCGGTTGGGAAAATCCAACATCCAATGGATGATTGGATCGGGTTCGGTTCCCCTCACATCCATTGAATGTCAACCGATGAACACCCCTATTTTCATTAAGCGACAACATCTGAATCGTTAAGAGTTGAATCTTGTTTGACATAAAAAAGGTTGTCTCTTAATGGTTCCAAAACCCTCTGAATCATTTGTATATTGGGTCTCTCTTAACCATTAAACGCCCTGATTTCATTATGAATAATTACGAAACAACCATATTTCATATTGCACTATATCATAAGAGTTTTTTAATCATTATGACCCTTTAATCTTCTGCACCAAACCATTCAATAACTGTCAAACAAACCCTTACAAACAAGATAGACAAAAAACCACATTAGGTATGGAAAACGTAATTTACTCTTTAAAATTAGAGTAAATTGTGTTTTTCGTCTCCATGGTTTGGTTTGTTAAAAATTGCAAATTTTGTCCCCATTGTTTTGAAATTATGGTTTCCGTCCTTATGATTTGTAATTAATTGCTATTTTTGTCCTTATGGTTAACAATATATTATTGTTTCGGTTCCTATGTTTTACAAGTCCTTACTGTTTTAGTCCCCTATATTTAAAGGTAGGAATTAAGCCAAGGACGAAAATAGCAATAAATTACAAACTATATAAACGAAAATTGAAATTTATAAATCACAGGGACCAAAATAAAAACTTAACAAACCACAAGGACGAAAGTCATAATTTAGGGGCCGTATCAAACGATTACCGGGTTAAGCACTCACCGTTAAAATTCAACACTATTCTTTACTTACTGAGTAAGATTTTAGTCCACTAAAACAGTATCATATGCAACAATTTTTCCGGTAAGCGCTACCCATGGTAAGAGTCTTCAAGCTCATTTACCTGGTAAGACTCTCGATTTTTGCCTTAGCTCTTACCAGGTAAGATTACTGGTCTTTGTCATGTTAATCCGGTAAGGTAATATGACTTAATAACATTTACACGGGTAAGCGTTTGGCAAACGCCCCTAGGGGCTGTTTGTTTACCTATTAATAGTTCCATCATGAGGCAACATCTGAATCGCTAGGAAGTGAATCTTGTTTGACAAAAAAAATATGTCTATTAATGGTTCTAAAAGCCTATGAATGATTTTGTATCTTGGGTCTCCCTTAATAATTCAGCACCATAATTTCATTATGAATAATTACAAACAACCATATTTCATTTTGCATTATATCATAAGAGTCTTTTAATCATTCAACAACAACTAACCCCTTACACTTGAAGTTTAAAAAAAGAGTAAACTACGCTTTTCGTTCTTGTGGTTTGTTGTTTATAACCATTTTCGTTTCTAACTTTAAAAGTTGTTTTTTTGTCATTGTGGTTTGCAATTCATTTCCCCTTTCGTCCCTAAAACTAATATTAAAGGGACTAAAAGTGAAAGGAGTTGCAAACCACATCAAGGACATAAATAGTTATAAACAACAAACTATAGGGATGAAAATAGTAATGGGCCATTGGGCCGGCAGGCTAAAATTGGATCTATAAATAATCGGCCCAGCCCACGAAAACAACGTGATGTCATTGGACTACAAATACGTTTGTGATTTGTTCGTTAGGGTTTTCAATCTGTCTTTGCCGATTACTCGAGAGAAAAGAGAGCGCAACCGCCGTCGTCAATCGGAGTAGCTGATTTCAGGTCTGCATTCTTATAGTAGTAATGGCAGGATATATATGCGTGTATTAATCTCTTTTCTATTGCTGTATTCGTACTCAAATAATCACTTAGATTCGTCAAAAAATGCTAAAATTTGACTGATGTAATCAATGCTAGCGAATCCTTAAGTGAGATGAGTAGAACGCTAGGTTTTATCCGATCGACGACGTTACTCTTTCCAGATTACCTATTTCAACTAGCTGACACTGTTAAATTTTAGGTTGTTTTTTTATAATCAGTTTTCAATATAGAATAGTGTTACCTAGATAGATGAACAGGGGTAAATGGTAATATGGAAGGGGTGATGTTGTCGATGGAGAAATGAGAAATGTTCGTGTTTTTTTCCTATACAACTTACCAATTTAAAAGCTGGTTATGAAGAATTCGATAGCATTGATTACACCAATCAAGTTTTAATGGCGTATTAATGTTAATGTGTTGCTTAGCGTGATTTTTAGAGTCCACTAGTTATGTGAAATGTGGCTTTAAAATTTTAGGGTATCTTCTTAGTGTTATTTATATCGAATTGAAGTGTAAGAACTCATATGAAGGTCTAGTTTTCTGCCAGTGTTTCACTGAAAGCGGACCTTTGAAGTTGTTATACCCTGGTAGCTATTATTAGTTATGTTGGCTAGGAGGAATATGGGGTAGAATGGGCAGTAGTTTTAGCAAGTATACGATAGCTGTAGTTAAGAGGTGCACGGGCAATATGGTATTTGTGAATAATTTGTTGCAAAGGGGTAAAAAGGAAACATAGCAATGAGGGATCTGTTTTGTATCATGTAATCGGCGTGGGTCTGGGAGAGGATCAAGACTCTCGAAATTGACGGGTATTCCTTGTTTTTTTTCAAGCATTCTACTAATTGTAGAAACTATTGCTATAAGCTATCGAGTGTACATAAGAAGTTTGATTTTTGCTTATATTATGATCGGCGAATATGATTAATGTAGAGGTTTTATGTTGTCTTGTTTTCTGATTTTGTAGTGAAAATGGCCGACACCAAGGCAGTGACAATTCGTACTAGGAAGTTCATGACAAACAGGCTACTTTCGAGGAAACAATTCGTGAGATTTGCTCAACTGCCGCCAATTTGATCTATTGTGTTGTCATTGGTTTCTATGCTTACAGTTTTCGCGTTTATGTAGGTCATTGACGTGCTACATCCAGGCCGACCAAATGTCTCCAAGGTTTGCACTTTCTCTTGACCCCTTCATATGCTAGTGTATTTATCGGTGGTCTATGTAGGGGTGTAAACAAGCCGAGTCGAGTAATGGGTTATTCCAGCTCGCTCAAAAAAGTTATCCAGGATCGAGTCGAGCTTGAATTAATTTTTCAAAGTATAGTTTTTGAATTATCGAGCTCGAGCATGATGCTCGTTTATTTTTATTTTGTATGTGTGGAAAGGTATAATATGTGATTGAAATGCCAATGTTTCATCTTATACTTCATCTCGAAATAAATGTTCACATTTCTATTTTTGTTTCAAAATAAGTGCCAATCCTACCCTTAATCATGACATGGAGAAATTCATTCTTCCTTTATTATTAATGATAAACTTGCCATTTTTAAAAGTGTAATAACTATACATTTTTTAAACTGTGTGGTTTTTTCATTGTGGACGTTTATTTTGGGACAGAGGGAGTACAAGTGGTGGATGTCTATGTTGATATCAGAGTTTGCATGATATCATATGCTAATTTTGCTTTTATTTTTTTCTCGATTTCTTTGGTTGTAGGCTGAGTTGAAGGAGAAGTTAGCTAGGATGTACGAAGTGAAAGACCCAAATGCCATATTTGTATTCAAGTTCAGAACTCATTTTGGTGGTGGTAAATCAACTGGGTTTGGTTTGATATACGATTCCGTTGAGAACGCAAAGAAATACGAGCCTAAATACAGGCTTGTCAGGGTAAAACTCTTAAACTCTGCTTCACAACGTTATATGTTGATCTGTGTAGAGTTGAACTTTGTTTGTTTCTATTATCCTTGTTCTTATTCAGACATGTCTTCATGTTTGCCTATCTTGGCTTTTAGTACTTGATCTCAATATCCTACGGTATTGAATCTAGCATTGGGAGTTTGTTACTTTGTTTATCTACCGGTGAATAAGCAACATTAACAAACGAGGCTGTGAATTAGAAATACAAGTTTTCTATTTCATAGGAATCAGCGGGAGAATGAAATAGTGCTCATTAGATGTTGGGCGTAGTCGTAGGAAACACTTTCCATTTCCTCCGTGTAGTTCCACTTCTTGCTCTGAAAAGCTTTCCATAAAGTCCTGTATTATTAAAGTTATCGGTGTAGATTAATCTTTCTGGATATATTTGGGAAGGTTTTTGTTTGGGAAGGGTGTTTTATGGATGGAAGGAGCGCATTTTTTTTTAATTGGGAGGTGCATTTTGGGAAAAAAACTTGGCTTTTTGTATAAAGCTCTGCCTAGAAGCTTACTAAATAAGTCACTTTCTATATCATTAAGTCAATACCAAACAACCATGTATAGCTGACCGATTAAGTTGCAAGTCCCATTAAGCTTATTAAGCTGCTAACAGGTAGGCTCTTAGTAAAGGGTTGTTTTTGCTCTGCATTGTAGCTCTGATTGTTTGTTGAAGTCTATTAAAAATTTCATACGTCTTCTATTTTGGTTCTTTACTCGTTATAATTTTTTGCAGAATGGACTTGATACCAAGATCGAGAAGTCAAGGAAGCAGATGAAGGAAAGGAAAAACAGATCGAAGAAGATCCGTGGTGTAAAAAAGGTAAGTGCCTAACCCGAGTTTTCTTATTCTGAACAGTATATTTTATGGTGCGTTTGGTACACGAGAATAAATAATTAGAGATGCACAAAGCCTGGGCTTTTTCAAGCCTGCCCAGACATTCCAAGCCCGTTTTCAATAAGCAAAAAAACAGAGCCCGGACCGATTATGAAAATAGGCCCGATCGGGTTTTTTTAGGCGGGCTTTTTTCGAGCTTCTGAGATAAACTTGGCTTGGTTGTGATTTTAGGCTTGGCCTGGACAGGGCCTAGAATTCGGGCATGCTAGGGCCCGGCTGCGTTTTGGGCTTTTGTGCATCTCAACGCCGGGATGGACAAGACAAGACCGAACAAAACTTGTTGCTCTATGTTTGGTGCGACAGTTAGATCGAGACTGAATAGGTTGAAGTGGGACAAAACGAGTGATGCTACACGCACCTCTTTTGTGTCTGAATTAGGTCAAATCATGCATTGTGAATATAAAAAACAAATGTTGATGATGATGTGTGTGAGAGAAAATTAGTAGGTGGGACAAAATTTGTAAGATGTCACATCAAAATAGCTGGGACAAAATTTGTAAGAAACAATCGTACTAAATTACAAAATTATCCATGTCTAAACTAAAACCTTAAAACCTTTCATAATTCTTTTACCTGCGAACTTGACTCTCGTCTGTTTAGTTCCGTCATGTCCAATCAAGTTCCATTCATACTTGTCCAGTCCCATTTGCATACCAAACACACCCTGAAGTCTTCTCTTAATGGTTCTCATGTCTTAGGGGCTGTTTGGCAGTTGCTGAATGGTTTGAGTGCATAATGATTAAGAGACTTTTATGATATAGTGCAAAATGAAATACAATTGTTTTTTAATTGTTCAAAATGAAATTAGGGCTCTTAATGGTTAAGGGGAGGTCAGGATATTTTATTAAGAGGGTTTTGGAACCATTAAGAGGCAGACATTTTTTTTGCCAAACAAGATTCATCTCTTAACGAGTAAGAGGTTGCCTCTTAATGGAATCATTAAGAGGTAAACAAACAACCTCTTAATCGTTTAGACCTTTTTACACATCACCTCTTATTAATCATAACTAAAATAAGACTTCAAACCTCTTAAAAAAAACAGGACCTTAACATTAATCTTATGGATATTGTGGTGATTGTGCAGACCAAAGCAGGGGATGCTGCCAAGAAGAAGAAGTGAGCTATGAAAACTGGCACTCTACTTGTTTTTTTATATGTGGGTTGTTTTGGTGCAACTTTTTTTTTTTTTTTTGTTCTGGAAACTTCCATTTTGAGATGAATCAAGGTTTTTGTATTAGAAATTTTAAATTAGAAGAATGAGAATTGTAGTTTTATGTTGATGTTTTTGTCTATTTTTCGATGGTTTTATGTTTTCAAATTATGGTCTTTGAAGCCTCTAATTCTTCATGTTCATCTTGGGAGGGTGAAACTTAATAGATAAAAGTTAAAAGGTTTTTGGCAGCATTTAGATTCAAACCCCGAAAAGATATATTTTCACCGAGTCTCGATCAGAGTGTTAGAACTGGTATTTCGGACATAATCACAAAACTGAAAGACAATAGGGTGTCGTTTGTTTTTTAAGAGGTCTAAAGTCTAAAGTCTTATTTTAGTTATGATTAATAAGAGGTGATGTGTAAAAAAGTCTGACCGATTCAGACTCAAGGGTTGTTTATTTGCTTCTGATCACCTCTTACCGGTAGGATGTTCTTACCTAAGTAAGAGGTGGGTTGTTTACCAAATGAAAAAATACACCTCTGACCTTGTATCATCCTTTGATCGTGTTCTGTCCAGGGACAGAGTTAAAAACGTGTCTTTCCAGAGACAGAAATGAAGTTTTCATGTTTATTCTTACAATCGCCAACCAAACACCAATCTACAAGAATCCCTAGCAAAATTTTTTAAAAAAATGGGAGCAACTAAAAGGATCCAACCTTACCTTATCTTCTATCTCCGTCATCGACCTTTCGTTTCTCCTCTCATTTCCGAAAAAACCCACCTGTCTTGCACGATTATCAAGGATTTAGGGCTTTCTCACCCATAGACAAATCCACCTCTAACACATGATTCTTCTTGAACGCACCTCAAAGACCTAAATGATTCAGCCATGAGTGATAGATGAGGGTTTTTTTTTTTTTTTTTTTCTGAGAACTGTAGAAAAAGGGTAGAATTTTTTATAATTTTTTGGAAAATGAGAGGTTTTACTAATTGGGGAAGAAGGTAAATGTTGCAAACTGGGATGCAAATGCAATAGATATATCACATGCCAATTGATAGTGAGAATTTGGGGATATGTGTCACCCTTTATTAAAAAAAGAAATTGGTCTGAATTCTTAAAATTGTTATTTGGTTTAAGTGATAAAAATTGTATTTTGTTACTTTAGTTGAGTATTGCCGAGTAATATAAATTCAAAAGTATAAAGCAATTTGATAATATAATCAAAGCATTTGGTAAATAATAATTTTTAGTGGCATATAACTACTTCAAACCTAAGGGTAAAATGGTCATTTTTACTAAGTCAGCACATGAAATAAAACATTTTGGTAAACAACAATTTCAGTCAGCACTTACCTCAGTCAAACTCAAGCCTCTTATCTCAATCAGAACTCCTACCCGAATCAACACTTAATCAAAAACTTTGGTAAACAGCCCCTTAAGAGCCTTTAAGAGGTTTGGTACAATTAAAAATATTGTATTTTTGTTGAGTGAGTAGGAATGGCAGCGGGGCGAGTTTGCCATCCCCGTCCCCGAAACTGAAATGCGTCCCCGCCCCGTTCCCCGTCGGGGTTTTTTATGCTCCGTCCCCCTCCCTGACCCGATGGGGAATCCCCGACCCGAACATTGGGAAAAAAATCCAAGAATAAAAATGGCTGGAAAATCATGTCGAAATGCAATGTAAATTAAAATTGTTGCTTCAAACACAATCCAAATTGGAGTCCAAACACAATCCATAATCAAGTTTGTTAACACTTAATAGTTAACATAACCAAACATAAACTTATTCCGACGAAGACACAAACAAAATCACATCAACTCATCCAAAGACGTCGTGTCACTTTCTTTAGTACCTCCCTACATTAAGAATTCCACCAATAAATTAACCAAATTAAAAGAACAAATATAAAAACAATGTTACCAAGATAGTTAAAACCCTAAAAAACTAAACATATTTATATTAAATATTAATAATATATATATAATTTTATTTTTATTAATATATGTATATATATATATCGGGGCGGGGTGGGGATACCTTGCCCCGATACCGAACCCGATAAAATCCCCTAAATTTTTCCCGTTATCCGACCCCGGCCCGAAGTTGCCTAACCCGACCCGAACTTAGTCGGGTTCGGGGTTTTCTGCCATCCCTATGAGTGAGGGGCTGTTTGTTTACCTCTTAATGGTTTTAAAAATCATCTGAATGATTTTATATCTTGCCTCTCCTTTAACCATTTAGAGTCCTGATTTCATTTTGAACAATTAACAAACAACCATATTTCATTTTGCACTATATCATATGAGCCTCTTAATCATTTTGACCACCTAATCATTCTGCATTAAATCATTCAGCAGTTGCCAAACATGCCCTGACTAATAATATCAATTATCAAAACTACAACCCTAATGATTTTAGATATTTTGGAGATTGGGAAAAATTATACTCTGAGTTATGTTAAAATTTTCTCTAAAATTAAAATAAATAAAATAAAATAGAGAAATCTCCAACTTTGAAAGAAGACAGATAAACTTTATGCAGAAAACATAGTTTTTTATAAAGATGTTCCTCCCATTAAAAAACACGTTACTTCCATTTATAAAAAAAAACCCCTCTCAAACAAAAACGAAAAAACCTTTCAAGTTTATATAAACAAATTAACTCACAGAAACAACTTTATTCATACAAGACTTAATAAAAAATCAATCAAACACACGTTTAAAAATCATAGTAAATGAAAATATTTTTAGGGGTTGATCCAAATTCAAAACAAAACCATTTGATTTTTGGACATGGGGGTGCTTATGGAGGGAAATCTCAAGAACAAATAAAAACCCTCTAAATTTCGCAAAATCCCGCCTAATTTTCTCAACAGGTGTTGCTCATCCCACAAAAAAAAAAAAAAAAAAAAAAAAAAAATTCGAGATTCAAAACCTTCTCTCTCCACCATCACTTCAACTCCAAATCGCTGCTTCATATCCCATTCTTCACGCTTTTCACCACATCAATCTTCCGATTCTCAAATCAACATCATCATCATCATCGTTTCTTGATTCACTTACCAGGTAAATATCTTCAATACTTCACTTGATTTCTAGGTTTTCTTCCACAAAGATTTAATGTTTATACAGTTTCCGTTACTCGAATGCCTGATTTGCGTTTGAAATTTTGAATGATCTTTAACTTTTGATTCAATGCGGTTTGGTTATTTAATTAGGAAGTTCAAATTCTTGTTTTACTTGATGATCAACTAATTCAATAGTCTTTTTTTTTTCTCTAGAGTTTTTGTTAACGTTTTTGATTTTTTTGTTAGTGTTGTGCAGTTTGATGTTTATATGATTGTGTTTAGGGTTTGTAGTGGTGCGATTAAGGTCGAGTGAAGTTTCGACGACGGAGAATCGTGAAAAGGAGTTGCGATTGAACGGTGATTTTAAGCCTCTCGTAGATGGAATAGTTGATGTAAACGAGGCTGAAGAACATAAGGAGTGTGTTGATAATGGTGCAGATGATGTTATTGTAAAAGAAGGAAAGGAATCGGTGTTGGATTCTGGTTTGATTTTGAAAGAGAGATTCGAATCATTACCGTTGGTTTCAGCTGATACTTGTCAGGTGATGGTTAAGGTTTTGGTTTCTATGGCATCACATACAGATGCCATGGGATGTAACAATTGGTTTGGGAATATCGAACCGGTGAGCGTTGATGATGATGGTGATGAGGCCAGCAATGCATCACCATTAGTTCTCAATAACTCGTTGGATGATTGTGAGAATGCGGTTGTAAGTACAGATGGAAGTAGGGGGAGGCAAGGGGAAGGTGGGTGTGGGTGGGAAAAGAAAAGTGTTGGGAATCTAAAAACGGACGAGACCAGTAATGATGGTGATATGATGGAGAAAGTGAAGGTTGGAGAGGCTGGTGATGCTTTCACTGCCATTGATGGAAATTGTGAAGGTAGTATTGGGGTTGAAAAGCGGAAAAGGGGGAGGAAGAGGAAGATTTTGGTGAGTTCTGAATGTAACGGAGATGTGAAGGCTAAAACGGAGAAAGTTGAGAAGGGTGGAATGCAAGTTAGTGGTAGGGTATTGCGGTCAAAGACTATGACTATGAGTGGTGGTGTCAAGGTGGCTGATAGCGGACTTAATGAGAGTGTCGTTGGGTTCAAAAGAAAGATGGAAGCTGAATGTTTAGACCAAACTGAGCTTAATGAGAGTGTTGTTGGTTTCAATGAAGGCACTCAAAAGACGGGTAGACTGCCGAAGAAACAAAAAGGTCGTGGGAGACCTCCTAAGGTGCAGGGTGAAGTTGGTTTCAAGAGAAAGATTGATGCTGAAAGTTTAGACCAACCGGAGCTTCAGAAAGAGGTTGATGGAAGCATTCCAGTAATCGGTAGAAGACTGCAGAAGAAACAAAAACGTCGTGGTAGACCTCCTAAGGCGCAGGGTGAAGCTCCACCTTTATATGTGGTTTATGATGACACAGTTTCTGTAAAATCAGAACGCCGGGGATTACAAGGTATTCAGAAGAACGAACACAAAGATATGGTGATCAAGAATCTCAAACGTCGTGGTAGACCACCTAAAGTGAAGGTAGGGAGTTCGTCAATGCATGTGACTAATGCAAAAAAGCAGAAGTGTATGTTGGTTAAGAAAAACAACAATCAATTGGAGGGTAAAGATGTTAAAGAGGGCCCCAAGATTCACAACGGACAAAAGGTCAAGGCTTCTGAAGAAAGCAACAATCACATGATGACTGAAGACACCGTTAAAGGTCATAATACGGAAAAAGACATTGTTAGTGAACAGTTGAAAAGTAGCATTGGAGGGGCTGAGAGACGAAAGAAACAGCAGTTGGTAAGAGATCAAATAGTTAGCATGATTATGAAGGCAGGCTGGACAATTGAGTATAGGCCAAGGCTACAAAGAGAATACTTGGATGCAGTATATGTTGATCAGAGTGGGAGAACACACTGGTCTATCACCAAAGCTTATCGTTCTCTCAAAAAGAGAACCGAAGATGGTATTGCTGATAGCAAAGAAGTTTCAGCATTTACTCCGATACCCGATGAGGAAATGAGTGTACTATTCAAGTGTATTACGAAGGTAAGGAGTGATAAGAATAAGAAGAAAAACAAAAGAGGAAAGAATGATCGTAAAGCTGAAATAGTTTTCCGTGGAGAAGCTCCACCTAAGAAGAAACCTGGCAAGAAGAAGAAAGAAATACATAATTCTTCTGTAAAACTGGCTAGTAAATCATCAGGCGTAAAGGTGAAAGGAGATAAATCTAGGCACAAACATGGTTTTATTGCTGGATCATCATCCCAAAGACAGCCAAAAATTAGCCAGAAAGGTAGGCCGAGCAGAAAGCCACGCCTGGTAGCTCGTAGCTCCAATGAGGGGTTGGATCAAGGCAACGATGGCTGTACACTATACAGCGGGAAGCGCAATCTTCTCTCGTGGATGATAGATTCGGGTGTTATTATGCCAGGTGGGAAAGTGCAGTATGGGGAAGGTCGAAGGAGAAGTGGGTTGTCTGAGGGCACAGTTACCCGTGACGGGATTCAGTGCAGTTGTTGTAATGAAAACATGGATATATCAAGTTTTGTGTCCCATGGTGGAGGGAAACTCATCCACGCACTAAAAAACATGTATTTCCAGCCCGGATCGTCTCTTCTGAAGTGCCTGCTGGACTCGTGGAGGAAAGAAGAGGAATCCAGTAGTATTAGATTCAATTATGTTGATATCAATGGAGATGACCCCAATGATGATACATGCAATATTTGTGGAGATGGTGGTGACTTGATTTGTTGTGACGGCTGCCCTTCGACATTCCATCATAGCTGCCTTGATATCGAAGTAACTATGATCACTTTCCTTGATTTTCAAACTGTTATTATTTTAATGTCTCCCTAACTATATGCAACAAAAAGAATTTCACAATATTTCGGTCCAATGATACCACTTTCCCTTTATTAACCACTACATTACATTAATGGCATTGATTATCTACAAGATTCCTATAATGTGAGATCCTGTCACATTATCACTGCTTGCAATAAATGATAAAACCACTTCAGGTGTTAGATTGATAGATTTGTATGTATATCTAATTTTGGTAAATGGAGATATAAAGAATGTTAGCCTATTGATTCTAATGTTTCTATGAATGGAACCCTCATGTAGTTTGTGTGCATTTCAGAACTTCCCTTCTGGTGACTGGCATTGCATATACTGTTCTTGCAAATTCTGTGGACTAGTTGCTGGTGGTGCTTCTCAAATGGATGATTCTCATCATGCATCTAACTCTGAAATGCTCTCATGCTGTCTGTGTGAGGAAAAATGTATGCAATCAAGATTTAGTCATTGAAGATAATAAAGATGTTATTTTCTTACATCATTCTTCCTGTTTTTGTACCTTACTAACACTTTTTGTTTCTTATAGTTCACCAGATTTGCTTACAAGAAGAAGATGTGATAAATGCTGATTCCAGTAGCCTATCTTTTTGTGGGAGGAAATGCCAGGAGGTATCCTTGTTCTTGCTTACTTTTTGAGCATTTTAGGAGACTAATAATTAGCATTGAAGTTGTAGAAGATTGGTGAATATTTCATATATCCTATTTACACAGTGTTTCTAAGAGACATGTTTCAGCTTACCTTATCTGCTTAGGTGGTTAGTAAGCATATTTTAAGATCATTAATGTTTATGCTCTACTATGCATCTAATACTTTGTTTTCTTATAGCTCTTTGAGCAACTGCAGACATATGTTGGGGTCAAGTATGAACTTGAAGAAGGATATTCATGGACTCTACTTCAGCGTTCTGATGTTAGCCAAGATTCTGTACTTCTCGATGCTCCACTGAAGGTTGAATGCAATTCCAAATTGGCTCTTGCGTTCGCTGTTATGGACGAGTGTTTTGTGCCAATTATGGATGAGAGAAGTGGAGTCAATACGATCCACAATGTGGTTTACAATTGTGGGTAAGTTTTCATTAGCTATGTGTTTTTGGTACTTTTTATGGTATGTGGCTTATCAAATAATGAATAAGCAACCCACATTTAGACACATAAATGTCTTTTTTAGATCTGATTTGACCATTTGTTATTTCAATTAATGGTTGATGGCTTGATGCTGAATCCTACACCTACAGTTACCATACCGTGGGAGATCAGTATCCCATGTTTGAAGCAAATGCTTCTTGTCTTCTTTATTTTCATGCATTCACTGGTTATGAAATCACACACCATGAAAATATGTGTGGCTAAAACACTTGAACCAAAATATGGTGTCGAGAGATGTCAGTAAACTAGCAAACATAGCATCTCAATTCTCAACATGTTGAAACAGTCCCTTGTGTACATATATACTTAGTGCACTGTTGTAGTCTTGATGCTGTATTTGCATTTTTGTAAGTAAACGTACAAAGTGACACTTGATTGAACTAGGAAAATGTTTTATGTATATTTGATAATCAATGTCTAAATTATAAAGTTTGGGAATTAGTGGATTATGAAAATGAGAAAGAAAACATTAGATGCTTTCATGATTGTCATTGAATGTTTGCCTATTAGAAGGTGATGTTTGGTATTGACAAATATTGTTGAAAACAAAATCAAAATATCAATATTAGAACATTTATAAAATGTGCTTGGTATTCATTAACTTTTTGGCAATTGAAATATAACCTTAATAAGGATATCATCCATTTACTTGCCTTTTCATTTTTTTATGCAAAATATATTTGTTGAGGGAGCAGCAACATTTCAAAAATACATGGTTGCTAGAAAAACTAAAATCATATCTAACGTTTAAAAGCAAAGATAACTGGATTTTGAGCCAAGATTTATTATTGTCTTTTGTTATGTGCTGTCTAGTCATCATCTGAGTTGGGTTTTTACTTAAACCTCAAAGATATGTGATGTGGGTTTGTAAAATTAATCTCATTCATCGAAAATTCTTGCTAGGTCGAACTTCAGGAGGCTGAATTATTCTGGCTTCTTTACAGCAATATTGGAGAAGGGCGATGAATTGATCGCAGCAGCATCCATAAGGTTTCATTCTTGTTAAGTTATAGTCTTATAGATTTGATTTGCGAATTTTTTAGAGTTTTGGTCTTAGTGTTCTTATTCTGTTTCCTTTTCTTTTCTTTTTGAGGCTTTATATTCTGAGCACTCATTCTGTGTTCTTGTTGTACTTCTTCCTTTTGATGATATTTTGTATGCTTTTCTCCCCAATTTTTTTTTTCATATTGGGGGTACTATAATGAAATTTGTTCTCACAATTTTATTCTTCTTTTCACTATAACAGGATTCATGGGCACCAATTAGCAGAAATGCCTTTTATTGGAACTCGTCATATGTATAGGCGTCAAGGGATGTGTCG
This sequence comes from Arctium minus, assembly GCA_954870635.1. Classification (NCBI taxonomy): domain Eukaryota; kingdom Viridiplantae; phylum Streptophyta; class Magnoliopsida; order Asterales; family Asteraceae; genus Arctium; species Arctium minus. The sequence goes on along the minus strand of OX941080.1, from coordinate 196,815,892 downwards.
TCGGCTTTTAGATGCCATTGAAAAAGTATGTTTCCTATATCTTTTAGTGAACTTAAAGTGATGTATTAGATGGTTGTCATTCTAATCACTCTGTTGCCATTTGATGAGCACATGTCTTTTTATTTATTTATCAAATTCTTGGGCTTTCTATCACTATATTCACCATAGATTCAAGCAGAATGTGATATTTTCGGAAGTAGGATCTGTAGATACATTTCATTCTTGATTAGTTCATGATTTAGGAAAATGGATCATATCTAAGCACTTGCTAGAAACTTGGGAAAGTTAACAGTCTTCTTGGATTTTGCTAGTAATAGATACATGATTGAACTGCATAGCTATGATCCATCCAAATCAAGTAATTTGGTATTCCATTGCATTCATTATGAACAAATATGCTGCTGAGTTACATGCAAGGATTTAACATTGTATGTGTTTGTTTCTGTATAAAGTCATGATTTCACATAAAATAAGGGTGCGTTTGAACTGGACAGGAGAAAGTGAACTAGGTGGGTGAAAGATTTGTAAAAGGTTTTAGGGTGTTAATTTGACATGGGTAGTTTAATAATCTACCAACCTTGTCCCATCTCCCTGATTCTTGTTCCATCTATTTTGGTAGGATTAAAAACTTCATTTTCGTCCCACTTAGAGCATCTCCAACAGCTATGCTATAATAGGAATTTTGGTGATTTAGAAGAGCTTTGTGCTTCAACAACTATGCTATCTTATATGGTAAATAGAAAAAAAAGAGAGTATGAAAATCTCTGAATTTAGAGAAATCTCGAACTGTATATAGAAGAGATGGATAGTATTTTAGTTCTTTCCCTCCAATTAGAGGTATTGTAAATAAATGTTTAGGAGAGAGAAATAATATTTTATTAAATGTATTGAATATTTTAATAATATAGTTAATGCTAGAATTGCTAAAATAGAGTAGCCGTTGGATTTTATCTTTTTTAGAGATTTTGACTCCTTATACTTCGTTTTAGAAAAATTATAGATTAGCTATGCTCTTAGGTACTGTCATGTCGCAGTTTAATGTCCTGTCAAACATGGAACAAGTTTTTGTATGGTCTTATATCGCGTACCAAACACACTTTAAGGGAACAACGTAGCATAATATGTGTTTATTAGCAAGTATAAGGTGCTGTTTGTTTTTTAAGAGGTCTAAAGTCTGAAGTCTTATTTTAGTTATGATTAATAAGATGTGATGTATAAAAAGGTCTGAACGATTCAGACTTAAGAGTTATTAAGAGGTTTTTAAAAAAAAACAAACAACCCCTAAGAAATACTTGTCTAAATTTGGATGTTGGTTTCTCAAAATCTATTATTCAGGCTCTTAGTAGTCTTGGTGTTGGAGAGCTGGTGATTCCTGCCATCCCTGAGCTTTTCAAAACATGGACCAAGGTGTTTGGGTTCAAGCCTCTCGAAGAATCGAAGAGGCGGGCGATGAAGTGCACGTGCATGATGGTGTTTCCCGGTACAGACATGCTTCATAAACCTCTTTTCAACAACCAATTTGCCGATGACAATCTTGGTTCAGCCGCCGGTACGTTGTTTATCAGCTCATTCTTGCTTTTGGGGCATGTTGATTCTAAAACTAATAGTGTCATTTTATGTTTTGGGACTAAGGAACTGTTTACTTACAAATTAATGAGCTTAATGGGTTGGGTGGCTTATTCGCTCAGTTATACAAGAGTGTTGCTTTACGACTTCTTAATAGTTAAGCCAGTAAGCCAAAATGGGTATATGGGATAAGCCAAGACCCCTCACTTGTCCCATTAAGCCACCTCAAACAAATTAATACCAGAAATAATCCAACCCTCTCTGTTTGCCTCCCTCAATACCATCGGTCTCCTTTTTTTTAGACAGGCAACTTAACCCATACAATGAAACAACTTCAAATAACCTCGGTTCCACTACAACTTATTTGTTAGTAGCTTAATGAGCTTAATGGGACTCACAACTTATTCGGTCAGCTATATAGTGTGACTTAATGATAAGAAAGTGACTTATTCATTAAGCTTTTAGGGGGGAGCTAACCAAGTTTTTCCAAACCTGCCCCTCCAGATTAAAAAATATGCTCCTCCCATCTATAAAAAAAACTCTCAGACAAAAATCTTTTCCAATACATACATACAAGGTTTTAAGAGGCGTGACGTGGCGACGAGGCTAAGCTTCAAGCCTTAGGAGCCACGGCGAAGTCATGGCGTTTTCAAGGCGTGACTTATGACATCAAATTTTCTAATTCATATATAATATTATATATAAAAATGTATGTTTTGTAGTGTTACTCAATCAGTAAATAGTAATAAGCAAGTTAAATTAGGTATATATTAAAAACTTGCAAATAAGACATTAAAAACGTAAATAAAAATCAAATATCTCATTATGATAATTGCGCATTAGGTCATGGCGTGCCATGGGCTTAACGTGGCGTGACACACAAGCCTTGGTGCCATGGCGCGCCATGGCGGCTATGCTGCGAGTTTTTTAGAACAATGCATACATACATACATACATACAACTTTATCCACTTTATAAAAAATCAACCAAACAGCCCCTCAATATTCATTTAATTGCTTCTCTACTTAAGAAAGAATACACAGTTACATAATTCTAAAGTCTGGTTGTAATTTTGCAGTTTCAGATGACGAAGCCATGGAAACCAAAACATCAAATGCAATAGATTTTGAACAAATGGAAGAAGCTACACATCTTGAATCCGAAACAGCTACAGTTACGTCTGAAATCCCAGTCGTCCCATGTGATTCAGACGTTCGATCTTGTGATGATTCAGCTCACGGACACGAATCTGAGCCGTTTAAAGACGTTGGGGTCAACCTATTGGTGGAACCAGAGTTGGGTATTGATGAGAATTTCGGAAAGAATAGGTTCGACTTGAATCTTCAACCGGCTGCCGATATGCAAACCATGGATGATGATGACGATGATGAATCCGTCTTGAATGATTGCAAAAACCCATTCGAACCATCGGAATCGAGGGCTCATGATTCCAAGAGCTGTGCAGCTCAACCTCTTGTGATGGTTTGACCTCCATTTAGAGGTGATCTTATTAATCTAAGCTTCAGATGATTCATATGTTTGAAAGTGTTTGTGGTTTGAGATGACGTGTCAACTTATGATTGGTGTCTTTTTTGGTACAGGTGGTTTGTTGTAAAATTTGGAGAAGTATGGGTGCTTATTTAACACAAGACATTGGCTTAATGATACAGCTGAGGGTTCTGTAATACTTTTTGTAGTAAATACATCTTTGTAGTGAAATTTTGGCTACCATCTTCATGTTAATATTACTAACTTATTGGGGCATGTATGCATTGGCTTTTCTTCATGATATTGAGTTTTCAAGTTTGGTGTGTGTGTTTTTTATTTTCCCGGGTGAAATGGAGCAACTTTTTGAAGTTTTATATGACTTAATGGAAAATCAACCAACAAGATCATCACAAATTAGACATTTTTTCGGGTTCTATATAAATTAGCCATGGAGTTTTTAGTCTTTTTGTACGAATCTTGATTATAATATGCCTATTTGTAGATCTTTCGGTTAATAAAAATGATTCTCTTTGGTGTGTTTGGTTCCATTATTTATAATTATAATTAACTTATAAAAAACAAATTATCAAAAAATATTAAATAGTCAAATTACTTTTTTATTAAGTGATTATTACAAAAGAAGTATTATTAATATTATTTTAAAATATTACTACAAAAAAATGTCATGAAATCCCGTGAAATATCAACTACTTTCGTCGGATTTAGATTCCTATGTTCTTGGGATTTCATTGAAATCACGAAACTTCAATTCTGAACTTTCCTTTAAACGAAAATGAATCGGAAAGAACTCTAATTCCAGAAATCCTGCAAACTAAACAACCCTAACATCACGTTCATCAGGCTCGGGTTAAATTCAACTTGCCATAACCAATTTCAACTCGATAACGCGTTTAAAGATTTAACAACTCGATTAGTTATCGAGTCACTTCGTGTCCGGTTGGGTTATTTCGGGCCAAGTTGGTCGGATCTTTTTTATCCCCAATTTGGGCATCGTTGGGAAAAAATAAACTAGCTTATTTTCTGGGTACATGATTGGATGGACACAAGCTAGTTTTTTAATAAGCTACTTGGAGCTTTTTATGATTATTTCAATTATGTCAAATTAATATCCATTATTTTAATTGATTATTTTATCTATATATCATTTTTGATAATTTTATAAGCTAAGAGCATCCATAATGTGCTTTTTCAAAGCTTTTTGGGAGGTTTTTCAAAAAACAAAAACCTCCTTTTAAGGTTTTTCACATAGTGGAGAGCCTTTTCACTTGAGTTTTTTCACGAGGTTTTGCGTCATAGCTCGTAACTGCACGATCTGTTTTTTCATAGCTTTTTCGTATTTAATCAGTTTTAACTTTATAGAATTTTATAAAAGTTCCGTATTTAATCAGTTTTATTTATTAACCAGTTTTATTTATTAATATATTTAAAGTAATCCTATTTAAATATAATTATTAAATAAATAATATAAATAAATACATAATGAAAGTAATTATATTTTATATTTTTAAAATAATATCTCAAATTTGACATATTTATACAATTTTAACAGATTTCTTAATGACCCACTTTTTATTTTCGGTTATACATACTTTTAAATTTAACATTTTTTAATTTTTATTTTATAAACGTTTTATACAACTTTTATATATTTCTTAATAACCTAATTTTTATTAATTTGTATGAAATTTAATGTATTTATTTTTATAAATAAGAATAAAAATGATATAAAGTTAAAAGAGTGGGACCCTGAATAGTTTAAAAAAATAATGAAAAAGCTTAGATGAGGTTTTTCACATGGTGAAGGTATATAAAAGTTTTTAAGTTGTTGATGTGACAATAATGTGTAAGAAAAAGTTATGAAAAAACTCGGTGAAAAGCTTATACACTGTGGATGCTCTAAGCTAGTTTTTACTAAACATAATTTTTTCATCAGCTAGATTATTAATGAACAACTAGCTTATAAGAACATACCCATGATGATGTTACAGGCCCAGCCCAACTGGTGAAAGGCAATTTGCGCTTTCCGAATTCCGATTACAAATTCGTTCAATTCGATTTTTAGGGTTCTTAATACTACTCGGAGCGCCGAATCGGAGTATTCCATCTCAGGTTTGTACCCGTTAACTTCAATTCCAAGTATCTGTTTCTTAATTTAGCATGATCAGAGTTGTTCCCCCCAAAAAATTTCAAAAAATTTGGTGTTCATATCGATAGAATCTATCCGTGGAGTTTGCCTCATACATTATGGTGATCTCATGGTGTTAATCGTTTGACTTCTTATAAATGAATCCAATGCTCATCAATTCGTGTTGAACAACACCAGAATCCAATTGGAACTCAATATAGATGTCTACTTGTCATCTGTTTAGCAGCAATTAGATCGTGGCACGAATCGAATTAAATTTAGGGATTTGAAACTAAATTATCCCCAATATGTACATAGTTTTTGCATATTGAGAAGTACTTTCACGTCAGAAGGTTCACAATTCCGAAATTTTGTGATAAATTGTGATATTCTAATGGAAAATTTTGTTGCATTTTTTTATGAATTCAACTGGATATAACGTTTCCATTTTTATAGTATTTCAGGTATCTTGCGTAAGAGAAGGAACTCGATCGAAATCGAACCATGGTAAGAAGCCATATTTTCTTCTTTTCTTCCTTCATTCGTTTGTGCTTTTTTCATTTGTGTGGTAATTGATGGTTTTTGTGAATTGTGATTGTGATAAATTTGGCAGTCGCTTGTGGCAAATGAAGACTTTCAGCACATTCTTCGTGTACAGAACACAAATGTTGATGGAAAGCAAAAGATCATGTTTGCCATGACCTCCATCAAAGGTATCGGTCGTCGTTTCGCGAATATCGTTTGCAAGAAAGCCGATGTCGACATGAACAAGAGGTGATTTGCTTTGGTCTGATGGCTATTGATGTTCTTAAAACTGTATAGGTTGTTGATTATGTTTAGATTTAGCGGTGTAAACGAGCGAGTTGACTCTAGCTGTAGGTTATTCGAGCTCGGCTCGAAAAAATTATGCCAGACTCGAGCACAAATAACTTTTTCAAAGTACAGCTCGAGCTCCGGCTCAAATATTTTTTGAATTGTCGAGAATTATCAAGTTCTCGATGCTCGTCTCTCGGCCGAGTATCTTACTTATTGGCTCAAGATCGATAATTTGTATATATAACATTGTACAATTTATGGTTATATGAAAATGTTTGGCTCAGCTCAAGATCGATAATTATAAGTTATAACATTTACCAGTACTGTTCATGAACAGTACTGGTAAGTAACTTACAGATTTGGTCCTTCAGGTTTTTAGTAAATTACAGATTTGGTCCTTGAGGTTTTATCTCCCTGTTAGATTTAGTTCTATGTTTGTAGAGTTACAGATTTGGTCCCTATAGTTTTATTTTCCTCTTGGATTTAGTCCCCATAATTTGTTGATTCCAAAATAGACTTTCGATTTTGCATTTGCGTAACGTTTTGGTCCTCGAAACTAAAAGTTGTTAGCTGCTGACCGTTAGGTAAATGACATTTCGATCATTTATAACTTTTTCATTTTCTAATTTAAATAAATAAAAGTTATATTATAAAAATTATTTTTATTATATAAGCATAAAATAAAGATCCCTTAACATGCATCGCATCTCAATGACTGTTTCTTCTCCAACCCAAAACCTTCCGCCTTCCCCATCAATCCAAGCACATAGTCGTAGGTGATTCACGCACCAATTTTTTATTTATTAATAAATTAATTTATCATAATTTATTTTATGTTTAATAATGATGTAAAATTTGTTTAATTCATATTTTTATTATAATTTAATTTAGGTTTAATAACAATGTAACTTTTTTTAGGTTTAATGATGTAATGTACCATTTGCCAATTTATTGTCGCTTCCTATCATACACACACATCATCCTCATAGGGCATTTTGTAAATTATAGTCATGCTGCTAACAGACACAAAATGTTTTGTTCTCGTAATTGGTCATGCTCAAATTTATGGTCTTAATATTTCTTTCCATCCGCAGCAATTGGTCATGCTCAAATTTATGGTCTTAATATTTCTTTCCATTCGCAGCAACACGCGGGCATTAATCCCACCTCGTTTGTATATATAATACTGTACAATTTATGGTTATATGAAAATGTTTGGCTGTGCACAAAAGTTTTGTACTCGAATAGCTCGACTCGAAATCGAGTTTTTGAGTGAGCTGTGTCGAATATTAGTGTTATGGGTCTCATCCCGGCTCGTTAAGTTAAACGAGTTTTATGTCGTATTCGAGATCGACTCGAGCTCGATATTTATTAAGCTCAAATAGCTCGTTAAAAGCTCTTTAATCATTACACCCAGCTAGATTAAAAGTGTACATATGATTAAAGGATGATTTAAGGACCATAAGTTTTTACCCCTTTTCTGATGCAGGGCCGGTGAGCTCTCTAACGCCGAGATCGATAACTTAATGACCATCGTCGCTAATCCTCGCCAGTTCAAAATCCCGGACTGGTTTCTCAACAGAAAGAAGGATTACAAGGATGGAAAGTACTCGCAGGTGACCTCCAACGCCCTCGATATGAAGCTGAGAGACGACTTGGAGCGTCTCAAGAAGATCAGGTCGAATTTCACTCAAAAAGTTCCATTCTTTTCAAACGATTCCGAAACGGGTTTTGTGCATCTTTTTCACATTTTGACATTTAATCTTTATTCAACGTTCAGAAACCACCGTGGGCTTCGACATTACTGGGGTCTCCGAGTCCGTGGGCAGCACACCAAGACCACCGGTCGCCGAGGAAAGACCGTCGGTGTGTCCAAGAAACGATAAGCCTTCACGAAACCCTTCAAAAGGTACACCTATCGATTTCGGTTTTTGGGATTTTATATTTAGATATCGCCGTAACGAGTTTTTTGAACTTGAAAAGATTGTTGTTCTATTTTTTCACAAGAGGGTTGAATATATACATTTGGGGTCCTGTTTTTGCAAAAGTTTATTGTGATTGTATTAAGACTACTGACTACATACTATCTGCTACATCATGTACATACTACATATTGATACTGGTACTATTTGGTACTGGTACTAACTGCTAAACGGTAAAACGAACACCACTATTGGGTTTCATTTGTCTTGGTTCAGCCTGGCTGCAGCCGCCATCGATGCAGCCACCCCACCTGGGTACGTGGCCAGCTCTGGTTGGTTTCTGATCTCTGCCCCTATTACCCCTTCTGCATCTTCCCTTGTCACCGGTTTGTCTCTTGGCAGCAACTTACTTGCATCCTGCTTGCATATATACCACCATATTATACACTTGTACATCTCTATATATATAGAGAGAGAGGGGGTTCAAACGAGAATGCTAACTATTTAAGAAAAAACAAGAAAAACAGCAATCATGTACAAAATCACATGTGATTCGGCATTAACCCGGAAAAATGGGACACAGGCGACTTTTCCCGTGGCTTCAAGTCGCGTGCGAAGTCGCGGGATCACATGTGATTTTGTACGTGAATCACATGTGATTTTGTATGTACCGACCTTTTTCTTGTTATCTTAAATAGATATCGTTCTCGTATGAACCCACGAGAACCCACCTCTCTCTCTCTCTATATATATAGATAAAAAGAGTGAGGTATAGGGATAAACAATAAAACTGAGAAACACCCTAATAATCGTTCATTCATTATGAAGATATAGATACTGTTCATTCGAAAATAAATGGTTATCAAAATATTAGATACCGTTCATTCAAAAAATGAATGTTTACGGTTTTCCTTTGAACTGACCCTTGTATATGGATAGGTTCAAATAAGACATGTTAAATATTATGAATATATATAGATATAAGATAAGATAAGGAGTGGTTACAGTTTTTCCTTGAACCGGACCTTATATGTATGGATCGGTTCAAATAAGACATGTTAAATATTATGAGAAGATAAGGAAGAAAAGAATTTGAAGCTTAAGCGAATATGTATATATATATAGTGAAAGAGAGTCGGGTTCAAACGAGAACAATAACTATTTAAAAGAACACTAGAACTAACAAAATCATTAGTGATTTTACATTAACGCACAAAAAAGGGACTTTGTCCGTGGCTTCAGGTCCACGTGGTTTTTTTTTACGCGTTAATATAAAATCACTAATGATTTCGTGTTCTTTTAAATAGTTACGGATGTTTTCGTGTTCTTTTAAATAGTTACGGATGTTAAGCAGATGAATAGTCAGAATGTTTTTTTTTTTTTTTTTTTTTTTCCGGTTTGCCGTACTGGTGGGTTCGAATAAGATGGGTAGAAAATACGGGTCGGTTCAAATAAGATGGGTTAAATATTATGAGAAGATAAAGAAGCTTGAATGAATTCATATGTGAATCATTTATCTTGGGTTTTATATAAGGATTTTTTAATTCATATGTGAATCATTTATGAAATCTATCCATCTGAAAATGGGTTTTATACAAGGATTTCAAATGGATTTTTCCAATGATCTTTATCATATTTAGCTTCTTATTTGAAGTAACTTCCGGTGAAAAAAAGGTTAATGATTTTCAAAGATATTTTAGGATTAGTATCATGAATTTAAAGTAAGAATAAAACATCAAAACTGAATAATAACACTTACCGTCAACACATCTCCTAGCTTCGTTTTCTTCTCTTCATTCATTGTTCGAGCATTCTGCGAGGCGGCAGCCTGCGCTTTCGCCGCTACGCCACCGGGTATCACTTGCATACGACCCGTTGCTCGGATCTCCGCCGCTTGTATCGCGGCGGCATCGCTCTGTTCTACCGGTTTCTCTCCAGCCGAAATCGCACTAGCTTCCAGCGCTTCTCCAATAGTCACCTGATTATCGCCCCCGATTTTCGCCGGGGCAGGAGCCGATTCCGTGTCGGTTCGCACATACTGCCCCACCACCTGCCGGAATTTCGAAACCCCCGTTAACTTCGGCAAAGCAATCGATGAATATAATTTACAAATATGAATTCAAGTGAAAGTTCTATGTTTGTTGCCTCTCCGGCGACGGACTCGGTGATGATATGATGACCGGCGACTTCGGCATCGGAGACAGTGACGCCCTGATCTTCGGTGGCGCCACCGTCGTAATGGCCTACGACGCCACGGTTCTCGTTGACGGTGGCAGCCGACTGCATGACGGCGGCAGGACCGCCTCTCTGGGTTCGACCGATGGCCCTCGTTTCGGCGGCCTGCATGGTGGCGGCATCTTGTGGTGTGATGGGTTTGTTGGCCAACTCGCCGGAGACTTGGAAAACGTCGCCGTATTTGATGGGTTCCTCCTCTTCAGCTTGTGGTCGTCGTGGTTGTCCCTGACTCATTTTTGTTGACAAAATAGGATGTAAGATAACGGAGGATAACGTGTCGTCGTTAAGTCGGACTGAATGGGTATATATATGAAAAGTTTGGGGGTCTTTTTGGGAATTGCGGTGGATGATTGACACGTGGAGGTTGAGAAGGATAGGAACTGGTAATGTGGGATTGCCACGTAAGATTGGAGGTTAACACGTGTCAATAAATGAATAGACGTGGATCGTGTTGTGCATTGACACTTATCATGGTAATGTTTTATGTTCTCCAAAAAATTGGAGTAAATTATGGATTTTGTACATTATGGTTTTTAAATTTTAAAAGTCGGGTTATTTAATTAAATGATTTTCTGATAGATTTTTATAAATTTATGACCTTTGGATAAGTTTTTATGCAGTTTTACGTAGGTACGATAGTAATATTTTTCTATTAAGAAATGACAATTTAAAACATGTCAAAAAAACTAGTTTAAAAAAGGCTATTTAACTAACGTCAAATACGGGGTAAAATCATTTACGATTTTAAAAATAAAATAAGGTTATTTAAAAGAAAAGCTACTCATAGTAGCGTTTTGAAAAACTAGTTTATCAGTTACGATGTCATTGGTTTGATAAGGAATTAGGGATAAATCATGACTTATGATGCACACAAGTTGATCAAGACGTTCATAGTTAACAGAACTTTTTTTTTTTTTTTAATGTAATGATCGATTTTTTAAGTTGATGTAATGATCGTTTTTTTTTTGTATTTTCATAGTGTTAGCTACAATAATGCAACTCTAAAAACTCCCTTTATTCCACAAATGTGACTCCTGACGCATCATTAATAAATATATATTTATTTAATTAATATGTACAATTTTTTTGTTTAATAGAATAATAATGTGTCAGGGATTGATTGATTGATGAAATACGTAATTTGTATTTCTTAAATCAAAATCTTCATTGTTGTTAGTAGGGGTGCATAAAAATCAGATCAAACCTGACCCAACTCGAAGTTTGTTAATGGTTAATCGAGTTGTAAAATCTTTAAACCGTATGTATTAGGTTAAAAATGGAGTTATATGATTGTTAAATCCTTGAGAGAATCTCCAACATAATCTCTAAAATGAAGAAACTGGAGATTTTTTGGATGAAAGTTTATTCCAAGAGATTCTCAAAATAAAGAAAGCATGAGAGAGATTGTGTGAGAAATTTTACAATTTTGGAGGACTCCCATAAATGATTACCATGAGAGACATTTGGGTGTCGTTTGTTTTTTAAGAGGTTTGAAGTTTTATTTTACATCTAATTAATAAGAGGTGGTGCTAAAGTCTGAAATTTGAGTCAACAAGACTGTATGTTTATGTAATGTTTGGAGGCGTCTCGAGAGAAAGAAGATCATATGAACTGAGGTGGCGATAAGAGGTTTTAATAAGTTAGGTCAAGAGTTAAGAGGTTCTGAAAACTGGAAAAAAAAAAAACAAACGGTCTGAATGATTCAGACTTAAAAGTCATCAAGAGGTTTTTTTAAAAAACAAACAACCCCTTGGAGAGTATGTTGGAGGTGCACTAATTAACATATGTATATTACACGGTAGACCAACTCGTAACTAGATCTATTCATAATTATACCACAATTTTAACCGTAATATTACTTTTTTATTTGTATTTGTCTCATTTTTATTTTTACTTCATTTAAACACAATCACTTAACTAGATTGTAAAATGATGTATTAAAATTGTAATATTACTTTTTTATTTGTATTCGTCTCATTTTTTATTTTACTTCATTTAAACACAATCACTTAACTAGATTGTAAAATGATGTATCAAAATTTCAACTAGATCAACCTAATCCTACCTCCACAACCATAACCATGCGTTCCAATGCACGATATCTTGTAACACTTACCAATGATGCCCAATGGTTGGATTGTACGTTTGTTTGGATTGAGATTTTTCAAACCGCAAACATTAGGTTGAATTGTTCATTTGCTCTAATGCCTTTAACCATGCTAACTCAACCTGTGTGCAGCCCTACCGATAGCATGATGTTGAGTCTTCGAGGAAACAAAGGTTGTAACCAAGTAACCATACCGATTATGTATTTTTTTGGACCCGGTTTAAGTGAAAAAGAAAAAAATAGACCTCAACCTCAGATTATGACCCTTTAAATCTTGTTAAAAGGTGTTGAAGGAGTTGAGCCAGTTTCAGAATCGATACTCAAATGTCAGAAAATCGACCCACAAGATGTTCAAGAGGCGAGCTCCGTTGCTCCTCCAAGAGGATGGGTGAAAATAAACTAAGATTGTTGTAACTTCATTTCACTTGGTACAATAAAGAAACATTTTTAGCCCTCGAGCGTATAGCTCAGTTGGCAAAAAGACGAAGTGATTTTGCTCAAATACGCAACAAGTTCAAGTTCAACAACGGGGGTTAGCTCAGTTGGATAGGTAACATCCTGGGGGATGTGGGGTGAAAGCCACATTACCCGGGTTCGATTCCCACGAGCGACACTTTCCTGCGTTATCCAGACTCGGGGTCTGGTCTTTCGGGGCCGGGGCCGGGGCCGGGACCGGTTTGGGTGGGTCCAGTCTATGGGACCCTCTACCCTACCGGTCGGGTTCAGCCAAAGGTTGGGTCGGGTCGCAGCGGATTAGTGGGATTGCCCGTAATGGAGGCTCGATACCGCTGGAACGTGTGTGTGCGTTAACTTGTCGTTAAAAAAAAAAAACAAGTTCAAGTTCGAATCATGCGGGAGACGAGCTTGAACCCACTAGCCTCAGCCACTGATTCAGCTCTGGAATGCCTCTTCACATATAGTTTCTAAGGGACGGATTCAACATGGGGTTGTCGATAATCGACCTTTTTTCCCCTCAAATAAAGAATCATTTTTAAAGGAGGAAGGTATCAAAAACACCACCAAACAAAAAAGAAACCAAAAAACTTCCATGTGCACTTTGGCACACACACACTCTTGTTGAACCCACAACCAAAAACTCTTGAATGATTGCTGCCCATTTAAAGAAAGCAAGTTACCAAAGAGTGAGACTGTCCCACATTCAATTATAAACAAACAAACAAACCATCATTTTTGCCAAAATACACAACTTTACAAAAAAATAATAATAACACCACCAATATCTAAAATTATTGTGTGTTTTGGCATTTTGCACAAACAATGGCTTGTAACGAATAACCGAGTACTATACTCCAAAAAGCATCGTTCTTCGATTACCAAAAAGCCCGAAAAATACACTCCCTTGTTTAGAATTTCTTAACAGCAACCAAATGCTTGCAAATCTAAAGTTAAAACACACCGATTCACAACTTATTCGGTCAACTATACATGATTGTTTAGTAGTGGCTTAATGATATACAAAGTGGCTTATACAGTAAGCTCCTAGGGGGAGCTTTATGCAGAAAGACAAGTTTTTTTTTTCCAAACATGCCCCTTCCAATTAAAAAATACACCCCCTCCATTCATGAAAATCCCCTCACAAACAAAAGTCTTCCCAATATATACAGACAACTTTATCCATACATGATTTAATGGAAAACCAACCAAATAACCCTAAAAATGGGTGAAATCCTCAAGTGAACACAAAAATGCAGAATGAAGGCATAAAGCCAAACATGCCTAGAAATCATCTCTGCATACCATTCTTGGCTATTGGTACAAAGGGAGAAGCACTTGGCTAAACTTGACAAATTGTTTTGTTGTAAAGATTCTACTCTCTTTACCTAACAACTTAGGGACCAACTTTTCCCCCATCATATTTTGCATTATGCCCATAAGGCCATAACTGTACCCCACAAGAAAACATGTTTCATCAGTGCAATTATTACAATTGGGTGGTTGGTATGCAAGTTGGCTAGGGTTTTAGTGTGGTGATTGTATCAGTTTATTTTCAGTCTTAATGTTGTTGACTTGTTGTTATGGCATAGTTTCAGATGGTTTTGGGCTTAGTTTGTTCAGTTGTGGACTTGTGGTTGTAGCCTGCGTTTGCTAGGTAGACAGGACTAGACAACTGGATAGGACCGGATGAGCGGTGAAATGTTTCTGGAAGGTTTTAAGGTTTAAATTTGACATACGTAGTTTAGTAATTTACCAATCTTGTATCATCTCGTTGATTTTTGTTCCACCTATTTTGGCAGGATAGAAAAACTGCATTTTGTCCCACTCAGGTCTTGTCCTATCTGTCCTTGTCCCAGTCTAATGTCATGCCAAACGTGAAAGAACAAGTTTTTGTACTCACTTGTCCCACTGAACGGCGAACGCACACTTAACACGACATCCAAAAGACTTATGAAAAACCTTTATTAGAATTGGACAACAAACACAAGGTCGATATCTAAATGGTCTCAATTACGGAATTATCCATTAGAGATAGGCAAGTTCTCACATAAATGGGTGCTCTACTCTTTCGAGTAGAGATCAGGTTTGTGTACATCTTACCCTTCCCATACCCCACCTTCGGGTGGGATATATTGGGTTCATTTGGCTTGGTTATAACAGGAGGCCAAGTTGTGTTTGGATCAATGATCACATCCACACAATAAAGAATCATCCTCATCATTGAACAATTTGCCTACATCAATGCAATTGATAGGATACTTATTATTCGATCAACTATACATGACTGCTTGGTAGTGGCTAAATGATATAGAAAGTGGCTTATTCAGTAAGCTTCTAGGAAAGAACTTTATGCAAAAAGCTAAGTTTTTTTTTCCAAACCTGTCCCTCCCAATTAAAAAAAAACACATCCCTTTCATTTATGAAAAAGCTCTCCTAAACAAAAACCTTTCCAATCTATACAGATAGATTAATCATCACAGTCAACTTTATCCATACAGGACATAATGGAAAACCAATCAATCAGCCCCTAAACATCATTTGCGACTGTTCTTTAATAGATTTGAGTTGTGCACTCCATATACAAACCAGTTGTAAGTGGGAATGTAAGTATGCAACTTTTCTGTTCATAATTGGTATAATATCACTAGCATCTCAGTTAGATCAAGGAGGAACTCGAACTGCAATTTCTTACTGAAATTTAATATGCATTCAAGATCCAAATTTCTAGCCCAAATATTGAACAATATTTGATACATGTTCTTGATATCCATTGATTCCTGATCTTAAGCTTTCAAACAAGAATCTTAATTCAAAATATAAGAAGCTAAGAATCTATAATCTTAAGCTTTCAAACAAAGTTAACTTCAATATATGAAAAGCAAAGAATCAATGATCTTCAGATTTCAAACAATAAGCAAAGATTTGAGATGAAGAACACCGAGAAAAATTCAAGATCAGAAAGAAGAAATCATCATAAACAATTGAAACCTTCATGAAATTGAACATAATCTACCATCAAACATAACATACTGTTATTACTGTACAAGAACAAAACAGTTACGATCTGTTACCTTTTAACCTAAACCTCTCGATTTTCATGGAGGTCAACACCTTTCGGCACAGTAACAACAAGCTCTCCGTCACTAAACGCCGCCGTCGCAAGCTCCGGTTGAGTCGACGCCGGGAGTCTGAACCGCCAAACCTTGACCTCCAGCTCGTTAATCGGAATCGCAAAAACACGTATTCCTCTGACTACAATCTTAGTAACCCCAGGGATGATCTCAATTGTGTGAGCAGCGATGTCTGTGCCAATGTCGTCGTCTGTATCGACGACGAATTTGAACGAATCGGCGGTTTCGTGTACGGAAACATCGGCGTCGGAGTAAAACGGGAGCTCGAGGACTTTAGCGAAGATGTGAGGGAGTCGTCGGAGTTTTTTTTGGCGGCCGGCGGTGGCGGTGGGTGGCGAACCGGTATCGTAACGGATTGTGATGTTTCGTTTAGTTGGAGTGGGATGAATCTTCATTGTTGTTTGCCAAAATTGAGGAAATTGAAACCCTAGCAATGTATGGAATTTGAGGATTTTGATTTGTTGGTTTTACGATTCAGAGTTTGATTCAGATGTCAGGGATGATATGATTGCTGACTGATTTCAGTGGGTTTTGTCGCTTCTCTCTTCATAATTGGTCTCCTTGTCACGAGGTTGTGCAAAACACGAATAAAAAATAAGGTGTTTGTTCAAAACTCGAATAACCCGAAATTCGAAAATCTGAAACTCTACTTTTGGGGGATATTTGGGTTCAGGTTGGGTTTGATCTTTGGCTACCTGACTCGTTTGAAAACCTGAAATAATATACATATATATTTTAAATATTATATAAATATATTTATTTATCAAATTTTCTTTTGAAAATCATAAATTCTAGTCGGTCGAAATGCTTTCTAGTTGCTAAACTTACTATCGATTTCATTAATCTCTTAATCGATTGAATTTATATATACATTTTACATTATAATTGTTGGAAAATTTTAGTAAAAATATGGGTTTTTACTAACTTTGGACACATTTAAATACATGTATATGTATTGTATATATCTAACTCTTTGTGGGTTTGTGTTCTCCTATATGAGAGCTTCGAAACGATATATTATGTGTCCAAAACGGAATATGTGTGAATGAGATATTGATGCTCAAAGTTGAGTGTTTGAGATGAAATTGGCAAAAATCAAATGGGTGTGGGATTGTGTCCCACAAAGGAAGGAGGAACATAACTTTTGTGGTTTATAACCATGAAAGTATGAGAGACTTACAAGTCCTTTGTTTGGTTTTACTTCATTACCTACCCGCGCGCAGGGGGGTGTCGATTGAGACTTTCGTAGGCTAAAATCGGCGACCTTGTGCGTGGGCGCGACCTGCGGACACTTGGTTTTTACGAAATTTTTTGTTTTAATCCAGTGCAGGTTGTGCCACGAGTTTACCCGCGTGGCAACTCGTGCACTGTTGCAAAATCTGTTTTGTAACTCCTACGATACTCATGATTAAAAAGCTTAATATGATTAATGGTTTTAATGACCGATTAATTTCATATTTAATCTTCGGTTTTCAATCTCGAGTATAAAAAGGAGAGTCCAGATTCATTCCAGGACGCACCGAATGCCGAACGAAAATCACACATACTCTCTCTGATATCTCTGAGGCATACGGAATTTCTTACGATTTACAAGGCAAGTGGTCATCTCCGGCAGTACATACTGCTTACGCTGTTGTACCCTGGGAACAGACGACGGATCTGTTTAAGGGTATCGTGTCACACACGAGCCTCAACGACGTTTGATTTCATATTCGGTTTATTCGTATACATTTATCTTTTGTCGATTTCCTTGTATTCGAATTTACTAATCATTCGTTGATTGTATTTAGTTCTTACATTCGTTGTACTTTTATATGTACTATCAAAATACATAGTGGAAAAAACAAAATAATAATAACCGAACCCGATCGGCATCAACCCAAAGCCCGACCAACCCAAAACCGAAGAAATTTGAAATCCGAAACCTAAAATCCGGGTCTTGATTTTCATATATGAAATTCGATCGAGTTTTTGATTTGCCCATCCGAACCCGCCCGATGCACACCCTTACTTTCTCACTTCTCTCTTCATTTTACCAAAAAGTCACTAATCACTATCTCTATAAGTGAAAACTCCTCAATTTGCAAAATGGTCAAAAGGGGGGAATTTTTTAGGGAAATCAACCCAAATGGCTCTTTTGACCATTGGGTATTAGGGGTGCTCAAATTTCCAACCAACCCGACCAACCCAATCTGAAAAAATACAAATAAACTTAAACCAAGGTAACCTGATACATAACCGATACAAATTTTGCTCAAACCGCATCTATTGGGTTGGAAACGAGTTGGCCCAAATTAACCCGACCAAAACTTGTACGTTTTGTTTTTTTATTTATTCATGGTTTTAGACTTTAGCGGGTTTTCTTTCTATCAATTCTCAAATCTTCCTATCACAGCCGTAGTTTAGATCTGTCTACGATACCACGCCGATTAAAATCGTACGAATCTAACCTTCAAAAGTCTTCAATATCCATAGAATCAAGAGGCAAGAGATACTCTTCGTATACTATTTCCTTCTCTTATTAGCCTTATTTTTATATTTCCATTTTGATTTTAGTTTTTTTAAATAGAGTCACTTAGTTAGATTGTAAAATGATGTATTAAAGTTTCAACCCGACCAACCTAACCCAACCTGCATGGTTTGAATTGGGTTGATTTTCACTTTTGATTGGGTTGGGTTAGGTTGAGATTTTTCAACCCACAAATATTGGGTTGGGTTGTTTAGATGTCTTCAACCCGGGAAACCCAACCCGTGAGCAACCGTATTGGCTATTAAGAAAATAACATAAAAGGTTGGGTATTGCACATTTGACACTAAATTTCGCCGTTGGAAACATCCCTACCGTCGGCGAAAGTGGCTTGTTGGGACCTTCACAAAATTGGTCCATTCGTAAATGCGACATGTGTTATTTTAGAGACAAAGGATGACGCGATGGACACCAACTCCGACAACCGACATTGACACCCCATCACGTCCCACCTGCTCCCGAAATTCACATCGGTGGGAAAAAAACTTTTCGCCGTCGGCGAAAAAATCTTTTTTTTGTCTAGATTTCCGATTTGACACAAAGGGGATGGACCCCACTTTTCTTAAACATGTATGTGACTAGGGCTGTAAACGAATCGAACAAACGAAATAAACACTAGGCGTAAACGAACAATTTTTTTTGTGTTCATGTTCGTTCATTAAGAAAGTTTGTTTGTTAGTGTTCTTTTATGTTCGTTCATTAAGAGCTAAACGAACTTAAATGAGTTAAACGATGTGGGATGGGTTATTCTCAACTATCAATCATCTATACGAGGAAACGTTGTAGAGCATCCCACGTCTAAATTATTTGAGAAAAAACAAGGTAGGTATATATATAGAGAAAGAGAGAGGAAAGTTCAAATAAAAACTCATTTTTCATTGTGCACGTGAGGACAAATCTCAGTCACTCAATCTTTTTTGATCCAACAACTCATATTATGTGTTATTCATCATGAATAATGTATCATTCACAGGTCATTCATGTGTTATTCATCATGAATAATGTATCTCCACACCTTCACAGGTCATTCATGTGTTATTCATCATGAATAATGTATCATTCAGGATGAATAATACAACATTCAGGGTGAATAATTCACGATTCATGAATTCGTGTATTATTCGTCATGAATGTTGTGTAATTCATTCTGAATACTATATTATTCATCATGAATAATAAATGAATGTTCACATTTGTTATTCATACTGAATGTGGGACATCCGGGGATGCACATACATATTCATAATGAATTAAACCAAATTTCGGTTGTGAATTGTGAAACAAAAGAGAGTGCACCATGTGTCTACACCTTCATGGGTCATTCATATATTATTCATCATGAATAATGTATCATTCAGGATAAATAATAGAACATTCAGGGTGAATAATACACGATTCATGATAAATAATACATGAATCATGGATTCGTGTATTATTCATCCTGAATATTGTATCATTCATCCTGAATACTATATTATTCATCATGAATAGTAAATGAACGTTCACCTTTGTTATTCATACTGAATGTGGACACCCGAGGACGTGCATGCATATTCATAATGAATATAACACATATATAAAATTTCACGTAAAAAACGATTAAAACGAAAAAATCCTGAATATTGTATTATTCATCTGGCATATGTAACACCCTCAATTCGGAAAGATCAACTAATTTAAAATTTTCAAATATACCTCAAAGAATGGATCAAACTTCGTGCGACAAGACCATACTTAAGATACGATTCTAGGATTTTCCATCAAAAGCATAAATAAAATCATACATAGAAACTAACTCAAGGTCGGGTGTTACTAAACCCAAATACAAGTTGCTCTTCTTAACACTAGTGCGGAAGACTTCATCAAGTCACTCATTCTTGCACATACTCTTAACACTCGACACTTCACCAAAAACGCTATAACCATTTCCCCCATCCGGAACCTGATGCACATGCCGACAAATAAAAAGGTTAGGCTAACGCCTAGTGAGTTCAAGAGTTTACAACATGGAATAAATATATTTGTTAAAGGGAAAGAATGCAATTTAAATCGTAGGCAATCAAAAGATTTACTTTAAATATCAAACGACAACATTTTCCAAAAACACCTTTAAAACAAGGGCCCCAACTTGAACCTTCTTTCATAAAACCATTTTATCCCAAACTCACTCAAGACGTGAATAGTAAGCAAACTCCCAATTTATAAAAATACGAAATAAGATTTTACTTCTCGAAGCACCCCAAACGTGGGCGGGGCATAATACACAACCCATAAATCTTGAGTATACAATTTCGCATATGCAAAACGTCACCGAAAACATGGATAATAAAATGACACAATTTAGTACCCAAATAACACCTTCCGGTGACGGGGGAGACCCGATTCCATTGTATGTAGCGGAACACAAAGTTAAGCCACATAACCATGTTGTCGAACTACACCTCAGATCGTGACTGTATTGCCTGCTCCGCCGAGCTACACCTCCAGTCGTGACTGTATTGCCTACTCCGTCGAGCTACACCTCCAGTCGGACTTTATTTCAAGTCCCAAACACCGTATCCCACATTGCCTGCTCTGTCGAGTTACACCTCAAGGATACAAGATCTTATTGCCTGTTCGGTCTCTAGTGGAGTTTCATCCCTAGGGTACTCATTCGAGCCCTAGTGCCTACTCCCTAACATTCAAGATAGGAGCCTCAACTCTTTACTTGATAAATCCCGATGTCTAACCTCGTGCACAAGAATTACCAAGCAACCGGGACGACACCGATGCCAACACGACATATTTTCCCAGGTGAGAATCCCAAGAGTCCTCATCATTAAACACGACTGACTTACATGCCTACGGATCCAATGCATTACAGTCTAAAATACATGACTCTAATTGAATGACATACGCACTCAAGACACGTATTCTCCAAAATAAAGTGCAATAAATGCAACTCACACCCAAAGCTCCACTTTAAGTTATTAAAACCGGACAAAAGTCCCCAATACCCGACAAAGCCGAAAATTGAGCCTTAAGCTCAACCAATCAAACGACCATATGCTAAAATCCACAAAATGCAACGACCACATTTATGCAAACACGTGCTTCAACTACATGAATAAACTCCAACATAAATCATTTTTCAAACAAGTTTATAATCTCATTTACTCTTTCCAAACGTCCCATGACACACATTTAAATGACAATTACTCAAGAGATTTATACCCATACGATAAATCATTTAAATACCAATATCACCGATTTACTCAATAAAATACTTGAGTTACATATTTTCCCAAAACCAAAGGTTCATAAGTTCAGAAACGTTTGCAAGGTTGGGAATGACCAAGCGCCCATGACTCACACAGTGGTATTTTTAAAACATTTCACAATACAAAATGCACGTAATACCAACAATCATAAAAATGCATTCTTACCCAATACTTTCCATTTAGGTAAATAGGTCATCAAATCATTTACATTTCGATGCATTTAACAACATACTAAAAAATCCCCAAGATGGGTGTTTTATAAGTCTACAAAGTTAAACACTTCCAAATAACCAAACTTATCAGCAATTAACATTTTAGTGTAAAACACAAACACTTTAAAATAAACATTTTGGCATGCACACGTTTTCACAAATCAACTTGAACTCACCTCGCTAGATTTAGGCTAAATCTAGATTTTACCCCACTTTGAGCTCCTTTGAGGAAACTTGAATCTTCAAGGTCAAAACCTCCATAAACCTAGGTACACAAATTCCAACCATAAATAATCACATTCAACCATTTAGAATCGATCCCCAAACACATTACATCAAAATCCCAATCTTGACCAAAACCCTAATTTTGACCTAATTTCTCCTAAACCATCACGATCCGAAATTTAAGAAACCAAAAGCTAGGAAACCATCAAGAAGGCATTTATAACTTATATTAAGGTTTAGAAATGGATAGGATAAACTTACCACTTAGGTTTTGGTGAAAACCTAGAAAACTCTACCATGGAGCTTGAGGTTGAAGAAGAAGATGGTGAACCCTTGACTCTAGCTTCCAATCTTCACCACTTGATGATGAAACACTTCAAGAGCTCAAGAATTTGACCCAAAATGAGTTAGAGTTTGAGGGGAAGGAAGGGAAAACGATTTGGGAGAGAATGAGGAAGTTTGAATAAGTGAAAATGAGAAAGAGGCCTGAAATTCGCGACTTAATAGCAGTCTGCCACACAGGTGCGACATTGACCAACGACAATACCCAGGGCATTGTCGCATGGCAATGTTGCCAACATTGCCCATCCTTTTGTTTCCTCCTATGCGACTGTGACAGTGCGACTATGACACTGTCATAGTCGCCGGGCATTATAGCGGGACCTTTCCAGAGCCCCGAAACTCAACTTTTTCAATGCCAACACTCCCGATACTCCAAGGGACTTTAGATAATGCTCTCCCAACAAAATCCACCGTTTACCAGTCACAGAAACGACCGGGTGGCATTTACTTACCGAAAATTACGAGTGTTACAGCATACAGTATTATTCATCGTGAATAGTGAATGAACGTTCACCTTTGTTATTCATACTGAATGTGGACACCCGAAGACGTACATGCATATTCACAATGAATATAAAATGTAACCCTCAAATTTGGTAAGAGCAACTAATGAAAAATTTCGATGTAACATCAAATAAATCGACACATCTTCCTACAATTCAAAACTCATTACGTTTCAATTATGAAATTCGATAAATAACCTCAACAAATACAAACTTCAATAATACAAAAAGACTAAACCAAAGTCGGATGCTACTTAATCCCCAAACCCAAGTTGCTCTTCCCAAAACAATTGCGGAAGACTTCGACAAGCTAAACCCTCATCGAGCACACAACTAGCACTCTTCACTTCATAGCGTCACTAAGACTGTTCCCAACTGGAACCTGTTGCACATGCCGACAAATAAAATGTTAGGCTAACGCCTAGTGAGTTCAAGAGTTTTCCATATGAATAAAGATATAGTTGAAAAGAAGTAATGCAATCTAAATCATAAACTTTCAATTTGATAGGTCTCAAATACGAAAACGACTCGTTTTCCAATAATATGCATTAGGCAAAGAAACACTAATATTAACGTTCTTTGGTAAATTAAATTCAACCCAAAAACTCACTCAAACGTGAATAGAAATTGAACTCCCAATTATGAAATGCGGATAAAACTTTATATCCCGAAACACCCAAAAACACGGATGTGGCATAATACTCAACCCAGAAATCATGGATAAGATCCATATATACAACACCTTTCGGTGACGGGGGAGACCCGAATTCCATCAAATGTGGCGGGCATACAAAGTTAGGCCACTTATCAATGTTATATGAGCGTCACGTAGGGATAAAACACTTGTTAACATCAACCTTTCCGGGTCTATAGCTAACAAACCAACAAGCTCAACAACTCTATGTCTATTGTTTGGATAATCATCAAGTTCAACCCCTCTAGGTCTGTACCTTGGAAATCTTCATGCACTCATCAAGTTCAACCCCTCTGGGTCTATACTTTGGAATTCCAAAACATCCCAGTTAAGTTCATTCACAAGAAAATTGCAATTATTGGTCAGAAGACCCCATGCCTATTTCAAGTTACAAAACGGGGATATTTATCCCACTCAAACTGACTTTTATGCCTATGGATCCATTTGCATTATAGCCTAAAACCTTACATGACTTCAAATGAATGAACTAGCGCATCCAAAACATGTAATCAAAGATCTATAGTGAGCTATACAAATCGTAACCAAAGCTCTATAGTGAGCTATCAAAACTGAACAAACGTTCCAAAGACTCACCTAAGTGTAAACCAATCCCCCAAATGTAATATACACGTTTGGCTAAAATACATGAGCCAACAGGGTTCCATAAACCAAAATACATCTTTCCCCAAAAATCTTTGTCTCCCAAATCACAATTGGTCTTCGACCCAAAATTAAAAGGTTTACCCTTTCCAAAATGTTCCCATGGTCGAGAATGATCAAAATCAAAGGACTCACACATTTGTACCTTCAAAACGTCCCATTATATAAATGATGCATATTTCCAACAAATATTAAAAAACGCATTTTTGACTAAATATCTATTTATGCAATAAATCATCAAAACACATTCATTTATGACACATTTACCAAAATGCCCAAAAATCCCAAATGTGGATGTTTTACAAAGTTTAATAAGCCAAACACTTCAAATAATCAAAAGTTACCAAATAACTCAACAATTGACAATTTCATGTAAAACACATAAATACTTTAAAATGGACATTTTGGCATGTACAATGTTTTCACAAATCAATTTGAACTCACCTTGCTAGATTTAGGCTAAATCTAGATTTTACCCCAACTTGAGTTTTCTTGAAGAAATCTGAATCCATGAGAAAAATCCTTCCAAAACCTAGATCCACAAATTTCAACCATAAATATACTTATTCAACCCTTTAGAATAGTTCCCCAATCATTTTACATCAAAATCTCCATTTTGGCCAAAACCCAAATTTTTGACCTAAATCCTCCAAAATCTTCCAAACCGAAATTAGAGAAACCAAACACTAGGAAATCATAAATGAAGCATTTATATCACCTAATAAGGTTTAGAAATGGAGAGGATAAACTTACCACTTAGGCTTTGGTGAAAACCTAGAAAACCTCAAATTTCTTAAAGGTGGAGGTGATTATGATGATGAACTCTTGACATTTGCTTCCAATCCACCACCTAATACTCTTGAATCTTACCAAAACTAACAATCTAACCTTGAAAATCTCTAAAATACGAATCCATGGCAAAAATAATCGTCTCAAACGGAGTTATGGTGAAGGAGATATGAGGAAATGAAGAAAACCCCCAAAAAATCGGATTTTTAACCTCCAGACCCGCTCCACGATAGTGCCTGGCTAAAGTGACATATGTCACTTTCGCTAGGAACTCTTTCGCCACATGTACCGATAGTTTTATACTCTCAGCGATAGTGCCAAGCTAAAGTGACACATGTCACTTTCACTAGACACTTTAGCCGTACTTGTACCGACCGCTGTTTTGGCCATAACTTCTTCGTTTTAGCTCCGTTTTTGCTCCCGAAAGAACCGTTGTTCTCGTAATTGAATTCCTCATATATCAATACTATAAAATCTAAAATTTAATCCCAAAATCCCATTTCCTTTATTTCTCTCAAAAGATCGATTCCTATTAACTTGAAATAGTACTTACCCAAAAATTACGGGTGTTACACCATTGAGATAACTACATGACACATTCATTGGGACGACCAACCACTTGGTAATCTCTGTTTCTATTGTGACATATGTCACATGTAACACCCCGAATTTTGAAAAGCATCATTTCAAGTTAATACTGAATCAGTAGCTTTAAAGGGAAAAATAAAATATTTGATTTTTGGACTTGAATCCTAGATTTTATAGTCTTTATGTGTGAAGGATTCAATTATGAGTCTGACGGTTCTTTCCGGAGCGAAATCGGAGCTATAACGAAGAAGTTACGGCCAAAGCAGTTAATAAGAAGAAAACCAGACAATCAGTGCATTACGCGAGTTGTGCCGCGACTTAGGGCCAACCTCACGACTTGAGAGGGCACGAGCGACTTATGCCATGACTTAAGGTCGCGGCATAACCCGTGAAACCCACTGTCAGGTCAAAACGCGATTTTCAGCCCTCAAGCCTCATTTCTCTCAACCAAACCCTAACTCTCTCCCCCTTTTCTCTCCCAAACCGAACCCCAAACCCCAAACTCGAACCTTAACCAATATTGAGTGTTTTTCCTCCTTAAACCACATGAATCTCCATCATCTATCTTGTAACGCCCCGAATTTCGAAAGGCATCATTTCAAGTTAATACTGAAATCAGTAGCTTTAAAGGGAAAAATAAGATATATTATTTTGGACTTGAATCCTAGATTTTATAGTCTAAATGGATGAAGGATTCAATTACGAGTCCAATGGTTCTTTCCGGAGCAAAATCGGAGCTATAACGAAGAAGTTATGGCCAAAACAGTGAACGAGAAGAAAACCAGGCGAGCAGTGCATCTTGCGACTTACGCCGCGACTTTGGATGTATGCCGCGACTTAGGGGTAAACGAGCGACTTATGCCGTGACTTAAAGTCGTGGCATAACCCGCGAAATCCACTGGTCGGGCATAAAACCCGATTCTCAACCCTAGAACTTCATTTCTTCATAACTTTTGATCCACAACTCCGATTTGGGTGATTCAAGTTTCCATGGTTTCGTTTTTTAGAGATCTTCAAGGATCTATCAAGATATTGGAAGTCTATTGTAGTATACAAGAGTATTTTATGGTGGTAAGTTCCTCATCTCTCCCTCTTCATCTTCTTCACCAAAGTTTTCAAGGGTTTCATCCACCCTTTGTTCTCCCTTTCATAGATTGGAGGTTTGTGACCATTTTGGTGAACTAGAGGTTCTTTGGTTGGTGGATTCAAGCTTGGGTTAAGGTAATCTTCTATTCTCTTCAGTTATGGAAGTTAGGGTTTCGGTATCAGTTGAGGTATTCATGTTTAAGGTTTAGGAAATGATTCTTTGTGGTTGATTATGATTATTTATGGTTGAATATGTATGGATTTAGGTTTTTGGAAGTTTTGTGTTGAGAATCCAAGTGTTCTTCAAAGGAGCTCTAGTTGGGGGGAAATCTAGATTTAGCCTAAATCTAGGAAGGTGAGTTCAAGTTGATTTGTGAAAACGGTGTACATGCCAAAATGGTTATTTTAAAGTATTTTACATCTTACATGAAATTGTTAACTGCTGATCAGTTTGGTTATTTTGAAAGTGTTTAACTTTATAAACTTGTATAACACACATTCTTGTGATTTTTGGGCATTTTGATAAATGAGTCATAAATGGGTGTGTTTGGTAACTTATTGCATAAATGAGATTATTTGGTTAAAAGGCATTTTAGTGTTGTTTGGGGTAAAAGGTTCAATTTTGTGTTATGGGACGTTTTGAAAGGATAAGGAGCATAAATCTATTTGGAAAACCTTTTGACCCGACTTAACTGTGTTGGAGTCCATTCGAGTATTTTGGAGCGTGTGATTTCATGGTATGGGTCTAGTGGGTTTATTATTTGGAAAATGTAATCTGTTGGTCCCAAATAGCAGTAAGTAAATAAGCAAAGTATTGTAGAAGGGGGGGTTGAATACAATACACACAGTTTTTCACTTAATTTAATTCTTATTGATTTGAAATCAAGAATTACACATAGAAAACTTTGATTGTTGCGGAAGAGAACATATGAGATATGTTCAAACAATCTTACACATAGAGAATGAAGAACAATTGTAAAACACTTAGAAAACAATAAGATCTTCGTAGAGAGAAAGTTGCCAGGCACTTAGAGAACTTGAAGGTAGAGAGCTGGGCGATCTTGCATGTTGAACCATCCTCCATATTTATAGTGCCTCATGCATTAAATGCATGGGACACCTGTTGAGCAAGGGATGGACACAGGTCTTCAGCAAGGTACAGGATGTACCTTTTGTCTTGAGGTGTTTTGGCTTGAAGTGTTGACCTGCAGAGAGGATGGTAGAGACCTTTCCTTAAAATGGTGTAGTAGACAAAACTTACTTTATCTAATCTCCAGATGAGGTCCACGTCAATGCAAGATATCACAATATACTTTGTCAGAAAAGTACAATGTGTTGGAGAAATCTTCAGGCCTTGAAGATTAAGAAGTCTTTGGTTGCCGAAGAGATCTTCGGGCTCCTGAAGACTGAGAGGTCTTCGGCTCTTAAGACTGAGAGGTCTTCGGCTCCTAAGACTGAGAGGTCTTCGGCTCCTAAGACTAAGAAGTCTTCGGCTTCTGAAGATTGAGAAATCTTCGGCTTCCGAAGATGTCTTCGGCCGAAGACGTCTTCGGCTCCTGAAGACTGAGATCAGCACCATCCTGGCCAATGGTGTTGATCAAGTGGGCATACTTGGCTTTAGGCTGAGGAGTCTATCTTCAATCCGCTTTGAAAGATATTCTCCTTCTTTGTCTTCTTCGGTTGATCTTCGACTTCACCGAACATTTGTATAGAAACCAAGCTGCTAAAATAACCTCAAACATATTCTAAGTAGGATGATATAAGATGGAAGATCAGGAGGTCATCTTCAAATCTTCAGATGACCCAACAATCTCCCCCTATTTGAGGATGACATCCATACTAAAGAATAGAACAAAGAGTGTACTGAATAAATACATTTTGACCCATTTTTACTCTTTTTGGGTTCTTTTCACATAGACCTTTTTTTTTTTTTTTTTTTTGTATAACTGACATTTACAAGGAAATGAAAAAGTATAGCTATACAAACGAATAAATGAATACAATGAATAAAAAATGAGAAAGAAAAAAATATATACAAAGATACAGAAGAAGACAGTAGCCGGGATTGTTTGAACTTGAGTGGTTGGATGCTCCCCCTCAATTCATACTCCCCCTCAACTAATGTCAGGTGGCTTTGATCACATAGTCCATTGCAGAATTAGTTTCAACAGAGTTTAAGCTTGAGTGGTAAGTTGCTCCCCCTCAACTCATACTCCCCCTCAACTAATTCATGGTGTTCAGGAAGAAAGAAGTTAGAAGATTTTCGGGATCCTCCGAACCTGCTCCTGGAAGGGCAGATTCATCCTTGGATCGTGCAGAAGTATCAGGACTGAGAATCCTGGGTGATAGGCTGTGAGGTGGAGAAGAGGCACCTTGGATAGGGAAGGAGTCCAAGTCATCCTTATCAACCAAGGAAAAGGTTGATGAGGGAATAATAGGGGTCCCCGATTTTACAATTGTATCCTTTTGTGAGGATACAAAGGAGGTGGCTTTAGGTTTAGCAGAGTCCCCGGGCCCGGATGGGAAAATTTCAACACCTGCCGATTGTGGAGAATCGGTTGGTGGAGTTTGTGGCTTGGCCCTTGAAACCTTCCTCAACCTCTTGAGAGGAGAGGGAGGGGAAGAAGGTGAGTGCTTCCGCTTTGAAGAGGGATGTGTGACCAGGGCAACAACCGAAGGTTCTTTCAGTCGTATGGTCATCTTAGCTAGTGCGGAGGTGCCGAAAGCCTTTGAATATTCTTTCTTACTAGTCGGCTTCACTTAGGAATAGGGAAGATGGGGACACTACAAATGAGGGAGCCTTGGACACCGGTTATCCAGAGCATCACCCCATTGTAGATCGGAAGAGGTTATGAAAGAAAACATACCTGAGTTGAGAGCTTGATTGGTGGATAGAGAGCCCTTGTTGAGAGAGAACTTCTTGAGTTTCTAAGTGTTGGTAAGAGAGTCATCACCAAATCAATTTGTGACACAACAATTTTTCTCCCCCTATTTGATGATGACACCAACACAGAGAAAAAAATGGTATAGACACCAAGAAAAATTACAAGACACGAAGAACTCATATATTCAGTGGCCCATTTTTTTTTTTAAAGGCTCTTTTTAAATTTTTTTTTTTTTTTTTTTTTTTTTTTAACAGGAAAGAAAAAGAAAAGGAAGAGAGAAGGGGGGTAGAAAATGGTAGGAGGTGTAAGAAAAAGGAGAAAAGAGGGGATGGATGATAAGTCTTGGGAAAAAAATTAAAAAAAATGGGGTGGGTGTGATTTGTATATACATATATATATATATATATATTTTTTTTTTTTTAAGGGGGAGGGAGTTGGAGCCGAAAAAATTGAGAGAGAGGGAGTCGGTGGATAGGTTAGGCCGAGGAGGGGAAGGGTGTGTCGGTGGGAAGGGGGGGGGGCGAAAGGGAGAGGGAGGGCCGAAGGGAGGGAGGCCGAAGGTGGGGTCGGTGGGTAGGGGTTTCGGCTAGGGGGTTGTTAGGTTAGGCCGAGGTAGGTGTTTGGTGGGAGTATAAGGGGTTGTTTGGGATTTCGGTGGGGTGGGGTTCGGGTGGGTAGAGGATTCGGGGTAAGGGAGGCCGAAGGAACCGAAGGGGAGCCGAAGGGGTGGGGGAGTTCGGTGGGAATGGGGAATATGGGTGAGTCGGTGGGAAGGGGGGCCGAAGGGAGAGGCCGAAGGGGGGGGGGAGGGAGTGGGGAGGGAGAGAGCCGAAAGGGGGGGAAGGGAGTGGGGAGAGAGAGAGCCGAAAGGGGGGGGAGGGAGTGGGGAGGGAGAGAGCCGAAAGGGGGGGGAGGGAGAGAGCCGAAAAGGGGGGGAAGGGAGTGAGGTGGGGGGGTGTTTGGGATTTCGGTGGGTATGGGATTGGGGGTAGGGGTTTTGATGTGGGTTAAGTGTGGGGGAGCCGAAGAAGGGGAAGGGCAGAAGATGAGGAGGTCGGTGGGGTGTGGTGGTGTTCGGCGACAAAGGAGCCGAATAGGGGGGAGGTATTCGGTGGCTTGGCGAGGGAAAAGGGAGGAATAAGGGGGTGTTCGGTGGCTGCGGCCGAAGGGAGAGGGAGGGGGGAAGAGAGGGAGGCCGAACGGAGGGAGGGGGGAAGAAATGGTTAGTTCGGCTAGGGGGAAAAGAGGGAGGGAAGAGAGAGAGAGCCGAAGGGAGAGGGGCCGAAGAGAGGGAGGGAGGAGAGAGAGAAAAGAGATTTTTTTTTTTTTTTTTTTTTTTTTTTTTTTTGAAGACTTCGGTAGCAATTTTTTTTTTTTTTTTTTGAAACTTCGGCCGATGAACAGTACTTCGGCCGATTTTTTTTTTTTTTTTTTTTTTTTGAAAATTTCGGCCGATGAACAGTACCTCGGTCGAATTTTTTGTTTTTTTTTTTTTTTTTTTTTAAAATGTTCGGTGGATGAACAGTACCACCGAAAAAGTTTTTTTTTTTTTTTTTTTTTTTTTTGAAAACTTCGGCCGATGAACAGTACTTCGGCCGAATTTTTTGTTTTTTTTTTTTTTTTTTTTAAGACTTCGGTAGCAATTTTTTTTTTTTTTGTTTTTTTTTTAAACTTCGGCCGATGAACAGTACTTCGGCCGAATTTTTTTTTTTTTTTTTTTTTTTTTTTTTTAAAATTTCGGCCGATGAACAGTACCTCGGTCGAAAATTTTTTTTTGTTTTTTTTTTTTTAAAGTTCGGTGGATGAACAGTACCACCGAAAAAAATTTTGTTTTTTTTTTTTTTTTTTTTTTTGCTGGTCGGCTTCACTAAGGAGGAGGAAGATGAGGAATAAAGGAATGTTGTAGGTGAGAGTTGGATGAAACATCTTTGAGAGAGAGAGATGGATGATCGACAGGAATAGGTAAAGAATGAATGTATGGTTGAGAAAGTGGGATGATTTGTGGTGAGGTTTGAGGTTGAGACGATGGAGGAAGGAGAGGTTGAGACGAGAATGAGATATCAAATATTGATGATGGAGGAAGGAGAGGTAATATGAGGAGAAATGAGATCGGTAGGTGTGAAATGTAATGATGGGAGAAAGGAGAGATCTTGATCTTCAGAGAAGACTATCTGAAGATTAGGGATTGGAGATGAGAAGATGGGTAGGTCACCATTTTGATGGGTTGTGTTTGAGGTGAAAGAAACATATGGATTTGAGTTAGATGAAAGATTATGAGAATCTTCACCAACACATGATGATATCCACCAATCATCATCTCATGAAGAGATGATGACTTAAGATCATCAAACTTCACATGAGTAGATCCATTTCCTCTGAAGATGGTAGACCAAGTAGGATTTTGAAGAGAAAGAATATCCTACTAACATTCCTTCATAAGATTTGTTAATGCTCAAACACCTGCAATCACAGAGAAGTCATTTCTTTGGTACCCATTTGGAAATGGGTCCTTTTGAGTTAGAAGAAGAGGAAGAATCCTTGGAAGCATTTTTATCAGATCTTTCCATAGGACAATCCTTAGCAAGGTGAAAGGTATTACCACAGATATAACACTTTCTATAGATAAAAACCTTTTTGGAGCTTTGATCACCTTCCTTGTGATGACTGGTCATATTGACTTTCATGGCCTTAGAGGTTAGAGGATAGTCAAGAGGCTTAGGACCCAAGATACCTTTGCGAGAGTCAACTGAAGAAATAGAAGAATGTGTCTTGGAATGAAGCTCTTTCAACATCAGAGGTCTAGGGATATGAAGAGAATATGGTTTCTTTGAGTTTTCCTTGGGAAGTTTCCTTTTGGGAGGAATGTCGGTAACGTCTGATTTTCCTTTTTCAGAAGAAGAAAATTTCCTTGAAGAAGGTTGAGGATCTCTGGTTGGAGTCTTAGAGAGTTTGGGTTTAGAAGAGGAACCCTCATTTATTTTTAAGGAAGACATAGACTCAACAATGGGTTTAGAAGGGTCATTTGAGTCTTGGGCTTCCTCACTCTCATTAGGTGAATCAATGCTCTTAGCTTTGATGAACATTCCAAACTTGAGATCTTTAGAGGGGTCAGATGAGTCCAAAGGTTTGGAGTTGTCATAGTTCTCTTCAGAAGATTCATAGAATGAGGGAAGAGAGAAAGGAACATGAGAGTCAGATGGAGGTTCAAGGTCAGATTTTCCAAAGCCTAGTCCAGACTTGTCATCACAAGTTATTTGATCCTGAAAAATCCTTTCTAAGTTTTTGGAGGAACTTGTCCACCTTTTCACAATTTCTTGCTCCTTTTTAAACCTTTTAAGAATGTTATTTTTCTCTTTAGCAAGAGTAAAATTTATGGTTTTCAAATCTTCAAGCTCAACCTTGATTTTGTCAAAGTGTTTTAACTGAGAAAGACAGATTTGTAGCTGAGAAGAAAGAGATTTTATCTGAGCATTTGCCTTCTTCTTTGCATCCTTGGCTTCATAGAAGTCAATGATCAAAGAGTCAAAGGCTTCAATTTTCTCAGCATCAGAGAGAGAGAAAAATGGATGTACCTGAGTGGATGAGGTAGAGCACTCAGCAGACACAAGAGCCATGGAGGTGGAAGAGGTTTCACCATCATCAGCATCATCTATTTTAGCCATAAAGCAAAGATTGTCACTTTCGGAAGATGGTTCATCTGCCCAATCATGAGATTCGGCAAGAAGACCTTTTCCTTTGTTGGCTAGCAGAGCATTCCTTTCCTTTTCTCTCTTGTATTTGGCCTTGTACTTTTCAGCACGGTCAGAGTTTGAAGGAGCAGAAGTTTTTGATTTTTGAAAAGAGGGTTGAAAAGAATTAGACTTGGTTCTGACAAACCTAGAGGAGGTACGGTTAGAGGAGGGTAGTCTGGATTTATCAGAAGACCTGCTTCTGCACTCAGAAGCAAAGTGTCCCTTCCTCCCACACCTGTAACATTCCTCATTTGATTTGTCAGAGGGAGTGGTTTTAGAAAAAGTTGAAGATGATTTTCTTGAGAACTTAGATTTTCTAGAAGAGAAATGAGGGTTACTGGAGTTTTCCTCACCTTCATCATCAGCCTCACTAAGATAGGCTTCTGAAGGATCATTAGGGTCCTCTTGACTATCACGGTCAGAATCGGAGGGATAGGTGATTCGAGGAATACACACAGTATTTTTGGAAGAATCACTGACAAGAGCTAGAGAAGAGCTTTTAATGTCTTTTGTGATAGACTTCCTAAGCAGTTTAGTCTGCTCATGGTTGAAGAGAGTGCCATAAAGAGCAGTGAGTGGCATATAGTCAAGATCCTTGGTAGACTTGATGCAAGTACAAATGTTTTCCCAAAACTCAGGAAGACAGTCCATGAACTTGCATAAGACTTCCTCATTATCATATATGCGACCTACAAGTTTAAGATCATTGAGAAGACTGTTAAAGCGATTGTAGTAGTCTGAGAGAGATTCCCCCTCTTCATACGAAAAGAGTTCATACTTTCTAACGAGAGCAATCTTTCTACTCTTTTTCACCTCAGACGTACCTTCATAAAGAACACACAGAGTGGACCACATTTCTTTAGCGGTAGAAAGGTTAACAAGGGAGTGATAGACCTCATCAGGCAGAGAAAGGGCAATGATGGCTCTGACTTTAGTATCAAGAGCTATAAGACGTCTGTCTTCATCATTATATTTGCTGGGATCCTTTACAATGTATCTCCCATTTGCTGGAGTTCTTTCTTCCTCAGAAGAGTCCTCATCAGCATTTCCCTTATCTGCCTTTTTGGCATTGTACCGGTCCCAAACCCTAGGAAGAAAAGGACCTTCATGTAAGATAGTAGGATATCTGCTGTCAACTCCTTCTAAGAAGAGTATCATACGACTTTTCCACAAGAAGAAGTTATTGGGGTTAAACTTTGGTGGTTTGGCTATAGAGCCATTGTCGTATGAAACAACAGTGGTGTTTTGAGAAGAATCATTTTTCAAAGAAGAAGAAGAAGAAGAGGCTGCCATTGCGGATCTAGTTTATTGAGTTAAACTGAACCGCTCTGATACCACTTGTTGGTCCCAAATAGCAGTAAGTAAATAAGCAAAGTATTGTAGAAGGGGGGGTTGAATACAGTACACACAGTTTTTCACTTAATTTAATTCTTATTGATTTGAAATCAAGAATTACACATAGAAAACTTTGATTGTTGCGGAAGAGAACATATGAGATATGTTCAAACAATCTTACACATAGAGAATGAAGAACAATTGTAAAACACTTAGAAAACAATAAGATCTTCGTAGAGAGAAAGTTGCCAGGCACTTAGAGAACTTGAAGGTAGAGAGCTGGGCGATCTTGCATGTTGAACCATCCTCCATATTTATAGTGCCTCATGCATTAAATGCATGGGACACCTGTTGAGCAAGGGATGGACACAGGTCTTCAGCAAGGTACATGATGTACCTTTTGTCTTGAGGTGTTTTGGCTTGAAGTGTTGACCTGCAGAGAGGATGGTAGAGACCTTTCCTTAAAATGGTGTAGTAGACAAAACTTACTTTATCTGATCTCCAGATGAGGTCCACGTCAATGCAAGATATCACAATATACTTTGTCAGAAAAGTACAATGTGTTGGAGAAATCTTCAGGCCTTGAAGATTAAGAAGTCTTTGGTTGCCGAAGAGATCTTCGGGCTCCTGAAGACTGAGAGGTCTTCGGCTCTTAAGACTGAGAGGTCTTCGGCTCCTAAGACTGAGAGGTCTTCGGCTCCTAAGACTAAGAAGTCTTCGGCTTCTGAAGATTGAGAAATCTTCGGCTTCCGAAGATGTCTTCGGCCGAAGACGTCTTCGGCTCCTGAAGACTGAGATCAGCACCATCCTGGCCAATGGTGTTGATCAAGTGGGCATACTTGGCTTTAGGCTGAGGAGTCTATCTTCAATCCGCTTTGAAAGATATTCTCCTTCTTTGTCTTCTTCGGTTGATCTTCGACTTCACCGAACATTTGTATAGAAACCAAGCTGCTAAAAGAACCTCAAACATATTCTAAGTAGGATGATATAAGATGGAAGATCAGGAGGTCATCTTCAAATCTTCAGATGACCCAACATAATCTTTGGTCAAAAAGAGGCATTTTGGCTCGATGTCGTTTTAAAGGAGTCTCGAGGACACTTGTCCGGTTTTATATGGCTCAATGTAGAGTCCAGCTATGACGTACGTACTAATGCGCTATGATGCGTATTGAGGTTGGTTACGGGCTCGAGTGCTTTGGTCATTCGTGTGTAGTCCGGTAAGGTTAGACTGTGTTGCAATGGATCCATAGGCACGTGAGTCAGTCTGTTTTGGGATGGTCAATTGGGTATTGTGGGGTTGAACTTCGGTACCCATGTTTTATGATCGGAAACTTTACAAGTGATCGCTAGGAGGGTTGAGTCGGCTAGTGCTACCAGAATAGTAGGCGCTAGGACCTCCGCCGCTTGAAGTAATGCCTGGGAGGTAGTCTTTAAGTGTGACGGGCCTTCGGGATGGAGTTCTTCGGAATGATCCATCAAGGTCAACTGATTTGGGGTGACACTTGTAAAGGAGTCGTAGGGACACCGGGTTGTGATGTCGGGAGGTGTCATGCGATTAACGTTGCATGGGTGGTATACTTCTGTGTTTCCTCCACTCTCAACGGATACAGGTCTCCCCTGTTGTCGGCTATCCGTATTTTAAATTAAGGACGTCTTATTTTATTGTCATTGGGTCTTTACGGTCGCGTGAGTATTGGGCCTAGTGTCCATGTTTTCGGACGTACGATATACATGGGTTGATGATAAGCCATGTTTCAAGTTAGTTAAGTTGCATCAATTTATAAAGCATGTTTTGAAATGAAGTGTTCATCTTTGAAAGTGCATGACATTGGAAAAGAGTCGTTTCCACGTTTTAAAGTGCATCAGTTGAAAGGTTATGATTTTTAAGTAAAGTTCATTATCTTAAATGTGTTTACTTATGTAAAACTCTTGAGCTCATTAGGCGTTAAGCCTAACCTTTTTATTTGTCGGCATATGCATCAGGTTCCAGATGGGGGTTGGGTTCTAGCAGTGCTATGAAGAGATGTGCTTAGTTTCTCTCAAGAGTAAGTATTGGGTGAAGTCTTCCACAGTGGGGAGATAGAAACTTTTATTGGGTTTAGTAGCACCCGTCCGTATCATATATTGTATGTATAGAATGAATTTGTGAATTGAGGTTAATCCTTAATTTGTGTTTGTAGACGAATCAATTACTGATGTAATTAGAAAATTTTAACTTAGTTGTTATCCCAGATTTGAGGGTGTTACAAGTTAGTATGAGAGCTTAAGTTTGAGAGAATTAGGTATTGATCGTAGGATGCTTAGACTCAAATTAGCGTTCTTATAAGTGATTGTAAGTGAAGTTGCACATTAGGAACCTTAAGATAAGATATTTTGGAGTTGATAGGGTCACTAGAAACGGGAAACTTGTCGAGGGTCGCAAGGATGAGCATGTACGGTACGTTCATAATGGCACCTGGCCAGTGTCATGGTGAACCTACATGCTACATGTGTATACTTGAACTACCTTGGTATGATTACTGTTGGGGTAGTGAGAAGGTTTCTAAGCGAGTGATCTAAGGTAGGGTTGATGTTTATAGTAAAGTCACTTTGGAGTGACAGTTAAGACATGATGAATGCTGGAAATTGACCATTGTCACATTGTGAGTCAGGAAAATTGGTTGGAGTAGAACCTTAGGCTCATGAAATTGACGTTATTCGAGGAGGAATTATAAGGTGAACCGATGAAATATTTGAGTATTGCTTTAAGATGTTGAGCATTCGGATGACAATAACATAAAACTGAGGAGCGTGATTTCGAGATGCCAGTGCCGACCAATTTCATGCACGGAATTGTTTCGTTGTTCGTGGTTACGATTTTATTTATTGGAAATCTCTTCATCCTTTTTTTGTGTCTAACTCTATTTTTGGATATAATAAGATCCGTATTTTAATGTCATTTTGGGTTTTGGACAAGTAACTGTATAATTTTTAACATTGACATTGGATCTCCTCCACGTATGGAAGATTTGGTTTGTGTGAGTTGTGTTTAATTTTATGAGCATAGTTTTGCGGCGTTTGGGGTGCGTAAGTGTACTTTGAGATTGCGTGGGTTTTAATTTTATTGCGTATAATTTACGAGCTTTTAGGCATCGTGTCTCATAAAAGTGTTGTTGAAAAGGGTCACTTTATCGTACGTTGTGGTTTTAGACTTTTATCATTTTTAGACTTGTTGTCGTCTTATACTTTTATGTTGGGAAATAAAAATTTTGACACCGCTTGATTTTTTAGCGGTAATGAGTTTTATGAGAATCCAGTCGGGTCTTATGGCATCTTATGTTATGACAGTTTGAGTCACGTAATAAAAAGAAATTTTGGAAACGTGTAGACCTCCATTATTGTGTGCGTCAATTTATGAGTTTTGTTTAATACTTTGTCTCATGCGAGTCTTGCACATGTATTTTTACAACCGTAAGAGGCGTTTTAAAAATCTTAATGTCGCATGACTGCATCTTGAGTTTTACCCAAGTATAAGTGTACACTGTTTGGGTTGAATTTGATTTACACTAGCGTGAGTAAGTATGTGAAAGATTTATGTTGTCTCGTATTAAACTTTTAATCGATACATGTTCAGTTGTTGATTTTACTATTATAAATTGTCGTAAGACATTAAAGGAGTTATCGGTATGCACGTCTTTGTAAATGCTATTTTTGGACGAATACATTTTATTTGCGAGGCCCGAGGTTTGAACTTGATTTGAAAATTTAATTGTGTTTGACCAAATCATGCACCCCTATCGTTTTACTAAGTCTTGAGGAATGAACTGGCGTATATGGGCCTTGTTGGAGATTTTATTCTCGGACGTTTTTTTTGTTAAGGAGAGAAAATTTTAAAGTTAAAATTGTAAAGTTATCTTTTGGAGTTGTACATACAATTATTACGCATGTTGTGGTGCAGGAATTTATTTTCATGTTTATAGTGTAAATTTTGCTACACATCTTTTGTTACCATTTTATTAACGTAAATACTGATCAAACGAATTTTGGAAATGGTTTTATATGTGTAACGTCGATGATCAATTTTCAACTTATCGAGTGATCGGTAGCGGATTTTACCGCACGATTAATTGCTAAAAAGCTTATGTATTTGAAAGTTTTGTATTGGCATATTAGTTGAAAACCTTGAACTCATTAGGCCTATAGATTTAACCCCCTTCCAAGAAAGGAGTTGTAATCAGGACTAGAGGAGTCTTTGGAAAATGAAGCGTCGGATGAGACGACCTTTGGTCAGTCCGAATTTTGGGACTTCGGTTTCACGGATTGGCTCACGCAGAAGTAATGAGGACAGTAGGCTTGTGCCTTCTCCTAGCTAATTAAGTGATGATATTCCCATTTCGTTAAGTCTTTAGGTTAAAACCTTGGGCGGTTGCTTATGTGGGTTTGGATTCGAATTTGTGGGTTAATGGTACGTCAACATGCTATGTGTCTATGGTGTGTTACCCTCATGAGTATCTGTGACTAACGATGATATTGGTTGCCTAATAAGGTGGTTCGATTTGGGGTTTAAATTTCATGAGTATGTGTCAACTTTATTCGACATTGCAACTCGGGAGCGAAATGTTTGGTGGATTACCCACGTTGCAAAATGGCCTTTCGAGGATAGGTGTCGACGCACTATTTTAAGGACAATAACTATTGATGTGCTTCAGGGTACTTCCGTTAGATCTGGTGTGTCTGCAGGACAAGCGGTAACCTTAAGGAAATTAGATGGGGATGATTAAGAATCAATCATGGGTGTTTCGGTAATCGTCAAGACTTTCGTTGATTCGCCAATTAGTGATTGAAAGCGGTGTGGGAGTTGTGTAACCATGGGGTTTGAGATAATCAACTATCTGAAGAGCGTAATGGCATGTTTCTGTAGGATATATTGGGCCAATGCTTGGGTCAATGGAAGTTTGGGAGCCTTTGTAGGTCATCGTGTCGGTGTCAACTTGAGGAACGGATCTAATGTTGTGTTGGATTAGCCCGAACTTCTTGTTAGGAAATTTCGTCGAAGGACGATACCTCTTTGGTGGTACTGATTATTGAGGAGACCTTGATGCGTCGTAGTTAGAGGTATCTAAAGGGAAAGTTTGCTTTTGGGTAGTCTTGGTGGAAATGACTGATTAAGGTCGTAAGTTAGTCTTGAGGTGATATGTTCAATAAAAGGTTGGGAGGCAACCGAAAATTTATTGATGGGGGAAAAGAATTGATAAGAATTTGATGCTCTTCCGTCACCGGTAAGGTGCATTGAACCATAGAATTTGAGTTTTTGGCGGCTTGTTATGTGGAAATCTGTGTCAACGTCAACCGGGATGTAATCGGGATTCGTATATGAGGTAGGTTTCGAGAAGGTATTCCTTTTTAGGATAGAGAATCAATTAATCTCGCCAAGGGCGATGTTGGGTGATTGGTTGGTGCTAGATTTCGAGGATGAAATCTCTTTTAAGGTTGGGAGGATTGTAACGCCCCGAATTTCGAAAGACATCATTTCAAGTTAATACTGAAATCAGTAGCTTTAAAGGGAAAAATAAGATATATGATTTTGGACTTTAATCCTAGATTTTATAGTCTAAATGGATGAAGGATTC
This sequence comes from Arctium minus, assembly GCA_954870635.1. Lineage (NCBI taxonomy): Eukaryota > Viridiplantae > Streptophyta > Magnoliopsida > Asterales > Asteraceae > Arctium > Arctium minus. Next base: position 196,775,579 of record OX941080.1, on the reverse strand, counting down.
AATTATGAGTTCAACGGTTCTTTCCGGAGCAAAATCGGAGCTATAACGAAGAAGTTATGGCCAAAACAGTGAACGAGAAGAAAACCAGGCGAGCAGTGCATCTCGCGACTTACGCCGCGACTTAGGATGTATGCCGCGACTTAGGGGTAAATGGGCGACTTAAAGTCGCGGCATAACCCGCGAAATCCACTGGTCGGGCATAAAACCCGATTCTCAGCCCTAGAACTTCATTTCTTCATAACTTTTGATCCACAACTCCGATTTGGGTGATTCAAGTTTCCACGGTTTCGTTTTTTAGAGATCTTCAAGGATCTATCAAGATATTGGAAGTCTATTGTAGTATACAATAGTATTTTATGGTGGTAAGTTCCTCATCTCACCCTCTTCATCTTCTTCACCAAAGTTTTCAAGGGTTTCATCCACCCTTTGTTCTCCCTTTCATATATTGGAGGTTTGTGACCATTTTGGTGAACTAAAGGTGCTTTGGTTGGTGGATTCAAGCTTGGGTTAAGATAATCTTCTTTTCTCTTCAGTTATGGAAGTTAGGGTTTCGGTATCAGTTGAGGTATTCATGTTTAAGGTTTAGGAAATGATTCTTTGTGGTTGATTATGATTATTTATGGTTGAATATGTATGGATTTAGGTTTTTGGAAGTTTTGAGTTGAGAATTCAAGTGTTCTTCAAAGGAGCTCTAGTTGGGGGGAAATCTAGATTTAACCTAAATCTAGGAAGGTGAGTTCAAGTTGATTTGTGAAAACGGTGTACATGCCAAAATGGTTATTTTAAAGTATTTTACATCTTACATGAAATTGTTAACTGCTGATCAGTTTGGTTATTTTGAAAGTGTTTAACTTTATAAACTTGTATAACACACATTCTTGTGATTTTTGGGCATTTTGATAAATGAGTCATAAATGGGTGTGTTTGGTAACTTATTGCATAAATGAGATTATTTGGTTAAAAGGCATTTTAGTGTTGTTTGGGGTAAAAGGTTCAATTTTGTGTTATGGGACGTTTTGAAAGGATAAGGAGCATAAATCTATTTGGAAAACCTTTTGACCCGACTTAACTGTGTTGGAGTCCATTCGAGTATTTTGGAGCGTGTGATTTCATGGTATGGGTCTAGTGGGTTTAATATTTGGAAAATGTAATCTTTGGTCAAAAAGAGGTATTTTGGCTCGATGTCGTTTTAAAGGAGTCTCGAGGACACTTGTCCGGTTTTATATGGCTCAATGTAGAGTCCAGCTATGACGTACGTACTAATGCGCTATGATGCGTATTGAGGTTGGTTACGGGCTCGAGTGCTTTGGTCATTCGTGTGTAGTCCGGTAAGGTTAGACTGTGTTGCAATGGATCCATAGGCACGTGAGTCAGTCTGTTTTGGGATGGTCAATTGGGTATTGTGGGGTTGAACTTCGGTACCCATGTTTTATGATCGGAAACTTTACAAGTGATCGCTAGGAGGGTTGAGTCGGCTAGTGCTACCAGAATAGTAGGCGCTAGGACCTCCGCCGCTTGAAGTAATGCCTGGGAGGTAGTCTTTAAGTGTGACGGGCCTTCGGGATGGAGTTCTTCGGAATGATCCATCAAGGTCAACTGATTTGGGGTGACACTTGTAAAGGAGTCGTAGGGACACCGGGTTGTGATGTCGGGAGGTGTCATGCGATTAACGTTGCATGGGTGGTATACTTCTGTGTTTCCTCCACTCTCAACGGATACAGGTCTCCCCTGTTGTCGGCTATCCGTATTTTAAATTAAGGACGTCTTATTTTATTGTCATTGGGTCTTTACGGTCGCGTGAGTATTGGGCCTAGTGTCCATGTTTTCGGACGTACGATATACATGGGTTGATGATAAGCCATGTTTCAAGTTAGTTAAGTTGCATCAATTTATAAAGCATGTTTTGAAATGAAGTGTTCATCTTTGAAAGTGCATGACATTGGAAAAGAGTCGTTTCCACGTTTTAAAGTGCATCAGTTGAAAGGTTATGATTTTTAAGTAAAGTTCATTATCTTAAATGTGTTTACTTATGTAAAACTCTTGAGCTCACTAGGCGTTAAGCCTAACCTTTTTATTTGTCGGCATGTGCATCAGGTTCCAGATGGGGGTTGGGTTCTAGCAGTGCTATGAAGAGATGTGCTTAGTTTATCTCAAGAGTAAGTATTGGGCGAAGTCTTCCGTAGTGGGGAGATAGAAACTTTTATTGGGTTTAGTAGCACCCGTCCATATCATAGATTGTATGTATAGAATGAATTTGGGAATTGAGGATAATCCTTAATTTGTGTTTGTAGACGAATCAATTACTGATGTAATTAGAAAATCTTAACTTAGTTGCTATCCCAGATTTGAGGGTGTTACATATCTAGTTGAGATCATAAACCACCTTCATCTTCATCTTCTTCACCAAGTTATTGGGGGTTTCGTCTAAACCTTTCACCATTTGAAGATTGAAAACTTATAGTTCGTTTTGGAGGTCTACAAGTGTTTTGGTTGGTGATTCAAGCTATTGGTTGAGGTAATCTTCTCCTTCTTCAAGTATGGGAAATTAGGGTTTTTGGTATAAGATGAAAAGTTCATGTAAATGTTTGGGGAACATTTCTAAAAGGGTTGAATATGATTATTTATGGTTGGAAATGTGTGGATCTAGGTTTTGGAAGAATTGTGTTGTGGATTCAAGTTTCTTCAAGGAAAGCTTTAAGTGGGGTAAAATATAGATTTAGCCTAAATCTAGCAAGGTGAGTTCAAGTTGATTTGTGAAAACGTTGTACATGCCAAAATGTTTATTTTAAAGCATTTATGTGTTTTACATGAAATTATCAACTGTTAGGTTACTTGGTAACTTTCGTTTATTTGAAACGTTTAACTTATTAAACCTTGTAAAATATCACATTTGGGATATTTTGATAAATGTGTCACAAAGGAACATGTTTTGGTGATTTATTGCATAAATAGGTGTTGGGTCAAAAATGCACTTTCAAGTGTTCGTCGGGCTTTATGAATCATTCATGAAATGAGATATTTTGAAAGAGCACGAAGGTGTGAGTTATTTGGTTTTGGGTCATTTTCCAACTTTGGAGAACATTTTAGAAAATAATAATCCTATTTGGGTTTTGGGCCGAAGGCCATTAGTGATTTGAGAAATAAAGATTTTGGGGAAAGATTTAATTTGGTTTATATAACCATAATGGCTCTCGTATTTTAGCCAAACGTTCATTATGCCTTTTGGGGCTTGGTTTACGCTCAAGCGAGTCTTTGGAACATTTGTTCAGTTTTGGTAGCTCGTTAAGGAGCCTTGGAAGTATGGTGTACTTAGTTGCATCTTATTTGAGAGTTACATGTTTTGAATGCGTTAGTTCATTCTTTTGAGTCATGTAACGTTTTAGACTGTAATGCATTGGATCCATAGGCATATGTGTCAGTTGGTTAGTGGGGACTTTATCCTTGTTTTGGGACTAGATATTATTTATGGCTAGCGGGAGCTCGAGGTATAGATCGTGGGTGGTTGAACTTGATAACCGCGTAACCTTTATTGAAGGGCTCGAGGTATAGATCGTGGGTGGTTGAACTCGATGCCCATTTGTAATCCAGTCTGGTTACTCATCGTGGAATTTAGTGTCCGCGTTTGAAGTCTAGTGAGTGGTCCCCAAGTCATGTTTTTATGTAAGCTTGTGGTAGTGCTCTGCAGAGCCGTATACGGAGCTAAGTCTTGCAGTGGTGCCCATGGTGAGCCAGATATGGGGACTTGTGGCTTTGGTTGTGCCACTCATTAGAGGTCGAGTAGACACTAGGATCAGTGATGTCTTGCGGTGGTAGCTCAGAGGAGCCGGATACGGGGAACCATGGTCTTATGTGAAGCTCGATAACATTGATACGTGGCTTAACTTTGTGTGCCCGCCACATTCGATGGAATTCGGGTATCCCCCGTCACCGAAAGGTGTTGTTTTGGGTATTGAGTTTTATTATCCAAGTTTTCGGTGACGTTTTGTATAAATGGATCTTATCCATGATTTATGGGTTGAGTATTATGCCCCACCCGTGTTTTTGGGTGTTTCGGGATATGAAGTTTTAACCGTATCTTCACTGATGTTGAGTTCGATTTTCTATTCACGTTTTGAGCGAGTTTCGGGTTGAGATTAATTTGCGAAAGAACGTTTTATTTTGAGATCTTGTCCTTGGGGTAATTTGGATTGGAAAACGTTTACATCGGTGTTTCTTTGCCTAAAATGCATATTATTGGAAAATGAGTCGTTTTCATATTTGAGATATCATTTTGAAAGATTATGATTTAAATTGCATTACTCCTTTTCAACAATACCTTTATTCATGTTGAAAACTCTTGAACTCACTAGGCGTTAGCCTAACCTTTTTATTTGTCGACATGTGCAACAGGTTCTCGGTTGGGAATAGCTCTAGTGACACAGTGTTGAGAGGAGCGCTAGTGCTATGCTCGAGAAGTGGTTATCTTAGTGAAGTCTTCCGCACTTGTTTCGGGAAGAGCAACTTGTGTTTGAGGATTAAGTAGCACCCGACTTGGTTTAGTCTTTGTGTATTATTGGAGTTTGAATTTGTATGAGATTAAATAGAAAGTTTTATTTTGGAGATTTACCCTTTTACTTGATGTATTATCGAAATTTTTAATTAGTTGTTCTTACCAATTTTTAGGGTGTTACATCACAACTGCATGACACTATAGCCGGGACTACCACACTTTCAGTACCATTGGTGCTATTGTGACAGGTGTCACAACCACATGTCACTATAGCTGAGACGACCATACTCTTAGTACCATTGGTGCTATTGTGACAAATGTCACAACCACATGGCACTATGGCCGAGACAACCATATGTGTTTCTTCCTTTACCGATTCACTCAATTCAACACTCTTCTCCAATTAGGATAAAAATTCAGGGTGTTACATAACACGTATATAGAATTTCAAGTAAAAATGGTTAAAACGAAAAAAAAAAACTATATCGAGATGGATGTCATATCGAAGAGCACGAAATTCTCCTTTTTTGATGTAATTTGTTTGATTAAAATATTAGTAATTTTTAAGATAAATTATTTTAAAGTTTAAGGGGGTAAATTTTTTTAATTAAAAATAAAAATAAAAAGTCAAAGGAGGTAGGCGTTGATTCAAAATTACAATTTTGTCCTTAATCACTTCCTAATTAACCTTATTATGTATTAACCATTGATTAGTTTTCTAACTTTTGATCAATGGTTAATATTTGTCCTCATGTGCACAATGAAAGATGAGTTTTCATTTGAACCCACCCCTATATATATATATATATATATATAGACGGAGGTTCAGGGGAAAACCTCAAAAAAACGGAAAACTGAAGAACACTCTGGTAGTCTTTCATCTGGATGGTATGCACATGTGCATACAGGTAAATTATGTTGTTTTTTGTTTTTTATGCACAAGTACATTATGCACTTGTGCATATGCACAAATGCATGTTACAAATTACCTGTATGCACAAGTGCATACCGTCCAGATGAAGGGCTACGACGGTGTTCCTCAGTTTTTCGTTTTTTTTGAGGTTTTCCCCTGAACTGAACCCTATATATATATATATATATATGATGGTAATCAAATGAGAACCAAAAAATGATGTGAACCGTGAAAATCGATCTAAGCCGTTTATTAATTTTAATCTATGGACATTAAACATAATGACATTTTTGTGATTTCTTTTAAATTTGAAACCATTTATTAAATATATGCCAAATTGAAAGGGCATTCACGTCCATTTTTTGGTCTCATTCTTTTTTCCAGATCCCCTTTATCTTCTTCATCATCCCAACTTCCATCACCGTCTCTTCTTCAATCGATTGAGAAACACGGAAGGAGATGAAGACAGGTAACCGTCATGAACATACATTGATCCTCGTCGGTGACGAGGATCTAGTCAAAGATGAAAGGTGATACTCCTAATCTCCTTTCTAAGGAGAGAAAGAACAATGGTGGTGTTGATGACTCATCGTGTCCACCATCTGTCAGATTCCTCCAACTTTTTCCATCAAACCACCATCACCTGTAACACCCTAAAAATAGGGATAACAAAAATCCGAAAAACGGACCCAATGTATACTAAAATTGCCATAGCAAGAGCCTCCCAAAAGTGGGGAATATAAATAACCAACATGTTTAATCACAACTGTAACTCAAACGGACAATAAATTAACAACAAACTAATCTAATTTCTACAACTAGAAAAGAGATTACAAAAAGGGTTGTCATCTATAAGCCCAACAGTTCATTCCATAAGCATAATACGTTCAAGTGCAAAATCCCCAAGCTTTCACCAAAAGCAACCAAGCCTGCTTAGGACCGGCGCCGCTAGAACCTGAGATACACATCGACACCAAACAAGTGTTTGGCCAAAAAGCCTACTGAGTTGTACAATAATAAGCATGCATGAACAGTTACAATTCTTATCAGCAGTTAACCAGTGTTGAATATATGTGGAGTCATTAGGGGAGACTCAAAGCACCAATCAAGTCCCACCCAAGAGTCGATGTACCTTGATGCCCTTAACAAGGAACACCCGAAAGGCCCGACACACCCGAAGACTATCGCTAAGAAAATTCCCCGGATGGCGGAGGTCTAGGCACATACCATCACAGTGGTGCCCAAGACTACATCCTCCTAGTGTTCTGACTTGGTTCGTCCACATAACGCATATAGGAGGTCCTTTAGGTGTATTTCAATCCAACATAATTCAATACCAACTACGGGTACAATATTTCCATCCTATCGTCATGAAGTCCAACAAAAGACCCAAATGACAGTTATATTCATCATGCGTATAAATATGTCACCAAAGTGGTATTCCAACTATAACCATCATAATACCCATACATGCGTACATTTTATATCAAGTTACTCACATTGTGTATCCATGAGAAAAGCCCCAAGTAATGGCACCCATAATATAAAACATAGCATATCACCAATATCTATATTTCCAACTATTTTCATCAAGAAATCTCAAATACTTGAACACATAGAGATAAAATAACAAATAGAAGATTATGATGTGTATCTAGTTTTAACAAAGGTTTAGTAACTCACTATCTAGGTTTTGGACCAAAATCTAGAAAAGATGAAAACCCTAGATGTTGGAGGATGAACTTGAAGATGAGAAGTTGTCTTGAAGAAACCCTATAAACTTTCCTTGGATGACAATAAATGCTAGCAATGAAGGTTCAACCACCAAAGAATCGTATTTATGAGGGTTAGGGTTTGGAGAGGAAAAAATGGGTTTGAGAGCTTCCAAAATCGCCAAGAGAAGAGAGTGTTTGAGATAAATGAGATTGGAAATCAGATTGGAATTCATTTAAACCCCCCTGCACCTCCTCGCGACCTTGCCCGGCGACAGTGACATGGTCACTATCGCGTGTCACAATCGCGCGAAGTCCCCCACTCTCGGTACATCTCCCGCGACATTGACAATGTCACAATCGCGTGTCATAGTCGCGCGAGCTCCCCGATCCACGGTACATTACTCGCGATAGTGACACCGCGAGACTGACCATGTCACAATCGCGAGTCACAGTCACGCCAGACTCCCAATAACCTGAAATTTGACCAGTTTCGATAACGAACGCGAGGTTTGAACAGTTAAGGACGGTAAGTCAGATTATACGACATTTCAACATATCAACTATCATAAAACGCATACAAAAGCTCATATACTCACATAGGTACATTTAATGCATTTAAAGGAAATGAATACTTACCTTGAGAATTTCCGGGTGTTACATCACCCACCCTCATACCTTCAACTAATTTTATGTTGCCAACCTCATCCTGTTTTTCTTTGAAGCCCAAATCATTTTGCTAATTTGAGTGTTTTCTTGAAAACCCCAACTCGAATTGCGTCTGCATTAGGGTTCTTCGTGTTCTGCTCGTTAATAGTGGCGGTTGAAGAAGAAATAGAAGAACATAATTCACATTTGTGTCGATATCCCCTTTTGAAAGTATTTTTACAAATAAATTGGAGCAAAATTTAAAGAATGGGGGTTTCGAATTCTAAAGCAGAGACCTATGAAGCTTTGCGGTTATGCAAAGAAAAGAAAAAATTCATCAAACAAGCAATTGCACAACAACACATGTTGTTTATCTTCAATCCCTTTGAAACATAGGAATCTCCCTACATAAATTCGCAGAGGCCGAATTTCCCTTGGAATCGTCTTCAAAAACCCCCCATCACACCCATCACCACCTCCATCGCAAATCGGCTACAATGGCGCCACCGGTGGTGGTTATAGACATAAATTTTATTTGATTTCATTAGGTGAAAATAGATTATAGATGAATTTTTGTTTGCTTTCATGTGGTAAATTAAGATATATATGAACTTATGTTTGGATTTCATTAGATGAAATAACATATTTATGAAAATTGTGATTTATTTAATGTGATGAAATAAGGTTAGTAACTTTGTATGTGTTTCATATGGTGAATTCATGTGTTTGATCTGATTAATGAACTTGTATGTTTCATTTGGTGAATCTTGTTACCAAAATGACGATTATGTTTTTTCATGTGTTGAAACAACTTTTAATTAAAACAATTTGATCAAAACCAAATTACGACTTAGATTTGTCCTCATAGTTCTCAATCTTTTTTTGGTTCTCACATTATTTAACATATATATATATATAAATAAAGGACAACGGTAACCATCATTTTCATTATTTTATTCTTTTCAAAAGTTGATATCTCTTTATTAAATTATTATTATTATTATTGTTATCATTAATTATATCTAGAGTAAATTACACAATTGGTCCTTATCATTTACATAAAATTGCATTGTGTGTTCCTAAATCAAAATAATTATGGAAAACGTCCTCACGGTTTACATTTTCACACACCTTTGGTCCCTGTGTCCTAACACCATTACAAAGATTTGTTAAGTATGTTAATTTGAAGGGCACATTAGTCATTTTATTTTTATTTTATAATAGAATAAAGGACCAAGGTCCAAGAATGCAATTAACTCTATTATCTCTCTCTCTATATATATATATATATATATATAACACCACGTCATCTCCCCCACCCCCATGTGTCATCTCCATTTTTGGTTATGGAACCCACTAGTAACTGGTAAGAGCTTTTCGTTGGTTATCCCCCACCCCACCCACACGTCTTCATCTTCGTGTTTGGTAAGAGCTTTTCTTTGGATGAAGGTGAGTCTCCCTGTTGGTCGGATATGGAGATGGGTCTCGATGTTGGTCGAAGTTGAAGGTAAAACAGGGTGTTGGTTGTGGCTTACAGGTTGTATGTGGAGACTGGAGTTCGTCCTTGTGCGTTGGAACTTCAACCTACGAATGTGAGTGAGGATGGCAGCAAGGGGGTTGTCGATTGAGATTGGGTGACTGTGTGGTTGGGAGGCTGGAGATAGCCTTCATTGGCGTTCATCAGTTGGAGATACAGGTTTTGGAAGCTATTCATAGACGCACCGATTCACAGGTTTCGCTCGTCCCTAACCCACAGATTTCATAGATATAGGTTTTGGCAGCGATTCACAGATTTCGATCTATTTGAAGGTTTTGGCCACTATTTGCAGGTTGTTGACGGAGAGGGATCACCCCTAGTTTTAATCGAAGGGTTTTGATCGATTTGCAAGTTTTGGCTATTTTTTTTGCAGGTTCTAATTGGGATGGAACAGTGGTGGTTTGAAGTGAGAGAGGTTTTAATCGTAGGTTTGTGGGGGAGGGGTTGATCGGAGAAAGGAAAGGTATTGATTGGTGATGGTGGATAAGAGATTTGATGGTCATCGGTGATGGTTAGGAAGGTGGTCGCCGGAGGGGGATGCAGCCGAGACGAAGGGAGAGCGAGAGAGGGAAGGCCGGGAGGGGGAAGGTCGCCTTTGGTCCCTGTGGTTTTCTTAAAAGATTTAATTAAAATATAAAAAAGAGTGAAATGACTAAAGTGCCCTTCAAATTAACCTACTTAACAAATTCTTCTAATGGTGTTAGGGCATAGGGACCAAAAGCGTGTGAAAATGTAAACCATGGGGGCGTTTTCCATAATTATTTTGATTTAGGGACGCACAGTGCAATTTTATGTAAACGACAGTGACCAATCGTGTAATTTACTCTTATATCTATTATAATTTTAATAATAATTATTATTATTTAATTGTTGTTTTATTATTATTAGTAAACAAACGTAAACGAACATTAATGAACGCAAACGAACGGACGTTCACGAACATAAATCAATGAAAAAAATTAGATTTTTTTGTACAAATTCGGATATAAAATTGGTCAAAATATATATGATTTTATTTATTGAGTTGTCAAATCGTGATATATTGGGAAGAGTGATCTTTATGTTGCTCGTATGTTATAGAAATACCAAAAAACCGAGTGTTTGGTAAAAAAACCGGTATTTTGTCGGGTCAGTCGTCGAGATGTCAGTAACTTTTGTCGGGTCACATGCATGTTCAAGAAAAGTGGGGTCCATCCCCTTTTTCGCAGGCCGCGCAAAGTTTTTTTTTTCCTCGCCGATGTGTGAAGGTCCCACAAGCCACTTTCGCCGACGATAGGCGAAATTTGGTGTCAAATGTGCAAAACCCAACCTTTTATGTCATTTTCTTAATACCCAATGGTCAAAAGAACCATTTGGGTTGATTTCCCAATTTTTTAACCAAACATGAGATTGGAATGAATTTGAAATCCAAATCCACTCCATTTTTGCAAACCAATCGGACACTAATGATCCGATTGCGAGATTGGATTGGATTGGATTTAGAATGATTTGAAATAGAATTCCATTCCAATCCCATGATTTTATGTATTTTGAAATCTCATTAATGTTTGTTTAACTCAATAAATTTGTTGAAAAACTACAACATTATATCAAATCACCTTCACGTAACTAACAAATCACTGAAACTCAACACTCATAAGACATCATATCTTAAGACACTGTTAAATATATACCAGTGTCACGTTCATGAATTATAATACCTGAAACTAGCCAAAACTATATAATAAATATATATCATATGAATCTTATCAAAACCAAATTTTTATCAAAAGCTTAATATTATGATCATTTAAGAAAATATTGTCACGATCATATAAATTATAAGTTTATGTTAACATATGTTAAAATTGGAGTCAACTCTCGATTATTTATTTTCATTAAAGTCAAACTGGTGGTTGGTTTATTATTTAATTGCCTGGTTTTTATTTATACGTTCATAACAAATGTTTACATCTTTGATTCGAAAAACATGTCTTTCATTTTATTAATTACGATTTGAGATTGCAACTTTAATGTGATCAATGATTACAATCATAAAAGAATAACAACCATGTCAAATTCAACAATATATTAATTAAACACATTTTGATTTCGAATTTACGAAAATTTCTAGGTTTCAATTGAAATTGGACTTACAATATAAAATGAAAATAAACAAGTTCAGTTAATCGATAAATCAAAATTATCGAAATTATGTAACAACCAGGGGTGCTAAAAAAAACGACCAACCTGACCCGAAAAAGAAATCAACCCGAGGTAACCCGACGTATAATTGATACAAAATTAGGATAACCGGATCTATTGGGTTGATATTGGGTTAGACCCAAAGTAACCCGATAACCCGATAAGATTTTATAGCGATTTCTCTAAAATCACTTATATTTCTCTTTAATATGTATAAGTTACAAAAAATAACTTGGCAATTATGAGCATAAGAGAACGTTATTGGAAAATTATATGTAATACATAAATATTTGATGAACTCGTATAATATTTTGAATGATTGATCGTATTTCAAAGGAAGATTTCCTTATTTTTAAGATTTGAATGTTGTCTTTACTTTGTTTGAATACAACCAGACCAACCCGAACGAGTTGGGTTGGGTTGAAAATTTTCAAACCGCCAACATTGGGTTAGGTTGTTCAAATTCCTTCAACCCAACCCAACCCATGAGCACCCCTACTAACAACACATAATGTTAAAAATTTTGAGTTATTGAGTTTATCATAATTAAAACCTTCATTAAAATATATTATTATTATAGTTCAAAAAATACATTGACATCCTATACCAACCGTTTAGATATTGTCCTCTTTGTCTACACACGGATTCATGATTTTAAAACGCATCTGATAGACGAGATATCAAATCCCTGACAACCTTAGTTCTCATCCCCAATCAATGTGGGATCTTACAATCCACTCATCGGGAGCCCAACGTCCTCACTGACACATTAGTCCGGTTTATGGCTCTAATACAATCTGTAACATCCCATACCAACCGTATCAGATATTGTCTGTTTTATTAACACGTGGACTCACGGTCTTAAAAACGCGTCTGATAGAGGAAGTATCAAATTCTGTAGCACCCTGATTTCGGTGTAAGTAATTATTAACTTAATCTATGTTTTGGTTGTTGTTTAGTATTTGCTTTTATCCGTGCCTCGAAATCGGGTCTATTGTGGGTTAATTCTTAAAGTTGGAAAAAGGTTGAATTGAGGAACCACAGGGCACCGTGCGGGTTATGGCGCGACTTGAACTGCGCTACTAGCCGCGCGGGGCACTGCCCATCCGCGGGTCCAGTAAGCGGTGCGACTTACCGTTCGGGTCTAGCCGCGCGGGGCCACCTGATCGACTAAAAAGGGGAAATCGACCCCCATTTCGCATTTACTCCTATTATTACTTCCAATAACGCTCTCTTCTCCTCTCCCTTCATAAATTCCGACCTAAGGCTATTTCATACTCAATCTTCTTCAAATCTTCAAGTTTGGGTCTATCATTTGGAGTTTTGGAAGACTAGGGTTCAAGAATCTACCTTCCTTCCTTCTCCATCTTCAACCTCAAGACTTCATCACCATACTCAAGTACTTACTTATTACTATGGATTAACCTACATTATTCCTATGTGTTATTTGTTTGATGTTTTGTGACCTAACTTGTGAAATTCTCAACTTTATGAACCCTAAAGGAAAAAGGATGAGTATGTCTAGTAAACTTTAATAATCTCTTGTGTGGTAATTACATGGGTTATATATTCTTGATTTCATGCTTATATGTTGAGTCCAAGAGGAAATTTCTATTGCTATGATTTTTATCCAACTGCTGATAACTTTATGAAGAGACGATGTAAGGATGATAAATGGTTGTGCCGACATGTATGGAATTATGAAGAATGTGAAATCTTGAGAAGTAAAAAAATACCTATTTTACATGTAAAGAAGAAGTGATTGTGATGTTATAATTGTTATCGAATGTTGATTACCTAATAAGAATGTGATTACTACCCCTTGTGCACGAGGAGGTAGTAGCTTAATGTATGGACCTTGTAATAATCATGGTGTGTTACTAGCGAGTAGGCAATAAGGGATTTTGTATCCTTGAGGTGTAACTCGTCTAAATATAGATAGGCAATAATGTCCGTAAGACCTTGATGTGTAACTCGACGGAGTAGACAATAAGGGCAGTAAATACGGTCTGAGGTTGTGATGTCGTTATGACATGGGAACTAAGATCGGGGCATGAGGTGTAATCCATTACCATCGCGGATGACCCCACTTTCGTGTAAACATCACCCCGATGGAAACGGGTCTCCCCCGTAATTCAAAAGGTATCTCGTGTATGTTTATATTCAGGTTTTGAGAATCTGATTTCGGGAAACTTACTTACTTGTGAGGCAAAGGAATTCGGTAACACGACTATTGTTTTATAATATCTTGTTTGTGATTTATATTCTTATGAGATCTCACTAGGCTTCGTCCTAACACTTGTTGTGGTTGTTGTTTCCTCACAGATCCTCCTCGTGGTGGAGATTAGGCTGTCAGGCTTGTCAACCGGGCACGTAGGAGTTCCGAAGTGCCGGTCTTTTGGGGATTTTTTTTTGTGAAGAGAGATTGTAGAGAAATTGCAACACCCAGTTTAATCTAGTTTGGAATTTATTCTAGATTAAGTAGGTTGTTGTAACTTTATTGTCCCATCGTTAGCAAACTTTATGTTGCAAACCAACCCATCTTTACGTGGGTCTTTAGTTGTTCATATTTTGGATTTATCTTGTTGGAAGTTTATATTTACAGGGTAATTGGACCTTCGTATTTTAGACGTTATATTGCCAAATTTTAGAATTTTTATTCGTCAAAGTTTTAGGGCGTTACAAATTCCTTACAATGGAGAGTTTTATGTAGAAAACCAAATTTTATCCAAACATGCATCCCAATTAAAAAACACGATTATTCCATCAATGAAAAACTCTTTGAAACAAAAATCTTCTAGATTAATAAATATATTATTGGTTCCAAATAAGTAAAACAAGTATTGTAGAAGGGGTTGAATACAATACACAAGATTTCACTTAATTTTAATTTCTTTGTTGATATAAATATCAAGAATTACATATAGAAAACAATAAAGATTGTTACGGAAAAGAACATGTAAACTATTCTAACAATCTTACACTTACAAACTTAGAACACAAGTTAGAAAACACAAAGTTTAACTATGAGGATGAGAGAAAATGGTTACCAATTTTTTAGTGCACTGAGTTCTCTTCTTGAAAGAGTAGCTTGAATGGATGATGTTTTCACCTTTATATACCACCTTATGCATTGAATGCAAAGAACACTTGTCAAACTGAGATTGGATCATTGAGATTTTTTTTCAATAAATTATAAGATATTTGAAGTGACTTATCAAGATAAAAAAAGACTTTTGTACTTTGATAATACAATATCTTAGTAAAATATTCCTGGTATAAATCTTTATAAGATATTTCGGAGAAAGTCCATCAATTCAGAACTTGGGTGAATATCCTCTGTGCAATAGAAGGTTTCATTCATTTTGTCAGAAAGATGTTGGAGAGAAAGGAGTATAATCAAATCATGATGATTTGACTATTAAGAAACTAACCGAACTATATGATTGTTCGACAAGAGGAAGGTCTGCCGAAATGAGGAAGTATCGGCAGAGGGAAAACATGTCGACCATGTAAAGAGAAATCGACAGGTGTATGGTCTGCCGAAGAATAAGCATATATTCGGCAGAGGTAGCTTAGTTTCTTGTGAAGTTTGTCTTGATCCGCATCAGTGGGCTCACTTACTTTTGAATTCGGTTGGTCTTCGATTTCATCGATCTTTTGAAGCATAACTAAGCTATTACAAAGAACCTTAAAATATATTAAGTATTGATATGTACAACATTTTACAGATATGAAGTTACAAGCCGAAAAGGGAGGTCATCTTCAAATCCTTGATGACCCAACATATACATAGACAACTTTATCCATACAAGACTTAATGAAAAACCAACAAAATAGACCTAATTATCAAGCCATTAAGCACAAAATAGCTATATAGAATAAACCATGACCCCCTCACTTCTCGCCATTAGAGCATCTCCAATTGAGGTTTTTATAAAAACCTCTTTTTTGTGGGTCCCATTGATTATTTCAACATCAATAATAATTAAATAAGTTATATTAACATGTATTAATAATTATAAAGTCAAGAAAATAATAAAAAAAATAAGAAAAGTATCACTTGTCACAAACTTTATAGTAAGAAACAAGGTTCTTATTTAAAAATCTAAAGGAGTTTGTGTTTTTATAAGAACTCTTCACAATGGTAGTTCTTACAAGACACTACACTTTTTGCTTGTAAGAAACTTGTATTATAGATGTTTTCAAGTAACCTTAAAAAAACTAATACAAAAAACGTCATAGAAATAATCCAACTTTGGGGGTGTTTGGGATTGCTTATTTGAGGTGCTTTTTTGCTTATTGCGATTTGGCATCGAAGATAAACACTTTTGAGTATTTGGATGAGGAAAAATTAAAATGGTTTATAGCGGTGCCAAACCGCTGAAAACACTTTTTGATAAGTCATTTAGTTTTAACTTATCAACTTATTTGAAAAATGCTTATGACTTTTTTAGTTATTTTATATGTATAAGCAATCTCAAACACCTTTAAATAATAACTTGTTAGTTTATTACGTTTTGGTACCACAATAAGCTAATCCAAACAATTTTTTAAAAACCCCGGTTTGACACCGCATAAGTTGATAAACACTTTTTAAAATAAGAATAAATTAGGGGTGTAAATAGGCCAGGTTGGGTTGGGTTCGGGTTCAACCAATTTATTAATTGGGTTGAAAATCTCAACCCAACCCAACATGTTTAATTAAATGGGTTGAGATTTTTAACCCAACCCAACTTGTTGGGTTGATGGGTTGGTAGCGGGTTGACCTGTTTATGATTATCTCAACCCAACCTGTTAAATAAATGGGTTGAACCTGGGTTGACCCATTTAATTTTAAAATTGTAAATGAAATAAAAATGCTTAAACAACTTTATTTCACGACAAATATACAACGACAAAGTCAAATAAATTGTTCGAAGTTTAATAAAACACAACCATAAAGTAAAATAAATAGTTCAAAGTTTTCTACAACCACAAAGTTAAATAAATCATAGTTCCAAAAAAGTTTCTAAGTAACTCGACTTGCTCTTTCATCAACTCCAATTTCACTCTCGGTATTACTTTCCTCTCGATCTTCTATCTTCTCCGTCATGAACAATGGAAATGAAGTCGATCAAGTTAAGATTATAAATATATATAAGTAACAATAGAACAATGAAATTGAAGTCGATCAAGTTAAGATTACAAGTTTACCGTGAACAATGGAATTGAACTCGTCGTGGACTGCTCGTCGTGAAGCCGTAGAACAAAGGGAAAGGAGAGGAGTCTCCGATGAAGAGGGAGGAAGATCTGCACCGACGGCGTATGAGGGAAGAGGGAGGAGAGGAGACTGGAGGCGTATGACGTTTCAAATTAGGAATAAGATTTACTGATTTAGTCGATTAGGGTTTTCAACTTTCAAGTTTCAATATATAAATTATTTTTTAATCTTTAAGAATTATATTAAAATATTAATTGTATTAAATATTGATTAATAATTAAAAATAAAATATTAAGTAATATTATAAATGGGTTAGAAACATGTTGCAAGTGGGTTAGAAACAGATTGTAAATGGGTCAAAATCAGGTTGAAAACAGGTTGATAATTTCAACCCAACTTAAACCCAATTAATAAATGGGTTAGGCGGGTTGACCCATTTAACTTAAATGAGTTAAAATTCTCAACCCAACATGCTAATTTTGGGTTGGGTTCTGATTGAATTGACGGATTGGATCACTTTTTACCACCCCTGCATAAATTGTTTTAAATAAGCAATCCCAAACACCACCCTTAGCAAACCCCTTAGACAAATAAATTTATGCGGAAAGACAAAAGTACCCACTAAACCAATAATGACAAAAACCGAGAATGGCAAATGAAATGCGGGGCATATTTGTCATTTTGCAAGAAGACACGTTATATAAGGACAGGGCGAGTGTGTTGAGTAAACTTTTAAGCCGGATTTATCAAACCCCCTTAAATACGACTGTGAGGCATTTCAGATCCGTTTCTGTCTGATATTTTCTCTCTCTATCTTTCACATTTCCCATAGCTCTTTTTTATGGTTTTCAATGGCGTTTTAACACAAAATCATCCAATCTGCTGCTAACGCGACCTAGTAAAACTCACAGAATAGTGATCAGAGTGATAGATCTGGATCTAGTCGTATTTCTTCAGGTAAATCGATCTCTTAATTTCAAGTTTTTTTCGATTTTGTCGTCGTTTTTTAACTCGAGAGTCTGTATGTAATCGGTTTATTTCTTCGATTTTGTGTAGATCTGGTTGTTTGATCGACGACTTATACAAGTGTTTGCTGTTTGGTTTGGCTTTACTGGAATTAACGACGTTCTGCTAAGATTCGGTTGGTTATGGAGGAGATCTAAAGAAAAATTAGCCGTTTTATTTAGATCTGGTTTTGAATTCCGTTTGGATCGTGTAATTGGAGCGAGAAGGCTAATCGCGTGCTACTGAATCGTAATTTTAGAGAGTTGACTCGGTGACTTGACTCGGAAATGGAGACGCTTGTGGTGGTTGCGCAGCAGGATCAATTTCATAGCAGAAGCCGTGGCCGAAATCATGGTTCGTTTGGTTCTTATCCTTCTAGGGATTTCAGAGAAATTAATTGCCGTACTTTTCAATCGGGGTCAGGTATTCTTCCAATCCCACTGAAGGCTCCTTCTCCACCTGTTACCAAACAGCTCTCACCTAATTCCCCTAAGACACCATCCGCAGCTCCATCTGTTGTGAAGAAACATTTCCAGTCTGATCAAAACCCTAAACACACAAAGAGGATTACGAAAAGTAGTTCTGTTCCTATTACGATTGATATCAGGCATGTTGATTATTCTGTTAAGGATAATACAAGGGGTCCTGAGAATGATAATTTCTTTTATTCTGAGCTTTGGGCTGGACCTGCTTATTCCAATTCACCACCTCCTAGTTCTCTGCCTATACCTAAATTTTCGATCAAACCAAAAAGGACTGTATCTCTTGACTTGCCTTCAGTTTCAGCTTCTGATATTGATTTGTTAACCCCGTTAGCAAAATCTGCTCCTCCTTCACCTACAAGGGAGCATCATAAGTCTTTTCGTAGAGACTTCTTTAGCAGCGATGATGAATTTGCGACCAAGACTCTTCGTCGCATTCTTAACCTTGACTTGGTCGATGAGTGACGTATTAGGAGTGATCATCACTCCTGTAAATAAAAATATCTACTTTGTTGCAGTATTTTAGTGGTAGATTGTATATAGAAGAATAAATCAGTGGTTACTTTGGGACTGCGTACTAGTTTTTATGTAGTCATGCTTTGTGTTGTGTGGTGTAATGGTGTAATGATACTGATGGCTGCTTAGGTGGTTGGTGGTAGATCAATATTCTGAAAGTCGATACTCGATACAGATTCATAACTTGTTGAATTTTCTTGGGAGATTGAAGGTTGGGATTCAGATTGATGGGACAGTTTGATGCTGGATCATATGTCGTGGAAGCAGATGCTGGGTTTAAAATGGGTTTGGCTGCTTAGGTGGATGGTTGTAGACTTGTAGATCAATGCTCTGGAAGTCAGATACAGATTTGGGACTTGTTAATGCTTTTTGGTAGATCAATGTTGGGATTGGGGTTTAACAACACTATGATGCTGTATCATATACTGTGGACACATATATTGGGTGGAAAAGGGGGGTGCGATGGTGATGGTTCAGTATTTGGCAGGGGTGACAGAATTGTTTCGTCGATTATCTATTAAGTTTCAAGGACAGCCTCAGTGTTTGTGGCTGACTGCAGTATGAATTCTCTTTTGTTAACTCTGAGGTTCCAACTTTCAATATATAGGTTTCTAGGTGAATATTCTTGTATATAGCGTTAGAATCCTTGATGGGTCGTTGATCTTAATTCATCTCTGCCGTAAAAAAAACTATAGCCCTCTGCCTTAAAAAGCACCAATCCTGGTCCAACTGGTCCTGTCCCCTTTTCTTGTTTGGTTTCAGCTGGTTTTCATGCTCTTGCATTTCCGTAGTTGCCAAAGGCAGTGGCTAATGATCTCTTCCGTTTCTGATAGTTTCTTGTCATAGTTTGTGTCATCGTCATCATCTCTTTTCAGTTTTTCTATTTATTTCCTTCAAGATAGAATTAGAATTTCAAGTCTTCTCTTAGTGAGGTTGTAGCGCTCCTCTTCACCATCTTTTCTGGTTTTTAAGAGAGGAAAGTGGGAAGGGGAAGTAAAAATAGTTGGTTGTTGCTTGTTCTGCCATTTGGTTTGTATCGTGTGTCTCGGGTAGCAGCTTACATTTCTGTGTTGGGAAGAAGGTCAATGCCGCTGTTCTTTTGGTCTTCAAAAAGGTGTATTCGTCGTCTTAAAAGATTGTTGATCTTGCCAAGCCACTTGAAGGTGAGAATCTTGAAGGCCTTAAATTGTAACCAAGTTGTATATCTCTGATCCTAACAAATATATATTGTCCATTGCAGGGTATGTATCCTAAAGTAGGAGAAGCATCTTCAGGAGGCTGTTCTTCCAAAATACTTTGGTCGCTATGGCAGTAGATTTCTAGTTCTTCACTTGTTTGGTTTCTTGGGTTTACTTTTGAATCTTCTGAGCTTAACTTCTATATGAAGGTTAGTTTTTTTTTAGTATATAATATTTATATACGGCAAATACAACAAATAAACACACACCCTCCTCACCTTTGGTGAGGTTAGTTGTTTTTGTTTTGTCAAGGATTTCATATCTTCATGGAATGACTTTGATCTTTAGGTTAAAAGGTTTTGAATTGCCTATCATCCTAACATACCATATGATGATCAATTGCAGTGGAGGTTAGCCAAATGGAGAAGCATCTTCAGGAGGCTGTTCTTCCAAAACACTCTGGTCACTATGGTGGTTGTTCTTTCTCTTGTTCTGTTTCTTATATTCACTATCTGCACAAGACTTATATGTTTGTTTTTGTTTTTGTTTCGTCTAATGAAATGACTTGGTTTAAAGGTGCTCTTTTAATATGTAGACTGCATAGTTTTAGTATAGAATGAAATACCATCCATCTATGGTCTTGCTTCTAGATTCGTTTCGCCACCTTGAAAGGGGGTGGTGGACTTGAACCAATCTCGAAGCTTTTTTCTTTTTTTTTTTCACTTTGAAACCCCACATCCTGCATTCAAAATCATCCACCATCTTGATTAGGGGTGTAAATGAGACGAGACAACTCGCGAGCTACTCGAGATCGACTCGGTCAACACTCGACTCGATATACTAACGAGTCGAGTCGAGTATAATGATACTCGAGCTCGATTCACATCATTTACACCCCTAATCTTTGATGGTGATGATGATGAAAGAAAACCTTATAGAAGTTGTCTTTTGGTTAAGGAAGTTCATGTAACTAATGAATGAAATGAAGAGACCATGGTTGTTTTGGGTGCATAAACTTGAGGTTTAAAACTAGAAGTGAATCAATCAAATGGTTTTATTTGCCTCCAGGTTAAGGTGCTTGTATTTGGCTTCTCTTTTCTCTTCATGGATGTATGTTTCCTTTGCCTCAATGGTATTCTGATTGGGTATGGTTATTTGCACTTCTTTTAATGTTGGAATCAGGTCAAGGCATGTGTTGCAAAATGTAAAAAAGTAGGTTTTAATATTGATCTGGATGAGGAGGAAATTACTAGGTAGGGGTGCACGTAGCAATGTATGCATTTAGCCAATGGTATTTGATCATAGACTCGTAGTAATGTTTTGTTAGAATTACCAATGTTAGAGCATCTTAACAACTTCTTCAAAATAGAGAAAATGAGGATTTTTAGCTATAATTTTGCCATTAACATTTTCCCCAAAACTATCCCTAAAATAGAAAAAGTAAGAGATACGAGTTTTTCTCCAAATATGGAGATAACCTAAAAAATGATTTCTTAGAACATCTCCAATGGATTCTTCAAGTAAAAATTAGCTTCATTTCTAACAGATTATCTATTTTGAATATCATATAATTAATTATATATTAAAATATTCAATACAACTCATAAAATATTTTTTCTCGCTACTAAACATTTAATTTGTTGTACTTTTATTGGTAGAATGAATAAAAAATTATTTTTTTCTTATTTGTAAAGTGCTTATTAATTTATAGAAAGAAGGGGCAAATATGTAGTTTGGTTAAATAAGTTAACAAGGAGTTTCAAATAAGTCATGGAAATGATTTATCAAAAACTGCTTATTAGTAGGATGGAAAAGTCATAAGAAGTTTCCAATCCAAACACTCAAAACAACTTGTATGCTATTTGAAAACACAACAAAGTTAATAAACATTTTTAATAAGCAATCCCAAACACCCCCTTAGTTTTCCATTTTGAGTTTTTTTGGAGAATATGTTGAAGCTGATGTTATCCTTGTGATTCCTGTATTATATTAATCTTCTCTATGATCGGCAAATCCTTACAAATTTAGTCTTTTAAGATTGCTTTGTTTAATCGAAAAAAGATTGATGTTAAAACAAGCTTCTGAATTTGATATCATTTGTACCAATTTTAGTCCGTATCATTCTATATTATACAAAAATTGTATATATGGCTAAAACAAGTCTTATCTTTTAGAATCATCATCTGAAATTCGTTGGATTTAGGGGCTCTTTACCAAACGTTTACCAATAAAATTTAACACTATCACTTACTTAACGGACAAGATTTTAGTCCATCAAAACGGTCTAGTATACAACAATTTTCCCGATAAACTCTTACTGGTAAAATTTAATACTATCACTTACTTACCGGGTAAGATTTTTAGTTCACCAAAACGGTCTCGTATGTAACAATTTTCCCGGTAAGCGCTAACCGTGGTAAAAGTCTTCGCCATCACTTACCAAGGTAAGACTCTTGGTCCTTGCCTTAGCTCTTACCGGTAAATTCTTGATCATTGTCATCTTCATCCATAAGGTAATATGATTTGATAAGCGCTTATCCGGGTAAGCGTTTGGTAAACGTCCCCTAAGGTGGAAACGATAGAATACAATCATGAATGTTAGATTCTATCTATTAATCCCGTCTAATTAATTTTAGACAACTGGTTAATCTAATCCAATTTATGATTAGAAAAATATTATATTGGTTTAGTCGCTGAATATTACTATTGATAATCTATTAGATTGGATTGGTTTATTATTTTGATTCAAAATCTCAACCAATTGATATTACCCAATTATTCATATATATTTTTTTCAAAAATAACATTACATGCCAATTGATCCACCATATTAATCAGTTATTTAAAATATATATTGATGGGTAGTTATCTTTAAAAAAATTAAAATCATTTGCCCCGTATATATATATATATATATATATATTTGTTTTGAAAAAGAAAAGTACTAATTGTTAATGTCTTTTTATTTGCCATTTTATTGAATCAACAACTTCTTATTGCAAAAAGAAAGATGGAACAAGAAACTTTTACATGCAGTCCAACTTCATGGAGAGGAACAAAGGGTAAAATCGTCATTTCCATGTTCAGTAGTTCATCAATCCATCCAATATCATTTCTTGGGACCTGCATTCTTCACTGCAAAAACCTTTTTCACCCCTGTAATCATATCATTCATTCCATACCACAATCTTTAGTAGACCATTTTCAATGGTAGGTTAATTTATAAGTAAAACATAGAGCATCTGAATCTTTTTTTATAGGTTTCATGTTTGTTTTTTCAACATCACTAAGGGTTTGTTTGTTTGTTAGCAGCTTAATGGGACTCACAACTTATTCAATCAACTATACATGATTGTTTGGTAGTGGCTTAATGAAATAGAAAGTGGCTTATTCAGTAAGCTTCTATGGGGGAACTTTATGCAAAAAGCCATGTTTTTTCCAAACTTGACCCTCACAATTAAAACACTCCTTCCATCTATGAAAAAACTCTCCCAAACAAAAACCTTCTCAATCTATACAGACAGATTAATTCACACAGACAACTTTATACATACAAAACTTAATGGAAAATCAACCAAACAACCCCTAATTATTATTACTCTTTTAGTGTTAAAACAAATGTCTATATTACTATTTTAGTTTGTCAAAAACAAATGTTTACTTTCAAAAGTAATCTCTACTTTCCCATTTTACTCTTAATTATGAAGTGAAATTTTTTTTCTCTATAATTAAGGATAAAATTATCTTTTAATTAATTAAAAAGTATAATAATTAACATTCGCAAAATTGTGTATCTTTTTCATAGCGGACATTTATTTAGAGATGGAACGAGTATATTTCTATAATAAATATCAAATATTTAATTTAAAGAACTACAAAATATTGCTTTTTTCAATGACAGTTCTTCTAAGACACTATATTATTTTTTTTTTTGCCTACAAGACCTCACATTAAAGATGCTCTAAAAACTCTCTCAAATGGCAACCTTAAATGCACACCTATATATTGCTAAAGAGCGGACTAAATGCACTCTCATATATATATATATATATATATATAGGGGTAGGATATTTTGCAACCCTTGCAACCCACATTTTAACCGTCGGATTCATGATCGACGGTTACAACAGATATGGGGCCCAATATTTTTAATTAAAAAAAAAGAAAAATAAAAATAAAATAACCGTCGATCATGAATCCGACGGTTAAGATGTGGGTTGCAAGGGTTGCAATCTTTTCAAGAGTTGCAAAATATCCTTCCACTATATATATATATATAGAGAGAGAGAGAGGTGGTTTCAATTGGAAACCATATTATATTGGAAACTTTGGAAACCATCAATTTCATTGGTTAAATTAATGAAATTGGTTCATAAAGTTGTTTAATATGATCAAGTTGTTTCTTATAATTGTTTTATTAATGAAATTGTTTTCATGTATTTGTGTTTTTTATGTAGTTTCATCTATTTTTCTCATTCTGATGAAATTGTTTCATGTATTTTCGCAGTTTGATGAAACTTTTTCATTTTTACATAAAAAACACAAATATATGCAACAATTTCATCAATATAAGAATTATATGAAACAATTTCATCAAATTAAACAATTTCATGAAACAATTTCATTAATTTAACCAATGAAATCGAGGGTTTCCACGGTTTTCAAAATTAGAGTGGTTTCCATTTGATCGCTCCCCTATATATATATATATATTGTAAGGATTAGGCTAAATGCACTCTTATATATTACTAAATGTATTCCTACTTATTGATTTTCTCCCACGGCAAATAATCGTGTGAAAAGTTGAGTTAATGATGAGAAGCGTGAGAATGGATCTGAACCGTTGATGTTTTTTAATCTCAAGCCCTCCCATGAATTGCGGCTTAGTGAGAAATTTATCTGGTGCATCTCATCCTAATGTTCGTCCATTTCTCATCCAACGGTTGATAACCACTTCTCACACTTCTCACCGGAACCCAACCCTTTCTCCCACTCACATCAACAACAATACTTATACTTGGGGGTCGTTTAATAGTGTTGGAGATGCTCTTACAATCTCTTTCCTCTTTTTTTATATTTTAGCATAAATGATAACATATCTGTTATAGCAATAAAAATATTAAAATCCAAATTTTTTCTATTTTAGCATAGCTGTTGGAAATGCTCTAATTTTCTTCTTGTACACATCAATATTAAAAACATTTTTAATGCATGATTTAACTTAATCATAACATTAATTTAGGTGCATATAACAACACTCACGGGTTGTTTGTTTACCTCTTAAACCTCTAAATCGTTAAGAGGTAAATCTTGTTTAGCAAAAAAAAATGTTGCATCTTAATGGGTCCAAAATCCTCTTAATGATTTTGTATCATAACCGTCCCTTAATCGTTAAGAGCTCTGATTTCATTATTAACAATTAGCAAACAACCATATTTCATTTTACACTATATTATAAAAACCTTTTAATCATTCTGAACTAAACCATTCAGCAACTGCCAAACAACCCTCAAACTAAAATAAAAACCTCGAAATTTGAACTAACCTGTACATGAAAATGTCAGAGTCTTCTTCAAGATCCTTCTTGCAAGTATGACAAAAGCTCAAAAACCTCTTCAATGGCGATTCGGGTTCAGGATCCGACCCAACAACATCACAACATCTATCCACAACACAATTATCATAAATATGGGTCGTTTTCGGGTTAGACCCATGACATATAACCCGTGTATACTCCTCAGAAAGCTCCATTTCACTCAAAGACAAACCACCCATAAAAGAACCCGACCCGGATGGATTCGGACTACCCAGAATCCGAATTCCCCGGGTTTTGATCCCAAAATCACACGGATCTTCCACTGACCCGTTTAATGGGATTTGGATTTTCAAGTTTGACCCAAACAGAACCTTTCTGCTAACAGCATTAGGTGGTTTACAAATGGCATGATTAGGGTTTTTTCCTTCAACAAGTGCAAGTGCAATCCCATTTTCAGATTCGAATTTCTCAAATGGGTTTTCGAATTCTTGAAAAATCTTTCTGGGTTTTGGTGGGTTTTGTTTGAATCCAAATGGGTTGCTTCCAAAAGTTGAAAACAATTGTTTGGTGTCAAGAATTGAGGTTGGTGATGATGATTCTTGATCAGAAAGAGTTTTGTTCATGAGGAAGCCATTGAAGAATCTTGGAGAACCAAGAAGAGATGAAATCGGTTTGGTGGGATTTTGGGTAGTAGACATTTGAATTGAAGGTTAATTGGATCAAAAAGAAATTGGGTTTTTGTTTTGGAAGATTGGATTCAATTATAGAAAGATGGAGGGATGATGAATGCATGAAGAACAAGAGATGAATTCATGAAAAGTGGAAGGAAAATGGTCATGGGTTTTATGTAATTGGATTGATCAAAAGGGTCTCTCTTTTTCAAGGTTGAAAAGAGGAAACAAAAAGAGATAAAACACAGGCTAGCTTTAGCTACAACTATTGTAATAAAGACATAAAATAAAAGGTAAAATGTAAAGAAACCTTGTCTTGATGCTTGTTAATTTGTAACTTTATTTTGTGTAATAAAAAAGTTGAGGTTTGTTTGATTTGATGAAATGTTTAGGAGGGATTTGAATTTTTTTTTGGAATTGAAAAAAAATTGGAATCTTTATTTTATTGTGTTTTGTTTATAAGATTTGAAATGAAATTGAATTTATTTCTTTTATAAATCTTGTTTGGTTCTAGCGTGTAGCTTAGTTGGTAAAATGGAGAGATGAGTTTGTCCAAATACAAGACGAGTTACGGGTTTAATGTTGTCCCCCTGCTGGCCTCAACCACTAAATGAGTCAAATAACTCCCTATCACATTAGTGTCTTTGGATGCGAGATATGTTTGGAACCAATTAGGGTTGACGGTAATCATCTTTTGTCCAAATAAATCTTGTTTGTTTTTTAAGATTTGGAGTGGAATTTTTTTTATTTGTTTGTTTTATAAATAATTTGTTCGTTTGGAGGCTATAAAGAGACTTTGGTAGATTTGATGAAAGAGGGCGGAAATACCGTAGAAATAATATATTTGGATTTGAAATGACAATCATTATATAAAGATTTCTAACTCACGTTGATTGTGAGATTTTATTTGAAATGAAATTCATTTCTAAATCCCTTTGATCTTTACCAAATCCCATAAACCAAACGCTAAATTAATTTATTTTATTATACTTATTTTGATCGGTAGCAAATAGATATTGTAACTATATGATGATTTGTATAACACTAATTGGAGTAATCAAGACAAACTTCATTAATTTTTGCCTAAAAAAAAGAAAGAGAAAAAGAAAGTATATGTACATTTAACTTTAGTAAGGGGCGGACCTACCCTTCCCCGCCCCAGGGGTGTTCCGTGATATATATGTCTTTGAGTGGTGAAATGTGCACAAGTCCTAAAAAACCAAAATTTACTCTCGAAATCAACCAAAAAATCGAAAAAATCTCTTGAAATCAATAAAAAAAAACTCAAAAAATCCCTCGAATCAACACAAAAAACCAAAAAAATGCCACCGAATCAACTCAGAAGCTTAAAAACATAAAAAAACCCCTAATAGGGAAATTCGGCTAAAAACACATCGACAACAATTTCTTAAACTTTTCGTTTGTACACTCACTCACCTAAAATCTTGAGTCCGCCACCGACTTTAGTTACTTTGAAATTGGTTTTGTATCATTTTCTCTTTTAAGGAAATTACTTGTTTTTCCCGTGGTCAAAGTCCTTCAACATTTAAATAAAATAAAGTAAACTACAAATTTGGCCCAGTGGTTTATCAGAAATAACATTTTTCGTCTTTACATTTTTAAAATTACAAGATGGCTACCGTAGTTCATAAAAATGTTTGGGTTTAGTCCCTATCTCTAATGGTTAAAAATGTCCGTTAAGTAAAGGGCATTTTCGTTCTTTTATTATTTTTTTACTAATGATTTTGGTCTTTGTGAATTGTGGTATTTGATTGGAGAAAAAATCCATAAAAGGACGAAAATACTCCTTTATTTAACATAATTTTTTAACGATTGTTATAGAAAGAAGCCAAATCTAAACGTTTTACAAACCTTGATAACATTTTGTAATTTCTAAACTACAAGGACGAAAATTGTCATTGCTTGTTTTCTTTTCCTACATGCGGCAAATTAAATTTTATAAATTAAGATGACTTTACACATATTTGATCACAAGTAAATATTTTAAATAACAAATTACCATGATTTAACAACATTGATTAATAGCATCACTAAGAATAAATGCAAATTATCTTATTTTATTTGATGATAAATGGCCGAATACTTATTTTTTCAACAATATTTTGATATGCAACTAAATAGCAATGTTTTAAAACCCGGATCGACCCGGCCGGTTGAACCGGGAACCGGTCGAGGGACCGGGTCAACTAGGAGCGGGTTTTTGGGGATTTAAGGACCGGATTGAACCGCCGGGTTTTTTCACAAAACCGGTTGAACCGGTCTCATCGAACCGTTATCTACCCGGTTTAACCCGGTTGAAATTATAAATTTTTTAAGATTTTGCATTTAGCGGCTAGGGTTATACACCCGTCTCTCGAATCTCGACTCCATGCGCCTTCATCAACACAAAGCCTTCATCAAAGCCTTCATCGACTCAATCGACAGGCCTTCATCGACTCAATCGGACAGGTATTCAATCGACACTCGACATCATTACTTGCCAAATTCGATTCAACAGCACCACCAGGTATTCCACTTTCCAGTTCTCATTCTTGTATGATTTCACCATTCCATTTCTTGTTCTATTTTTAGGTTTCCATTGCTTCACCCACAGGTATGGAACATTCAACGATTCCATTTCTTTGTCTTCTAATTTGTTCAATATATTTGTTTCTTTGTCTTCACCCACAACCCCACTTATCTTTCAGACTTCAGTTCACTCCTCATTCTATTCTTGATTTATTTCTTCACAGCCGCCGAGCCTTTGAGCTAATCGATTTCAAAGTTCAAAAACGGCTGTTCGATTTCACCTTCACAGCAGCGAGCACATCATAGTAGGTAAGGTTTCCAAGTTGATGTTTTGTTCGATTTCACCTTCACAATTGACAGTTCGATTTCTCTGTTCACGGTTCGATTTCTTTTTCGATTTCACCCTTTTCACTATCAATTTCTTGTTCAATTTCACAGGTTCTTATTGAAATATGTTATGTAGATTGCTATTTCAGACTTCACACTTTCATAGGTTTGTATTTCACACTTCACAGGTTGATATTTCACACTTCATAGGTTTAATTGCTGTTAAAAGGTATCCTCCAGGCCTATTTAACCCCATATTCCAAAATCAAAGTATCACAACCACTTTCAGATGCACAACCCTCATTTCCAGCTTTTGCAAAACCTTGCATCAGATTCGATTTGTAACTGTGTGTACCTTTAGATTTGTAACTTTCGATTTACTACTCCAATCTTTTATTATGTTGCCTATGGGTTGCAGTTTGATATTCTTTGGGATGCACTATCAGGACAAGAACACCTCTACCTATCTGGTATCATTTATGTCAAAACAAATTTGCGTTTATTGCTTTTGTGCTTAGTTTTTGAGATGTTCCTAGTTCCACTGTTTCTACAGGTTGTGCAAAAATCATTGCTTCCAGAAGATGTCACCACTTCAACATATCATGA
Organism: Arctium minus; assembly: GCA_954870635.1. Taxonomy (NCBI): domain Eukaryota; kingdom Viridiplantae; phylum Streptophyta; class Magnoliopsida; order Asterales; family Asteraceae; genus Arctium; species Arctium minus. Next base: position 196,746,043 of record OX941080.1, on the reverse strand, counting down.
GGAAGTGAAGTTGTTCTTTAAAGAGGTATGTAGAATTACACAACTTGTCTGAGCTTTAATTGTGTTATGTATTCTTGGTCTTATATATATATATATATATATATATATATATATATATATATATATATATATATATATAGGGGTGGTATCAATTGGAAACCAAGTTTCATTGGAAACTTTGGAAACCAAATTTCAGCCATTGATCTTTATAATCAATGGTTAAGATTCATTTGAATTATATATGGTAGTAAATTAACTAATTTATTAATAATAAATAAAAATAATAGATGAAAAGAGTAAATATATCTTTTGATTTTGTGTCTCAAATATGGCAAGAAAGATTTATTTTATTTAGATTACTTGAAACCAAAATAAAATTTCCCACGCAATCTAAATTTTGATTTTTTTTACTATGAAAACGAGGAGCATTTGTCTTTTCATCAAAAAAATTATTTTTCTTTTAAAATGTAAGAAAATATATTTTTTAATTTCATTTTATTATAAAATTTCCCACGCAATCTAATATTGTGATGAAACAGAATGAATTTGTGGATTACAGATTTCATTGGATTACAGATTTAATCAGGTTCATCATGTTAGCATTATTATTTTATAATGAAAATAGATTTATCAGGTTCATCGTGTTAGCATTATTGTTTTATAATGAAACATGATGAATTTGTATCATTTTTGTTAACTTCCCATTTTTGTTTCATTACTTGTTCAGTTGCATATCCGTACATGAAAATAGATTTATCAGGTTCATCGTGTTAGCATTATTGTTTCATTATTACCATATATAAGCTAAGTTAAAATTAAATAATTTACCTAAATTAAATATCTTATTTTTAAATTAATCAATGATTATTATTACCATATATAAACTAAATTAAAATTAAATAATTATTAATATAATAATAATAACAGTTACCATATATATTATGAAATAATGTAAAAAACAAAAATAACCTTTTCAATTAAAAATAAAAATAAAAATAAAAAAAAAGAAATTAACTAATTGGTTGATTTCGGTTTCCAAAGTTTCCAATGTAATACTGGTTTCCAATTGATCGCTCCCCTATATATATATATATATATATATATGCAGGAAAATGAAAAATACATAGAAATTCTTGAAACCGGGTCAACCACAAAACCGGGTTTTAAAACATTGTTAAATAGGCACACTTGATGTATAAACATTATTTAAATATTCTTAGGGACTGTTTGTTTACCTCTTAATTGTTCCATTAAGAGGCAACTTTTGAATCGCTAAAAGATAAATATTGTTTGGCAAAAAAAGGGTTGCCTCTTAATGGTCCAAAATCCTCTTAATGATTTTGTATCCTTACCCTCCCTTAACCATTGAGAACCCTGATTTCATTATGAACAATTAGCAAAAAATCATATTTCATTTTACACTATATCATAAAAACCTCTTAATCATTCAGACCCACTTAATCATTTTGTACTAAATCATTCAGCAACTGCCAAACAGCCCCTTAGTTTTTAGGTGAATTAGACTTCAACTATATTCATATATACCTTCATCTTTACATTTATCTTTACTTTTAGTCATTTTTGTTAGGAGCTTAATTAGCTTAATGAGTTTTACACCTTATTTGGTTAACTATACATGATTGTTTGATAGTGACTTAATAATACTCCTTCATCCCAAAATAAATGTCCACAATGAAAAAGACGCACAGTTTTAGAAGTGTGTAATCATTACACCTTTTAATTAACCAAAGTACAATTTTACCATTAATTATAGAAATAGAAATTTTCTCCATCACATAATTAAAGGTAGAATGGGAAAGTGGACATTTACTTTTTGAAATTGGACACTTATTTATTTTAGGACAAACTAAAATATTAATGTAGACACTTATTTTGAGACAGAGGGAACATATAAATGACTTATTTAGGGGGTGTTTGGGATTGCTTATTTAAAACAACTTATGCTTATTTTAAAAAGTGCTTATCAACTTATGCGGTGTCAAACCGGAGTTTTAAAAAAAAAGTGTTTGGATTAGCTTATTATGGTATCAAAACGTAATAAGCTAATAAGTTGTTATTTAAAGGTGTTTGGGATTGCTTATACATATAAAATAACCAAAAAGGTGATAAACATTTTTCAAATAAGTTGATAAGTTAAAATCAATGACTTATCAAAAAGTATTTTTCAGCGGTTTGACACCGCTGTAAGCCATTTTAATTTTTCCTCATCCAAACACTCAAAAGTGCTTATCACCGGTGCCAAATCGCAATAAGCTAAAAAACACCTCAAATAAGCAATCCCAAACACCCCCTTAGTAAGTTTTTAATGGGGGGTCCATGTGCAAAAAGTCTTAAAGTTTTTTTTACAAACCTGACTCTCCCAATTGAGAAACACTATCCTTCCATAGTTCCATTTATAAGAAAACCCTCCCATTTTCTATATCGAGAACGGCAGAAATTGGTTGATCAGGAATATAACTGAAACCGAAACCTGACAACAAAATTTTCTCAATATATACAATCAGTTTAACCACACAAACAACTTTATCTATACAACTTAATGAAAACCCAACCTAATAGCCTCTTATTTACATTTTATCACTTTCACATATATAAATTTGTTAAAGTTTCAATCATTATGATAAATTAGATAAATAAAAATAGTTATCATAATTCTTATTCTCATCAAAATTCAACCTATGATGTTATTATCATCAAAACCACCTAACCTATTTTTATTTATTAAATTAACGTAAATGAAAAAGTAAAGGTGGTGGGGCCGACGATTGTCGAACCTACGACTTTGTGGGGAACCACAAGAATCATTTAAAGCGAACAAAGGTGGGACCCAATTTTTTTTAAAGTTTCATGGCGTGACTCCTGTTCGCTTGATGTGACGTTTTTCTCATCCAAATTTGACCCCCCCACCCCACTCACTCATTTCAACACACCTTTAATTTTCAAACTTGATCAAATTGCATTTGTTTTGTTTCCCATAAATTGTACCATTGATCCCATGGTTATCATTAGGGTTGTAAACAAGATGAGTCGAATAGTAAGTTAATTGAGTTAGGCTCAAAAATTTAATACTAGACTTGAACACGGCTCGAGCTCAAATATTTTTTGAGTTATCGAGTTCGATGCTCGTTTATAGGTTCGAACTCGTGATCGATTAACTCGTTTATCAGGTTGAGCTCGATATTTTTTATATTTTATGATTAATAAATATATGAGCATGTTTGGCTCGAAAAAGGGTATTTGCTCGAATGACTCGGCTCGACTCGAAAAATGAAACGAGTTTTCGAACGAGCCGAGTCGAACATTGGTGTTATAAAGCTCGGCTCGATAAGTTAAACGAGTTCTACTTACTTTGTGTTCAAAGAAGATTAGGTTCATCAGGTTGAGTTGGTTCAAAAGGCCCTAACCCAATTCCAACCCAATAGCTACATTTTGAACATTTTACAGTTCCATTAGGTATCGAGTGACTTCATATTAGGTTGGGTTATTTCAGGTTGAGTTGGCGGGATTGATGGTGTTGGTCGGTTATTTAAGCACTCCCAAATTGTACTCCAAACCTTTTTAGAAGCAGACTTTTCGGAAAGATGGCGTTTTCTTTACAAACTAAGAGGTTGTTTAGTTAATTTCCATTAAGTTCTGTATGAATAAAGTTATCTTTGTGAATTAATCTGTATGAATATATTAAGAAATTACTTGGGAGGGTTTTTTCATAAGTGGAAGAAACATGTCTTTTAATTGAAAGGGGCAGGTTTGGAAAGAACTTAGCTCTTACATGAAGTTCCCCTATAGACTTGGGGGTTGTTTGATTTTAAAAAAAAATCTCTTAGGTGTCATTTGTTTTTTAAGAGGTCTAAAGTCTGAAGTCTTATTTTAGTTATGATTAATAAGAGGTGGTGTGTAAAAATGTCTGAACGAATCAGACTTAAGAGCCATTAAAAGTTTTTTTGAAAAAAACAAACAACCCCTTAATGACTCTTAAGTCTGAATCATTCAGACCTTTTTACGTTTAGGTTTTTTTTTTCCAGTTTTAAGAACCTCTTACCTCTTAAATACGTCTGAAATAAGAAGTGGTGACCTAACTTCTTAAAACCTCTTATCGCCACCTCAGTTCATATGCTCTTCTTTCTCTTAAGACGCCTCCAGACGTTATAAAAACATACAGTCTTGTTGATTCAGATTTCAAGCTTTAGCACCACCTCTTATTAATTATAAGTAAAATAAGAATTCAGACTTCAGACCTCTTAAAATACAAACAGCACCTTACTAAATAAGTCACTTTTTATATCAGATCACTAGCAAACAATACCAAATAACATATTAATCTCATTAAACTCTTTAAGAAACTAACAAACAATCTCTTGTAAAGTATGATTTATTGTATTTAAAATATATTTTTTTTGGAAGTATTGTATTTAAAATATTTTTGTACGATCAACTAAAAGAATATAACATTTGTAAATATAAAAGCCAGTAATATGATCCATCTCTTAAAAAGGTTTTAATGATTTTTTATATACTTATAAGGGCATGTTTGTTTGCAGCTTAATGAGCTTAATAAAACTCACAATTTATTCAGTCAGCTATATACGACTGTTTGAGTGTTTGGTAGTGGCTTAATGATATAGAAAGTGGCTTATTCAATAAGATTTCAAGGGGAGCTTTATGCAGAAAGCCAAGTTTTTTCCAAACCAGTCCCTCTCATTAAAAAACACGTTTCTTCCATCTATGAAAAAATTCTCTCAAATAAAAATCTTCTAAATCTATACAGACACATTAATCCACACAGACAACTTTATCCATACAGAACTTAATGGAAAACCAACCAAACAGCCCCTAAGTATACTACAAAAAAAACATCGCATTCAATTTTGCCTTTCCCTATTTGCAATTTTATTTTATAACTTTGTATGATCTTAAAATAACGAAAGTAAGTTATTAGTTTTGTGGACTATTTCAACTCCTATCGTGTATTTAGAGGTTGTTTGGCCGTTGCTGAATGGTTTGATGCAGAATGATTAAGAGGCTCTTATGATATATTGCAAAATGATATACGGTTGTTTGCTAATAGTTCAAAATAAAATCAAGACTCTTAATGGTTAAGGGAAGGTCAGGATACAAAATCATTCAGAGGATTTTGGAACCATTAAGAGGCAGACATTATTTTTGTCAAACAAGATTTACCTCTTAATGATTCAGATGTTGCCTCTTAATGGAACCATTAAGAGGTAAACAAACAACCCCTTAGACATGTTACTATTTGGTTATAAGTTAGTTTTACGAAGTTCAAGCATATTAATACGTTGTACAAATGCAATATCACATTACGCTAAATTTCTGCCTAAATAAATAAGTAAAGAAATTACGATCACAAAGAATTCAAACCGACTCGGGCCACAAATTTCTAAAGCAAATGGCTTAAACCGCACAAAACCAATAACGTTAATGAAATACATACCTGGCACCTGCTATCGTTTCGCTTTCCTGTCGTTTCGGCCTCGTTTTCTGAACTCCCGTCTTTCGGACGAGTATTGCTTCTTAATCAATAGATTGCGCATCGATGTTTTCACGGCTTCAGCGGCTGCTGAGAAAACATCTTTATCGATAGACAAACTTCCCTGCAATTGTTGCAATAGTTTTTCTCCACATGGGACTTGTTTATCGTCCAATATGTTATGATTTTCATCACCAGATTCCGAGTTGCAACCGGTTGAACCCGAGATAACGCGAACTCGAGCCAGCGATGAAGAATCGAAACCGGGCAAGTTAGAGACACCCATTACCATCCATAAGAAATCTGATGTTAATGAAGTCCCTATGCTTGTGGGTATGAAGTCCTCCCCATTAATAGACACCACCTGTATATGAAACAATATAAAAATTCAAGAAACAACTTAGGGACCGTTTACCAAACACTGATCGGGTAAGTGCTTACCGGTGTCACTTATCTTCCCCGGTAAGTGGTAGGCCAAGAAATTTACCCAATAAGATAAGTGAGGGTGGTGACTCTTCATAATAAGCACTTACCCGGTAAACAACCCCTTGGTGGCTTGGTTAAGTTTAATGAACCATTTTGGTTTATTTGTTCCTCCCCCTAATATCTCTTGTCTTGTAACAAATTAGAGCATCTCCAACAGTTTTTCATAAAGGTTTCTCCATTTTGAAGCTTCTGATATTAATTATATCATTAAAATATTTAATGCATTTAATACAAGAGAAATTTCGATAAGAACCCAAAATTGATTAGAAAATTGGGAACTGCCCACTACACGTCAGGTGTCCCACTCAGTATTCATGATGAATAATACCTCCATATACATCATGAACGTGTTATTCATCAGAATGGATCACGTCCATATTCCTGATAAAGCCCCTATGGGCGGTCCCCCAATTCCTAATCAATTTTAGGTTCCTAACAGAACTTACACCAACAAACTTTCTATAAAATAGTAATTTTATGTTATCTCTCATCCTACACTCATCTCCAAAATTTAATTTTGCAGCTTTCTTTTTCTCTCCCAAATATGGAAAGTATTTTCTTGGAGTAAGAAAAACTCCAAGATCTCCATTTTCTCTATTTTGGAGAGTCTGCTTGATATGGTCTTATATGCATCTTCATGCACATGAAAGTGGTATTCTTCATTTTCTTTTAAAGATACTGATTTCTTTCAAAATCATCATACTTTGGCTTTTAGTTAAAGAAAAACTATCATTTTAGGGTAATGATGAAAAATGAAAAAGGGTAACCACTTCACAAGAATCATCAATTTTGAATAGAAAATACTAAGTACAATGTTTTCTTTTCACCTTTACAATTGCATAATTTCTCAAAAATCCGTTCATTCTTGCAAACCATGTACTACCTTTGTTACAAGAAGCGATATAAGATGGTTAATTTGTTACATTATCGTCTACACTGATCTATATGACATTCAAGGCCGAGGGTACGCACCTTTAAAACAGATAGAGTTTTAGCCGAAAGGTTGCAACTCAACAACAATATTCCCGGCAAGCTGCAATTTAAAACTACAACATTAGAATTTTTCGATATCATCATACATCCCTTTTAATAACAAATGTCTAAACATCAAGAAGAGACTTTACCCTTGAACAGCTACAAAGATCGATGAACCATCACCAGTCGCACAAAGATCTGTAATTGCAAAATAATTGCTTTCTGTTTCGTTGGCTACGAGCCGTCCTACCTATAATCAGAACAGAAAGTATGAAAAGAAGAAGCCACCAGATAAAGACCGGAAATACATTTTAGGGTCGTGAAAGGTGCCACCATATTATTTCGTTGGGTGCAAGTGTATATTCCTTGAAACTACAATAATAACACAAGTTTCTCTTAGTCGAGTTGGTTTGCACGGTCTTTTTCCCCCCTTCCATGCGCTGGTTTGAATCCCATTTATATCATTTTATTTAGTTTTTAGCTTTAATTTCAGGTTTATTATGTTTCTGAAAAAATTTGGTATAAAAGACTTGAGCACAGGGCCTAACATTCAAAAAGTAAGAAATTAACCAACAAACCAACGATGATTTTGTAAAAAAATATCCAATGCTTCGTTTTTTATAGTCAAACGGTGCCACCACTTAGAAAAGATTTCTAAAGCCGCCTCTGGTGCAATGAGACATAAATCTTGTTTCATGCATGTAAGATAATATGTGAAAGAGCTACCTCTGATCCAACTTCACATGTATGAAGAAGCAATCCAGATGTAAAATCCCACAACCGAACCTACAGCACAAGAAAATTAAATTTATTATCTGCGACGAAAAAATATCATAAGTAGACATATAAAAGTGTAAGTCATAATATATCTCACCGTTGAATCGCCGCTTCCGGAGACTAAATGCCCCTGTGGACAATCCATGTTGTAAACGAAGGCAAGGCAGGACACAAATCTGGCATAGAAACATGAAAATGGGTGTAAAAAACACAGTAAAAGAATGCCCATTAACTCAATATACTTGTCACAGTAAAACAAATACACATTTTTATAAACGGGCATGTACACGCCCCGATAACAATGTTGATAAAATTCAACTCAAATATTACATCTGTGTCGATTTTTTAAGCATGTTCAATGTATCGGAGCTCTAGAAAATAGAAATAGGAAACTAGCAGTTTGTGAATCTGAAAAGTTTTTATTGTTTTTATTTCTTACGAAACTAATGAACTCCGTGCACTCACTCTGTATGGCCAAGGCAATAACTTTGTATCTCATGAGCTCCATCTAAAGGTTTCTTCGGGAATACAGTGACCTGTCATATAGAACAAAAAAGAGAAGTGTGTTTAAGTATATTGTAATTACTGGCTATATAAATGCTAATGAAGATGTGAGAAGTGTAATACACGAATCTTGAAATCACGGTCAGCAGTAATAATGAACTTCCCATCTGGTGAAAATTCCTGAAAGATGATATTTCTGTTAGTATTTCCGTATTCTTCATGAACCTCTGCCAATACAAAATCAAGATCGACCACTTACCAGACTCGTGATGATGCTACAATAGTGGGCAAGTAATGGCAATCCCTTCTTCTGAACTAATGTTTGATTTTCTTTAAACTCATCCAGCTCAACAACCCAAACAACTCCAAATTTATCAGCATAACAAACAAATTGCCCATCGTCACTTATGGCAACTGCACTCACTTTCTTCTCTGTTGACCTTTTGAGATTCAAATCAATGAAAATAAATTAAAAAATGACACAATCGCCGCAAGGGGGGTTGGACATTGGATCCACCTCCATAGGGGGAGTTGGAGAAAAACACCAAAGAGAGGCGTTTAAGTCAAGTAGAAAGACTAAGCTAAAACTGTGTCAAGAGCAAATAATAGTTGTTCCCCTGATTCCTATAGTACTTGTTGGTTGTTCCGGTGGTGGAGGTTTTCCTTGGGACGGGGTGGAGAAAGATCGGCTCCAAATTTCCACACCTCCGGGCAGAAGCAGGCCTAGAAATTTTTTCAAGTGGTGACACCAGTTGACTATAAATATCGAAGCTACGAATATTTTTTACAAAATCACCATTGGTCTGTTGCTTAGTTCCTTGTTTTTTGTATGTGAGGTTGTGTGTTCGTGTCTTTTATCCCAAATTTTTTCAGAAACATAATAACCCTGAAATTAAAAACTAAAACTAAGAAAATGATACAAATGGGATTTGATCCCGTGCCACCGCATGCACCATAGTGGGTCCTCCCCTGCCTCCAAGTTCAAGACATGTGGAGGATTACGAACATATTAAGTGCCATATACATCGACAAGATTTGGTGACCATAAACACCTAATAATACTTTTACATCATTTTCAATTTTAATTGCTAGTTTCTTCAACCATTTCCACCAATCTATTGGGACACAAGAACCTTCCTTTTCATACCCAAAAAACATCAATAGTCCTAGCATGAAATGGCATATAAAAATACTAAACGATAAAGAAGAATGACGCATGGGAATAAACTCTAAAGCTCTATAACAGAAAGAATGTGTACAATGGTGAAGGCAGGGTTAAATATCATAATAGCACATCTTAGGTCGGCATATGAAAAAAGGACTATAAATAACTTCAGCAAAAATCTTTTACATTAGTAAAGTAGGGGCCAATTCAAATAAGAAAGCTAAATTGTGAAAAAGTAAAAAGGATTGTTAAAGGAAGGTCGATAATTGTCATTGAAAAAATCCCGAAAAAATCTATTTGAAGATCCATGTGGACCGGAGTTACAAATATATTTATATGGATTCACATATGCATCTTCATATTGATCTTTCCAATAATTTATCCATAAACGTTCCCTTCTTACCTTCTCACGATTTAACCTTCTTATTTGAACCTCCCACTAGTAAGGTAATAAAATGCGACCCGTAGCATGTTTCTCACAAACAGAACTTACACGGAATACATGCAGCGCCATGAATCTGTGTTCCAAATTTTAACAACTTTGTCGTCTCCAGCCGACACAAAGACTTTACCCTTTGCGCCATAGCGAATAGCTCTGATAGAGTCCTTATGATGACAAACCTCACCCGACTCAGCCCCTAAAGTTACTGGACAGCCTTCTCTGTGAAGAAGCAACATTAATTCGTAATTATCCTCTCCGTCCCAAGAACAATCACAAAAACTTCCACTTTTGATTGTTGATGCAAAACTTGGTAAATTTGAGTCGTGAGTGTATTTGATTTTGAAATTATTTGGTACTATTTACAACATGTAAACAGTAAATAAGAGCTTCACTTGTATTTTAAACAGATATCAAACTTACAACGATCTATATCACCGCAAAATTTTAGGCACAAAACCAATACAAATTTTGCTGCGAAATTTCAGATTATCAAATTTTAAGTGTAAATTGCTCGTTTTAAGTTTGATATCAGTTCAATATGCAGTTGAACAGTAGAACAGTTCAACGTTCAAATACAAATGAAGCTCTGATTTACTCACCAAATCATTTCAAAATCAAATACTCTCACTCACAACTCAAATTAAGACAATCGAAATGCTCAAAACTCAGCAAATTATAGATACGGATATCGATTGATTTAAGAGTCAGAAAGTTCACCGGAGATTGAATACACGGAGCTCACAGCCAACGGCGACAGCGACGGAGTGGTGAGCAGGGTGAACGGAGATGAGAGCCGGAGCAACTTCCAGTTCCACGACTTCTTTATTGTTGTCTTCCGTAGTAAGCAGAGAGTCGTCATCCTCCATTTTCAGTATCTCAAAGAAGTTTTCCCCCAAAGTCCTAGGGTTTAATGGCGGTTTTAAGATTTGGAGTAAACTACGATTTTTGTCCCTGTGGTTTAATGTTTTTAACGATTTTAGTCCCTGGTTTTTTAAAACTGCTTTTTTCATCCCTGTAGTTTTTATTTGCTTCTATTTTCTCCCCTCCATCCAACTTTATTAAAATTAAATTTTAACTTATTCAAGGGTAAACTACGATTTTCGTCCTTGTGGTTTGTTATTTATAACCATTTTCGTCCTTTATTTTAAAAGTTATTTTTTTCGTCATTATAGTTTGCAATTCCTTTCTATTTTCGTCCCTAAAACTAATATTCTCAGAAACTAAAAGCGAAAGGAGTTGTAAACCACAACACAAGGACCAAAAAAGAAATTTTTAAAAATCGATCGACGAAAATAGTTATAAAGAACAAACCACATAGACGAAAATAGTAGTTTACTCTTTATTCAAGTTTTGATTTACTCAAGGATTTGATTATTGCGCTCCATGAATATATGATCTTCAAGACATTTAAATAGTCTTTCATCACTTTAGCACAATCTTCAAAAAACCTAAATGGGCTTCAAGCCCAGTTAAAATTAGTTACCCCTCAAAGCCTCAAACCCGAACATGTTTGGTTTGTAGGATTGAATAAAAATGGTTAAATCGGTTCGATCCGGTCCGGTCCGACTTGACCGCGGACCGGTAAGGACCGATTTTAGGATCGTGGTTCATAATCGGTTATAGAATTGGAGGGATTCGTGGGACAGGTCTAGCCCAGGACCGAATTTATGAAAAATATAGTTTAACCTTTTGTAAACAATCATGAGATCGTTGGTGTCAAATTTTTAGCCGTTTTTTTGGTGCTTTTATCCTTCAAACACTACACATAAGTCATATGGTGTAAAATCCCATTAGAGATTTGAAATTCTGAGAGACTTGATACGATTCAGAGGGATTTGAAAGTCAATTTTATTTCAATCTCATGTTTGGTTTGAAGTATTACTTGAATTTAAAATCTGGGGATTTCATTGAACACTACAAACATGTGATTTAGAAATCCCACGAGGGTTATATGTATTTTGTGGAATTTCGAAAGATTTGTATGTAATAATGTTTTAAAATATGTTAAGAAAACGTGTTTTGTAATAATTAATTATAAAAATGTAATTTGATTTTTTTTATAATCTGATTTTATAAATTATATGTAAGAATGAAATTCATTTACATTTCAGATCCTACAAACCAAACACACCAGAAATTCTAAATTCTTTCAATTTCAAAATTTTCCACAAAACCCGAACACCTCAAAAACATTCTGTCAAACCAAAAGAGGCCCTTATCTCCCGTTTGGTTTGTAGGATTAGATAGGAGAGGGATTTGGAATTCAGTTACATTCCAATCTCATGTTTGGTTTAAATGATTGCTTGATTTGAAATTTTATTTCATTGAAATTCCACAAACATGTGATTTAGAAATTCAATGGGGATTGTTAATATTTCGTGGGATTTCTTAAGATTTGTGTGTAATATGTTTTAAAATATGTTAAAAACACATGTTTTATAATAATCAATTAATAAAAAAGTAATTTAATTTTTTTTTAAAGTTATTTATAAAGTATTTAACTCCATTCCAAACCATACAAATCAAATATTACAAATCCTTCTAAATATAAATCCCTCCAATTTTAAATTATTACACGGAATCCAAATTCTTAAAAACTATTACATCAAACCAAACTTCTTTATAGACTGAACTAAAATCATCCACTTAAAATTATGAGTCCATGTGATTTATAGTTCATTGTTTTCTTTTGTTGTTGTGGTTTATAAATCATTGTTATTTTCATCCATATGATTTATAATTCATTATTATATTAGTCCAGTTACTTAACAACATACCACTGACGAAGTCAGCGTCGGGAACAAATACAACAATGAATTGCAAACTACAGAGGCGAAAACTGTAATTTCGAAAAGTAAAGAGACAAAAGTCATAAATTTTAACAAACCACAAGAACGATAAACATAGTTTACTCTAGCATTTATAACATCCATAATTTATTAAACAAGTAGTCATTAGCCTAACGGTACCAGAAACGGTGGACCCAGGATTTTTGTCAAGCAGATGCACATTATCAAAGGCTCGCAAAGTTGACTCAATGTTTTTAGCCGAATTCCACCATTTCGAGATTTTTTTTTAAAGTTTTTTGATTGAATTCAAATGACTTTTTCGGTTTTTTGGTTAATATCTCTTGTATTTCTAATATCCCCAAGACTGTTAGGGTTTTCATAGGTCCACCCCTGCGTACTGGACCGGATTACTGGTACAACTTAAGAGTCGTTTACAAAACACTTACCCGGGTAAGCGCTTACCGGTATTATTTACCTTATTGTTCTTAAATATTGAGCATGAAAACTACCTAGAATCTTACCCGGTAAGAGCCATAACAAGAACCTAGAGTCTTACCCGGTAAGTGAAAGATTCGACTCTTACCCGGTAAGTGCTTACCGGGTTTAAGACGTTTACCAACAATCAATTTTGATGGTCTAGGATGTTATACGATAAGGTAAGTTAGGGTAATGCCTTTGCCGGTAAGCGCTTACCCGGTAAGCATTTTGGTAAACGGCCCCTTAGTCTTACAAAAGATCAAGGGTGCGTTTGATACCCAGATATGACAGGACACGTGTGTTCCATATAAAAGCCATGCCAAATATGGAACAACGATCTCTGTTTTGTCCCGTGCATAAATAAATATTATTATATACTTTCGAAATGTATATATATATATAGAGAGACTTAAGTTCGCGTGAGACCAAACAGTTTCCGTGAGACCGGTGAGACAAAGCTTTAAAGTATGAAACTTCACACCAAAAAACTGTGAATGTAAAAAAAATCGAACTTTTCATAGGGAAAACACCGTAAATGTTACGTTCACGGTGTTTTTCGCTGTGAATGTTCTTTTTTTTACCTTCACAGCGTATTCACTGTGAAGATTCGGATATACCTTCACAGTCTTTTAACTGTGAAGGTTTGATTTTTTTTAACTTGGTTTAGGTTTTTTTACCTTCACAGTGTGATTACATTATGAAGGTTCGAATGTTTTTTACCTTCACAGTGTTTCGGTGTGAAGTTTCATGTTTTAAGGTTTGATCTCACGCGGTCTCACGGAAACAGATTGGTCTCACGTGAACCTGACCCTATATATATATATGTTGCAACCCACATCTTAACCGTTGGATTCATGATCGACGGTTATTTTATTTTTATTTTTCTTTTTTTTAATTAAAAATATTGGGCCCCATATCTATTGTAACCGCCGATCATGAATCCGACGGTTAAGATGTGGGTTGCAAGGTTTGCAACCAATATTATATATAGGGGTTGTTTCATTTGCAACCCACATCTTAACCGTCGGATTCATGATTGGCGGTTATAATAGATATGGGGCCCAATATTTTTAATTAAAAAAATAGAAAAATAAAAATAAAATAACCGTCGATCATGAATCCAACAGTTAAGATATGGGTTGCAATCTTTTTCAGGTTGCAAAATATCCTTCCAATATATATATATATATATATATATATATATATATATATATATAATTTGCTTCTCACAACACCATCAATTTGTATGCAAAAGCTTTTGGTACGAGAAGGCATTAGCATATGATTTATCGACATAAAATCCAGATAGATTTCATCAACATCGAACCAAACGAAAACATACGGTTTTACAACAAAAAAAAACTCAAAATAACGAAAAACCGACACCTAAATCCTCAGCTCGGCACACCCGAGAATCGTTCCCCGACACCTTGTCATCGGAGCCGTTTGCCGCCACACCGGCCGCTCGCTCCCGAGTGTCAAAACATCAACGTCCGACATCTTCTTGATATCGCAATTCCATCTTTCCGGCCCGATCACCCCTCCGATCACATAGATGTCATCCCGGAAACCGATCATAGCGAACCCGATACGCTTCTTGAATTCAAAAGCCGAGATCACCACTTTCCGAGCCTCTCTCTCTTGCCTATATATAAGCCCATGGCTCATTACGTACAACGAACCCTTGACCACGGCCATCGGACCCTGCACCCACGAGTGCTCGTGAACCGTCCACCCCTGCTTCCCGTTGTCCAAAACCTGAACCGTGGTCAGACCCTTGTGGACCACATGCATCTTACCACCGATCACCAGCCCCGAACATGCCGAGTTGTGGGTGTGGTGGAGATCGGGGATCGACACCCAAACATCCTTTTCGGGATTGTAGATTTCCGCTCTCGAGATCGATTTCCGGCACGTCGTGAAACCACCCGCCACCACTATCTTCCCGTCTAACACACAGCACGCAAACATTGCACGCGGGACGATCATCGAAGCCCGTGGAGCCCACCGCCGGACAACGGGATCATAAGCCCAGACTTCGTTCGTTGCAAAGCTCCCATCTTGATCGCCGGTTAATGGGTCAACCGCATCACTGCCTCCCCCCAAAACAAACAACTTTCCGGCCGTCGAAACCACGCTAAAGTGGGCCAGGTTCCGAACCATCGAAGGAAGTACCGGGAGCGTAAGCCAAATATCCCGGTTTGGATCATAGAGTTGCCACATATTTTCGGGATCAAACGCACATACACATAAGAACTCTTCGGTCGAGTTGACCTCTTCCCGGGCTTTGTACAGCTCCATGCTGCGAACCGCGTCTCGCCAGGAACGAGAAACGAGCTCGAGTCTCGGGTGAAGGTAAAACGGCACCCGAGCAAGACACCTAAGCGCAACAGCATCCGGGAGACCGTCGATCAACGCAGCCATTCACACAATCAATACCGTCACAACCTGAAAAGAACGAAAACAATAGGTATCAAATTCACCACATCTTCTATATCAACACCGTTAGGCTGCGTTTGGTAATTGGTACAGACGAGAGTGAGGTAGGCGGGTAAAAGAATTGTGCAAGGTTTTAAGGTTTTATTTTTTAGTAATTTACCAATCTTGTCCTATCCTGATTTGTGTTCCAATTTTTGTGGTGGAACACAAATCTAGGAGACGGGGCAAGATTGGTAAATTACTAAACTACCCATGTCAAATTAAAACCCTAAAATTTTCCATAATTCTTTCGCGTGCCTACTTCACTCTCGGTTGTCCTGCCCCGGTCTTATTTCGCACAAACTAAGGACAATTTTTTTGTCTTGTCATGTACCGCACACCAAACACACTTTTCAAGGGTATGTTTGGTAAATTGGACATTAAAAAACTTGTGGTGCCACGTTTGGTGCGACATTAAACCGGGACAGAACGGGACTTGAGTTGGACAAAAATGCAATTTTTGTGGTGGAACAAAAATTTGGGAGACGGGACAAGATTGGTAAATTACTAAACTACCCATGTCAAATTAAAACATTAAAACCCCAAAATCTTCCATAATTTTTTCACATGTCTGCCTCACTCTCGCCTTTCTTGTCCCGGTCTTATTTCGCACAAATGTAGGACAACAAGTTTTTTGTCATGTTTTGTATCGCATATCAAACACACTTTTAAGGGTGTGTTTGGTACATTGGACAGTACAAAAACTTGTGGTCCCATGTTTGGTGCGACATTAGATCAGGACAGAACAAGACTTGAGTGGCACAAAAATGCAATTTTTGTGGTGGAACAAAAGTCTGGGAGAAGAGACAAGATTGGTAAATTACTAAACTACCCATATCAAATTAAAACCTTAAAATCTTTCATAATTCTTTCACCTGCCTATCTCACTCTCGACTGTCCTGTCCGATCCGGTCCTTCCGTGTACCAAACGCGCCCTAAAAGTTGCATTTCATGTGCTCTTTTTTACAGTCTGTCTCCATGGCCATAAGCTTTAACTAGAAAACGAAAAACGGTATCCAGCAGGGGACTAACCTTCGTGTTCAACGTGCTGTGAGATTCCAACTCGTCGGCCCTAAAGTTTCAGTCTTCTAATCACAAATTCAAAAGATGAAGTTCTTAGTTTTCCTTAATGGAGAACAAATAAACGAAGGGAGCAAAGGCGAAGATGTACCTAAATTTCCAATAATAACAAATGCCATATCACCTGCCATCAATATTATAAAACGGTTTCGTTTTTTCTTTCTACACGTTCCAAATAAAACATAGAAAAGTCAGATTCTGAAGAACATACTGCTCTAAAGTCTAAACAATGATGATTTAGCCATCGAAATGATAACAGATAGTTCAATCTTGCATGCAAGGTTCACAAGAGAAATCAAACACAAATACAACAAGGAAACCAAACCAAACGGACCCGGTAATTCTCACTTACAAGTACGGTCCGGGGGGGGGGGGGGGTCGAGATGTATGCAGACGTTGACATCTATTCTAAACAGTAGAGTGGTTGTTTCTGTGAAGACCTCCGCCTTGTGCATAAGTGTGAGCAAATAAGTAGCGGGAATAAAGATTGGCATATGGTGAACAGAGCAGTCAAAAATAAGCAAGAAAAAGTAACGACTAACGAATATGTTTACTATTTGCAGGGTGTGTTTATGGTTGTGTGGCATAAGTTTTGATCACCCCCTGGTTTACTACCTTCAAGTGAGGTTTTCTAGATCTTTAGAAAGAAAAGATCGAAGTTTAGCTTCGTACTTTAAAAAACACAAACTTCATCAGTAATATCTAAATCAAACCAAACAAACCCAACATATCTCACTCGATAGTAGGGTCTGCCTCAAAAGGTAGAGCCGAGAGCGGTTGTTTTCGTGAAGACCAGTGGCTTGTGAAAAAGTTCAATCAATAATCTTAAACTCGGAATTTTAGATAAAGTTTAACCTTTTTAACTAATAAGACCCAAAAATCTAAGGGTCTGTTTGTTAGCAGCTTAATGAGCTTAATGGGACTCACAACTTATTCGGTCAACCATACATGATTGTTTGGTAGTGACTTAATGATATAGAATGTGGCTTATTCAGTAAACCCTAAACCCTTCCCAGATAAAAAACACGCTCCTTTCATCTATGAAAAATCCCTCCAAACAAAAACCTTCCAAATCCATACAGATAGATTAATCCTCACAGACAACTTTATCCATACAGGACTTAAAGTCCTGTTTGGTAGGTTTTTCATCAAGTCTTTTATGAATAAAGATGTCTCGGTGGATTAATTTGTCTATATAGATTAAGAAGGTTTTAGTTTGGGAGGGTTTTTTCATAGATGGAAGGAACATGTTTTTAATCGAGAGAGCTAGATTTGGAAAAACCTTAGCTTTTTGCATAAAGCTTACCCCTATAAGCTTACTGGATAAGCCACTTTCTATATCATTAAGTCATGTATAGCTGCTTGCATATGTTGTGAGTCCCATTAAGCTGCTAACAAGCTGGCCCTTAATGGAAAACCAACCAAACAACCCCTAAGTGCTCTAATACCTATGTGACATGTTGTGTAAGTTTAAGTTCTCTTGAGATTTAAGACGTATCAAAAATCACAAGTCACGAACTTTCATGCTTGTATCTATAGTTCCACTATTTCCCAAAATCGTAATAGCTAAAAGCAACAACTTTCTAAAATCTAACAACCTGCAAAAGCTAAAACATGTTACCATTTGATTCAATTGGTTTCTAACCACAAAAATATCATATTTAGGTCATGCAAGAACTCAAGCACGGGTTTATATCTCGTACCCCCTAGCTCAACCCATCAATTGGTAGCTCAAAATATGTGTCTTTATCACACCCATGATCAATTTTAAGTTCAAAGAGCCTTCTAAACAACCTGAACTCAAATTTTTCACAACGCTAAGTGGTGCCCACAAGTATTTTCACCATCGGGTAGCCTTCTTTTCACATCAAGTAAATGTTTAACTTTTTTTTACTTTCGTATGACTTCATTGTCCTTTGCGATATCACCATCAAGCTTACAAGTCCATACATAAGCAATTCATTGGGAACAGATACAAATTATCTACAGTCATGACAATAGATGATCATGTGTTACCGAGCATAAGTGCCACAAATATTCTTTTTCTCGCCACAAACATAGACATCCCCTAGCTAACACATGTCGTTTTTGCTACAACATTCTAGTTGAGGCTGAATATGGAGATTTTAGTTCTTTCAGAGGGCATGATTGTAACATCATACGCTAACCGTACTAGATATTGTCCGCTTTGTTCACACACCTGGACTCACGGTTTTAAAAACGCGTCCAGTAGAGGAGGTATCCAGTCCCTAAGGCATCTTTCGTTCCCCTCCTCAACCAATGTGGGATCTTACAATGATCGCAAGTAGGAGTGCTTGGAGGCGGTGGATTAGGTAGTCGATTGCAAGTAGGAATGTTGTTATTTCTTTTTCGGTGGGGGGGGGGGGGGGGGAGGGGGGAGTTCAGATAGGTCGGTGGAAGTTTCCTTGGCGTTTCTAATTAGCTTTTTATCTTGTTAGGTTCTTTACATTCCTTGAATCGTTATTCACCCATTATATTTCCCTGTTGCTTACACGTTTTATTACCTATCTTATTGTCTGCTTTCACAAACCTTCGATTCGTGCACAAGCCCCAGGGGTCTTCACGGAAACAACCACTTGATCCTAGTGGTTGAAGTAAAGTATGTGTACATCGTAACCCTCCCCGATTATACTTTTCAGTGGGATATATTGGGTTTGTTTGGTTTTGTTTTATTCTAGTTGAATCGAGTAAAAAATTATGTAGACTTTCGTATTGGGATTGCAAAAATACGCACCACTCATTTATTTTACATTTTGTGAATGGCCACTTCATTGATCCTTCCACAAACAAAACAACAAACGAATGAACCCCAACGGATATGAACATCCGGCATACATGAAATTTCGAAAACAGGAAACAAAGAATCAACTTAATCCCAAAGAAAATTTCAATCCGAATCATCTCTTTTCACAAATATAAACAAAATATCGATACCATTGATTTCGGTTTATAAAATCCCCCCCCCCCCCCTATTTTGTTACCATTAATGGGCATTTTAGATGTTTCAATCTTTCAATATTGGGGGAAATCAAACCAGAAAAACATTCAAGAACACCAACACCAAATGCCGCAACTAATTCATCTGTTTTTACACCATGGAAACAACCCGAATTAGGAATCAAACTCAAGAATCCCACATCACTTAAATCACCCCATCTAATTTCTCTATTCATAACATAACTCTCATGATACCATCAAATCCAGATTCAAATTTCTTGTGCGCACATAAAACACCAACGTCTCAAATCATGTATCAAAACCCACAAAATAACAAAATCAACGAAGATCAGGAAACGTAACCGCCAAATTGAACGAATAAAATTAATCAAAATCAATAACCCATTTCCCGCAATTGCAACACAACGAATTACACAACTGTTTTGTCTTCCATAATCAAGTAACAAGTCGATAAATCCTGGTCAAATGCAACAATAATTGGAAAATCAAAAGGATAGGAGAAGAAGTTTACCTTAAAACCCAGATTTGGGGACCCAAATTGTGGCGATAATTGATGAAGAAAAGGGGGATTGTGGGTTGTAGAAGAGAAATTAGAGAAGGGAAGTGTTTGGTTAAGTGTTTCACAGAAGCGATGTTTTAAGAAATTGGATTCGTAGAAGAGAGACAACAAAGGGGAAGGGAAGGGTGAAGAGAGAAAGATCGTGTGTGAAAATGTGGAAAGAGAGCTTTCACGTTAAAACATATTTACTTAAATTGGAATATTTTCTCAATTTGGATTAAAATTTTATTATGTCTTGTCATTTATTTTTTTAATATTTTTTTTTGTCTTAAAGTAATTATTGTTTAATTTCAAGAATAATGGGTTGTTTGTGAATTGCTGAATGGTTTAGTACAGAATGATTAAGTGGTCAGAATAATTAAGATACTCTTATGATATAGTGCAAAATGAAATATGGTTATTTAGTAATTGTTTAGAATGAAATCAGGGCGCTTAATGGTTAAGGAGACCCAAGGTACAAAACCATTAAGAGGGTTTTTGAACAATTAAGAGAAAAAAAAAATTGTCAAACAAGATTCACCTCTTAACGATTCAAAAGTTGTCTCTTAATAGAACTATTAAGAGGTAAACAAACAACCCCTGAGTGTTTTTTTAATGAAATAAAATTTATTTCTTGGTAAATAGAAAATGATACATTTGTTTAAGAAAAATGTTTATTGTGTGATGAATTATAATTTAGAATGATGATATTGGATTTTTATGTGATTAAGTTTATAGGGACTAAACATATAGTTAAATATATTTGGGGGTATTTCTTTGAGATCCTTATAATTTGTAAGATTTGTAAGGTCCAATATAAACCACCGAGTCATAAAAATTTAGGGGATTATTAATTTTGGTAATTTTAAATTAAAAAATTAAATAAATAGTATTATTGGTATTTGTTAATTCCATATCTCATCTACCCCCCCCCCCCCCCCCTCTCATTTCTCCTTCGTCCACAGTACGTTCGACCACCACCCTAATTTTTGTACAGTGGTATGTTGTATAAATGTTGTGAGCATATTGTAAACATCATTGTGAATCAATTTTTATACAACTCTATGATATGTAAATATTGTGAACACATTGTGCACACTACATATTAAATGGCGGTTTTGTGGTGGGATGACAATGTGCATGGTGTGCATACCATACATTGTGCATAATAACATCGTTACCAGATTGTCGGAAGATGTAGCAAAGAAATAACATGAGAGAAGCCATAGAGATGGTGAGGGGTCGGGTACATAGATATATTTGTTGGGTTGAGTTTTCTTTCGATCTACTTCAAAATTATGAATTTGGGTCTTTGCCAGAAAATTGATGGATCTGAACTTGCAGCGTCGGTCATCAGGTAGTCCTCATTATCCATAGTTATAACCGACCCAAAACGGCAAAACGCAAACTGGAAAAACGGGGTGGAGGATGTCCATATGCGAGTAACCGAAATGTAAGTTTTGAGATCATTAACAAACCTTAATGATGTGGTCGTCGGATATGTGGTGTAGTCGTTGGACGAGATCACCATACCTAGAGGAAAAAGAGAGGATGCACATGACAGTTTGGGGTTCACAAAAATATGGAGGAAATAAAGAAATGTTTATATTAAATGTATTGGTTGTCATCCTTTTAAGATTACCAAAACAACCCTCTTTCACTTACTAACTCATAAAACAATTTCATTAAAATACGTAGCTTACATTTGATCTCATGGATCTCACGCTTTGTAAAGTTCTCAAACGATTAAGCCACACACATATTCAAATTACACAAAATTATTTTTTAAAAGAAATTGGAATGACTCTTACAATAAGTGATAACATCTGAACAAGCTTAAAAAGGAATATATAGTATTAAAACATCATAAAAAAAGAAAAAGTAAAAAGAGTAAACTACAATTTTCGTCTTTCTGATGTTTAATTGGTAAAAGTAGGGGTGTTCAAAAAAACCGTTGGACCGCTCAAACCGGTCGAACCAAGTCAAACCGGACCGTTTTTGGCGGTTTAGGCGGTCTGGCGGTCTGGTCTGGTCTGAAAAATCGCCAAACCGGACGGTCCGATCTGGTTTGCGATTTAGAGGTTTTTTGGGCGGTTTGGACCAAACCGACCGCCAAATATATCTATATATATTTTTTATTTTTTTATATACATCTTTATATCATCTATTGTTTAGCCCAAATATCCAATTTATCTTTAGACTTAAATATATACAAAAATGCCCAAAGATAATTTTAAATCGTCGTGGATTTTATTTGCACTTTGCATATTATTATTTTTTTTGTGTGTTTTGTATTGGGATATTTTGTTAACTTTTGTAGACTTTGTTAACATTGTTGTAGACTTTTATTTATTTCAAATGAACTCAAGCTAATGAATCATTAAAGTTTAAATTTTTATATATTTTTTATGTTTAAACTTTAAGGCCCACTAAAAGGCCCAAACCGCCTAAACCGGTCGACCAAACCGCCTAAACCGCGGTCCGACTTGACCGGTCTGGGCACTTGATGTCAAACCGCTCGGTTT
This sequence comes from Arctium minus, assembly GCA_954870635.1. Taxonomy (NCBI): domain Eukaryota; kingdom Viridiplantae; phylum Streptophyta; class Magnoliopsida; order Asterales; family Asteraceae; genus Arctium; species Arctium minus. The sequence goes on along the minus strand of OX941080.1, from coordinate 196,723,319 downwards.
GAAAAATAACAAACCGCCACTAGCGGTTTGGTTTGTGGTTTGAGGGGTTAAACCGCCCAAACCGGACCGCAAACACCCCTAGGTAAAAGGACGAAAATGTTTCTCATTTAACAAAAATTTTTAACGATCATTAGCGAGAGGGACCAAATCTAGATGTTTCTGTAAACCACTACTGCCATCTTGTAATTTCAAAATTGTATGGACAAAGAGTGTTATTTTCAATAACCCACATGGACCAAATTTATAGTTTTCTCTTTTTTGAACAAAAGTTAATCAAAAAGACCAATAGTAAATCAGATTGACAATTACAATGACCTAAACTATAATTAGTTTAAAATATATACTAGAATTGATAGTCAGTTATAATCACATAGACCAAAAAACAGAGCAAAACTATAATTAGTTTAAAATTGAGACTAGAATTGATAGACAATGATGATCACATGGACCAAAAACAAACCAAAACTATATAATTACTTTAAAATAGAGACTGAAATTGATACTTATAGGTCGTTTACTAAACACTTAATCGGATAAGCGTTTACCAAGTCACATTACCTTCCTGGATGCATATGACAAGGACCAATAATCTTATCCGGTAAGAGCGAAGACAATGACTGATAGTCTTACCTGGTAAGTGAGGATCATCATCTCTTACCACGAATAGTGCTTATCGACTAAATTGTTGCATACAATACCATTTTTGTGAACTAAAATCTTATCTGATAAGTAATGATAGTGTTAACTTTTACCCGTAAACACTTATTCGAATAAGCGATTGGGTGTTGTTATATGCACCCTAGTCTATATGCCTAGGGTGCAACTGGATCAAAAAACCAAGCAGTAATTATCCCATTCCCTCCTCACAATATCACTAGACTAGGGTGTAAATGACATGTAGACTAGGGTGTGTTTAGAATGACCCTAAGCGATTAAATAATCACATTGACCAAAAAGTATAGTCTACTTTTAGTCGTTGTGGCAATAAGGCCCACATGGTGGTAAATGATTAAAACATTAGGAATAGACCCAACATTTCATACTTATTTCCACCCATTAATCATTGGATTTGGAAATTGGAACCCCCTAAAAAAATAGGAAAAAAATTAAGTTTTTTTATCTGAATCTCTCAAACAACTTTGCTATCTTGTTTGCTATAATAAAAAAAAAACTTAAAATTTTTTTAAGTTTAGAGAATTCTCTAAAACTTGATGATAGGAGAGATAAATGATTATTTTATTCAACCCCATAAATGAGATTCAATTATTATCATTTTACATTAAGTTTTTTTTTAAAGTGTATTGGGATGATAAATTAGAAAATATTATAATAAAATAAGTTGTTTTAAAATCTCTAAAATAACAAATCTGTTGGAGATGCTCCTATATTCTATGTTTAATTTACTCTTTCAAATTTTCAAATTGTTATTAAAATTAGGTGCTCTTAGACAATCTACTATAAGGATTTTTAATAGATTTTAAATGAATTTCAAATCAGCATGTAAGATTTCTAAATAAGAAATTGTGGTGGTTATGAATATGATTTTGTATTGGGAAATTGGTTTTTGGTAATTGCTAATGTAACATCAGTATTTTTTGCTGATGTGGCAGTGAATAGTATAAACTTAAATCCTGTAAAATGTTATTATGGCGCTTAAACTTTTTAAACGTCCTATAAACCCAATTTTATTGTAGTGCAATTTTCAATTTATGTTATTATAGTGATTACTTTGAAAATTAAAAAAAAATTAACACAAATATTGATCGATCCTAAAGATTTACATAGAAAAATATTTTTTTAACTAGATTAAATATCTCTTTACAAAACCGCAAAAAAAAAAATACAAAAGTACACACAAATACTTATTCTATAACTCAAAGCTGATGAGCTTTGATGTGCTAGGTCATATCGTATAATTTAATACAAAAACAAGAAAACATTTATTTATCAACCAAAAGCAGATCATAACTTTGTCACAACAGATGTACACGACACTACAAAAAGAGCATACACTAGTACATGAATAGGTGCCCTGACAATCACTCCATTTGATGTATCACCGCCTGATGAAGGAACTGACTTGGATCCTCCTGCATTTAATACCGTTTAGGATGAAGTAATTTAACGTTAAATTGATTTGAAACTAATTTTTTGCAACCACTTCCATACCTGTGGGAACAGTTGGAATTGTTGGTTTACTAGTACTAGTTGGGGCTTCAGGAATTTCATCAGAAGAAGAAGAAGAAGAAGAACCCGGTGGAGAATTACTTGTCGGAGACTCAGCACTTGAAGGCGTTGGTCCATTTGCAACACCTGCAAAATAATTATATTAATAAACATGACAAATTGTATCAAAATGAAACATAATTTGTTCTGGTTTTAATTTGGAAAAAAACCACTTTCAAAAACTGTATTTTTCTAGCCACAATAAAAAATTTCAAACAACAACATTTAATTATTATTTCAAAGAAGAATTTTTTGTTTATGTTCAACTGGTTGCATAAAAAGTAAGAACTAAAACAAAATACGTTTCATTGTGATGCAATTTCCAAAATTCCCATTGGAAGTCGAAGTTTTTTTTTCACTTTTAGATTCACATATCCCATCAAGTTAATAAATAGATATGTATTTTAATCTATAAACATTTAATTAGGTGGGGAATACTGGTTTTTTTCTTTTATATGCTATTATACACGATAGATATAAACATATGGTATAAATGAAATGAATAAATACTACCGTCACATTGGCTAATTGGAGGAGTTTGTACGTCACACGCACTCGGAAGCGATAAAGCCAATGTTTGGTTTATCGATATCCCAAGATTGGCTCCACCACCGTTAAGTAACGAGCAGAGGCATCGTGGTTGAGCTTGAACAACGTTAGATAGCTGTGAGCAACATGAAGAGGATGGAGTTGACGAATTCCCTGATACGAAGCTCAAGCACGGGGCTAAGCCAATGAGCGCGGTGGTGCAGCCGGATTGAGCCATGGTCTCACCCCATAGCATAACCACTAGGATCAAGACTAAACCCATGTTAGTCACTTTTGATGCCATTTGTTTAAGTTGGTTGAATTTTGGTGCATTTTATGTGAAATCAAGAAATGCTTTTAAAGGGGATTTTGGTGACCAACCTTTACTAAACAATGAATTTATTTCATATACATGTAGGGAGAAAAAAAAATCATAGAACCACACAAGCTATATATGAAAAAAATATATTATATAAATGTCAAATTAAAAAAAATAAAATGATCATTTTTTATGTAATATATGCCGTTCCAATTTTGATTATTTTATGTTGATTTTTTATTAAAATTTAGGAGGGATATTTTTTTTTAAATTTTACTGACATTTATTGAATCATCTCAATCTAATAGTTATAATAAAATTTTCGTGTTTTTTTTCTTGGTTTTATCCGTGGATCTTTCCTCTATATACACCATCAGGGGCGAACCTATGAAGGCCCGAGCGAGGTCCCATGCACCCGTTCAACTTATTTTCATAAGTAGATTTTCTTGGATATGAAAGGTGCATCCGCTGAACTTTGAGGGGTGCTCGAGATATTAAAAGTAGAAAAAAAAACGAAAAAGAATCCATCAAAATCAACCAAAAAACCAAAAAGAAGTCCGTCTAAATCAACAAAAAAACTTAAAAAAATATTCGAAACGGTGAAATTCGGCTAAAAACACATATGATAACTTTTGTGGGCCTTTCATCCGCTTTAAAGGCGCATCCACTCGACAATAATCATTGGTCCGCCACTGTACGATATATATATATATATATATATATATGTGTGTGTGTGTGTGTGTGTAGGAGCAATCAAATACAAACCAATCTCCATCGTCCATACAATCTTAACGAATATGTGGTTTCATAAATATTTCGATTGTATAGTTTATAACTTTTTCATGGTTTGTATTTGATTTTCTCTCTCTCTCTCTCTATATATATATCCATGATAATCATCTCAATTGTTTAATTTAAGTAAAATATATTTAATAATATTTATTTTGACTCTATTTTAAATAATTATAATGATCACACATATTATTCTAAAATTTATTTACATTTATAGATATAAAGAGACATATTTTGGGGGTGGGTTTCTAAATAAAGGAAGGTGACCAACTTAGGTGTACCTACACATAAGTACAGAAATTTGATTGCATCTTAGGAACGATTGGATAACATAGTTTATGCTTGTACCGTACAAGTTTACAATGCATTACAAGGAGATGTCAAGTTTTGAGCTCCAAGAATCAACTAGTCGGCGACGGATCCATAATTTTTGTCGAACGAGTGCACTTTTAAGTTTGATTAAAGGTTCTGCAAAGTTGTCTGATATCTTTTTTAGCTAAATTCAATCATTTCGAGGGGGTTTCTTTTAAGCTTTTTGGTTAATATCGAGGGGCTTTTTCGGGTTTTTTGGTTTATTTCGAGAGACTTTTTCGGGTTTTTTGTTGATTTCGATGGACTTATGTTGTTTCTTGGTTGACGTCCCTTGTATTTTCTTACATTTTAGAGCATTATTCAGAGTTTAACGTGTGCACATTTAATGCTCGAAAAAAAATATACTTGTGAAAATCGGGTGAACGGGTGCACCGGACCCCGTTGGGGCCCTTATACGTCCGCCCCAACAAGTAGTAGTCAATAGTTGTTCTTATTTAGTGCGATGATAATTTTTTTTCTCAATCTGTATAAATCTTTCTATTTCATAAAAAACTAGAAGCGTACTCGCGCAATGCAGCGAGATACATCACCATTTTAATGTTTCATTTTATTTTTTTGTTGATTTACAAGTGATAATTTTTTTTAATTTACACTTAATAATATAATGTTTTTATATAAAAAAAATTAAGTATTTTGTTAGAATTCAATGATCATCTTATATATTTTAATGATATCTAGAAAAAATAACCAATTACATATTTAATAATATAATTAAAACAAATTTACAGTAATATAATATATTAATTAATAGTGATATATGGAAATGTCTGCATAAAAGGAACGCCTGCAGATACTAAATTGGTGGGTGTTAGAAGCCTGCAATAGTAATATGTATCTTGTGCTTTGATACTTGTAAATTAAGAGATTTTTAAAATATTGCATAAAATGATGGTATCTTGTGTCTAATAATTTGTATTCAAGAGTTTTTTAACCGTGCTTTATAATATAGTATAGATATAGATAATCAATTAAAAAGTTAAATATTTTAATATTGAAGAGGGAAACGATCAAACTAAAAACTTTGAAGATGTTGTTGAGTGGTTTTATTTTTAAAGAAGGAAACGCTCAAAGTAAAATTAAGGGGGTGTTTGAGATTGCTTATTTAAAGGGTTTATTAACTTATTTTGTTTTGTCATTATTGATAAGCAGTTTTTAGTGTTTGGAAGAGAGTAAAAAACAACTTATTTTGTTTTGTCGTCGCTGATAAAAAGTTTTTATAAGTGTTTTCATTTTAAATTATTAACTTATTTGAAACAACTTATAAGTTTTTTGGTTATTTTACATGTATAAGCAATCCTAAACAACCATAAATAATAACTTATTAACTTATTACGTTTTGGTAGCACCATAACCTATGTATGTTCGAGCGGGCTATCGTGCACCTGCTCAACTTATTTTCGCGAGTAAATTTTTTTTTGATGTATGAAAGATGTACCCGCTAAACTTTCATGGGTGCTTTGAGAAATTAAAAAATATAAGCAACATCAACCAAAAAACCAGGAAAAAAATACCTCAAAATCAACCAAAAAAATCAAACAGTCTCTCGAAATCAACCAAAAAACTTAAAAAATCCCCCGAAACGGTGGAATGAGCTAAAACCACGTTGGACGACGTTGCAGACCTTTGATCCACCTTAAAGATAATGCATCCGCTCGACAAAAATATTGGGTGTAAAGTTGTCATTTTGTGAATTAAAAAGTGTAATACTTTACATTTCTAAACCTATGTCTTTTTCATTGTGCACATTTACTTTGAGACCAAGAGAGTAATTTAACTAAATTTGGAACAGAATGAAATTAAAAATATTTATCAAGTAAGAAATTAGATATTACATATAGAAAAATTTGAAACCTTAGTCACACAAGGAAACAAATGAAACAATTTGTGTAATCAAATGCAACAAAAAACATCACACTTGATCAAAACTTCATTCCGAAAAAAAGAACGAAAAACATAAGATAACTCGGTGTGCCAAATCTGCTTCCATCCGATGCGTTGTTATTTGTCGATGGCGTTGATTTTGATCCGGATCCTGCAAATTCATCCTCTTAATTAGCTCAACAATTACCTCGAATCTTATAAGAATATGTTGAACCTCATTATATTACTTTCCAAAAGATCCCTTATGGAGAGAAGGAAAATTCCAACATATATTGACGATAAATGATTCTAAGTCTAGCAGGTGCGAGACTCAAACAGTATTGAAAACAAAACCATTCAAGCTATAAAATAAGTCGATTATCTCAATTATTATAAGAATATGTTAACCCCATTAGATTACTTTCCAAAAGAGTCATTCAGAAGAGAATGGAAGTTTCAACATATATAGAGAATAAATTATTCAAGTATAGCTGATGTGGGACTCTAACGGTACTGAAAACTAAACCATTCAAGTTATAAAAAAAGCCAATTATCTCAATTCTTATAAAATTATGTTGAACCCCATTAGATTACTCTTCAAAAAAGTCATTCGGGAGAGAAGGGGGGGTTTCAGTATTGACGATAAATGGTTCAAGTCTAGTTTATGTCGAACTCTAACCTTACTTAAAAATAAGGGACAAAATACCAAATCCTTACCAGGTAAGCGCCTACCGGCAAGAAACGTTACCCGTACTTACCTTTTAGTGTAACATTCTAGGTCATCAAAATGGATTATTGGTAAGCGTCTTAAACCTGGTAATCGTAAGAGTATTTTCCCTCACTTACCGGGTAAGACTCTCGGTCCTGCCTCTTACCGGGTAAGATTTTGGGTTTTTGTCACGTTGATCAATCGGTAAGGTAAGTGATATCGGTAAGCGATAACCCGATAAAGCGTTTAGCACTGGCGGATGCAATATGTAACTAAGGGGGGAAGGGCCCCCATTAAACAATTAAAAAAATGAAATTTTTTAAGGTTGAAAATAAAATTTTTAAAGTTTTTATCATAATTCCCCCCAGTAACTTTTCGTCGGGGACCCCATCAACCAAAAAAATTACCTCGAAATCAACCAAAAAATAATAAAAAAAAAACTCCCGAAATCAACCAAAAAAACTAAAAAACCTATCAAAATCGACAAAAAAACTCTTAAAAGTCTCTTGAAATCAACCAAAAAAACTTTAAAAATCCTCAAAACGGCGGAATTAAGCTAAAAATATATCGACGACTTTACGGGACTCTAAACTACCTTAAAGGTGCCCCCATTAGGAAATATTCCTGGATCCGCCATTGGCGTTTAGTAAACGGCCCCTAAACCATTCAAGTTATAAAAAAGTTGATTATCTCAATTTATTAATCTTAAAGAAAACCATTCCGGAGAGAAGAGAAGTTCCAACATATATTGAAGATAAATAATTCAAGTCTAGCTGATGTGAGACTATAACTGTACTGAAAACTAAACCATTCAAGTTATAAATTAAAAAAAAGTCAATTATATAACAAATTACCAGAAGTGATACTTGGTGTTGATGGTGCAGTTGGAGCTTCAGCTTCAGGGGTTTCTTGTGAAGGCACTATTTGTGAACCAGTTGGAGAAATTGCTGAACTTGTAGGTCCACTAGCAGGTCCATTAGCAACAGCTGTGAAAATAACTTTTAATTAGTGAGCAATTAAAAAATGGTGACTTTATAGGTGTTACTATAACGAAATCGGCTTTAAAGGACGTCAAATATGTATAAATATTTTGAATGACTGCTTTATAAGACTTAAAGGGTTGCTTGGATGGTTTTACATCAAGTTCTGTATGGGTAAAGTTGTCTGTGTGGATTGATCTGTCTGTATAGATTGAAATTTTTTTTGTTTGGGAGGGTTTTTCATAAACGGAAGGAGTTGTTTTTTATTCGGGAGGGACACGTTTGGAAAAACTTGGTTTTCTACATAAAACTCTCTTTAGAAGCTTATTGAATAAGTCACTTTCTATACATTAAACCACTACCAAACAGTCATGTATAACTCACTGAATAAACTGTGAGTCCCAATAAGCTCATTAAGCTGCTAACAAATAACAAACATGCCCTTAAACTTATGAGACCAGGTAATTGAACGTCTTATGTAAAAATGTTACAACAAGTTGATATGACGCATTAGTCTGGCGTCCTAACTAGTTTTTTGTGACAATTTTGAAAATAATGTTTCCTATAATAGGACATTTTTGGTTTTCAGAATTATCATATGAACACGTCTTTTTATAGGATATTTGTTTTATTAGGCAAATTTTCAAATAATATCGTATAAAAATATTAATATGATGTTTTATTTCAAAAGTTTTGTTCCTATTAACTTATTGTAACACTTTTAGATAGGACAGACAATTGTTTGTTCCTATAAACTTAAATCTTATAAAATAATCTATTAAAACATTTTGATAATTACCCATTAACTATTTACGATAAATATGTTAAAAAATAAATAAGCATACCGTTGCATTGGCTAACCGGAGGAGTCTGGACTTTACAAGCACCTGGAAGCGTTATCGCAAGAGTCTGATTAATCGTAACGCCAATATTTGGACCGTTGCCGTTAAGCAAAGAACAAAGGCAAAGCGGTTGTGACTGCACCACGGTCGAGAGTTGTGAGCAACACGATGGTGACGGAGTAGACGTGTTCCCGGTCACATAGTTTAGACACGAAGCCAAACCCATGAGCGTGTTGGTGCAACCGCTCGATTGAGCCCGGGCTCCACCCCATACCATGACCATGAGGACGAGGACTACACCCATGATTTCTTGACTTTTTGGAGCCATTGGGTTTAGCTAATATTGATTGCTTAGAAACACAAAGAGGCTATATTTGTGTGTGATTAATGGGTTATGATTCTGTGTGATAAAAGAAAATGTATTTATAAGGAGAAACTTTGGAGTTTAGGAAATAATTGGGATTTTATTTGTGATTATAATATAAGTTTTGGGTAACCAACTTTCCTAATTTATTTTGCCTTTAATTTGAAAATTTTAAGTTCAATACTTTCTATTTCAAATTTTGGCACAAGAGAGATATATATAGCATCAAAATGATGTTTGAAAAGTGGTGTTCAAAAGGGTCCTTTCGATAAATGATCTCAATTGAGTTTTCATTTACGAGCATGACCTTCTAAAAGAAAATTTAGCTCAATGACATGCACCCGATCTACCCTTGGTTTAAAATAGTCTGCTCGTATAAAAACTTAAATAACTTCATACTCATCAGAAGGGGGTGTAAACGAGCTGAGTAGTAGGTTAATCGAGTAGGGCTCAATTTTTAAGATGTAATGTACTAGGCCCCTTCTCCTCCTAATAATATTTTCAGTTTTTATGTATCTGCTTTTTCCTTCCTCTCCGAATATCGACATTTTCACAAAAACAAAACAAATGTCTGCTCTATTTTCTGTTCGAGATCGACTCAAGCTCGAGAATAATAAGCTCGAGCTTGAGATAAACGAGCTCAAGCTCGAGTAGTTCGTTAAAAGCTCAACTCGTTTATACCTCTACTCATCAGAATATGATAAATTTAGTTAAAATCTCACTTAAAATTATCTATACTCAAATATACCAGCTCATAAATGCTACAACTTTCATTTATTTTTCATATACTTCTCTTATTTTGTTATTATTTAAGGGTATTTAAATCAATACTTATAAAAATTTATAGAACTATGTATAATAATATAATATAATTCTAATATACATACATATGTGTTAAATAAATAAGAAAAAATAGTTTTTAAACTAAGTAGTATCTTTATAAAACAACCCTCATAATCTAAGATGGTGAGGTGTGAAATAAAGAAATGCATATGTGAATTAAAAAAGGATAAGGTGAGCAAACTTAGGTGTAGTAGTTGTGATTGATATCATTGGTGTAGAGGTAAAAGGTTGGAGTTATTTGAATTATACCATATTTTATTTGACATTATTTTCTTCTATTTGTTTCATTTTCTTGAGGTTAATGGTGGCATGGATGTGATTTGGTGGGTTCAATGTTCTAAAAAACTCGTCGCAAGGCTTGTGTGTCACGCCACGTTAAGCCCATGGCACGCCATGGCCTAATGCGCGGTTATTGTAATGAGATATTTAATTTTCTTTACGTTTTTAATGTCTTATTTGCAAGTTTTTTATATATACAACCTAATTTAACTTCCCTATTACTATTAACTCACTGAGTAACACTACAAAACATACGTTTTTATATATAATATTATATACGAAATAGAAATTTGACGCCATAAGTCACGCCTTGAAAACGCCTTGGCTTCGCCGTGGCTCCTAAGGCTTGAGGCTTGGCCTCGCCGCCACGCCACGCCTCATGCCATTTAGAACCTTGTTTAAAAGTCAAACCGTAGGTGTCAATGAAGTTAGAAGGCTATTGAACACTACATGTAATGGTTTACGTACTTGAAAGTCAAACCGTAGGTTTAGAGGAGCTTTGGATGACTTTAAAACTCTAAGTGTAATGGTTTGACTATTGGAAAGTCAAAACCGTAGGTTAAAATCAAAGAAATATGTTTTGGAAAGTTTAAAATCCTACGTGTAATGGTTTGACTATTTAAAAGTCAAACCGTAGGTGTCAATGAAGTTAGAAGGCTATTGAACACTACATGTAATGGTTTGCCTACTTGAAAGTCAAACCGTAGGTTTAGAGGAGCTTTGCATGACTTTAAAACTCTAAGTGTAATGGTTTGACTATTGGAAAGTCAAAACTGTAGGTTACAATCAAAGAAAGGTGTTTTGGAAAGTTTAAAGCTCTACGTGTAATGGTTTGACTATTTAAAAGTAATGTTCTAAAAAACTCGCCGCACAGCCGCCATGGCGCGCCATGGCACCAAGGCTTGTGTGTCACGCCATGTTAAGCCCATGGCACGCCATGGCCTAATGCGCGGTTATTGTAATGAGATATTTAATTTTCTTTACGTTTTTAATGTCTTATTTGCAAGTTTTTTATATATACAACATAATTTAACTTCCCTATTACTATTAACTCACTGAGTAACACTACAAAACATACGTTTTTATATATAATATTATATATGAAATAGAAATTTGACGCCATAAGTCACGCATTGAAAACGCCTTGGCTTCGCCGTGGCTCCTAAGGCTTGAGGCTTGGCCTCGCCGCTACGCCACGCCTCACGCCATTTAGAACCTTGGGTGGGTTATTTTGTTAAATGACCTTCTTATTAAGTGTTTCTCAAAATGTGAAAAGTTAGAAAAACTCAATAAGTTTTCACATTTTGAATGATTAATTAGGGGTTGTTTGACAGTTGCTAAATGATTTAGTACAGAATGATTAAGAGACTCTTATGATATAGTGCAAAATAAAATATGATTGTTTGGTAATTGTTCACAATGAAATCAGGTCGCTTAATGGTTAAGGGATGCTCATGATACAAAATCATTCAGAGAGTTTTGTAACCATTAAGAGACATACTTTTTTTTGCTAAACAAGATTCACCTCTTAGAGATTCAGATGTTGACTCTTAATTGAACCATTAAGAGGTAAACAAACAGCCCCTAAGTCTTTTTTTTTTGAACAAATAAATCTTAAACTTTTTTAAAATCTAGCAAATAAATCCTTACTTTTTTACCAAATAAAATCCAACAAACTTTCATATTCTTAATGATTAAGTCTCTAGTCAATTCTTTGAACCAAGTCTTTACACTTATAAAACAAAAGAAATGTACACTTCTCTATTGATATATCAATAAATCAGTAACAAAGTACAATAAACCAACAAAAAAAATGATTAAATATAATTTTCATTATCTATTATTTATTTTTTAGATTCAAATGAGAATCATAAGAGAAAATAATAATTATTTATTTTCATATTCAAGTGACAATCACAGGATCATAAAGGACAACCATTGATTATCATTTGAATCTCAAAAGTAAATAACGGTTAATAAAAATGGCGTATTTTTTTGTTTTCGTGGTTCGTTGTACTTTCCTACTGATCATGGAAAGAGTAATGATATATTTCTTTCGTTTTAAGTGTAATGATGTATTTGTTCAAAGTTCGTTTTAATAAGTTCAAGAAATGATATATTTCTTGTATGGTGTTTGTTGCCTTGGCCTGTCCTCGGCTTTAAACTTGTGATTGGGCTTGTTTGCCAGTTTCCTTTCTCTGTTTTTATAATATTGTCGAAAGTATTTCCCTTTAAAAAAAAGGATTTCAGAAAACTTAAGGATTTATTTGTTCAAAAACATAGTTTTGGGCAATGTTTTAAAAACCGGTTTTTTGGTTGACCCGGTGTGGTGATCGGGTCACGGTTCAACCGGGTGGTTGACCCGGTTTCAAGAAATTCTATGTATTTTTTATTTTCCTGCATACATATATATATATATATATATAACCAAAAATTTGATGTCCACAAGTTAAAACATTAAAAATACACATAACCACAAGTTTTACATCAATCTAAAAACATTAAAAAAACACATAACAACAAGTTTTACATCAATCAAAAAACATAAAAAACACACATATAAGCATAAGTTTTTCATCAATCCAAATACATCAAAACGAAACATAACGTTCAAACCGAATCATGGATCTTGAGACATTGATGTGTTAAATGCATCAAGCTCACGATCGCTTAGTAATTGAAATTCACTCTCAACTTCATGGTCATCAACAACATGGTCCCTTTCTAAAATATCAATTAAAAAAAATATTAATGTCACATAAAAAATTGATTTTTTAACCGGGTCAACCCGGGTTTTTACCGGTTCAATAGGACCGGTTCTATCAAAAAACCGACGGTTCGATCCGGGTCGTAATTTCCCAAAAAACCGGTCGTAATTGACTCGGTCTCTTCACCGTTTCCCGGTTCAACCCGGGTTTTAAAACATTGGTTTTGGGGACTTAATCAGTCTAAATGGATGGTTCATTGGTTTTTTTTTTTTTGAACTTTTCCCTTTATAAATTCATCACTTCTCGACAGGATTTTAAGCATTCTTATGTAGAGAAGTGACATTCTCAAAACCGACAAAGTCATTGACAAAAATATAAAAAAGAACACGTGACAAGGTCATTTAACTAAAGGTATATATACCTTTAGGTAAAAGTTTTACATAGCTATCACAATATATGAACTATGAAGTTCTTATTTGATTACAACCCTCATAATGATTATGGACTTATGGTGATAACACTTTGGGGCAGACTAAACGCATATAACTACCTACTAATTTCCTCCACACATACATCAACATTAATACCTACTTTTTACATTTTCAATATATGATTTGATCTGATTTTGATATAAATAAGTGTATATACAACAAAAACCTTGTGGGGTTAGCTCAACAGACAATAAGATTTGGGCTTTTAAGGATCCTCCTCAGAGGTCATCGGTTCGAGTTCTACAAACCCACTACGAATTTTTCTAATTGTTCTCTAAGGCCCTCGAAATTAGTTGAGGTACGCACAAACTGATCCAGACACCCATAGTTAAAAAAAACACCCCTTAGAACATTATTATATAGGTGGAGAAATATAGGGAAACAAAAAAGACAACAAGTGTGAAGGACCTTTGTGGGTTGATCTTAGAGTATCCACAGTGTACGACTTTTTCACCAAGGTTTTTATAGTTTTTTTCTTACACATTATTGTCACCTCAATAACTTAAAAACCTTTATATACCTCCACTGCGTGAAAAACCTCACCCAAACTTTTTCATTACTTTTTTAAACTATTCAGGGTCCCACAATTTTAACTTTATATCATTTTTATTCTTATTTATAAAAATAAATATATTAAAATTCATACAAATACATAAAAGTATGTACAATAAAATTAATAAAAATTAGGTTATTAAGACATATATAAAAGTTGTATAAAAAGTATGTAAAATAAAAATTAAAAAATGTTAAACTTAAAAATATGTATAATCGAAAATAAAAATTGGGTTATTAAGAAATCCGTTAGAATTGTATAAATATGTTAAATTTGAGATATTATTTTAAAAATATAAAAATATAATTACTTTCATTATGTATTTATTTATATTATTTATTTAATAATTATATTTAAATAGGATTACTTTAAATATATTAATAAATAAAACTGATTAAATATGAAACTTTTATAAAATTATATAAACTTAAAACGGCTTAAATACGAAAAAGCAGTTCGTGCAGTTACGACCTATAACGAAATACCTTAATTGAAAAATCTCTCCATTATATGTAAAACCTCAAAAGAATGTTTTTGCTTTTTTAAAAACCTCCCAAAAACCTTCTAGCCAGCATAGTGTGGATGCTTCTTTTTTTAAAACCTCCCAAAAACCTTGTAGCCAGCATAGTGTGGATGCTCTTATGGGGTTTTGGTGCCTTACATTTTGAAGGTAACCCATAAAGAAAGGGGGTCTGAATATTTCAGTTTATAGACTTATCTCATCAAATTTCACATCTTTCCCTATTTTGGAGTTTTGCCTGCCATTTTTCTGCCTTCATTTACTCCTTCCATTTGTGGCAACTTCTTTATGCTTTTTTTGTTGCCTCTTACATTATACATTTCTCTTCCAATATAGTCAAACCTCAACCTATTACTCCATTAAAAACAAACAAATTGAATACCCAATTAGAGCTTTTGGTCATGATCCTAAAATAATATTGAAATGTACTCAATTTTGCTTTTTTTTTTAAATACTAGTCATATACCCGCACGTTGTAGCGGAAAGTAAATAAAGAATGAACAATTAATGTTACTTTTTTATAGACATGTCATCAACAATCAACCATGACACAAGAATCACAACTTATGAAACCCTAAACCCATAAAAATATTCAATAATTAGTTTATATTAAAATTATCGACGAAAAAATTATAATGATATAATTTATAATAAGAATGAAACGTATTTTTAATATATTTTACGATTATGTATTTTTAATGTGCTAACGGTGGAAAAAATAAAACGTATGGATATAAAACAAATTAATTAGTAGATATTCATAATATTTAATAGTACAGTTAAATTAAAAAATATTCAATATTGAGCTCGTTTTGAAGGTGTTGACGAGACGATTATAATGGTATAATTTGTAAAAAAAGAAACGTATTTTTTCATTGCATTTTTGTTCATATACGATTATTTGTGTTAATATGATAATTGTGTAAAATGAAAAAACAAGGATATAAAGTAAATTAAATAAGTAATTGTAAGGGTGATAAATGTAACATTGTAAATAACCGTTTTAGAATCTTTATAATATAGTAGAGATGTGTGATGATGGATATAAACAGTGAATATTAAAACTGTTTAGAAATCTGGTCAACCCGTCAACCCACCTAACTTAATATGAGAATAAGTACCCGTTTAAATATGTGTGATGATGGATTCGAATTGTGAATATTGAGATCGTCTAGAAACCTGATCAATCGTCAACCCACCCAATATAATATGAGAATAGCCCGTTTAAATATGTCCGATGATGAATTTCGTTGATACTGTTTTAGAGGAAACAACAAATTATTTGGTTCATGTTGTTTGTCGAAAATATCACTTTTCGTCTCTGCAGTTTGGAAATTACAAGATGGTCATTATGGTTTGCAAAAACGTTTGAATATGATTCCTCCTTTAATCCTTTAACGGCCGTTAAAAATTTTCCGTTAAATGAGGGGTGTTTTTGTCATTTTGTTGATATCTTTGTTTTTTATCCAATCAAAATCAATTTTGTGATTTTGGTCCATGTGGTTTTTCATTGGGTAAAAGACAAAAAATGGATAAAAGAACGAAAATACTCCTCATTTAAAGCATTTTTTAACAGCCGTTAGAGGAACGAAGTAAATCCAAATGTTGTTTTGCAAACCATGATGACCATCTTGTAATTTCAAAACTACAAGAACGAAAAGTATTATTTTCGACAAACCATATGAACCAAGTTTGTAATATAAATAATCCTTCAAGTTACATTTGAATTTATTGATAGTATTGGTGTGTGCACGTCTTTATATTATCTTCGATTAAAGCTTTTGATTGTAATATGCTTTGATGATTGTAGAGTAAATTACATGTTTCGTCCCTCTGGTATTATGTTTTTAAGGATTTTTGTTTATTTGTTGAAAATTCAATGGATCATCATCATGTCTCAAGTGGTTGCATTTTTACAACGAGTTGGATCCTTAATGTAACCACAAAGACCCATGTTGTTAATTTATTTATGGACTAAACTCATTAAAATAACTGCAATCACATAACCACAATTTTTCCAAAAAATGACATATAATCCATTCAATTTTTCCAAAAGGAACAAAAACCGTTAAAAACACATAACCACAAACAAACATGTAATTTACTTATATGATTGTAAGATTTTAGTTAGATACGTTCTAGGTTAGTGATTCAATTGTTTGATTTTAAAAGTGTATTCGTTATTTACTTTTTTATTCTCTTTGCAAATTAACCATCTCAATGTATTTCACCCTACTTTATGGTTAATATATGAATGACAAAAATTAATTTGTTGAGTTGTACATTTTAACAGATTGGGTTTTTAATTGGTACTTTTATAAACCATTGTAATTGTTATGAATTTTCTAAAAAAAAAATCAAAGAAAGAATTACACTTTTGGTCCCTGAGGTTTGGTGATTTATTTGAAAGTGAGACATGTACTTCAATAACTTAAATTGTAGTCCCTGAGGTTTGGATTTTGCTCTGAAAGAAGGACCTGATCACTAACCCCATTAAAAAGTTTCGTTAGATCTAGGGGTATTTTCGTCCAAGCATATTTTCTTATCATTTTGTAATCCTTTTTTTTATTGCTTTTATAAAAACCATCAATCTTCAGGGATTGATATGTAATTAACTTATAAGAAGGAAGTTGAAGAAAAACCTTGAAGTTGGATGAGAAATGGAAAAGTGTGGGTGATTAGATATAATAACAGAGAAAATGGAAGGTTAAGGTATGAAGATCGAGAGATTTGTAGAGGAGAAGAGGGGACACGATGTTGTTGGTTTGGGAGACGATGGTTCCTATGTAAATATCGTCCGATGAACCACACAACCACTCCTTTTCTCCCCTTCTTCCTTTGCTTCACATAGACCATCTTCGAAAACCCATAATCTTTATCGTCCTTGAAGCAATGGTTTCACATAGACCATCTTCCAAAACCTGTTTCGAACAGTAACATATGTGAAGCTCCCTGTGGCGACGTCCTTGTGACAGTAGCAGATCAAACCATATTTGAAACAGAAATCAAAAACAAAACCTAGAACCAGGGGCAGACCTACCCTTCCCAAGGGGGGGTCCCGTGCACCCGCTCAAGTTCATTTCGTAAGGGTGAAAATTTTTTCGGCACGTAAGGTGCACCCGCTCAACTACAGGGGGGTGTTTCGTGATATATACGTTTTTTAGGGGTGAAAGGTGCACAAGTCCCAAAAAAACCAAAATTTACTCTCGAAATCAACTAAAAAATCGAAAAATTCTCTTGAAATCAATAAAAAAAACCCAAAAATTTCCTCGAATCAACACAAAAAAACCAAAAAAAGCATAACAAATCAACACAGAAGCTTAAAAAATCTCTTAAAATCAACCAAAAACATAAAAAGTCCCCCAATAGGAGAATTCAACTAAAAACACACCGACAACAATTTCTTAAGCTTTTCGTTTGTGCATCCGCTCACCTAAAATCCTGGGTCTACCACTGCCTAGAACAATCAAGCAAAAATCCCATACCCAATCACATCTTCATCCGTGTGGTGGGTGGAGGTGTTTGGTCGCACCGAACAAAAACAAATGACATGGAAGGGTCCAAATCATCGAGTTGCAGGTGGGTAAATGAAATCAATGTCCTTGTGGTGTCTATATCGTCCCTGCGTTCTCGAGCATATCGTCCCCATGTTCCTGAGCATATCATCCCTGTGGTTTAGGGTGTCATGTTGGGAGGGGAGGTGGTCCGGTGGACAGTTGGAGATGTGGAAGGGACGTTGGTCCTAGTGTTATGTATGTATGTGTGTATATATATATATATATATATATATATATATATATTTAATATTACAAGTTGGCCCCTATAATTTTATGTCTTTTAAAAAAACAAGGAAAAACAAAAATAATTGCAACATTAGATAGAAAAGATGATCAAACGAAAATACCCCTATCATTAACGATGGAAATAGACGTAGTTAGTGACTAAGTCCTTCTTTCAAAGCAAAATTCAAACCTCAGGGTCTATAACTTGACTTATTAAAGTACAAGTACCACTTTCATAGAATCAACAAATGTTAAGGACCAAAAGTGTAATTCTCTCTTTCTTCAAATAATTTCAAGATAAGAAAGAATTGTTTGGAAGTTGGAACTGGAAATATTTATTATTGTTTAAAAATAGGAAAAAGTCTTGTATTGTTAAAGGGAAAAACAAATGAAACAACAATATGGAGAGAATAACAATAAGACAGAGAGAAGAAGTCTATATTTCTCATTAATCATAAACCCTTTAAATAGGAAGGAGTTACAAGTAGATAGTTAGGAGATATTTCAGTTATAATTTAACTCTGATATATTTATCTCTATCTCTATTTCTATCTCTATCGTCATATCCTTTAGACGATGACACACTTATCCTACAACACTCCCCCTTGTGCCGAGTTAAAGGAGTGGTGGTGCACAGTTGTTGCCTCGTTAAAACCTTACGCCAAAATAAAACCAAGTGGGAAAAAATAAAAATATGACGAAGGAAAGAGTACAACGCACCAGTTTCCTTTGCAATACATAGACTTTTCCTTCAGTCTAGTTTTCTCTTATATTCGTACTTTAATCATGAGAGTTAGGAAATCATGATGGTATATAAACAGTTGCCTCACTAAAACCTTACACCAAGGAACAAAACCCAATGGGAAAAATAAAACATTGGTTGAAGGAAAGAGCACAACATACCAATATCACAAATATAGTAGACTCCCTCTTTTGTCTACTACTCCTCCTGATTCGTGCATTAATCAAGTGAGTTTGGAAAACATTTGCACTTGCTTTTTACATGTTTCCTAATATATGGTTTTAAGTAATTACTTGGTAAAATATGTCACATTCTTTTGATACCTTACTTGATTCACTTGAATCTAAAGGAGAATCTTTTATTGCTGATTGTATAGAAACTTAAGCAGAATATGCTTTGTGTTATTACCCCTGATGTATCTTATGTTCATTTCTTCGATACATGATGCATTATTTCCATATATCCAAGTAGGATACTGGTTGAACCCAAAATTACTAACTCCTATAATATATGTAATGATAGTCCTTAATCATATACATTATTTTATTATCTCATGGAGAGTAATATTCTTTGATTAGTTCAAGGAGGTAGTTACAAAGGTTTGCTTAGCTTACTTTCAAGCAATCGACATGTTGCTTGTGGTAATTCTTTATCCAGTTTGGGAACAACCTTTGTATGGGTCAGACAGATACCTGATATCAGTAAAGACATACCAATATATTGTTTGGTGTTTTTCTATAAGAGTTAGTACTTTTGCTGCTTACATTCTAAGTAGGTATTGAACTTTCATTATCAATCTCAATTTTATTTCTACAGGGAAAGTATAGGCCCATGTCAATGGTTCCAAAAGATAAACTTGATATTATGCCAATGATGTTGCGTTGGCGTTGAGGTAAATCTAGCTAACAAGTTCACTAAGAAACACAATATACAGTCAAGTGTATTGTGCTAAGTACGATAATGTGCATATTGTACTTAGATAGGGAATTCTAGCTCCCAACACTTTTTCGTCACCATCCTTTAGACGAAATAGATCTTTCCTTATGTCCAACACTTTGACCGATCATGGGAGTGCTAACCGGATGCGCTTTGTTGTAACACCCTCAAATCTGAAAATAGCAACTTATTTAAAATTTTCTAAATACATCAATAAAGGACTTATCTACAACCACAAATTAAGATTTAATCTCAATACAAACATTCACTCTATACAAAAGCCTATGATAAGAACGGGTGCTACTAAAACCCCCAAGATAGTCACTATTTCCAACATTGCGGAAGACTTCACCAACTACTTACTTTAGTGTCTAGTTAAGGCTCTACGCTTCATAGAACTGCTAGAACCCAACTCCCAACTGGAACCTGTTGCACATGCCGACAAATAAAAAGGTTAGGCTTAACGCCTAGTGAGCTCAAGAGTTTTCAACATAAATAAAGATGTCAGTGAAAATAGATAATGCAGTTTAATTCATAATCTTTCAAAAGGTATACTTTGAATATGCAAACGACTCGTTTTCCATTTATATGCAATTTAGACGGAGAACACCAATTTGGACATTTTCCAAATCACATTACTACAAAAGAATGACACCAAAGTAAACCGCCCCTTCATAAATTAGCTTTAACCCAAAACTCACTCAAAGCACAAATATAAAGTGAATTATCCATTTAAGAGGGTACGGTTAAACCTTATATTTCAAAACACCCAAAACTCGGGTGGGGCATAATACTCAACCCATAAATCAAGGGTAAAACCCAAATATATAAAACGTCACCGAAAACTTGGATAATAAAACTCAATACCCAAAAACAACACATTTCGGTGACGGGGGATTCCCGATTCCATAAAATGTGACGGTCCACAAAGTAAGCCCATTTTATGTTGTTATGACTAGTCATATAAACAAAAGTACACGCAAGAGATGTCAGACTCAGTAGCTTTAAACGTACACCCACGAAAACTCGAGTTCAACCCCGTCGGGTTCCTATGTCGAGCCCCTCATCTAATATCGTAATACTTGAGCACGTAGGACTTATAACCCAATCTGAAGCCTAAACGTGCAACACGAAGGACTTATAACCCAATCTGATGCTGAACGTGCCTCGATGTGGAAAACTAGTCGTCCCAACACTGGAACCATAATAAACCAAATACGGGGTCATGACTCCCAAATGCATCAAATAAGCCAAATAATACGTATAAGGCCCAACAAGGCTTGAAGTCGAGCTACCAAAACTGGACAATTGTCCAAAGACTCCAAATCAAATAAAAATACCAAGCCGCAGGCTTAGCACCCATTGACCCATTGATAAATGAAGTAAAAAATACGATAAAACGCACTCAACCAACGGTTATGCAAACACAACGTCTAAAAGTAAGATTAGTTCAAAACTCACATTAGTTGAGGTACCCATTTTCTAAGTGAACTTATACTCCCATATTTTCCAAATGCCTCATAACACATAATATGCATTTTCCAAATTTAACTGCTGATAAGAATGAAAATCATGAAATGAAACTATACATGCTCTTTCAAATGCCTCACATAAAAGTGCAAGTAATACTTTATAAAACACTCCATTTCATGAATTATGCATGAGACTCGACAAACATTTGAAAGTGTATTTCTTTGACCAAAGATCTATTTATGAAATAAGACCTCAAAACACATTCATTTGTAACACCTTTATCAAAATGCCCAAACATCCCAAATGTGGGTATTATACAAAGTTATAAAGTTAAATCCTTCCAATAATCAAAGATTAGCAAATAACCCAACATTTGATAATTTCATGTAGAACACGTAAACACTTTTAAAATAAACATTTTGGCATGTACAACGTTTTCACAAATCAACTTGAACTCACCTTGCTAGATTTAGTGCTAAATCTAGATTTCACCCAACGAGCTCTTTTGAAAACCACTTGAATCCTCAAGCCGAAATCCTCCAAAAACCTAGATCCACGCAACTTCAACCGTAAATAACCACATCCAACCATATAGAAACATTCCCCAAACATAATACACCAAAATCCCCAACGAGATCCAAACCCTAGTTTCTCCCAAAACTATCAAGTCCGAGATTTGATAAGCCAAATACTAGGGAAACATCAATGGAGCATTCATAACTTATTACAAGGTTTGGAAATGGAAAGAATGTACTTACCACTTAGGTTTTGACAAAAAACCTAGAAAACCCGAAATGAACTTGAGGTTGAAGATGAAGATGAAGCTCCTTGACCAATAACTTCCAATCTTTGATGGGTGGAAGGAGGAACACTTGGAACATAAAAGATTTGGTACCCTTGATGCATAAAACTGATTTTAGGGTTTGGGGTTCGGTTTCTAGAGATAAAAGGGGTGAAAGGGGTTGAGAATAATGAGGTGGGGCTGCTCAAAATCGCTTTTAAAACAACCAGAGGCCACAGGCAATTGTGCCCGGCGATTGTGCCCAAGGCACTTTCGCTAGGGCACTATCGCCCAAACTGTACCGTGGGCACCACTCTGTTGGCGATTGTGCCCAGCGATTGTGCCCAGGGCACTATCACCCAGAGTGTCCCGAGCCCCGGTTTCTTCCATTTTCATCCGGAGCACCCAAGATGCGATAAGGCTTAAAAGGTAAGGCGTAAGGGATGAAATTCTATGATCAAAATCAAGGATTTCTCAAGGGATTGGCTTTCACAGACAGGAATTTACGGGTGTTACATTTGTCCATATTAAATTGCCTGATTATCTTCTAGACACATGCGATCAGTGAATTAATATTTCACAAACTCGGTGTCCTAGCTCAAATATCTAGACAAAACCAAGTTTTTCCAAGATCTTTCTTCTCAAAATCAGATTTCAAGTAGCTTGTGGTTTCTCTTATTTCATCAAGAGTACATATTATGTTCATAACATCGACATATAAAGTTGCTTTGAAAATCTAGAACTTGTTTTTCTAAATAAATACACAAGGGCACAGTTCATAGTTCTTATATATTATTTCCCAATCTAGTATTCACTTAGTCGGTTATACCACATCCGCATAGATTGCTTTAATCTATAAAGTGAGCGCTTCAATTTTATTGCAAACGCATTTCGTGGTTTAGAGTTACTTGATTTTGGTAATGTAATGCCATCAAGCACTTTTATATATCTCTAAATCTAGATCCCCGTAGAGATATGTGGTAACCACATTCATAAGCTGCATTTCCAGTCCTTCGGAAACTACTAGGCTAACAAATTATTCGGATGTCATAACATCTGTAACACCCGTAAATTCCCTAAAGATCGGTTTATGACCAGCTAAGGAAATCAGTCAACGATCGACCGAGCGAAGAGGTCGGTGATCGGTTTAGCACAAGAAGTGGGAAGGGACTCCAGTGACACGCGCGGCTTAGCCCGCGGCCTCAAAGTCGCGGCTAAACCCGCGTAACCCACTGTGGTGCGCAGCTTTGTAGCACGCGCGGCTTGGCCCGCGACTTCAAGATCGCGGCCAAAGCCGCGGGAGTCATCTGGTCGATTTTAAACCCAAAGTTCTAGGGTTTCTCTCTTTAGCCACCATCTCTATTTCTCTCCTCTCCACTTGGCGATTTTGAGAGTTTTAATCTCAGTTTGGGAAGCATCCATGGTGGATTCTTCATAAAGGAGTATGCAAGTTCGATGTTTGGGGAGCTCGGGTTGAAGAGTTGGATTGGGTGTTCTCGGAAGGTCTCGTCATCTCCAGTGGTAAGCTTCTTTGATTTAAGGTTATAAATGCTCCATTGATGGTTTCCTAGTGTTTGGTTTATCAAATCTCGGATTTGTTAGTTTTGGAGAAATTAGGGTTTTGATCTCGTTTAAGGATCTTGGTATATAATGTTGGGGAATGTTTCTATGTGGTTGTTTATGGATATTTATGGTTCGGTATGTATGGATCTAGGTTTTGGAAGATTTCGGTTTGAGGATTCAAATGGCCGTCAAAAGAGCTCGTTGGGTAAAATCTAGATTTAGCCTAAATCTAGCAAGGTGAGTTCAAGTTGATTTGTGAAAACGGTGTACATGCCAAAATGCTTATTTTAAAGTATTTATGTTTTACATTAAAATTGTTAACTGCAGATAAGTTTTGATTATTTGGTATATTTAACTTTATAAACTTATGTAACACACATCTTTGTGATTTTTGGGCATTTCGTTAAATGTGTCATAAACGAACCGGTTTTGATGAATTATCGCATAAATAAGTATTTGGTCAAAAATGCACTTTTAAGTGTCTGTCGGATTTTATGCATCGTTCATGAAATGGGATGTTTTGAAAGGTACGAATACGTGAGTCCTTTGGGTTTGGGTCATTCCCGGCTATGAGGAACATTTTAGAAATGGAAAACCTTTTTGGGGTTTGGGGCCGAAGGCCAATGGTAATTTGAGAATTAAAGATTTTGGGAAAATGTGTACTTTGGTTTATATAACTATTTTGGCTCGCATGTTTTAGCCAAATGTCTATTTTAGCCTCTTGGGCTTGATTTGTACTCGGTGGAGTCTTTGGAACATTTGTTCGGTTTTGGGTAGCTCGTTGAGGAGCCTTGGACGTATGGTGTACTTAGTTGCATTTTATTTGAGAGTTACATGTTTTGAATGCGTTAGTCCATTCGTTTGAGTCCTGTAACGTTTTAGACTGTAATGCATTGGATCCATAGGCATATGAGTCAGTCGGTTGGTTTAGTTGGGGACTTTATCCCCGTATTTGTTGGGAACTGAAGAATTGCACAAGTACAACACAAGTAAAGTTAATGCTGCTAGAAGAAAATAGTTACTACTTCTAGTTAGTACTTCTGTGATTAATGCTGCTAGTTGCATATTAATGCTGCTCAACAAGTTTAGTACTGCTAGTTCAAAGTTAGTACTGCTTGAAGAGATTAATACTGCTGAGCATGGTTAGTATTGCTGGAGTTAATACTGCTCAGAGTATTAATGCTGCTGAAGAATAATGCTGCTTATGTGATAAAGAATTCGCATGGAAGGATGACAGCTGGATGGACTGAAGATATTTATGGAAGTTGGAGATAAAGATGGAAGTTTATATTGAAGATCTTTTTATGTTTAGTAATTATCTTTTATTCTTCAATATATGTATAGATTTGTTTAGAATAGCTAAGTAACTTTAGTGAGAATAATTCTGAGTTTTTGTTCTAGAGAGAGAATCAACCTCAAGGCATCGTTCCTAATTCTAGAGAAGTAGAATTCGTCTTGAAAGAGCCTGTTCTTCAAGATTGAGGCTGTGAGTGAAAAGCTTGTAACTTGAATCATTAAGTAAAGTTTACAAGTTGATTGTGATTCACTGTTTCATTGTTTTTCTGTTTATTGAATATTAAAGTGTTTTTCCGCAACTTCTTTAATATTGTTTCTGAGTATTCATAATTCTTGTTGAGAATTCGATCCTGACAAGTGGTATCA
The DNA here is from genome assembly GCA_954870635.1 of Arctium minus. NCBI lineage: Eukaryota > Viridiplantae > Streptophyta > Magnoliopsida > Asterales > Asteraceae > Arctium > Arctium minus. The sequence continues at coordinate 196,697,994 of OX941080.1, read as the reverse complement.
CAGCCAGTATTCTCAGAAACCTACATTCAAAGTCACATCATCATGGCTAAAGGTTCAGAGTCTTCAAGCTCAGAAATTCCTACAGAGGTAACATCTAATCTTTGTTCTAAATCCTGTATTGAAACTGTTAAAAGGTACAGGGATCACAACCAGACAATGAGTGATGACCTTAAAAGATTAGAGAGAGATATAAAAGACTATGCAAAAATTGTTGAGAGTTTTGAGGAACAGATTAAGAGTTTCCAAGCCAATGAACTCCAACACTCATATGACACCAACTACTGGAAGTGGGAGAAAGATCAGTATGAGTTGAAGCTGAAACAGAAAGAAGAGGAGAATGAGAAAATAAAGAGTGAGTTTGAGAAAGCCAAGCTGGATATTGAGAAATTTTCCAATGCTTCAAAAGCAATGGACTCTTTGCTCCAAACTCAAATCCATGACAAACTTAGAAGAGGAATAGGCTATAATACAACACCACCACCATACAACAACAATTACATCCCTCCTATATCAGACTTGCTAGAGACCAAGAATAGGAAGGAATTGTCTGATGAAGCCACTAAGGTAGATCCATTAGACAAAGTGGTGGTTGAAACAGACTCTGAAGAAGAAAACTCTAATGATAAGAGTAAGGAGAACACTGTGAGTGGTGAGATTCCCCTAGAAAATCACATTATCACCAATGAGGGATGTGGAAAAACTTGGGTCAAATCTAAGGACATAGAGAAGACAGAGGGAAAGTCTGGTAAGGTCCATTACAAACAGACCACAGTTGTGAATCCTGTCCCTTGCAAGCAGTGTACATGCAATAAATCTGAGCCCCAAAAACATGATAAACCAAGGGGAAATCAGAGAAACTGGAATAATCAGTGGGCACAAAAACAAGGGATTGATCTGTGTAAAATCAACAGGCCAAAACCTTGTTTTATCTGTGGCAAATTGAATCATCTTGCCAAATACTGTTATTTCAATCCTATTAACCAAAGAGTCACTTTTCAAAGACAACCACAAAACTCTTCTGGTTATAGGAATCAAAGAAGGAATCAAATGGCTGAGAAAAGAGCACCTAAAAAGTTTCATGCTCAGAACAAGTTTGCTAATATGAAGAAAAATACTCCAAATAAGCCAAGAAGTAATTTAAAGACAAAGAAAACAAACAACTTTGTTCAGGTTTGGGTTCCAATTGTAAAGAAACCTGTTAGTATTGTTATCCCAGATAGTACTGCTAACAGAAATAGTGCTGCTAACAGAAATAGTGTTGCTAACTCAGTTAGTACTGCTAACCAAGTTAGTACTGCTAACAAGGCTAGTGCTGCTTCTAGTAGTAATGCTGCCAAATCTATAATCTTGACAAAGTATTCCAGCCATGAGATTCCTAAACAACTCATCCAGACTAAACTTACAGATTATATTGATGAGAAAGGACAACCCAAGACCACTTTGGCTTGGGTTCCCTCCAAGACTAACTAATTTATCAAGTGTGTAGGGCAACCAAAAGCTCAAGAGGAAGAGCATTTGGAATGCAGATAGTGGTTGCTCTTGGCACACAACAGGTAACATGGACTGCCTTCAAATTCTTCAAAAGATTTGATGGAGGACATGTTGCATTTGATTCAGAGGGAAGTAATAATAAATGCTCAGGGCATGAGTTAAAAGGTAAGTTGCCTTTGGAAGATTTCATTGAGCATGATACTACTAACCTGTGTGTTTAAGTGTTTCAGGTTGAAGTTAGTAATACTCCAGAGGGAGTGATGATCATGAAGGATCAAGAAGAAAATGATCAGGGGATGAACAAAGTATTAAAAAGTATGAGTAAAAGGATGGTGTCAAAAAGTGTAAGTGCAGTTTTAATACTGCCAGTGCATTTTTAATATTGCCAGTGCATTTTTAATACTGCCAGTGCACAGTTAATACTGCTAAGTAGTTAATACTGCTAGTTAATTAATACTGTTAGTGGTTAATACTGCTCTCAGTTAATACTGCTAGTTAGTTAATACTGCTAGTGGTTAATACTGCCCTCGGTTAATACTGCTCTCAGTTAATACTGCTAGTTAGTTAATACTGCTAGTGGTTAATACTGCTCTCAGTTAATACTGCTTTCAGTTAATACTGCTTTCAGTTAATACTGCTTTCAGTTAATACTGCTCTCGGTTAATACTGCTCTCAGTTAATACTGCTCTCAGTTAATACTGCTAGTTAGTTAATACTGCTAGTGGTTAATACTGCTCTAAGTTAATATTGCTTTCAGTTAATACTGCTCACTGTTAATACTGCTTTCACTAAATTTTTAGGGTTAATACTGCTTATAATCCACAGGCTATAAATACCCTTTCCCCGCCTAAAAGATCATAACGACTCTTTGTCTACTGTTCATCTTCTCTCTCACTATTTTCTCTCAAGTATCCAGTGCTCGCTAGTCAAGAATCCTTGCGTACAGATGGCTTCAATGGTGTTTATTGACGAGCACAACGAGATTGCGATGCTAAAGAAGCCAAAACAAGCCGATGGATTCCACCAAATTGTGGACTTTCTCAGGTCAAGCCACATTGCCCATGCTCTCACTGTATCACCAACTATCTACATAGAGCATCAAAGGCAATTTTGGGCTAATGCCACCATTGTTACTGAAGATGGTGTCCAAATGATCAAGACAAGGGTATGTGAAAAACCCCTAACAGTTACTGAAGAGGTGATACGCATCTGTCTACGTCTAGACGATGCTGCAGGTATAACCTCTATTCCTAATGAGGAATTATTCTCAACTCTTACTAAAATGGGGTATGGAGGCCCATTGGGTGTGTTCAAGTTCTCAAAAGCTAAATTTTCACCCCAATGGCGTTTCTTTGTCCATACCCTTATGCATTGTATCTCTAAAAAGACTACTGGATGGAGTGAGTTCAGTAGCACCATTGCTTATGCTTTGGTGTGCTTGGCCACTGCCAGAAAGTACAATTTTTCTCAAATGCTTTTTAAAGATCTTGTCTCAAACCTGGGAAGTAAAAAGAGTTTTTACATGTACCCCAGGTTTGTACAAGAAGTAATAACCCATGAATTGACGGATATACCTCATTTTGATGGGGTATATGTACCAAAAATTCCCAAAGGTAAGGTTTTTTCAAACATGAAAAGATCCCCTTTGGACTCGGAAGGAGTTGACACCCCATTGTTCTCTACAATGATGGTGGTGTCCCACACTGAAGAAGGTATGGCAGCAGGGTCAAGGCCCTCATTAGACCATCCCACTTCTAGCCAATCCCAACCTTCCCACTCTATATCTATCCCACAGTCCCTACTTCATAAGCCCACTTCTCCAATTACCCAAACTTATACAAGGAAACAGGTAAAGAAGGCTCATTCCCTTCTTGTACCATCACCCACTAAGCCTTCTAGCCCTCTAAGGGAGAATTCTCCCTTAGATAATATCAATAGGGAAACCAAAGGGGTGTCTCCCAACCCCAAGGAGGTGCTCACAGAGGTGGAGGTTGAGAATATGGGTGCTAAGGTTGCCACTACTCCCGCTAGCACAGAGGAGGTCAGTGGTAACATACATAAGACCTTCCCCATGGCAACTTTGGGTGAGCAATCATCCAAAGGTCCCAGGTGCCAAGAAACCAAGGGGGTGGATAGTGCTTCTGCTAGGCAGAAGACTTCCACTACAAAAAGATCCAATGATCCATCAAAAGAGGGTAACACTTCTGGAGAAGGTGAGGACAGATATAACTATTATGAATTGATGGAAACCATGGGAAACATCAACATGGATGTACTCAAACAGGGCAAAGATATAGAAGAACTTAAACTTATAGTTCTATCCCAACAAGTCCAGATTGCCAAGCTAAAGAAAATGGTGACAAGGTTATTGCAAAAGAAGAGGAGAAAGCAGTTTGTTCTAAAGAAGAGGAACAATGCTCAAGATGCTTCCAACAAGGGGGAGAAGCAAGAAAGGGAAACAGAAAAAGAAAGTTCAGCTGAAAAGAGAGTTGAAGTTGAGGGGGAGACAGAGGATGAAATAGAGGCAGAAACAGAAGTTGCTCAAACAGCAGAAACAGTTAATGCTGCTGAAACAACAGAAGCAGTAGAAACAGAAGAAGCAGTAATAGGGCTCTCTGTAGAGGAACTGGAGATTGCAGAGACATTGGTTAAAGCCAAGAATGACACACCTAAGGCTAGTCAAAAGGCCAAGGGAGTGATCATTAATGAAGGAGGAGGCTCAAAGAAAATAAAAGAATCAAGTAAAGCAACTTTGAAAGATACAAAGGGAAAGGGAAAGGAAAAACTTATTGAAACTGAACTGCCTTCAAAGAAGAGGATTCAGATTGAAATGGATGAGGAGATGGCAAAGCACCTTCAAGAGCAAATGGAAAAGGAGGAACAGATTCAAACAGAAACAGATAGAGAGCTTGCAAAGATAATGGCCAGAAAACTAAATGCTGAGTATCAAGAAAGTTTAAAAGCAGCAACTGAAGCCAAGAAAAGCTCTGTGAAAGTGTTTAAGCAGAGAATGCCAGTAATGAAGCAGAAAAGACAACCTTCTAAGACCTTTTTGGCCAATCAGGAAAGAAGAAGAATGATTAACTTCCTGAGAGGTGCAATTGGTGTCAAAGGGGAAATGTTTACCAACATGGCATACAGTCAGGTTGAGGATTTGTACAAGAAAGAAATGGCCAAGCTTCAAGGGGACTCATCTCAAAGGGAAAAAGGCTGAAAGAAGAATGAAGGAAAGGCATGACCTAAATATTCAACAACCATTCCCTGAGGAGACCACACCTTCAAAGGACAATGCTGAAGAAATGAAGGAAGAACAAGAGAATGCTGGTATAGAAATTAAATCTGCAAAGAGGATGAAGACAATTGCTTCCAAAAGGCAGTCTAAAAGGCCAAGAGTGGAAGAAAGAGCAGAAACTGAAGCAGAACCTTCAGTCACACCTTCAGCAGAACCTGTGCAGAACCCAGAACAGTCCAAAGAGCAATCAGATGAGCATGTGGGGCTGTATATGACTATAGTAAAACCTGTATAGGCTGATCCAATCCCCATGAAGGCTCCAGAGATCATCTTTTGGGATATTCTAAGAGACAATGGAAAGGATTTCTTTAGACTCAAAAGAAATGGTGGTGCATTTGAAGCATATTCAACCTGGGGGAGAGTAATCAGAGGTTGTTCAAGAGCAGACATAGAGGAAATGTACAAAGTGGGAATGAAACTCTATGAGCCTGTGTTGAAAGGTACTGAAGAAAATCTTCTCAAAGTAGCAATGGAATACTTATGTATGATGTTTGATCCAGAGAAGGTAGTGCATAGGATTAAAGATCTTCATCATGAGTATGTGTTCAAAAAGATTGATCATTGGATACTTTTTGAAAATTGTGGTGTGTATATGATTACAATTGATAAATGTTATCATGAATACTACCTAGTTGACAAAATATATGATCATAGCAAGCAGAAACTTGAAGGAATGCTGAAAGCTAAGCTAGTATGTACTAAGGATTCAGAAATGGCCAGAATTGTGGTGAGAAGAACTATCAATCAAAGTCTGGGCCTAGATCCAAATTTGGGCAACTGAATGTGAGGTGTTGAAAGCATCTTGAAGATCAGATCTGAAGAACTTGACTTCTCTTCCTAAAAGTCAAGTTAGGGGGAGATTGTTGGGAACTGAAGAATTGCACAAGTACAGCACAAGTAAAGTTAATGCTGCTAGAAGAAAATAGTTACTACTTCTAGTTAGTACTTCTGTGATTAATGCTGCTAGTTGCAGATTAATGCTGCTCAACAAGTTTAGTACTGCTAGTTCAAAGTTAGTACTGCTTGAAGAGATTAATACTGCTGAGCATGGTTAGTATTGCTGGAGTTAATACTGCTCAGAGTATTAATGCTGCTTATGTGATAAAGAATTCGCATGGAAGGATGACAGCTGGATGGACTGAAGATATTCATGGAAGTTGGAGATAAAGATGGAAGTTTGTATTGAAGATCTTTTTATGTTTAGTAATTATCTTTTATTCTTCAATATATGTATAGATTTGTTTAGAATAGCTAAGTAACTTTAGTGAGAATAATTCTGAGTTTTTGTTCTAGAGAGAGAATCAACCTCAAGGCATCGTTCCTAATTCTAGAGAAGTAGAATTCGTCTTGAAAGAGCCTGTTCTTCAAGATTGAGGTTGTGAGTGAAAAGCTTGTAACTTGAATCATTAAGTAAAGTTTACAAGTTGATTGTGATTCACTGTTTCATTGTTTTTCTGTTTATTGAATATTAAAGTGTTTTTCCGCAACTTCTTTAATATTGTTTCTGAGTATTCATAATTCTTGTTGAGAATTCGATCCTGACAGTATTGTAACTTGAAATTGGCATGAGGTCTTATGATCAACAATTGAAACTTTCTTGTGAACGAGCTTAACTGGGATGTTTTGGGATTCCAAGGTAAAGACCTGGAGGGGTTGAACTTGATGAGTGCACGGAGATTCCCAAGGTACAGACATAGAGTTGTTGAACTTGGTGATTATCCAGGCAATAGACATGGAGTTGTTGAGCTTGTTGGTTTGTTAGCTATAGACCCGGAAAGGTTGATGTTAACGAGTGTTTTATCCCTAAGTGATGCTCATATAACATTGATAAGTGGCTTAACTTTGTGTGCCCGTCACTTTCGATGGAATTCGGGTATCCCCCGTCACCGAAATGTGTTGTTTTTGGGTATTGAGTCTTATTATCCAAGTTTTCGGTGGCGTTTGTATAATTGGGTTTTATCCTTGGTTTATGGGTTGAGTATTATGCCCCACCCGTGTTTTGGGTGTTTTGGGATATAAAGTTTTAACCGTATTTTCATAAATGGAGAGTTCAATTTTCCATCCACGTTTTGAGTGAGTTTTGTGATAAACCAAATTTATGAATGGGAGGTTTATTTTGGTATCTTCGTCCTTGAAGTAGTTTAGATTAGAAAACGTTAAATTGGTGTTCTTGGCCTAAATTGCATATTAATGGAAAAATGAGTCGTTTCCGTATATAAGACATAACGAATTGAAAGATTATGATTTTAACCGCATTTCTTCTTTTAAATGGTTAATTTTTATATGTTGTAAATTCTTGAGCTCACTAGGCGTTAAGCCTAACCTTTTTATTTTGTCGGCATGTGCATCAGGTTCTGTTGGGGGTTTGGTTCTAGCAGTTATGAAGAGTTGAGCCCTAGCTTTGTGCAATTGTAAGTAGTTGGTGAAGTCTTCCGCATCGTTGGAGATAGTAACTATTATGGGGTTTTAGTAGCACCCGTCCTTATCATAGACTTTTGTATAGAATGAATGGTTGTATTGAGGTTAAATCTTAATTTGTGGTTGTAGATGATTTATTTATGGATGTATTTAGAAAATTTTAAATAAGTTACTATCTTCAGAATTCAGGGTGTTACAAGTTGGTATCAGAGCTTAAGTTTGAGGGAATTAGGTATTGATTGTAGGATGCCTAGACTCAAACTAGCGTTTTTATAAGTGATTGTAAGTGAAGTTGCACATTAGGAACCTTAAGATAAGATATTATGGAGTTGATCGAGTCACTAGAAATGGGAAACTTGTCGAGGGTCGCAAGGATGAGCATGTGCGGTACGTTCATAATGGCACATGGCTAGTGTTATGGTGAACCTACATACTACATGTGTATACTTGAACTACCTTGGTATGATTACCGTTGGGGTAGTGAGAAGGTTTCTAAGTGAGTAATCTAAGGAAACGTGGATGTCTATAGCAATGTCACGTTGAAGTGATAGTTGAGTGCGTTGAATGCATTAAGTTGATCGTCTTGAATAAGAATAATTGGTTGGAGTAGAACCTTGAGCTTATGGAATTGACGTTATACGAGGAGAGATTGTAAGGTGAACCGATGAAATATCCGAGTGTTGCTTTTAGAGGTGGAGTATCCGGATGACAATAGTAGGAAAGTGAGAGTGTTGTCCTAAGATGCTTGATACCCCCGGATGACATTAGTATGTCGGGATTGTTGAGAAGCGTAGTCCAGAGGGGTGAATGCTGACCAAATTCATGCACTAAAGTTATTTCTAAAATGAGTTTGCATAAATTGTTTCTCATGTTCGCCAAACTTAAAGTGTTTTGGATTATAAAGTTTTAGTAAAACATTTAGCCCTCATCAGATTTTAAACTGTGAGCTTAATCTTGCATGAAATGGTTCTGTTTCACGTGGTTGCAATTTATATTGAAAATATCTCCGTCCCTGTTTCGTGTTTAACGCTATTTTGGACATCTTAAAATCCGTATTTTAATACCACATGTGGTATTGGGCAAGTGACTGTAGAATTTTTAACCTTGACATTGGATCTCCTCCACGTATGTTAAGGTTTTAAAGGAAGAGTTGTTCCGCTGTTCTTGAGTCGGGATTTCCTGTGTAATTTTAGTCTGTATGAGTCGTGTTTAATTTTACGGGGTATAGTTTTGCGATCTTTTTGGGTTCGTAAGTGTATTTTGAGATGCATGGGTTTTAACTTTATGTTGTATAATTTACGAGCTTTTGAGTGTCGTATCTCATGAGAGTTTTGTTGAAAAGGGTCATTTTATCTTACGTGGTGGTTTTAAAACTTTAAACCTTTTTAGACTTATTGTCGTTTTACGCTCCTATGTCGGGAAACAGAGATTTGACACCACTTGATTTTACCGTCAATAAAATTATGAAAGTTTAGTTGGGGTTATGGCGTTTTATTTTATGACCATTCGAACCGCGTAATAGAAAAGAAATTTTGGAACGTGTAGATTGACACCAGGGCGTTGTGAGAAACCTTGCGCCAAAGGAGAGCCTTACATATTAGGACTTCATTATTCTCGTTACGCTTTCTGACAAAGACTGAGTTATGTCCTACGAGCTTTACACTTGGAAGATTAGCACTACCAGACCAAATACCCGATCCTTTGTCAAAGAATATAATTCTTTCTGGATTGTTTCTTTACATTTAGGTCAATATGCTCTTTGTTGATATTATTCAACTGAGTCTGGTTCGATGTCGTCATGCTCGATCATCTTGTGAGCCATCATATATGCGAATAAATCATCAATGATTATATATGATCTGTCCATCGACTCATATGTACTCTCATAGTTCATTTGAGATTAATATTCATCTCTAGAATCAATATTAACTTCGGAGCGTCCTCTAGTGATGATTCATGGACATAATTATAATTAGAGACAATCTCATGAGAGTTTTATGTATTGATGATAAATGGATGTGCCTAACTATTCTCTTCCTTTAGAATAGTATCCATCGAACCAAGTAGCTTCCACCACTTCCATTTGGTAGATACGACCTCAACCACACCTCCACTATGTGTGATTGCAACGCAATTTCCAATGACGTTGTGCCCCTGTTGGGGACTTTTTAACCTTGTGAGTATATTTGCAGCTCGTATATGTGATCTTGTCACTTTTGGAATAACATTAAACGTATCAGGTATCGAGTCTGATTCGTTTGACTTCAACATTACGTTGAGAAGTTTTGGGGATCAAAATGAGACAGAGTGGGAATATTCAATGACACTTCTTGTCGTTCCCATGGAAAATCCTTTTTCCTATCTCCCCCTAACGACGGGAATATTGTCTCATGAAAGTGACAACCCGCAAATATAGCGGTAAAGGGATCACTAGTCGAATATTCTAATTAGCGGATAATTGTTGGGGATTCATATCCAATATATACCAAGTCGTCTTTACGGACCCATTTCGATGTGCTGTGGGGGCGCAATTGGCACATACACTACAGAACCATACATGCGTAAATGTAAACTATCAGGCTTATATCCAGTTACCAACTGGTACGCATGCATGAGGCTAGTTAGCAAACAGTGGGTCTAAAAACGAACAAAAAAAACTGTATATAATAATTGCATAACCCCAAGTAGATGTGGGTAAATTGGTGCGCATTACTAATACCCTAGATGTCATCATATTCTTTTGATAACAACTTCTATGAGACCATTTTATATATACACATGGGGTATAGGAAACTCTACATTGATCCTAATACGTATGCAATTAACATCAAATCCTTATGATGTAAATTATCCAGCATTCCAAGTCATGTAGACTTGATGAAATAATCAGGGTGGTGAGCCCTTAAACGTATAACTAGTGCTAGGAGAGTGGTGGATTTCATGTGGACTATAATACGACATGCGTTCCTCGTGTCGAAACCAGAACCATAAAGTATTTTAATGGCCCACATTCTGGATGTTTATGTCCATAAATATCACCTTGTATTCGTTGTAACAATGAAATATTTTTGTATTATGTCCTTAGCTTTAGGATGATCTCATTCCTGTCTTGGCTAAGGATTAGGGTATATACAAAAGTTTTAGGTATTCGAGAGGGCATGTTATGATGGCAATGTTGTTTCTTATGTGCAGAAGTCAACAGTTGCAATTTGCCTCATTTTGCCTTTCACTCGAAATAGAATGTGTTTATGTGTATTTTGCATTACACGGATCACTATGTCATAACCATGTTGTCCAACATGGTCATGTCGAAACATATATGTGTCATTTCCCAAAAGTTATTTATTGGTGACAAAAATGTTTCGATGACTCAATAATCTACTAGTTTGACACATAGTTTCCATGATATATGTTTACTTTCATATTCATTAGAACTTATGTATATATGCTCATTTCCATTATAATTTCCATTTGATACAAATATCTTTACAAGGTTCCTATTGATCTTGTACCAACAAGAAAATGACAGTTCATTGTCTAAGTATTTCAATTGGATGAATTATAAAATAAGCATTTGTCTATCATTTTAGATTGTGTGGAATATGTCCTACAAAAAATCAAGTTCTCCTCGATACATTCCTATACGGAACGGAGAATATTGAAGGTTTTGTATTTGTTTTGATGTATTTCTTTACATCTATAATGGTTACATATTCGATTTTACTTAAGCAAAATAAATTAATTAAAATGCTATAAAATAAATTTCAAAGATACCTATGCTTTATCATTCTTAAATTAATATGATATAGTTCATTTTTAACATGTTCCCTTTTCGACAGGAGCACTCTTTAGTACATTTCTTATTTAACTGCCCAGTAGTTGTATATTTACTCCAGATGTTGAAAAATCATTCCCGACTCTTAACAAGACCCTGACCCGTTCTAGGGTTTCGTCCACATAGGTGCATAAATGTCACATGTGTAAAATTGTTTTTAACTCTCTGTTCTTTGGAGTTGTTTCCACCTTTAATGCTTTCATTATTGATCTCGAGAATTTTCTTTGTCTCGACATATATGGTGTTGTTATTCGAAAGAACCTTGTTATGTCTCTCAACCACTTGTAGTAGGTTGATGAGTTTGGCTAAAGGTTACATTCCAACTTATATTAGTTCATTAATATTTTTGATATATGAAAGGTAGAAATAATGTTAAGAATCATGTCATCTTCTGTGAGTTCCTTGCCACAGAGATTGAGACGCGTTTTGGATATAACATTTCTTTGTTGAAACCAATTACCTTTTTGTAATCGAGTAAGTGGGTTTCATTTCACTATACGATTAGTTCAGGAAGTACATATTCATGAGTACTCCCGATTATCCCTTTCGGGACATCCCACATTTCTTTGGTGGTTTATAGTAAAAGTATTCCTATGAAACTTAGGATTTATATGTCGTCTCGAAACATGAGAGTATTTGTTTGTACCTTTTCAAGAGGTTGATTTTAGAGTCAATAGGAGTTGATGGACTTTAAGTATTTTTTTTACCTTTCAAAAGGAGATTTATATATTCATTTATGGTACTCAAATTCTTTTGAGTTTTGTTTCATCAATTTACATATATAAGGGATAATATATGCTTTTCTGTTTGATAACATAGTGGAGTGTGGTTATAATTATTATTTTATGTATGAAATTTCATTATCATAACCATATCGGATTTTTGTATGCTTTAATTTTATTGATAATACTTCATCAATATTTCAATTTGCAAAAAAAAAAAAATCACTCAATCTATTGGATTTTCAGGTAGTAGGGGAATCACATGGATTTCTTAAATCCCTACAAACCTTAGGGTTATTTACACCCGTTTGACAAAATACAATCAATATTTTGCGATTTATTTCATTTAAATATAACATTATTAATTATAAAACATTTGGCATGAGACCAGAATGACTATGAGTTTGGCATATGAAGCCAATTTTAATATTTTAATACCTTAATAGTATTTTTTGGAGCTTTTGGTAAAGTTCAAAATATATGGGCTTGGAAGTGTAATTTCCAAAAACTTAATTTTATAATTGGAATTATAAGTAGAAACTTATAATTAAGGTATCCATTGAATATATTATGTGAGAGATCAAATTCAAATGTTAAATCCTTAAAAAAACATTTAAATAAACATTTGAATAATATATACTTAAATCAATACAAAAAGTAATATATGATTAAAGTGATAAGCATTTAGATACAATAATTAAAATACTCAAATATTCTCCTACAATAATTCTATATCTAGTTGCCAAAAGAGTTCATGTATAATAAAAACAAGGACTTTAAAAAATAGATTTTTTTAAGTATATACATATCAATTGAGATAAGAATAACAATAAATATATTAAATAATATTTAGGAGAGATAAACGTAAAAAATATATTTTATAGTTGGTTACAATCTTAAAGATATATACATACCAAAAGAAATAATCAATCAATTTAAAAGAAATAATCATCCCATTTTTTTCAATAAAATAGTATTTCCTTATAAATTGCTATGTAGAAAAAAAATCTCTTTTTATATTTAAGGCTCAATCAGATGAATAAAAGAAAAAAAACAAAAATATTTTCATATATTTATAGTTATGTATATTTATGACCATATTTGATTGTTATCATACAAATATTAACCATAAATTTAAATAGAATCAAATAAATTTATATTCAAGTTTCGTAAGCATACAAAAATAATACATCGGTTACGAATCATGAGATTGACAAAACAACATCATCAAGATACCTGATTATCTATATTATATCACCAAAACATAAGAGTTTTGCATTATGTCGTAACTCTTATAATGAAAGCAATGACCATATTTATTTCTTATGGTATTATTTTTCAATATTTATGTGAATTAAAGACAAATATACTAACAATATTCGAGTTAGAAGTCGAAAAATTCTTACTTGGATTGTAGAAGTATTCGAGACTGATTGATGAAGTTGGAAGCCAAACTATTCGTGAATTGACTGAACGTACGTGCTGATAACGTGTTAAAGGGAAAAACAAATGGAACAATAATATGGAGAGAATAACAATAAGATAGAGAGAATAAGTCTATATTTCTCATTAATCATAAACCCTTTAAATAGGGAGGAGTTACAAGTAGATAGTTATGAGATATTTCAGTTCTAATCTAACTCTGATATATTTATCTCTATCTCTATCGTTATATCATTTAGACGATGACACACTTTTTCTACAACATGTATTTTAATTAAGTAATTTGTTTTACTATAATTAAAGAAGCCATAAAAAGTAAGGGGTGGTTTTCTTCACCCTGGGAAAACGCAGGTTCAAAATGACGTCACGTTTCCTTTCCCACCACATGAGTGATGACGTGCGCAGTCAGGAGATGGCAAGGAATCAGAGTCTGTGACACGTCGACATGTGGCACCTTTGTTTTTGGGATGAGGTATTTACATTTAACTCAAAGGTTTTTTTAAGTTTTAACCAAAAAAAAATTATAAAAATATTCGGAATTTCACATATCTAATATCGTAGACCATCTTTATTTACGGTGTCAAACTTTTTTTTTGAACGCATTCTGAAAATAATCAAATTTTATAAAATTTGTGGGCTTGTGGACCGCAACTTACGGATTCCATTGATTTTCTTAACACTGCTATTTCTTCCTTCTGTTTTGTAAATTACGGTCATAACCGCAACTTGAGGTTTCCATGTTTAGAATTTTTTTTAATACTTCTTACCCTGGCAAATTGTAGACTTATCACTTGCAGAGGTAATGATATTTTGGTAAAATAAGAAGAGAAATAGCTAAAAACCACCACTGTAAAAAGAGACACAACTATATTAATCGTTTTTTCAATAAAAAAAATTAAATTAACTTATTGTTGATCCAAACACTCTCAATGATTTGATGATGACCTTTGTACTTGGTGAAAATTACATTAACAAGTGTATAGTCATTTTAACATCAGTGATAAGTCACTGATTTTGTTCAATGATCGCTAAATGCATCATATGTAAACTGTTATATGTAATCCCTGAAGACAAAGTCTCACACTGTAAGAAACTCATCAACAGGAGTCAAAGATCAAGCTGATGATAAAGACAATTCTACTCATGATCTGAAGCGGTACTCAGGAAAATCAAGACAAGTCTACAACGCGTGACAAATCAAGTTTAAGTTTCAACAATAACTGATCATTAACCATCAGGGATAGTTGATCATGAAGCTTGGGAAACAAGATTTGTTTGTCTTATCATCTGCACAATTCGTACAAAGGTACAAAAAACAAACTTACTTTTTGTCAATAGTCGTACACACACTCTCTGCCACCACTGTTCATAGTTACGGCTAAAAGCATGGAAATGATAAAGTCAATATCATGAAGCCTATAGCAAATGGACACGTGAATCATACATTATATCATACATTAAATGCATAAGGTATAAATAGAAGTAAAACCCTTCATTTTGAAGGATCTCCATATCTCTATCTATCTTCTCTCCTTGGTGCTTCTTTGTAGAAACTCTTTTCTATAAACTCTCTTATCTCTACCTTCTAAGTGCAAGTTTATCTTAGTGATTCTTAGTTTGTTTAGATTAAGTTTACCTTATCTATTTCCACAACAAACTACAAATTATGTTTTTGATTTTCTCATAAATCAATAAACAAATTTAAAAAGTATAAAATTTATATTTGTATTCAACTTTCCCTTTTACAAACTTAACCGTTGTAGAACCTTTTTAGGACCAACATTTATATTTACCAACATATCGAAATAAGAAAAAGAAAAACATAGAAAACATAATGAAATATACCACACATCACTTTTATTACATTGGTTTCTGTTCTAATAGCTTTTTCAGCAATTCTTGGAGTTCCCATTTCCCAACATTCAAATTGACCTTTTTTTCCATATAAAATCAAACATACTAGTTTTACTATGAATAATGCATATCTCTAATGGGTAAGATTAAAGTTGACACCAATTTTTATAAAATTTGGTATAAAGAATAATTTATTTTGATGGATAACACCAAATTTTATATAAAATTGTAAAGAGTTTGAATATATTTTTTTTCATCCTCTTTCATTAATGTAAAATTTAGTGTAAATAAATAATGTTATGGTCGAATTTAATGTCTTGTTATTTATTACATTAAATTTGGTGTAAGATTTAATGATTTAGGGCTGGTCGGTTGATTTTTATTAATTCCTGTATAAATAAAACTGTATGAATAGTTTAACATGTCTGTATAAATTAGAAAAGTTTTTGTTTAAAGTTTTGTCATAGATGGAAGAAACACGTTTTTTTAATTGGGATGAACAATTTTAGAAGAAGAAAAAACTTGGTTTTTTGTATAAAGTTTTCCCCTAGAAGCTTACCGAACAACCACTTTCTATATCATTAAGTCACTTTTAAACAATTATTAATAGCCGACCAAATAAGTTGTAAACCCCGTTAAACTTATGATATCAACTTTTATATTTGGTCTTATGATCGTACCTCATGCACCAATAGACTAAGGTGACGTTTGTTTTATAAGAGGTCTGAAATCTGAATCTTATTTCACTCTTGATTAATAAGAGGTGGTGCTGAAGTCTGAAATCCGAATCAATAAGACCGTTTGTTTTTGTAACGTTTGAAGTCTGAAATCTTAATCTGGGTCAATAAGATTGTTTTGTTTGTGATAACAATTAATCAGAAAAATGTCACCACTTCTAATTTCAGATGTTTTAAGAGTTAAGAGGGTCTAAAATCTGGAGAAAAAAAACAGCCCGAATATAAAAATGTCCGAACGATTCAGATTTAAGAGGTATTAAGTAGGGGTGTCAAAAATAACCGAAACCGAATAACCCATCCAAACCAAATGAAATTTGGGTTAAACGGTTTCGGGTTAAACGGTTCGGTTAACCGAATAAGGATTCTTATTCGGTTCGGTTTTCGGTTAATTTGTTTTCTAATTCGGTTAAACCGAATAACCCGAATAACACATTCTACTAATATTTTATATATTGCATGTTTATAAAAAAATAAACCTAAGATATGTTATACTATTATTATTTTACATATTTTATTGATATATAATGTTTTTTTTATTGAGAGTAGATAATGTTTTATTATTAGATTACATTTTATGCTTGAATTACATCGTCGCATGAAGAAAAATAATGTCATATGGTAGAAATAAGTTTTAATAGATGGTGTATTTTATTTAATATAAGTTAGTTGTTGAGTATGAATGTATGATACATTCATATATTATAAGCAACGAACACTTGATTTGAAAACATGATTTGAGCAAATGTTTAACGAAAAAAATATTAATCCTTATTCGGTTTAACGGGTTACCGAACCGAATAACTCGAAACCGAATAAACCGAAACCGATTAAACCAAACCTTATTTGGTTTGGTTATCGGTTAGTTTTTAAAAAGCTTGAAAACCGATTAAAGCAAACCGAATAAACCGAAAACCGACCGAATAACACCCCTGTTAAGAGGCTTTTTGAAAAATACAAACAACCATAATAGTTGTACATGGTACGGTAAATAAAAAAGAGAGACTAAACCACGTACACATGTAATGGTACAACATTACAGAATAATATACAAATATTTTAACTTTTTATTATAGTGATACAACTTTCGATGCATAATGTACAAATGTTTATTGCAATTAATGTTAGCTTTCACTTTGCAGGAAAAATCCCATCTTTTCTGTCAAAAAAGCAAAACCACATCGTACCAAATTACTTTATTAACCCCATTTCGCTTTATCAATTTACAAATGGTGAAAAAATTGTCCAAATCTATCTTATCCGACAACGTTACTTTCGAATGAGATATACTGAATTCGTTTTCTTTGAGAAAAATGTGATCCCAGCCTGCAAAATTCACCAAAAAACCGATCAAATCGTAAGGAAAATTAAACAAATTAATCTCCAAAAGAGACATCGATGAGAGAAGGGTGGTTTAACTTTTTTTCATCAAGTCCTATATGAATAAAGTTGTATGTGTGGATTAATCTATCTGTACAGATTAAAGTTTTTGTTTGGGAGGGTTTTTCTTAGTTGGAAACAGCGTATTTTTTAATTATTGGAAAAAACTTGGCTTTCTACATAAAGTTCTCCCTATAAACTTACTAAATAAGTCATATTCTATATCAATAAGCCACTACCAAACAGTCATGTATAACTGATCAAATAAGATGTGTCGCATTAAGCTCATTAAGCTGCTAACAAACAGGTCCTAAGATCTTATATGAGTTAAGTTGTCTGTCCAGATAGAGCCCGATGGGTTTGAGGGAGGCAAAGAGAGAGGGTTGGATTCTTTCCGGGGACATTTATGATATTAATATGTTTCAGGTGGCTTAATAGGGACAAGTGAGTGATCCTGGCTTATTCTATATACGCATTTTGGTTTAATGACTTAAAAATTAAGTCGTAAACAAAAAACTCATGTGTGGTTGAGCCACTCAGACTATTAAGCTCATTAAATATGTAAGTGAACAACCACTTAAGTCTAGCTGACATGAGACTCTAACAAAGAATAAATACCTCATAAACAAAACCGAGGGTCAACCTTTTTCCGGATTCACGACACGTGCCCACAAAATCGTCGGTCGTAATCATCGAACCTGGATCAAATGCAAAATAAGCATATGGCTAAAAAAATGGTTTCTTGATTTCTAAACCTAAACTTCTTGCTTACAATGTCTAGTTTTCGTGTTCTTGAAGCGGCGATCGCGAGTAAAAAAAAAACGCCATTCCGAGTTCCTCATTTTGCTTCCTATTACGAAATCCCAAATTGTAACGCGCATTTTTATCGGAAATTTAAATGATTGTTACCGAATACTCGTGTGGGTGCAAGAGAAAGAGAGCAAGGGCTTACAACTTTAGTATTGGTGTAAATACGGCAATAGCTCTTCGACCTCAATCCTCGAAGAACAACTCACGTTTTTCTTGATTTTGCAACGGTTTATAGACTCGACTTCGGCTATAAATATGCTATAAACGGGTCTATGATCCGAAAACCTAGACTCCCCACGAACGTAACACATTTGATGGAGTCCTCTTCCATACCACAAGATACGATCGCACCTTCATAACAAATATCACTTGTCAACCAGACTCGAAATTACACAAAAGAATAAATCAAATGAAACCAGTAAATCCCACGTGAAGTAGGGTCAAGGAGGGTAAGATGTAAACCCTGAGAACCAGTGCATCATGTGCTATTTCACATTCATTTTTTTCATCTATGGCTTGGATCCTTTTCACATATATTTGTTTCGCAGTGTAAACATTTTTTATGTGTTTTTGAGACAAAAAATACAAAAAAAAAAGTTTGAACCAAATACATATGAAACAAACACATTGTGAAACTAATATATGTTAATCAATATTTTAAATTCTAGCCTTAGATGGAAAAAAATAATATGAAGCAATACCTTACGATAAAAGTTCTCACGGTTATCACAAAATATGGGGTTCTGATTTAATTATGCCCGAGAGGCTTATTCCACAAAAAATATGGGAAAGTTGCATTTTCTCCAAAACAATATACGGGAAAGTTGCATGAAAATGCAACGTACTATGATCTGATTCCTATTTTGTGTAAAGTACTTTTTTAAAACATTCGTTTTGGTATCAAACATTTAAATACCTAGTTTGTATTATACAATATGAGATGTAAACCAGGTGTTTAAATGTTTGAGATACCAAAATGTAGGTTTTGGAAGTACGTTACACAAAATAGGAATCAGACCAAAGTACGTTGCATTTTCATACAATTTGCCCAAAAAAATCACCCCTTAAGCATTCGTCATCAAGTACGTGGCGTGATCGGCTCTTTAAGCAAACGGACCTATTATTACCACAAAACGCCAAAAAGTACACTATAGTTTGCAAGAATGAATGATTTACCATGCCGGAGTTCGCTTCTTTTGTTTAGGGTGCATATCGTTGCATGCATATCTATCGGAGTTATTTGAATACTTGTACGTGGGAGGGAAACATATTCTCCCTTCATTCCATCCCTCGAATACCCGTCCGCTCGTTTGCTCAATCCGGAGCTGTATACAATTATTGACGATTAGGGTTTAGGGTTTAGAGTTTAGGGTTTAAAAATTGAATAACAAACACATAAGACACACCACAACGGAATCGGGTTTTTTATAGGACGCCAACAATGTGTAAGTGTCCTAATAGACCTATAAAGTACTTAAGTTTATAGGACCAATCAATAAAGCTTATTATCTAAAAGTGTTAGTTATAAGTTTATAGTACGCTTTTGGGCATCTTAACAAGTTTTTTAGAACATTTTTAAAATAAAGCGTCCTATCAACTATGTTATAGGACATTTCCCAAACAGATCTTTTTTTATAGGATACTTGTTTTTATAAGACACTTTTTCAAATAGTGTCATATAAAATAGTTATTACGACGAACGTTCTAAAAAGCTTGTTAAGACGTCGAAAAACGTCATATAAACTTATTACAACACTTTTAGATAGAACGTTTTTGATGATCTATAAACCCGATTTTGTTGTAGTGACACAAAGTGTACATCGAGCATAACCGTGGCTTACCTGGTCATTTTCCAATAATGCCCTCCAGTTGCGTGCCTCAACAAGAGCTTTCGCGGAGTGGGAAGACAGGGCAATCCGGTAATTTAAGTCACCGAGCCATATTATTCGACTATACTCAAAGCA
The DNA here is from genome assembly GCA_954870635.1 of Arctium minus. Lineage (NCBI taxonomy): Eukaryota > Viridiplantae > Streptophyta > Magnoliopsida > Asterales > Asteraceae > Arctium > Arctium minus. The sequence continues at coordinate 196,678,051 of OX941080.1, read as the reverse complement.
AAACACAACTTTAGCATCAAAACCTTGAACACATTCGAATCTGAAATGGTAACAACTTGGCCCTTACTCATGCTCGAGAATCGTTTGCGGAGATTTCTCGTCTCTCGTTCCTTCAACCCTCGGAAACCACGTTTTTCGCAAGATTTCCATCACATCCGCATTCCTTCTCAGCTCGTCACCTTCCTTTTGACCAGAAGTCAAGTGACAGCAGATGAAGCAAAAGCTCGTTTGGTGCAACGACATGCTGATCGAGATCGAACCCTGAAATCGTTTTCGTAACGTTAATTAATATTTCTCCAAATTGTAACGTGACAACCCGTCCCACGTCGATAGAAAATGAGATTTATGAGCTCTTTATTAAGGGAAATTGACAAAAATAGCCAATCTACACAAATCAATTCACTTTATAGCCATTTCAGAACCCAAATTCACTAAATAGCCAATCCTTATGCAGAAAGCTTACCGCATATGCGTAAGGATTGGTTTTCGGCAAAACAATAAATAAATAAGAGGATTCTTACGCAGAAAATCCTCTTTCTGCGTAAGAATCCTTTCTTTTGTTTTGCCGAAAACCAATCCTTACGCATGTGCGAAAGCTTTTTGCGTAAGGATTGGCTATTTAGTGAATTTGGGTCCTGAAATGGCTAAAAAGTAAAACCCCTTTGGCAGATTGGCTATTTCAGTAAATTTCCCTCTTTATAACCCCCAAGTTGTAGGCTACCGATAACTTCCACCATGGTTTTAAGCCCATTTGGAGGTTATTGGGTCAGCATGATGCTTTGGGACGTTACATTTACGGATTTACCCTTCGGGGAATTCTTACCTTATTTCCGAGATAACCCATTAATCCTCTACCGACACACGACACTTTCATATTCCGAATATTGTTTCTAAGATCACTCTTTACCCAAATCGCAAGATATATTCCGACCATTTGCTTGCTCGCAACTAAACAGTACCTAGAGTTCCCAGCCCGTTTATCACAATACGGTTCGCTATCGGGTGAATCATCTGGCCCGTTATCTTCATCTGAAGATCCAAGATTCGGGTCATAACCGTTGGTTCGGTTCCTGAACACCATCCGTTCAGAGACGCTGTATCGGCGGTCGAGCCGTGGCTGCATGTCATGCTCGATTATCCTCATGCTACGGCTCAGTGACTGGAAAGAGTGTCGGTTCAAGAAAGACGGGTTCTTTTCTCGTATCGATCGTTCAAAATCTGAAGAATCCGATCCTAAGATTGGACCACGAGCACTTGTCCCCGGAAGGCTGTTGAGCGTTCTCCGAATGAGTTCTAGCCACTTTTTAGCCGGACCGTTGTCTTCTGTGCCCAGTACATTTCCGGCATTTAGAGGGACGATTTCTTGAAACCTGATTTCAAAAAGGGTGTCGAATTTAACACGGTTTGTAAGATCAAGATTCAAGGAGGAAGTTTAAATGAGAACCATAAATATGTTGAGAATTGGGGAACCAACTATTTTGTTTATTATTCGCGATGAAATAACCCAAAATAATCATGAATATCATGCATTTTTCATTATTCATTATATTGATATCGTGCATTTTTTGTCGTGAAAATCATGTATTTTCATAATGAATAGCTTTTGTCATGAATATCTATAACTACATTCATCATGAATAATTTCATTATCCAGGGCTATTCATCGTGAATAATTTCATTATCCAGGGCTATTCATCGTGAATAATTTCATTGTTCAAGGCTATCCATCGTGAATAATTTCATTGTTCAAGGCTATGATCGTGAATAATATTATTCAGGGTTATTCATCGTGAATAATTTCATTATCCAGGGTTATTCATCGTGAATAATTTCAGAGTTATTCATCATGAATAAAACATGAAACAGTTGAATTTGATCTCACACCCAAGATTCAATATACAAATAAACTCACCCAAGAACATAAATGTCAGCAGGAGGTGAAGTATGCAACCAATCTTCAAGATTTAAAGAACTTGTTGGTGATTTTCCAGCCACATTCCATGTAGCTACAAAGACCCTATTGCAACATTAAAGGAAAAAAAAAAGAAAAAAAAAACCCAATAAAAAACATAAAAAATCTCAAACTAAAGTGCATCAAATTGAGCAATTTTAATCAATGAAAAATTGTCATTGTCTAAGTTGGCTATGAAATCACATGTGAATCAAACCTATAATCATTGACATCCATCACTTGGCTAGCATACTTCTTGCTTGATCTCTCTGTTTCAATAACAAAGATTGTGAGACTTGTGGCAGATCAAGATGACATAAATGTAAAACAAAAGAGGGATAAAAACTTTTTTTCATCCATTTCATGGGGAAAAAATGGATATATATATATATATATATAGAGGAAAGATCATGCGAGAAGTTAAAATTTTATGAGAAGGCGAGAAGACTCAATATTATATATGATTACACTCACAAAGGAGTTTAATTATATATGATTAAGTGTCTATGTGCTGTCAATGCAACATGTGTTTAATCATATATGATTAACCTTGTGTATCATGCGTGTAATCATATATGATATTGAGACTTATCGCCTTCTCGCAAAATATTTAGCTTCTCGTTTGAAGATATATAGGGTCAGATTCAGGGGAAAACTGCAAAAAAGTGAAAAATCGAGTAACACCCTAATAATCGTTCATGTATACAGTACGCACATGTGCACTAACATACAAACCAGGAAACATCTTCAATTAATTATACCATCCAATACAGATAAACAGTTATTAGGGTGACACTCAGTTTTTAATTTTATAATATATATATATATATATATATATATATAAAAGTTGCTGTGTGGTCCTAAAGCTGAAATGTACACCTCTTCTTCTGTTTTTGTTGATGGTGAACCCTTCTCTTTCATAGAAATCATTATCTGAAAAGTATAACTTGTTAAAAGCTGTAGAACTTCCACTGCATTGCATATCAAGATTCACCACCCCATATAATCCAACAAGAAATGTTGTGGGCCAAACCCCTAAAAAGCAAATTTAAATCAAGCAAATACCAATGAAGATCATACAAAAACAAACAACAAATCTTGACCTGCAAATGGTAATTAATTAATGCCTGTTTATGCCCTCTAATTCTACACAAATATAGTCATTATTCCAGAAATATATTCACAAAAGACAATTCAAACATGGAAATAAAAATTCCCAAATAAGTTAGAACCCTAATTTGGATATAACCCATGAAGGAAATCAAGAAAATTGACCTCCATGAATGAAATCATCTGCATGGAAATCCTCTGCTTTGTTCTTGAAATTAAACCATTTGGCAACTGTTTTTGACCATGAAACCTTCAAATCACCATCAACAAAAAGTCAAATTCTTTAAAGAAAACAAGTGTAGAAAATTGGAGTCAAAGGGTCAAAGGAAGCTACATTTTGTGGGTCAAACAATTAACAAACCTTGGTTTTCTTGGAGTTTTCATCTCTCATTGTTTCCAAAACTTGATATACATAAATACCCACAAATTAATTTACAAAACAAGTGAAGGGTTGAAGGTTAAAATGTTGGATTTGAAAGAATAGAGGGGTAAAAATTGAAGCTTTTTTATTTGTGATGAAATTGAAGCTAATAATGTTATCAGAAACAGAAGAATTTGATGATTTCTGAGCAATTGTTGCGTATACAAGACACATTGCGTGAAGAAATACAAAGAAATAAAGGGAAAGATTCAAGAAAATTCATAGCTTCCACAATATAGATAGGCAGATATGTGTGTATATATATGTATATATATACATATAGAGAGAGAGGGGGGGATTGAAGAGGGCAATGTAGAGAGAGAAAGAGTGTGGGTGTGGGTGTGTCTGTGTCACTGAAGGTGATTTTCTATGTTAGAGCATCTCTAATACAAAAATTTTATAAAATCTACCATTGTAGAGTTTTATTTGGTTCTTACCATAATGTTTGGTGTCAAGTGATATATTATTAGTTTTTCTTTTTATATTCTTGACTTTATAATCATTAATAATATATATTTAACTTATATAAGTATTATATGGAACCCACAAAAAAAGATTCTTATAAGAACTACTATTCTAACATTTTATGTGAATTTTTGTTTTGATGAGTTAAAAGTGATGTAACAACAAAAAGTGTAAGAATGAGGTTTTTTATAACAACCTTCATGAGGTTTTTGATGAGACCTTTTGCTCCAAATACAAGAATGACACTCAATTATCCATGAGTTATATCAAGAAGATGAGTGGCAACAATTTGGGTTACCTCCAAAAAGTTAATTGTTATTTTTAATGAAAGTATTTTATAATTTTTGTAACACCCGTAAATTTCGGTAAGTAATGTCACTCGGACATTTCTGTGACTTGTAAACAGTGGGGTTTTGTTGGGGAATGCATTGTTTAAAGTCCCTCGGAGTATCGGGAGTATTGGCGTCGAAAAAGTCGGATTTTCGGAGTTCGGGGGGGAGTGGGGCGACAGTGCCCGGTGACTGTGCCAAAGGGCACAATCGCGTGGCATAGTCGCGGGGACTCCACCCCTTGCGATACAAGTGGGGCGATTGTGCCCCTGCGACAGTGACCATGTCAAGGTCGCGGGGCACTATCGCGAGCGGGGGTCAGGGCATTAAAATGTCCGAATTCTCACCATTTCTTCTCATTTATCATTTCTATCTTCTTCCCTTTTCTCCCCCAAACCCTAAAACCGAACCCTAACCCATTTTGGTGGTTTTCCCCCTTAAACCACATGATTCTTCATCATCTAATTAGTTGGAACCTTGAACCACAAAACCTCCATCTTCATCCTCCTCATCAAGTTCATTCGGTTGGGAGCTCGGGTTGAAGTGTTGGATTGGGTGTTCTCGGAAGTCTCTTTGTCTTCAAGGGTAAGTTTTCTTGTATTAAGGTTATAAATGCTCCATTGGTGGTTTCTTAAGGTTCGATATCTCAAATTTCGGATTTGTTGGTTTTGGAGAAATTGGGGTTTTGATCTCTTTTGAGGATTTTGGTATTTATGTTTGGGGAATGATTCTAAGTGATTGTTTATATATTTTGATGGTTGGAAATTTATGGATCTAGGTTTTTGGAAGTTTTGCTTGAAGATTCAACTTTCTTCAAGGAAGCTCAAAGTGGGGTGAAATCTAGATTTAGCCTAAATCTAGCAAGGTGAGTTCAAGTTGATTTGTTAAAACGGTGTACATGCCAAAATGTGTATTTTGAAGTAAAAAGGTGTTTTTCCTTGGTATTTGTCAAAGTGTGAGTATTTTGATAAGTTTTCATATTTGGTAAACTCTGGTTGTGTTAACCTCATAAAATGCTCATATTTGGGTTCCTAGCAATTTTGCACAAATAGAGTCCGTTTCATGGGTTATGCATCTTTGATGATTTTTGTACCAACAAAGTCTATTTCACGTTTTATGCATTTGGGTATATTTGCATTCATAAAACCGTTGGAAAATCTTTGGTTCCAATACATGTTGAGTTTTGGGTTAACCACATCTTTGGGGTATGTGTCTTCATAAACGTTGTTTAAAGGCATTTCATTATTTGGAGGACGTTAATTGTTGGTCAAAAGGCTTTTGAGCATTTTAGCTCGGTACTGGCGTAAATGAGTATTGAGGACACTTGTCCGGTTTTAATGGCTCGATTTAGAGTCCAAAATATGGTTTACATCTCAATACATTTTATTGTAAATTCATTATAAGTACAGGCTCGAGTGTTGTAGCCATTCATGAGTAGTCATGTATTTTTAGACTGTGTTGCATTGGATCTATAGGCACGTAAGTCGGTCTTATTTGATGGTCAATTGGGTGGTACGGGGTTGGACTCCGGGACTCATGTTTTATGGCCAAAACTTGACAAGGAGGGACTAGGAGGGTTGAGTCTGGATAGTGCTGCCTGGGCGGTGAGTACTGTGACCCCCGTCATTTCATTATTGGGGAATTTCTTTTGTTGTAGTCCCCGGGGCCTTGTGGGGTGGAGTTCTTTGTAACGGCCACCAAGGTCAATGGCCTCTCATGGTGAACTTGTCAAGAGGTCGTAGGTGCACTTGGGCCGCGGGTCGTGAAGTGTCATGCGATCAACGTTGTTGAGTGGCATACTTTTGTGTTCCTCCGCTCTCAACGGATACGGGTATCCCCCGTTGTCGTCCCGTTGCATTTTGGATATTTAATTGTCCATACTTTAATAATTGGATTTCATTCTATTTTATGGTCGTGTGAGTATCAATTCGAGTTACAGGTTTTCAATGATGCACCATATCTTTACGAATTGTTTTCCTTTATTCAAGGGTTGAGTATCAACGTCACGCCCGTGTGTTGGGTATTTTGGGATATGAAGTATTATTCACCTTTTTACAAACTGAGCGTCAAACTATGATCCCGTTTGGGTGAGTTATGCGTTGCATTATTTTATAAAGAAGGGGTGTCTGGGAGTATTGTCTTTAAAATGCATATTGTTGGTAAATGAGTTGTTCTCTCATTTCAAAGTAAATCATTTTAAATGATCATGATTATAAGTTACAATGTTTACATTTTACGCTTTCCTCTATAATCATGATATAAAAACTCTTGAACTCACTAGGCGTTAGCCTAACCTTTTTATTTGTCGGCATGTGCATCAGATTTCATCTCGGGATTAGTTCTAGCGACACCGTGGAGTGATGAGTGCTAGTTGTGTGCTCTATGAAGTGATTTAGCTTGATGAAGTCTTCCGCATTATTATTGGAGATAGCGATTTGGTATGGGGTTATAGTAACACTCGACTTTAGTTAGTCTTATTGTAAGACTTTAATTATAAGGTTGATGGTTCAACCTAGAAATGTATTTCAATTATGGACTGGTAGTAAGAGATTTATTATCCTTTAGGGTATTGTTGAAAGTTTTTAATTAGTCGCTCTTTCCAAATTTGAGGGTGTTACAATTTTGTTACTTATTTAAAATGATTTTTAATATTAATATTAATATTAAAAATCAAGGTTGTTAATATTTTTATGGGTTGGGTTCCGATGAGAAAGGAAGTTATAGCTAGAAGCGTAAAAAGAAATCTTCATATTTGGATGCACATTAGGATGAGATGTACTGCGATGCACCGGATTAATTCTCGTATCAAGCGTGATTTATGGATGTGTTTTGAGATTAAAAGTGATTAAGAATCCAAATATATTCTTACGTTTCTCGTTTTAACTATTCTTTTCACACGATCATTCTTCGTATTTTATAACAAATCATATATGCATAAAAAAAAAGTTAAATATGAATTTAAAGAAATTTATTCGATATCAATTTACATAAACTTAATTTCGATCAAGCTAAAACTAACGTATTTTGTGTTATAAAGATGCTTATTTCGATTAAAAGTTTGCTTAAAGCTTTTTTGGGTTACAATTTATGTTACTTGTGAATTTGAAATTGATGTTGTTTGAATCATAAAGGGTTAACAAACGTTGAACCTTATGAACGGAACAAATCTACTAGCAGTAAATTTCAGGGTTCTATTAATAATAAGAAACTGAAGAAATTTGTCGCACCTTAAGGGTGCTTATATAGAGGAAAAATAAAACCCTAGAGCAACTAACAAACACGCCTAAAGTCCACATGTCGAAGACAAAACAAGCCCAAAATAAAATAAAAGACATAAATTTCTATAAACTATAAAAGCGTATTTACGAGGTCCACAATGAGCCCGAATGGCCAAAAAAAACTCATAAATCGTGAGGAAGTGATGAATTTGATCTATTGGTCATTTCGCTTCCAAAACATGCTTTAATAATCAATCACATACGGAACATCAAATTTAGAGTAAACTGAAGTGATCCATCTTTTTTTTGAATTATATAATATTTATATACGTTAAATGCAACAAATAAACTAACACCCCATTTCTCACCTTTGATTATGTTTAAACCTCTGACCTCCTAATATGAAGGCCAAAGGCCCGAATACCGCTATCAATTGTTTTTTTCTCCAATACCTTCTACGAACTAATTATAATTGGTACGCAAAATCTTATACATTTACCAATCAATAGTACGTGGTACCAACCTAATTGGTACCATCTTTTTTTTTCGGTTGGAGATTTCGGTATGAGTTTTGTACTTTTGTACCTACTTCAAGTTACATATGTGAAAACTCGTAATTTTGTTCAAATTTGACATTTTAAGTTTGCAAGTAGCCAAGTAACACATGTCATGTTTCAAAGTTACTTATTTGCAAGTAATAAAACTTGCAAACATTCAAATGTCAAACAAAAAAAATATTACGATGATGTTTAATATTTAATACATCAAAATACAAAAACTAATAAATTACTAAATAAATTTGTATCACGGTACTACCGTGGTATAGATTTCAAATACCGTGTATCAACAAAGTTTTCATACTTGATATAATACTACCAATCGCCTGCAATTAGTACCAAATAAATTTATAATTTATACTATTAATACACATATTGATTGGTTTCGTTTGGTATAAAATTACCAGAAGATTTAAATTTATAAAATTTTAATAAAAACACGTCTTTTTATTTTTACTTTATAGCAAACAATGCAATAATGTTTTTACCAAGAATTTTGTCTCTAAATATTGAAAATCGATTAATGGTCCCAACCAAAATTGGGATTTCGGGTTTGAAGCCCCACTTGGAATCCACACATATGCATGTACGAGTCAATAGATTGGGTAACCAATTAAAACAAATAAATTTTATTTAGAATGAATTACAATTTTTGGTGAATTGTTTATAATTGTTTTTTTATTTTAGTTTTTACAATTCGTAAAATATATTAGTTGTCCATTTTTCGTGTTGCGAAGCCCAAATTAGTTTCTTCTCCTAACACCGTTAAAATTAACTCTGTTAAGTTGGTCATGTGTCCCTCAGGTGAGGGTCATTTTCGTCTTTTTACCAATCTTCTTCATCCTCATCACTTACTTAATTCAGGAACCCTGATTTAAGTGAACCACCATTTAAATAAAATGAAACTCAAAAGGATTTGACTTTAAGGGTATTCACGTTTGGCATATGCCTACTCTGATTGAATAGTTGAACTAGCCCCTTGTTATTTGAAAAAACCCACCACTTCAATTGAATAAGACAACTTTGCTATTTTTTTTCATATTGAAAAAGTATGAAGAACAGGACGAAAGACTTACAGTGGATACCTAGGTACCCATAGGCGAGGAAGGGCGTAGTAAGCAACAAAATGCTTCAACGGTTAGATTACCTCCCTTTGTAACATCCTAAAATCTGGGGTGAATTTAAAATTCGAAAATTTGGCAATATAACGTCTATAATTAGAGTAAACTTGTACACCCTAAAATAGGGAACAACCAAACCTACATATTATGATAGTGGCATTCTAAACCAACGTATCATCCCAAGACGGGGTAATAAAGTATGACAATTACAATCCAATCAAATGAATAATATAATTTAACAACCAAATAATCTAACCTTATCAAGGTAGATTATAGTTGCTCTTCCAAAATGTGTATTCTCAAAAATCAAAGTGTTGGTCACTAATTCTTCAAAAAGACCGCTCTCGACCCCAAGGTCGTCCACTTAATCCCGACGAGCCCCACCGCTAAGATGACTTGTCGTACATAACAATCAAAGAACAAGCGTTAGGCCAAAGCCTAGTGAGAAAAAACCAATTGAAATAGATATACTAAACTCATTTGGAGTCGTACGGTGGATGTAGCCGTGAGCTAAATCAAAACAATCAAATAAACCATTAGTGATCATAACATGGTACAAATAACACCAATGATATAGTGAGTTCAACTCCTCTAAGTCTATTGCTCGAAAACATCAAGTCAGCCCCTCTAGGTCTATTCTTGAGAGCTCCAAAACGGGAACTCAAGCACAAGGGAATTACATCTTACTGCCCATGAGACGCTGCTTGATCATATAGGTCCACACTGTAATATCCGGATCCGAAATTTTTATTAATTTTGGAAGTTGGGTGAAAAGTTAAGCGAGACCCAAAGTTCAGGGGGGTTATTTGAAACCTTGGTTATATATAATCATAATCCTTTGATATTTGTTTTCATAACAAATACTGTGAAAAGTTTGAGACTGACTCAAGAAAGAGAGCAGAGCGAGAGCAGGGAGAAGAAGAAAGAGGTTTTCAAGAATCGACCAGTTTTTGTCAAATAGAGGTATGATTCTAGCTTAATACTTCTATTTGCATGTTATAGTCGGTAAATAGTCTTGTTATTCAAGCTTTTAACCGTATATTTGATCGATTTAATGATCTGAGGTTTTCTGGGTTTTGAGTCGCCGACTCTGTATGAACGTCGACCAGTATGTTCTTGTAGACCGGTGCGGGTCTACCGGTAGGTTGACGACCGGTATCGACCGGACCCTTGTAGACCGGTACGGGTCTACCGGTATGATAAACGATCGGTATCGACCGGACCCTTGTAGACCGGTGCGGGTCTACCGGTGTGGAACGACCGGTGTAATCGACCGGAACCCAGTGTGACCGGTACTGTCGACCGATATGTGGTAGTCGACCGGTATAATGTCGACCGATATTTATGTAGCGACCGGTAAGATGCATCGGGGTAAGTCGACCGGGAGAATTTTTGACCGGTCGGACAGTGTGTTGATTTATTTAGAGAAGGAAAGAATGTTAGTCACAAGTTAGCTTACCTTTGTATTTTGATACCATCGTAGGTGGTGTTAATCGTTAGAAGACAGAGTTAAGCAAGAATAATCAGAAGTGAGTCTTTCAAACTAAATCTTTTATGATTTTGATAAATGTGGGTTTTATAAACTGCACGTTTATAGTATTGAAAGTTATGCAGATTTATTGAAAAATGTTGGTTTAATCAGTTTGGCATTTTATGTTCAGTTTATATAAACTTGTTTTATATATAGTCAGGACTAAGTGTATGCATACATTTGAGTCAGAAGTCTGACCTAAGTCGGGAAGTGTGATCCGTCTGCTCGTATCGGGGAGTGTAGCCCGTTTATGCCATTAGGGTGTGTCCCTAAAAGAAGGCAGTACGAGACAGACATACCGTCTTTGAAGGCAGTGTTGGTCAGTAGCTTAAGGTACGCTTGCGAAGCGTAAACAGTGGTCAGTGATGGCCAGTAGATTGAGTTATGTTTGTGAAGCGTAAAGTATGTTTTAATGTTTGATTAAAAGAGCAAGTTATGTTTTTGAGATATAAAGCTTTGTTTAAATGTTTTAAATAATATTTGAACTGTTGCAGTGGTGATTGGAGGGGACTCACTAGACCATTGATCTAACCCTCGCTCTTTCAAAATTATAACCCTGTTTCAGGTTATCGAAAGGTAGCAGGTTCAGATAAGGGTAAGGAGAATATGTGAGCTATTTCCAGGAGCTAGAAGACTTCCTGCAATAGTTTACTTTTTGACTCAGTTGTGTAATAGGTGATAGTGTAAACCTTATACTCTTAAATGTAAGCATGGGGCAGTTTTTAGACAGAAATGTTATTTTGATATATGTATAAAGGTACAGGTTGTTACACACACCTTACTTACCATGGTGACTCGATGCCTATTCCGTGGCAAAGTGGTGAACTCAATATCCAAAATGGGACATTGAGGACACCGTGCCTATGGATCCATCGCACTAAGACCAAAACACAAAACATTAAAACACATTCATGTTTGATTATATTCATAAGTGTTAAAACTCAACCTACATGTATAAGGTCACTCACATGGAGTCTTGACTCCTCATCTTGAGGAGATTTCATTTCAATAAATCATTATCAATATATTAAAACTCCATTTTAACCCACAAGGTTAACGATAATTTCCCAATACTTGAATCTAGCCCAAACCCTAATTTCACTTGGGTTTACTAAAATCCCATAAAATAAAATTGGGTTTCCAAGTATGTAAAGAATTATAGAATACTCTTATTCATAGTTAGACTCATTTTCTAAACATTCTTATTTATGTTCAAAACCCTAATATTCCCGAAATCCATCTTTAGGTCAAAATACAACCAAACCCAAATTATGGTTAGAAGACATAGTTAAGAGTGGTGATACATAAACCCTAGTAATTATGGGAGATCAAGATTAGAAAACTCATCTTGCTAGGAATATATGAACAAACTCTAGATGAAAGCTTAAGAGAAGAAAATGGTAGAAACTTGAAACTCCAAGCACCCCAACTCTTAATTACAAACACCAACCTAAACCAAACCCAATAAATGCATGTAAATCATCCATTTGATAGAAATGAATGAAGAGAGATGAAACCCTACCTCTTGACCTTCCAAAATCGCACCCAATAAGCTCCAAAATGCAGAAAATGAAATAAAATCGGTTTGAGGGACATTAAATAGGCTGGAGCCCGCTTATGATTGTGCCCGGCGACTATGACACCTATCATAGTCGCTGGCAATGTCGCCTGCTAACTCCCCCTCTCGTTACAGATCCGACGATCTTGCCCAGCGACAGTGACCAAGTGTCACAATCACTGGCACTGTCGCCAACCTCTCCACACTCTCGGTACATCCATCGCAATTTATGCCCCGCGAGAGTGACTCCTGTCACAATCACGGACACAGTTGCCCCAGGTGTACCGAAGTCCGAAATTTCCAAATTTTGACCCGAACTGCTTGCGATTTCGATTCCAGATTTACAATTAGGAAATATGCTTAGACTGAGAAACATGCTAAGCATAGAGGTGTTCGATAAATACATACCAAAAATACGGGTGTTACACCTTTTCAGGGAGGGCTAATGTCTGTTGGGTATTTTGGTTTGACACTGCTTCACACCCAAAAAGAAAGGAGCTACGCCTGAATTAAACTTATTCAAGTCACATTCAATCACAAACCCAAACATAATCAACATTTTAAGAAAATAAAAACATTAAATCAGAAACAGATCATAAAGGGCACACATTGCTTACATAAACTTGACTCCGATGATCTCTGGTCGAACCACCCTTACCGTTGATTTCATGCAGATCTAATCGAACCACCACCAACTATACTTGAATCTGGATCAAAACGGGAAAAAGGGGGTTCATTGATTCTCTAGAGAGAAAATGATGTTTTGTTCTTTATTTTGCTCCAACAGATTCACTATATCGTTCTCTAAAATAGAGAAAACTCCAAGTTTAAAGAATACTCTAAAACTTGATGTGTTAAGTGAAAAATTAATTTCTTATTCATTTCCACCAATAAGACCGAACTATTATTATTTAAAAAAAGTGTATTGAGATGATAAATTAATAGACTATTTTTAATAATATATTAGATATAGAAATCTCTAAAATAGAGAATTTGTTGGAGTTAAATGTAGGTTTTTTTAGAGATTTTGACTTTTGATTTTTTTATTTTAGAGAACTTATAGAGAATCTGTTATAACAAAATAGATAACAGAAACCCTATTTTCTCTTTTTTAAATAATCTGTTAAAAATACGATATTCGAAGAGGACCGAAGTTTGAAGGTTGAGGGCTAACCCACCATACGTTATCACATGATAAAATCTTTAAGTGTCAACTAAAAAGACAAAAATAGACATACCTAACAAATCCCATGTATTAAAACATATGAATTCAACCATCCTAACAATGAAAATAAATGTTTTAACCACATTCCACATTAGGATAAATATGTACCTTCTTTGTATAATAGAAAAAAGAGTAAACTACAAAATTAGTCAATGTAGTTTGTTAAAAATAACAGTTTTATCTCTACAGTTTCAAAATTAAAAAATGACCATCGTTGTTTGCAAAAACGTTCGGATTTGGTCCCTCCTTCTAATGGTTATTATAAATTTCATTAAACTAGGGACGTTGTTGTCTTCTTATCGATTTTTTTTTCTTTTACCCAATCAAACACCACAGGGACCAAAATCAGAAAATCGAATTTGATGGGGTAGAAAAACAACTGATAAAAAGTGGTTAAATCCGGACGTTTTTACAAACTACGATAGCCATGTTGTAATTTTGAATTGAAGGGACGGAATGTGTTATTTTTTATAAACCACATAGATCAAATTTGTAGTTTACTAAAGAAAAAAGGACATAAAACTAGAGCAATTATTGACATGAAAAGAGATGCAAATGATAGAATAAAAATCAAAAGTACAACTATTTGAAAAGAAAAGGAGGGCCCCATAACTAGTGATTCACATAAACATGACACATTTTGGTTCACAACTTTGAATTTTGTGTACATTGTGTATATTGAATTTATATATGTGCTATGATAAAACTAGCAGTGTACCCGTGCAATGCATCGGGGTGAGCAATTGTAAATGAAATAAAAAAATAAAAAATTAGTGTAATAGCTTGTTAGAAAAAAAAAGATATATATGGAATAAATTATATATTTACTTGATCAAATTAACACTCATTTCCTTTTATAAATTTGCTTTTTTAAGTCGGGTTTCCAAGATATATATGATTTACTTGCTCAAATTAACACTCATATAAGGAATTGTACCTTATGCATACCAAATTGTGATTAAGAGATTTTTGAAATTTATACATAAAATGGTAATACCTGTGTTTTATAAGTAGTAATTAAGAGTTTTTTATCCGTGCTTTATAATATAGTATAGATATAGAGTAAACTACGATTTTCGTCCTTGTGGTTTGATGTTTATAACGATTTTTTATAACAACCCAACCAAAAATAAACAAGCGGATCAACTCTAAAAGTAAAACCCCAATGATTAATGATAATCCATGCCATAACGGATTAACTCGAACCATCGACCGGGGTTGGCTTATGACCGGACTCACTCCCCGACCGGTAAATACATTACAGGGCGATCGGGGTCATTCCAAAATCATCGACCGGTATAACACCTCGACCGGGAAGACACCTCGACCGGTAAGACATCTCGACCGATAGGGTCGCCCGGTGTTCTAATATTTCGACCGGTGTCGACCAATCCGATGACCGGGGTCTCTCGGACAGGTCTCGAACGAACTCCAAAACTCAAACGCCGATAGTCTCAAAATCATAAACAAATCGATCCCAATAATCCAAAACCATGCATAGAAATCGATTCCAACTAGTTATCCATTTATTACATAATTACTTCTATAATAGTTCCAAATATTTCCACCCAGAAACTTTCCATTTCCCAGAGCCTTGATGATACAGACTGTAACACCCTAAAATTTCAAGGTAAAATAAAACTTAAAATTTCTGCAATATAACGCCTAAAATAAGGCGAATCCAAAACATGTAAACGTGTCGACTAAAACCCAAACGAGACGGGGTAGTTCTATAATGAAGTAGCGAAATAAATAAGACATATACATGACAACCTATTCAATCTAGAACAATTAACAACTAGATTAAAATGGGTGTCACTATGACTTCAAAAGCGTTTTTTCTCAAATCCCAAAAATGCCCAGTCCAAAGAGGAATCCTAGGTGCGATCCCGACTGATCAAGACATCATACTCGCACCGCTAACGAAACATGTGAACCATTTAAACATGAACACAAGTGTTAGAACGAAGTCTATTGGTTGTTATACCGATACCAATTATAATGCAAACAAGTACAATAATTAAATGTTACCGGCTCCCAATGCATGGAGGTCAAAGCCAAACCTCCCAAGATAAGCAAAACCCTAGTTTTTAGGTCAACATCATGCATTTCATATATTTCATATAAGCAAGTAATGGTGCAAGTATGTATGTTCATAAGTTAAGAAAACTTACTTAGATTGCTCCAATACCCCAAACCCTAGATGGTTCAAGGAGACGAGAAGTAGGTGAGGAGAAACCTTGTTCACAAAATGGCTAGAACTTGACTACCAAAGGAGAGAAACCCTAGGTTAGCATTTAATACTCCCAACAAGATTCTAGAGAGGATTAAATGTTGAAGAGATTGAGTTTTGAGGTGAAGAAATCTTACCTAGGAGAGAAAAATCGGCTGCCTTCAAAAACCCCAAATGAAATAAATGAGCTCCTCACTTGAAACCAGACATTTAAAGTTAAAACCCCCCGTCGGCGATTGTGAAATCGCGATAGTGACAGGGCACTATCGCCAGTCACTATCGCCGAGGATGTACCGCGGCTCCCACTTCTCCCGCGATTGTGACACGCGAGAGTGACCCTGGCACTATCGCCGGGCACTCTCGCCAACCTGCTTTTCCCAGACGAAATTTGACGTTTTCTCCACAATGCAAACACCACTCAACTTCGACGGTAAAAGCTGAACGAAACCAAACATAACACATTACAATTTAACCAATAATCCAAAATTTGGGGTGTTACACAGACCCCCCCCCCCTAAACAGACCGATATAATAGCATACATAACTCCTACTATTAGGAAGAAGAGTTAAAATTTACCTTGGGATTTTGAAGAACACCCAGATCACTGCTTCCTGTTCACCCTTCGGTTGAATCGCCTTTGGTCTTTGCTCCCTGCTCCAAAACTCTCCAGCCGCCAACAATACTGATTTCTTCCCTTCTAGGGTTAAAAGTCCCCTTTTTCTCAACTTTTTCACTCTAGACCCCATCATTTGAGTCTTTCAATTCTTTTACCCCAAACTTCCATTTCTTAAATTTTTAACTGGGTTATTACATTTTTTTTCTGGTCTTTCAAAACTGCTTTTTTAGTCTGTGTGGTTTATATTTGCTTTCATTTTCATCCCTCCATCCAATTTTATTAAAATTAAGTGTTAATTTGTTTAAAAATTGAATAAGAAAATTACATATTTGGTCCTTGTGATATATAAATTTTTACATTTTTATCATAGTTTACATTTTTTTTTACTTTTTCTTTATTTATTGTATATCATCAAGACATTTATTTTTCTATTAATTATATTGTATATTTTCATAATTATTATAACTTTAATTATAAAAATGATCAAATAATTTCATTAAAAATACTGATAAATACACGATATATTTTTTTCAAAGCTTTAGGTTTAAATCTCTTAAAATTAATATTTTTTTATCTATTGATTTATTAACGTTTTTTATTTATTTTAAATTACCATTGGAAAAAAATTTAATAAAATTTGAGAAAAAATAGTATTATTTTATAACAACCAGTTGTTTTTTTGTTAGATGCACTTTACTCCCATTATTCTAAATTTTCATTTACTATTTATTTTTTATTAGTTAATCAAATTTGTTTAATATTTAAATAAAACATACACACATATAAACACACACACACACACACACCATTTTAAATTAAGTTATATATTAAAAACAAAAAAATAAGACAATAAAATGATAAGAAGATTTCAATATGGTATTACAAAAATCATGCAATGGGTCATGACGTGCCACAAAATTAACGTGACGTCAAACACAAACCTTATATCTCATGTTATTTATAACCTTGATATATATATATATGTGGGTGTGTGTGTGTGTGTGTGTTTATTTTAAATATTAAACAAATTTGATTAATTAATAAAAATAAAGTTTAAATTAAAATATGGAATAGTGGAAGTAAAGTGAATTTAACAATAAAGAACTGGTTGTTATAAAATAAGACTATTTTTTTATCGAATTTTATTAAATTTTTTCCAATAGTAATTTAAAATAAATAAAAATCTTTAATAAATCAATAGATAAAAAATATTAATTTTAGAACATTTAAACTTAAATATTTGAAAAAAATATCATGTATTTATCAGTATTTTTAATGAAGTTATTTGATTATTTTTATAATTAAAGTTATAATAATTATGAAAATATACAATATAATTAATAGAAAAATAAATGTCTTGGTGAAATACAATAAATAAAGAAAAGAAAAAAAATGTAAACTAGGATAAAAATGTAAAAATTTATATACCCCAAGAATCAAATATGTAATTTGCTTATTTAATTTTTAAATGAATTAACACTTAATTTTAATAAAATTGGATGAAGGACGGAAATGGAAGCAAATAAAAACCATATAGACTAAAAAAACAGTTTAAAAAGATCAGGGACGAAAATCGTTATAAACATCAAACCACATGGACG
Organism: Arctium minus; assembly: GCA_954870635.1. NCBI lineage: Eukaryota > Viridiplantae > Streptophyta > Magnoliopsida > Asterales > Asteraceae > Arctium > Arctium minus. The sequence continues at coordinate 196,660,114 of OX941080.1, read as the reverse complement.
AAAATCGTAGTTTACTCTAGAATATATCTTATAGAATCTTTAAAATAAAAGAAATGGATAATCTCTTTTTTATTTTGTTCACTAAAATACAAAAAATAAGATAACTTCAAGTTTGGAAGTTTCTTTTAATGTCTGGTATGAAAAGAGAAAAATAATTTTTTTTATATATTTTTTCGCATAAATGAGATTGAATTATTATTATTTTATATAAAGTTTGTTTTAAATATATTGGGATGATAAAATTTTATAAAATAATTTAATAAAATAACTCATGTTGAAATCTCTAAAATAGAGAATAGGTTGGACTTTTTAAAGATTTTAACCTTTTGATCTCTATTTCAGATAAATTATAGAGAATCTGTTGGAGATGCTCGTAGTACACCAGGGTGTTGATGGTTTGAGCATTCAACAAGCAACTCGAGTTCGAACTTATGGAGCCGTTTACCAAACGCTTACCAGATGTCACTAACCTTAATGGGTGGGCTATAGCAAGGGTCAATAATCTTACATGGTAAGAGGCATAACAAGGATCCAAAATGTTACCTAGTGAGTGAGGGAGAAGATTCTCATCCGGTAAGCGCTTACCAGTTAAAAAATGTTTACCAACAACCATTGTTGGTCAAATGTTACCCGATAAGATAAATGAGAGTGATGATTTTTGCTGGTAAGTGCTTGGTAAACATTCCCTTGGCAATTTTCTAGCTCAAGTTGATCTCGAACACAAAATAATGCACATTTAATTTAATATGTCGAACTTCGATATATCAATGTTCGAATTGGCTAGTTCGAATTCTTCACTAAAAGTTTCAAGTGAAATCAAACCAATTCGTACAAGTATATATCGAATATGTTTATAAATTATATAATCAAAATATATAAGTTTTAAAAAATCAATATTTTGCCACATCAAAAACAAACTGCATATGGAGAGTGAGTTATATAAAAATGTGTTAACATATGACATGATGTTGTATTATAAACTTATAATGGGTAGATTTTGAAAAATAGATTGTTTTGATAAAAAAAATGATTTGAAAATACATATCATAATAAAATAAAATGAAAACATTGTATTATACTAAAAAAATTATTATTTTGTGAATTTCCTAATTATAAAATAGCTTATTAAATTATAGTTGTTAACTATTTATGTCTATAATATTTTGGTATTACAAAAAAAAATCAGTTAATTACAAAATATTTTTATTAAACTTTCTATTAATTCGAGAGTTGTAATGTAACAACCCAACCTTAATACAACAAGATAGTAACTTAAATTTAAATAATTAAGCCAAAAGGCCCAAATCTACATAAAAAACAAGGTTTGCGGAAAGACAACATAGTACACAACTGATAATACACCGACAAAAATCTACAATGGAGGTCCTCTAATTCAGCCCCTGCTCGCATCTCCTCTTAAAATGAAACCGCTCTTTCTACTGTCACACTTCACCTGAAAAGGGTTTTAGATTTGAAAACAGCGAGGGTTAGACCGAAAGGTCTAGTGAGTCCCCTCTTATAACAGTTTATAAGTCAACAAACAAACAATCAAGCATTTATCATAAAATAACCCTTTTTAGCTTCAAGGAAAAACCTTTAACTTTCAGCAACTTCTTCGCTCATACTACCGCCACCCTAAGGTGACAGTGTGTCTGTGACTCACACTGTCTTTGTTGGGACACCCCCCCCCCCCAACAACATAAACGGAACACCCCCCCCCCCCCCCGGTATGAGCACAGGCGGGCCACACCCCCCGACTTTGAGCCTTCTCACTTAGGACCATGTATGCATACATTTCCACTTTGACAACAATAAGAAAAATGTCTTTAACATTTAAATAAAACTCGCAAGCAAGCACTAAAGCAAAATCATTTCAAGGCTTGCATATAATTTCATAATACTCATGTCATCATATATAAATCAAAGTTTAAAACGAAACTTTCACATGCTTTCGTTAACAAAAGGATTCAGTTCAAAAAACTCACCTGATGTCCTTAGCTTAAATCTCACTCTTACTCTACAATTCGATCTGAAACCTATAAGGAAACATCGGTCGGTGAACTCTCGATTCTTTCTATGTTAACAAGGTTGACTCTAACACCAACTTCTCCCTTCACCTATTCCCAAAATACTCGACTCACAAAAATCACTCGAAACAAAATACTTGAATCCTTGAATAATAATAAAAGCTACTGGACCGAACATAGAAGCTAAGGCCCAACAATAAAAATTCCAAATTGCTTGAATAGAATTGCAACAGACTTGGACCTGGACTTGGGCTTTCGACCCACTCTAAATTTTCCGGGGACCGGGGCCTAAAGAGCCGACCGGTGAGGTTCCTTGACCGGGGCCAACAGGGCCGACCGATATGGTTTGCGACCGGGGTGTTGACCTGTGTGGCTTACGACCAGGGCGCCGCCCGGTGTTTATGAGGACCGGGGTCTCCCCCCAAAAGCCGACCGGGGTCTTCCTCCCCCCTCTGCGACCGGTGCCAAATAGCAACCAGCGCTGACCGGTGCCCATCGAAGAAACCCAGAAAACGATACCAACACTGCAGGCCTCATCTAAAATTCTTAAAACCGATGCATTACAACCCATAATCCATAATCAGATACAATAACTTACTTTTATCAAAATTCCATTAACTATCTAAGGATTCTATAAAGACCTCTATAAAATTCCAACCCAGAAATCAACTTCACAGAGCCATTAAAAAATACCAAAAATCCTTTCAAGAGATTTTGAAATTAAATATTAACCTCTTACAAATAAGGAGAATAGGATTAGATTTTACCTTGGAAAATTGAAAAATATCAACTCTCTCTCTCTCTCTCTCTCGCCCAAAACTTGCAGCCACCAACACCCTAATTCTCTTCCTCTAGGGTTTAAAATCCCTTTATCCAAAAAAAAATTTCACACTAGACCCCTCCTTAATAAGCCTTTTCTATTTCTAACACAGCCTTTTTAAAGTTTTACGTTAAGTCCGGTTATTACAATATTCCCCCCTCAAAAGAATTCTGTCCCCGGAATTCCTTCGTTGAACAAACTGGGATATTGACTCCTCATAACCAACTCTAACTCCCAAGTCGTTTCCGGACCTTTATGGAATTGCCACCGAACTTTCACCAGTTGAATTTCTTTTTTCCTCAACTTCTTCACTTTACGATCCAGAATTGCTACCGGTTCCTCTATATAGCTTATCTCCTCATCAATTTGGACATCCTGTACAGGTATAACAATATCGATTTTTGCTAAACATTTCTTCAGGTTAGATACATGGAAAATGGGATTCACTCCTCGTAGATCAACAAGTAGATCCAATCTATACTCTACCTCCCCAAGGCGCTTCACGATAGCAACGACCCAACATATCTAGGTCTTAACTTCCATTTCTTTCTGAATCGAGTCACACTCTTACGATGCGAGACTAGTAACTTTACATTTGTCACCGCTTGAGACTAAAGACTCATAATTCCCAATCTAACCAAGATAATACCATTCGATTAACCAAGCCATTCTGATTAATACCTAGCCACACGTAACCATCAGATTTACTCCTCGATCACAACAACTTCCATAACCGATAAAATTTTACCGGAGTCAACACCACGAAAACAAGCATCACTGATTACACAACCACTCCACTCATCAACATAACACATCGTCAACTGTAAACATCACCTACATCTCACAGTCACGAGTTTCTTCATCATGCAACTTGCCATTGCAAGCAACCACTCTTAGTACAATATAAGTCCAACGCATAAGCACCTTATTTTTCGACCCACATTGATCTCAACTCCTCAACATTATCCAAATATCACACACTAATATACCTCGCTCCGATGTCATCACTTCAATTTCTCACATATTGGTAGAGACTTCCGCAATTTCTAAAATCCTCCCAAACCACCAGTTCCAACTGGCCAATTAATGCGGCACAGACTTCCATCTCTCATTGCATCCACAAACACCCGGCCAAATGCGCAATAAAACCCAGTTTCACCCGCTCGATACGGAGTGACCAAGCTCATGCAAACTTTTCTAATAATCTAACACGGGACAACGGACTCACTTGGAATCCCCTTTTCACATATTTCCAAAACTGACACTATGGTCTTTCGCTCCGAGCACTATATCCCAACACCTCTATCTTCCTCCTTGAGGATTTTTAAACCCACTTCTAATGGCCGACTCCCTGATTAACAGTGTGAACCTTTGGTCAACTGCACGATTTTGATTAATCACACTCACACCACCTAGAACGCCATAATCCCTTTCTCATACCCGTGCTAGGGATTTATAAACTTGCTAACAACAAAATCTAACAACATACCTCCACATTTTATGTCACTTGCCAAACTTCTTACTCTCAAATTTCCCACCTTTTCGATATGATATTTTCACTTTCCTATCGTTGCAAGAAACACCACTCACTCAACATTGCTTCCTTTAATCCTCGATGAATCCCAAATGTGACAAGTCCCATTTATAATACTTTGCTTGATCAACCGACTTTCCACAATTCTTACGCGAGGTAATCAACCCAACTCCTCCGAAGCATTACCTATTACTCGAGAACGCCGCACAATTCACGCTCTCCAAACAGGATTACTCGATCTGCTAGAATCCTTTCACCCTAAAGAATACTTCAACATGCCCACGGATTTCCTATCTACTACGCAACCCCCGAATTACGCAGTTCGACACTTTCAACAATCATTCTAGAGATATAAGATAATTCCGCCCCAGGACTTGCTGAAAACCAGAACACACAGTTCCTCTCTTAGATAACCGCCCACCATCATTTGAAAAAAATTTATTCTCAACTTAACAATGCCCCAATACTGCCCAAACATTCGCACATCCCAACTACATTCTTACCACTTACAAATCACTCTCCATCAATCTTCAGATGAGGACGCTCCCCCTATAACAATAACGTCTGCCTTATACATATCTTCAAGGAAGCTCCTTACTCCCTTAGTGATTTGCACCCCCAAATATGTCATAAAGATATCACTAACACATGGTTACAACCATCACTCTACTACTTCATCCCAGAACCACTGCAAATCTCTACGACCACTTGTCACACATACCAATGTCGTCATTTTCTCACTGGCCATAGTATTAAAATTTGACTTCGAGGCCTTTCATGATCTTGTCTTTCCCGAGCCTGAATAAATCTCAAAACTATGATCCTCAACCCCCCCCCCCAAACAAGATATCGCTCCTTGTCGGCTCATCTCGACCTGCTGGAATCAAACTCCAGTAGGAGTTGAAAGATTAAACATACTACCTTGCGGACTTGAATGCACAAAGCACAATCCCTCCCAGTTGTGCTATACTTGAACTTCGCTCCCACATGACCATCAAAACCTCATCGTTAAAGGACCACCTGACCGAACTAAAGATCTTCCATTTTTTTTAAATCCACACAATGTTGTCCAATAACGCATTAGGTACACACCTTTTCTGAATAACTCTTCACTTCCTCATGACACTCCTCATAACCATCCGTAACTACTACTTCATTTTCAGCGCTCCGCCATTTACCACAAATGGTTTCTGATTTCCAAATCAACAGTCGACATTGATATACTTCCACTATGTTACCATCCTACATGGATCTCCCGCGAACCTACATCTTCCACTGCAGCAGCTAATTGCCAAAAAGAATCTTTGCCACACCAAACTCCACTCCAGACACAACCGTTTACCGACATCCACATCTCCAGTCATGGAGCCAACGGTAAACCATTATAGTACCATCATTCTTAACGTCATAGGTCAATGCCTCCATTAACCACCTCCGCTATTTACCACCCTTACTTAGAAGAATACCAATATCAAATATTTACCATTCTCTGATCAAGCGACATGTAACACCCTAAAAATAGGGATAACAAAAACTTTCCAAAAATGGAGAAGTGGTATAAAGTTTGCCATAGCAAGAGCCTCCCAAAAAGGGAAATATACAAATAACCTGTTTAATCACAATTATGTAATTTAACGGATAAATAAACAACAACCAACTAATCTAATTTCTACATCTAGAAAAGAGATTACAAAAGGGTGTCATCTATAAACCCAAATCTTCCAACAATAGTTCAAGTGCCAAAATCTCCAAGCTCTTACTCAAAGCATCTAAACTTGCCTAGGAGTCGCGCCGCTAACACCTGAGATACACATCGACACCAAACAAGTGTTAGGCCAAAAAGCCTAGTGAGTCGAACAATAATAAGCATGCATGAACAGTTACAATTCTTATCAGCAGTTAACCAGTGTTCAATATATGTGGAGTCATTAGGGGAGACCCAAAGCACCAATCAAGTCCCACCCAAGAGTCGATATACCTTGATGCCCTTAACAAGGAACACCCCGAAGGCCTGGCATACCCGAAGACTATCGCTAAGAAAATTCCCCGAATGACGGAGGTCTAGGCACATACCATCACAGTGGCGCCCAAGACTACATCCTCCTAGTGTACTGACTTGGTTCGTCCACATAACGCATATAGGAGGTCCTTTAGGTGTATTTCAACCCAACATATTTCAATACCAACTACGGGTACAATATTACCATCCTATCCTCGTGAGTTCCAACAAAGACCCATATAACAATTATGTTCATCATGTATATAAATATGTCACCAAAGTGGTATTCCAACTAGAACCATCATAATACCCATACATGTATACATTTAACATATCAAGGTACCCACATTATGTATCCATGAGAAAAGCCCCAAATAAGGGTACATATAACATACTTTATGGCATATCATCAATATCCATATCTCCAACTATTTCCACAAAGAAAACCCAAATACTTGAACACATAGAGATAAGATAATAACAAATAAGAGTATATGATGTGTATCTAGTTTTGACAAAGGTTAGTAAACTCACAATCTAGGTTTTATACCAAAACCTAGAAAAGATGAAAACCCTAGATGTTGAAGGAAAGGAGACTTGAAGGTGAGTGACGATTGATCTTGTAGAAACCCTAGATTGTTGCCTTCTTAATGATAATAAATGCAAGGCCAACACCCAACCACTAATCTTGAGTGATATTAATGAGGCTAGGGTTTGGGGAGAGTTGGGAGCTGAATCTTGAGCTCCAAAATCGTCAATAGTGAAGAGAGGTATGAGAGTAATGACTTAGAATTCGGCTACAAACCCATTTAAACCAAACACCCCGTCGGCGACAATGCCCGACGACAATGCCCAGGGCATTGTCGCGTGTCATAGTCGCGCCCTCCCCCGAAGCTACGGTACACCTTCGGCGACCTTGACACGGAGACAGTGACCATGTCATAGTCGCCTGTCATTGTCGCGCCACACCTCAGACGTCCCGAAATTCGACCATTTTCGATAACTAACACGAGGTTTGAACAATTAAAGATGGTAAGTCAGATTATACGTCATTTCAACATATCAATTATCATAAAACGCATACAAAGGCTCATATACTCACATAGGTACATTTAATGCATTTAAAGGAATAAATACTTACCTTGAGAATTTCCGGGTGTTACACGACATACTTCCATTCTCAAAACTTTCATCATTCCTAATTGCAACCTTTTCTACGACCTAGAGAGATCATAGCCTTCATGCATGACACACAATATATAAAAGTATTTAAACTCTTAACACACTTGGAAATTTAAAAGATATCTACATTTTAAAACAAACGTGAGTGTACACGACACAACTCTGACTTAACTATGCACAACGATTTCAAGAATCGTTCGACCTCAACTTTACGACAATTCCTCTTCATCACACCCCAACATCGGTGTTGGCACAATTGAAATCATTTCCGATGAATTTTAGCCACACAGTGTATAAAATACTACAGAATTGCTTACACTGTGTGCGCCAAACGACTCTCATCTTTATTGATATGACAACTCAAGTCTGTATCAAACTCACTCATAAAATCACGCGATCAAATGTTGTTTTGATTTCCATAATAAAAGTTAACTCATTTACAAAAGACATATAATAATTCACCCACACAAAAATTCGAAATTTATCATCCAACTCCATAAACCTGTCCTTTCAATCCAAACACACATTTGTACGCGTTGACACGTTTTCAAAATAAATACTTCGTAAGACATGCACTCGCCAAAACGTCTGATGTGAATGATATGAAAAACTCCAACAATTTGCTTGACACACAATGCATGAGACTCCATGACATTGAAGGCTATTTACTCTAACAAGGTCAACTGCTTACGCTCACCACAGCTCATCTCAGACTTTCTACTTCCGACCAACCCATCATGATCCTCACAATTGCCACTACTACCCGCACCAACGCTTCCCAACATCCTTGAATGTCCAGGTGCCAGTTACCATTGCAGCTAAAATTTTGCAAAATGCGCATCCTCACTTTTACCCTCAACAACTTACCAACCATGTCTTGATTCTATTGATCCTCACTACCTATCATCAGTCAACACTGATATCGTCTCTCAACCACCATTCAATTAACTACTGCTTCTTACTAATCGACATACCATTTACCAAACCGAAGACTCCCTTGGAGCGAAAAGCTCACCTCTTATCCTCATTCTATTCCTTATGGACGCAGGAGGTCCTTTCTCACCGAAATATCTACATCCCGCACGATACTCATCCTAAACGGTATTAATCTTACCACCAAAACGAACTTCCACCACACGCTAGGCTAACACTATCAATCTATGGATAAAACTCTCTACCCTGAACCACACTCAACAATAGCAATTGAGTATGCCCATGTACCTGTAAATTCATAATGGCATTGGCCAGATGCGATTCTGAATTTACCTTACATGAGAGTACTCACTATTGTTATCACATCTCACGATGATCAAGGTCTTTCTTAAAGGCTTCCTAAATCTCAGTTGTGTCCATCTACTCCATAGTTTAAGTTTAGGCCCATTCGGTCACCTAAATCCCTTAAACTATGGCTCTGATACCAACTGTAACAACCCAACCTTAATACAAAAAGATAGTAACTTAAACTTAAATAATTAAGCCAAACGGCCCAAATCTACATAAAAAAACAAGGTTTGTGGAAAGACAAAATAGTACACAACTGAGAATACACCGACAAAAATCTACAATGGAGGTCCTCTAATTCATCCCCTGCTCGCATCTCCTCTTAAAATGAAACCGCTCTTTCTACTGTCACACTTCACCTGAAAAGGGTTTTAGATTTGAAAAGAGCGAGGGTTAGACCGAAAGGTCTAGTGAGTCCCCTCTTACAACAGTTTATAAGTCAACAAACAAACAATCAAGCATTTATCATAAAATAACCATTTTCAGCTTCAAGGAAAAACCTTTAACTTTCAGCAACTTCTTCGCTCACACTACCGCCACCCTAAGGTGACAGCGTGTCTGTGACTCACACTGTCTTTGTTGGGACACACACCCCAGCGACATAAATGGAAAAACCTTTCAGCAACTTCTTCGCTCACACTACCGCCACCCTAAGGTGACAGCGTGTCTGTGACTCACACTGTCTTTGTTGGGACACACACCCCAGCGACATAAATGGAACACCCCCCCCCCCCCCGGTATGAGCACAGGCGGGCCACACCCCCCGACTTTGAGCCTTCTCACTTAGGACCATGTATGCATACATTTCCACTTTGACAACAATAAGAAAAATGTCTTTAACATTTAAATAAAACTCGCAAGTAAGCACTAAAGCAAAATCATTTCAAGGCTTGCATATAATTTCATAATACTCATGCCATCATATATAAATCAAAGTTTAAAACGAAACTTTCACATGTTTTCGTTAACAAAAGGATTCAGTTCAGAAAACTCACTTGGCGTCCTTAGCTTAAATCTCGCGATTAATCTACAATTCGATCCGAAACCTATAAGGAAACATCGGTCGGTGAACTCTCGATTCTTTCTATATTAATAAGGTTGACTCTAACACCAACTTCTCCCTTCACCTATCCCAAAATACTCGACTCACAAAAATCACTCGAAACAAAATACTCGAATCCTTGAATAATAATAAAAGCTACTGGACCGAACATAGAAGCTAAGGCCCAACAATAAAAATTCCAAATTACTTGAATGAAATTGCAACAGACTTGGACCTGGACTTGGGCTTTCGGCCCACTCTAAATTTTTCGGGGACCGGGGCCTAAAGAGCCGACCGGCGAGGTTCCTTGACCGGGGCCAACAAGGCCGACCAATATGGTTTGCGACTGGGGCGCTGACCGGTGTGGCTTACGACCAGGGCGCCGCCCGGTGTCTATGAGGACCGGGGTCTCCCCCCAAAAGCCGACCGGGGTCTTCCTCCCCCCTCTGCGACCAGTGCCAAATAGCAACCAGCGCTGACCAGTGCCCATCGAAGAAACCCAGAAAACGATACCAACACTGCAGGCCTCATCTAAAATTCTTAAAACCGATGCATTACAACCCATAATCCATAATCAGATACAATAACTTACTTTTATCAAAATTCCATTAACTATCTAAGGATTCTATAAAGACCTCTATAAAATTCCAACCCATAAATCAACTTCACAGAGCCATTAAGAAATACCAAAAATCCTTTCAAGAGATTTTGAAATTAAATATTAACCTCTTACAAATAAGGATAATAGGATTGTATTTTACCTTGGAAAATTGAAGAATATCCCGACCTCTGCTTCCTTTGCTCTCCTTAGTCGAATCGCCTTCAACTCTCTCTCTCTCTCTCTCTCTCGCCCAAAACTTGCAGCCGCCAACACCCTAATTCTCTTCCTCTAGGGTTTAAAATTCCTTTATCCAATTTTTTTTTCACACTAGACCCCTCCTTAATAAGCCTTTTCTATTTCTAACACAACCTTTTAAAAGTTTTACGTTAAGTCCGGTTATTACATGTAATTTCTGGAAATTACGTAACCTCAAATAAGATAAATGCTACCTAAAAACTCCAATAAGAAAAGAAATTTGATTATGTAATAGATGAAAATAACAACTAAATGTTAAAATATACTCTCTTTTTTTGCGTGAGAATAAACATTAAGATTATAAAAATAAATAAAATATATTTTTAAAATTTTGATGTAAATTTACTTTTTATTACAAACTTTATAATAATATTATATATATATATATATATCCTATTAATAGATATTATTTTCATTCATTTGTATTTATTTTGAAACTTAAATAATAGGAATAGTTGCCCACCACCAACCCGTAAAAGATGGTGGATGAGAAGAATGACAACGTCCCATCTACTCCCGAACTTGTTCGTTACATTCTTAAAAACACACATAAAAGAAATATATATAGAGGGAGAAGATTTAAGCGGGAACGCTAACTATTTAAGAAAACAAAAAATCATGTATATAATAATATGTGATTTTACATTAACCCGAAAAAATGGACGCGGGCGACTTTGGTCACAACCTAAAGTCGCGTGAATCATATATGATTTTGTATGTACTCGGTTGTTCTCGTGTTTTCTTAAATAGATATTGTTCTCATATGAACTCACCTCTCTCTCTCTCTCTCTCTATATATATATATATATATATATATATATATATATTCCACTTATTTTGTTAACCAAAGTTTTAGTGTTAACTTTGTTAACTAATCTGGACCATCCATCTTGACAATCAATGAATTAGATTAAAACAATTAATTTTTTAACAATTAAATGGTGAACCCGGATAATTAAATCACATTCATATATGAGGAGGGGCCTAAATGTCAATTGGCATAAAAGGAAACAAGTCTGGTTTTACGGCCCTTCCAAACCGTGCTTCCCATTCCTACTCTCTCGCATCCACTTCATTGATGTTCATATATGCAATTTGTTGATGTTCATATATATAGAGATGAGATCGGGAGAGAACCTTAAAAAATAAAAGAACCAAAAAATTCATCCTGACCGTTAGATTGAGATGATCTGTAACGACCTAAAAATCAGGGCGAATTTAAAATTCGAAATTTCTGCAATATAACGTCTAAATAAATAGCAATCCTGAACACCCTAATCAAGGGGAACATTCAACCTGTATAAAATAGTAAGGGGACCAATCATGCCAAAATGTAACATCCCAAGCGGGGAATAAGATATGGTATTTACAAGTCCAATAATATGAAGAATACAATCGACAACCTAATAATCTAATTTGTCAAATAGATTACAGTCGGGTGTCGCTATCCTTCCAAAAGGTGTGACTAACAAAATCGCATAAGCCGGCCTATAGATCTCCCAAAAGAACCGCTCTCAAACACATGATCGATCACTCATTCCCGTCGATTCCCGCCACTAGGATGCCCTGTCATACATAGTGATGGCCATCTCGGTCCGGCCCGACCCGACCCGACCAGTTAACCGAGCCCGAACCGCCTCAAAACCTGGCTCGGTCCGACCCGATGTCAAACCGGTTTGAAGCCCGAAATCATGGACCGGTTCATGTTTTTAGAGTTTTTGGCGGTCCGACCCGAGACCGGTTCATGACCCGGATTTTGGCCCGACCCGGTCCGATTCGTACTTAAAAAAAAAGACGCTATGTTACCGTTTATATACATTTTTTTGTATTTTTTACCCCCCAAACCCCTATAAATACTTGTATTGTAAGTTTGTAACTTAAAATTATATATAAAACGTATTTTTAAAGTGTATTTTAGTGATTTACTATAACTAAAACGTATTTTTAAAGTGTATTTTAGTGATCCATTATATAAATAAATTATTTTAAAAAGATACGAGAAAATCATCGGCCTGATCACGGCCCGGTTTTTATATAACCGGTTTATTCCCACCTTAAACGGGCTGAACATTTTTAGGTGAAGCCCGACCCGGCTCGGCCCGAAGCCCGATTGGCCCGGTTTTTAAAATCACTGTTTGGGCCCGAAGCCCGTTTTGGCCCGAGCCCGATTTTTGGCCATCACTAGTCATACATGACAATCAAAGAAACAAGTGTTAGGCTAAGGCCTAGTGAGAACATATAATCACAATGTATATATTGGAATGAAATTATAATATATGACTATCCATGTATTTATTGCTTCTAACCAACTCGCTCGGATTGTCATTGAACACATAATGCAATGCAACTCTTGACATCATGCCTACGAATCCACTCAAGCCATATGGTTGTTAGCATCAGTCCAAACCAGTTCTTTAACCATTCGAGGCATTAACCCAAACCGGGTCTTTAGCCTAATGAAGACATCAACCTAAACCGGGTCTTTAGCCTATTGGAGACATCAACCCAAACCGGGTCTTTAGCCTATTGGAGACATCAACCCAAACCGGGTCTTTAGCCTAATTGAGACATCAACCCAAACCGGGTCTTTAGCCTATTGGAGACATCAACCCAAACCGGGTCTTTAGCCTATTGGAGACATCAATCCAAACCGGGTCTTTAGCCTATTGAAGACATCAACCCAAACCGAGTCTTTAGCCTATTGGAAGTGCGCCATTATAACCAACATAAAGACTTCTACTCACCTACAAACTCATAATTTATGATAAGGTCAATGATCCTTTCAACCCAACTCATCAATTTTAGATCACATTCAACATCTGGGTTTTTAGGTCAACTTCACAAAATCAACCAAGAGATAAGAAGACATATACATTTAAAGGATTTAAAACCATGTTAGACACATTTATGAGTAGAATGATCAAGTAAACACTCACCTTGATTGAAGTTATGAACAAACCCTAGTTGACAAGAGTTTGAGAGGAGGAGAGATGAACTTGGGTCTTTAATTACAACCAACCTAAATCAACCATGGAATCTCATTCAATGCATTCCTTTTAAGAGAATTTAATGATGGGGGTGGGGGGGGGGAGAGTTCTTACCTTTTTCTCAGAGGAAAATCGCCAATGCTATGAGAGAAATGGAGTTAATGCCATTTGGGTCAACCTACCCCCTTTTTAACCTGCGCAGGGGTCGCGCGACTACTCGTGCAGATCACTGGAGTGGCACGCGTCCAGAGCCTGGCGCGGATGCCCGCACGGCCCAATCCGCTCGGCAACTCGCGCAGAACACTGGGAGCAAAACCTTACTTAGTCAAATAAACTCAAAACCAAGACATCAAAACCCCAACTAATACCGAAGGTTAAAACTACGCTACTAGTGGTATATAAATATCACGAGAATACATCGCTCGTCTAAAATTCGGGGTGTTACATGATCCAATAGGTGAGATTGAAAAAGTGGTTATAACCACTTTTTTCAAAAATTAAAAATATTTCTTCCTATGTTTTAAAGTCGAAATTTGTCAAAACAACAAAAATTGGAACGAAACAGTTACACCAAAAAATAATCATTTTATTATATTTAATTTGACATCCATTTTGTTAATTTTTAATCCGTTTTTTCTTGGTTATCCGGTTCTTTTATTTTTAAGGGTTCTCCGTGGATCTTTTCCATACTAGAATTCCCTAGATATCAACCAACAAACAAAAAAACTCGAAATTAGCAGGGAAAAAAATCTCTCGAAATGGTGGAATTCAGGTAAAAAGACATGAGACGACTTTACAAGCCTTTGATCCATTTTAAGGTTGTGTTTGGTACATGTGACTGGACATAACAGGACAAAACATAATTCGTTGTCCCACGTATGACACGACATGAGATATGACAAAAACTCATTATTCCACATTTGATACGACATAGAACAAAGACAAGGGTTGAGACAAAGTGGTCAAGATGAGACAAAAAGGCTAATTTTTGTTCCACCAGATAGATGGAACAAGACGAGACAAGGATGAATTGAAAGATAAAATTAAACACTTTACTTATCTACCCTCATTTGAAATGACGAAGGATCGTGTGAGAAGAAGAGTTAAAGTGATAAGGTAAGAATAGATCTCGACCCTTGATCACTTTTAATCTCACCCCCACCCCATGATCCGGTGAATCTCATCCTAATATCAATCACTTATTACCCTTCTCACTATAACTTTCATTCTCACCAGAACCCAACCCATTTGATATAACCTTAATATGATATGTATTTTAAAGGTGCAATTGCTCAGGAAATTAATTTAAATAACCAATTTTCACTAGTGGTTTTACCAAAATAGCCCTATGAGGACCTAGCTAAAAAAAAACTAATCGATTTTCCTTTTTTTTGCGGATCCGAGTCAAAATAAATAAATAAAGGAAAACCGATCAGATCCGTATCTTTTTGGTGTTTTTGAGTTAGGTCTGCAATTACGGACCTACGACTATTTTAGTAAAACTCGAAAAGAAGTCGCTAAGAGGTAAAACCAATAGTGAAAAATGACTATTTTAATTAATTGTTCGGCGAAAAAAATCATGAGTCCCCTTCTATTCATTGATCCGTTTTCTTGCAGAATGGGTCGGGTCGGGTTTTCTAAGCGATTTGTTTTTTGTTTTTGAATCCCTCCGTCGCGAAAAGTGGTTGGTCTCCCCCAAAAAGGAAAACATTGAGAGCACGTATTTGAAGCCTTTTGAATTCACGTGTTTTTGCTTTTGCTTTGCTTTCTTTTCAATTCTTTTGCCGCCCCTTCTTCTTGTTTCCTCCATCAATGACACCTTCAAACCCTCGATTTTTTAAATCAAATCCCTCTTCACCACTTTCTTCTTCATCTCTCTGTACATTTCTGTAAATATATTGTTTCTTAATTCAAACAATTTCTCTGTTTTTCCATTTTTAATGGAATTAAGATGCTCATGACTGCTTCAACTTCAATACGCAGGTACTATGCTATCTATCTTCTTCGAATTCCTCTATTTTTACTACTTGTGTGTAATGTGTTGAATGTAAGCTTATTGATCGAAAATCCTGTTTTTATTTTGTGAATTTTAGCGATTTTGAGCTTTATTTTGCTTGATTTCTTCTAATTGAATCCCTAATTTGTTCGTTTATCGGTCACCTCTTTTGATAATGCATGAGTAATTTCATTAGTTGAAGTGTATGATCGAGTAATTTCGAAGAATGACCGCATTCTTAAATTCTGATTACAACTATATATATTCACGTAATTTGGTTGTCAGTTGAGGTAACATGTTCTTATTGTTGATCATTATAATAATCATCATTATTATTATGAGTTTTATGTTTGAAAAATATGCCATTTATTGATCGAAATCCTATGTAATGTGTTGCATGTAAGTTTATTGATCGAACATCCTGTTTAATTTTGTGAATTTTAGCGATTTTGCGTTTTATTGTGTGATTTCTTATAATTGAATCCCCAATTTGTTCGTTTATCGATCACCTTTTCTGTTCTGATTATGCATCGAATCAGTATTCAGTACTATATATTTTCTTCCTTTGTGGTTTTTAATTTCGTTAGTCAAAGTGTAAGATCGAGTAATTTCAGAGAGCATGATTTCGCCTATTGTTATTCCTCGTGTGTAATATGTTGCATGTAAGCTTATTGATCGAAAATCCTGTTTTATTTTGTGAATTCTAGCGATTTGCTTTTTATTGTTTGATTTCTTCTAATTGAAGCCCCAATTGTTCGTTTATCGATCACCTCTTCTGTTCTGATACTGCATCGAATCAGTATTCAGTACTATATCTTTGCTTCCTTTGTGGTTTTTAATTTCGTTAATCAAAGTGTTAGATCGTGTAATTTCAAAGAGCATGATTTCGCCTATTGTTATTCCTCGTGTGTAATATGTTGCATGTAAGCTTATTGATCGAAAATCCTGTTTAATTTTGTGAATTTTAGCGATTTTTTGTTTTATTGTTTGATTTTTTCTAATTGAAGCCCCAATTTGTTCGTTTATCGATCACCTCTTCTGTTCTGATAATGCATCGAATCAGTCAGTATTCAGTACTATATCTTTGCTTCCTTTGTGGTTTTTAATTTCGTTAGTCGAAGTGTAAGATCAAGTAATTTCAAAGAACATGATTTCGCCTATTGTTATTCCTCGTGTGTAATATGTTGCATGTAAGCTTATTGATCGAAAATCCTGTTTAATTTTGTGAATTTTAGCGATTTTGTGTTTTATTGTTTGATTTTTTTCTAATTGAAGCCCTAATTTGTTCGTTTATCGATAACCTCTTCTGATAATGCATCGAATCAGTACAAAATATTTGCTTCCTTTCTGGTTTTTAATTTCGTTAGTTAAAGTGTAAGATCGAGTAATTTCAAAGAATGATCGCATTCTTAATTTCTGATTATAACTACTTATTCACGTAATTCTGTTGTCAATTAAGATAACATGTTCAGCATCATCATCATCATCATCATTATTATATGTTTGATGTTTTTATTCCTATTGTTGTAATTGTGTTGCATCCCGTTTAATTTTGTGAATTTTAGCGATTTTGCGTTTTATCATTTGATTTCTTCTAATTGAAGCCCTAATTTGTTCGTTTATCGACCATCCTTCTGATAATGCATCGAATCAGTACTATATCTGCTTTTTAATTTCATTAGTTAAAGTGTAAGATCGGTAATTTCAAAGAATGATCGCGTTCTTAATTTCTGATTACAACTATTTATTCA
Organism: Arctium minus; assembly: GCA_954870635.1. NCBI lineage: Eukaryota > Viridiplantae > Streptophyta > Magnoliopsida > Asterales > Asteraceae > Arctium > Arctium minus. Next base: position 196,642,639 of record OX941080.1, on the reverse strand, counting down.
CGTAATTCTGTTATCAATTGAGATAACATGTTCTTATTGTTCATCATTATAATCATTATCATGATCATCATCATTATTGTTATGTGGTTAATGTTTGACAAATATGCCATTTATGAAGGGAAATTTCTTAGGAGGGTACCTGATTAGATTGGTGTATTTAATAAGTCTTTATTGTGACATTCTGATTGTTTTGCATATTGTTGAGAGGCACTAATTAGGAAGGATGTATGAGAAGGCTAGTTTACTTACCTCTCTGATTAGATGTATGGTTGGTGTTGATAAAGAACCTATAACAACAAGGGTCATTTTCTATCTGAAAATTACATTTATTGCAAGCAGAATGTCACCAAACCACTTTAAGTTCCCATAGCATTATCTGAATTTATATTTTGTGTTATGCAAATTTGTTTTGAAAGTACTATTACTTACCCATGTTTTTCAAGATATATGCGTTATATAGACATTATTAAGTTTGTTGATGGTTGTGTAAGAGCTCTAAACACGAATCATCAACAATGGTTTCGACACTTTTGAAGCGTGTTATAGTGGTTATTAGCCAGGACTGAAGCTTCTCCAAAGAAAGCAGATTGAAAAGTTGAAGATTGTTGGAGTTCATCAAATGGAGAACTATGATGTATTAGAGCAGATTGGGAAGGGATCGTTTGCTTCTGCTCTACTTGTGAGGCATAGACGCGAAAAGAAAAAGTGAGGCTTCCATCTCTATTGTTTAATTATTTTTCATATGTATGGTAATTGTCAGAATACGTGGAACCCCATCACGTTACTATCCAAAAGAGCCCTTGAGGAGAGAAGGGAGGTTCCAACATATGTTCAAATGAAATGGAGAGTCGAGTCAGAGTGGTAGACACGTGATTCTGATACTATGTGAGAATATATGGAACCCCCATTAGATTACTCTCCAAATGAGCCATTGAGGAGAGAAAGGGAGGTTCCAACATATATTTAGGTGAAATGGAGTGTTGAGTCCCTAGAGTGGTAGATCTTGGCTTTGATACTATGTGAGAATATATGGAATCCCATTAGATTACTCTCCAAAAGACCCCTTAGAGAGGAGAGAAGGGAGATTCCAACATACATTCAGGTGAAATGGTCCAAGTCTAGCCGATATCAGACTCCAACGCGGTAATGTTGTTCCAAGTGTTTTAATTATGACCGGCAAAATGCTTGGTGTATTGGGTTTATTCAATTGATGAAAACTATATGCTTTCAGGTATGTTTTGAAGAAAATCCGGCTTGCCCGACAATCTGATAGGACCCGCAGATCTGCTGTACTGGAGGTTGCTCTTCCCTCTTGTATAATGAATAAATACTGTGAACATGATTCCTAGAAATGATATGTGGTCCTAATGAGTAAGCTAAAGAGAAGTACTGCAATCATAGAAACTTTGCAAAATAATTCTTTAGTTTGTTTAAATATTGACTATGTTTGTACCTCTTTTGTTCATTGGTTTGTTCTCTTGATATTGGACTTAATTGATTTCAATATCTTGGTTTTATTATTCCAGAATCTTTCGGTCATAGTTTAATGCAGTTATAAGTTTTTGTCAACCAAAGCTATCAGTTTTGAAGCAAAAGATTTGTTTCTTCCATATAACATTGCTTCTCTTGTTGTTCCTATTTGTATGATGCAAAGAGAATAAAGATGTGCTTTTGGTCATATGTACTTGAAAAGATGAAGATATGAGTTCCAGATAACGGAGAATGGAGGGAGTCACTACAACAAATTCAGGTTTATAGGACACCTAAAATGTTTGAGTGTACCGATAGACTACTTTATAGGACCACATACTCGTGTGTCCTATCTAAGATTGTTGTAATAAATTTATACGACGCTTTTGGGACTTCTTAACAAGCGTTTTAGGACACTTTTGAAACCAAGTGTCCTATTAGCCCTTTTATGACATCATTTGAAAAAGTGTCTTATAAAACAAGTGTCCTGCAAGAAAGAAGATGTGTCCTATAAAAAGGGCTAATAGGACACTTCGTTTTAAAAGGTCCTAAAAAGCTTGATAAGACACTCAAAAGCGTCGTATAAACTTATTACAACACTCTTATATAGGACACACAAGTGTTTGATCCTATAAACTTAAGTCCTATAAAGTATTCTATTAGAACACTTAAAACATTTTTAGTGTCCTATAAACCCAATTGTTTTTGTAGTGAGTATGAAATATATCATGTTGAAGGTGGTTGTGTTTGACGGAAACTTATGTGGTTCTCTCCTGTGCAGATGGAGCTTATTTCCAAAGTGCAAAATCCTTTTATAGTTGAATACAAAGATTCATGGGTAGAAAAGGTATGTATGCTCTTCTGGTTCTCATGCTGTCACTTGGATTATAAAGTGTACTACTTCTGTCCCATGAAAATTGCACATAGTTAAGGGAATTGTCGACTATTTCTCAAATATCTAAAATACCCTTACAAAACTAGAGGAATCTTGTGAACCCACATCAATTAACATGTCATGTTGATGAGGGTTAATAGGTAACTTTAACATGAAAAATGTCCAAAAAGAAAAAAAGTTGCATTTCTTCATGAGACATCGCGGAAAGGAAAGTGTTGCAATGTCAATGGGATAGAGGGAGTAAAAATTTACTTTTATTTGGCTATCATGCCCTATAAGTTGTAACTACCATTTGGAACTCTCAACTTTTTATCCTTCAGGGTTGCTATGTGTGTATTATTATAGCTCATTGCGAAGGAGGAGACATGTAAGCTATATACTTTATTAATTCCACTTTCTTGTATGATTGTTGTGATGTTTTCAACTATTTGTTCATGCAGGGCTGAAGCAATCAAAAGAGCCAATGGAGTTCATTTTCCGGAAGAGGTTAATCTACCTTTTGTACACAATTATAGCTGTATGAAATGAAACATCAAAGAAACAACTGCTCTACCTTTTGGGGTAGAGGACAAGTTTACGTACATTTGATACACTGTACGTTTAGCGAAAGGAAGATTAATCCTGTTGACTCTGTGAATACCGGAACTAATCTCTTCTAAAGCTCGTTGATTCAACTAGTACCCAACTTTAGGCTCAAACTCGAATTCACAGTGAACTCAGAATTTGGATGGAAATGGAAATTTTCTATATTCAATTAGTGACCATACATATTACAACTTCAACCTATAAATAAGGAGTCCAAAAGGAAACGGGCTTGAAAGAGTTGATGGGCCAAGCATAAAAGCTCAAACAGAAAATGAAAAAAAAAAACACAAGCGTCCCAAAGCGTGATTAAAGGACTTTTGCCTCAAAAACCCCGTAGGCCCCTTGGGTCCTACCTAGAGCGTGCTCCTCGTTCTAAGCTTCGAAACGGTGTAATGTGGGCTTGAAACAGAGAGACCCGAAGCAAAAGTTATGCACGTGTAAGCGCGACACCGATACCCGCCTTTGAGTGTGATGTACTGGGCTCGTTTATTTATGCAAAGAAGATGACTGACATTATATAAAAAAGAAATCAGACATAAAACCGTGTGCAGTCTAAAAAATCAAACATTATGTCTAACATTTACCTGCGTCTTTTGCTCATTTTATCTCATTTAAATGTGCAGAAACTCTGCAAATGGCTTGTTCAACTCCTGGCAGCCCTTGATTACTTGCACAAAAGTCATATTCTCCATCGAGATGTTAAGGTTAACCACATCTTTCTGCAATATTTCTACATATCCTGCCTGAAAATTATCTGAAAGTAGAATATGATATAACTTAATAATTCCCCTTTTTACTTCAGTGTTCAAATATATTCCTAACAAAAGATCAAGAAATCCGACTTGGTAATGATCTGCTGCCTTGTACTTTAAACCATGAAAGCTGAAAATGTTTCAAGGCACATGCACCTTATAGCTTTAGATTATCATTACTTTCTTTTGTCATTTTCAGGTGATTTTGGTCTTGCTAAAGTTTTGACTTCTGATGATCTTGCATCCTCTGTAAGTATATTGTTCCAACAATTGATGTGAAGGCTGTATTACTCTTTGAGAATATGTGGAACCCCATCAGGTTACTCTCCAAATGAGCCCTTGAGGAGAGAAGGGATGTTCCAACATATATTAAGAAGAATGGTCAAAGTCTAGCTGATGTGAGACTCCAACACGCCCCCTTCAATGGGGCTAGAAGGGCACATATTGTCCCAGAGTGTCGACAGACAGGGGGCTAGATGGGCATAAAGTGTCGAGTCCCTAGAGTGGTAGACTCTGATACTATGTGAGATTACGTGGAACCCCATCAGATTACTCTCCAAAAGAGCCCTTGAGGAGAGAAGAGAGGTTCCAACATATATTAAGAAGAAACAGTCCAAGTCTAGACAATGTGGGACTCCAAGAGACACAGGTGAACTTTCTGCTCACAAGTGTTTCAATTTCAGGTTGTCGGAACTCCTAGTTATATGTGTCCCGAGCTTCTTGCGGATATACCTTATGGTTGTAAGTCAGATATCTGGTCTTTAGGTAATTCTGGTTCTTTCTAGTTTTTTTTTTTTGAAGTATGTAATATTTATATACGGAAAGTACTCACGCACACTCCTCACCTTTGGTGAACCCTTGACCTCTTGGGAGGCTGCGAACCCGGGTACTGGGCCAATGACCCTTTGGTAGGTTCTTTTTTTAGTTGTTAGCTGCTTTGCAAGGCTAGATAACACATTCATTACATGCTACTTGTCCAGGATGCTGTATATATGAAATGATGGCTTTCAAGCCTGCCTTCAAAGCTTTTGTAAGTTTATCATTTGTTTTTATGGACTTTTACTCCCTTCATTTCATGAAATTGCAATGTTTGACAGGCCACTTAGTTTTAAAAAAGAAGTTTGACTATTAACCAAGTGTCTTAGTTTTGCAATCTTTTAATTTTGGCAAAAGTTTTTTTTCCTTCCCGAATATAGAGTTCAACTGCCCTTCTACCATCTATAGCAGCTCTAATCGCGCCAACTTCATGATAATTTCATGAATCGCCATTGAACTCATATTTCAGAAATGAGAAAATGGCTAGAACAACCAATGTGCTCTGGTCTAGATTGTTCCCAATCCTTTGGCCATAGGTTCCATTATGTATGCCATGTTATGTACTAGACCAGATGTCTCGTATGCCCTGAGCATGACAAGCAGATTATAGTCTGCATATTTGCTATTGGACTTTTGGATAAAGCAAGCAAACCAACCAACTCATTTGTTGCTTGCATATAGCCAACACGTCCCATCTTTTCACTTGACGTTCTCTGGTCTTTAGGCTAGCTAGCTTCCACCATTGCAGCTAGTTGTTTTTTTTAGTTTTTCATCAGCTTAAAATAACTAATTGTTTGATCCGGAATCTTATTTCTGAACAGGATATGCAAGCTTTAATCAACAAGATTAACAAATCTATAGTCGCTCCACTTCCAACCATGTATTCTGGTGCATTGTGAGTGTTTTAATTTTCTTGAGCTTCTAACAATGCTATGTTTGGCAAACTAGTTACTAAGCTAGTTGTTGGTTAATAAGCTAGATGATAGACTAGTCGTGTTTGGTAAAAACTAGCAAATAAGTCAAATGACAATGTAAAATAACCTAAAAAACATGTTGCAAAATTAATTGCAAAACTACCTACAACAAAATCGGGTTTATACGACACCAAAAATATCCGATTGTCATAATAGACAACTTTATAGGACTCAAGTTTATAGGACCAAACACTTGTGTGTGCTTCCTGTCTAAAGCTGTTAATAATAAGTTTTTGTGACGCTTTTGGGCGTCTTTAAAAGCTTTTTAGGACACTTTTGAAAAAAAGTGTCATATTAGCCCTTTTATAGGGCACTATTTGAAAATGTGTCTTATAAAACAAGTGTCCTGTAAAAGGACGTAAGAGACTCCTTAAAGTGCCTATTATCCCTTTTATAGGACATTTTTTTTTCAAAAGTGCCCTAAAAAGCTTGTTAAGACGCCCAAAAGCGTCTTATAAACTTGTTACAACACTTTTAAACAGATTACACAAAGGTTTGGTCCTATAAACTTAAGTTCCATAAAGTAATCTATCTGGCATCCTATAAAGTCGATGTTGTAGTGCTATAGGGGCATAATTGAAAAAAGTGGAAAAATAAACTCCTAGAGCTTATTGAACGTTACTTCCAGTAACAAGTTGCGTTTCAAAAAAACTAGCTTATGGCTAACTAAACGAGACTTTTGCAATAAACTCAAAAAATAAACTATCTTATGGTTGCCAAACATGGTTTTTATCTTTCATGGGTCGATTTTGCTGACTTCTTTTTCTTTTCTAGTCGAGGGCTTGTTAAGAGCATGCTGCGGAAAAACCCAGAAACGAGACCAAGTGTACGCAATATTGTTCTTCTTTCTTCTACCCTTTTGCCTACATTATTCAAAATTTTATGCCCTCCGGCGTGTAGCTCACTTGGTAAAGGGACAGGGTGACTTTGTCCAAATAAATAATCGATTCAGGTTCAAATCCCACGGGATGCAGGCTTGAATTTCTCTGCTTGCCTTGGCCATTGAGTCAACTCACAAAATGCCTCCTCACATGTGGTGCCCGGGGGCGGGTTTCATGTGGGGCCAGTTGGGGTTGCCGGTAATCAATCTTTTGCCCAAAATAATTCAAGATTCTGTCTTTTTGATATTGGATTTCTTTTCCCTTGATCCCAGGCTGCAGATTTGCTCAAACATTCATATCTTCAACCATATGTACATAAACTTCATCTAAACTTAAACCACCCTAGACGCCATACAGTTCCACTCCGGTGGTCTGATTACAACTACGAAAAGAAAACAACATTCATTGAGCCTGAACCTGAACCCGAACCTCAAATGGTTCATTCTCATAGAAAACACAAGAAATCTTTCAGCAGTGACCGTGCCTTGAATCCTAGTATATCTGAACATGATCAAGTTTCTTTGTACTCGGAGAACATACAAGATTTGTCGACGTCTTTGACTAGAAAGCTATCCATTGATAGCATCAATGAAGAGAAGCCGGTTGTTGCTAAGACACGGGTGGCTATCAGAACGCCAGCAAAAGCTTCTGCTTCGCCAAAGATAACCAGAAATCGTGATTTGGTATGTCGATAATGTGCAATTCTTCCCAATATTGCTTCTTAATACTACAACAAATCGGTTTTATAAGACGTAAAATATGTTTAAATGTCTCGATGGGGAGCTTAATAGGACTTAAGTTTATAGGACCAAATGTCTATAACGTGTAAGAGTGTTACAATAAGTTGATAGTATGCTTTTGGACGTCTTTACCAAGTTTTTTTAGGATACTTTCAAGATTAAGGTGTCGTTTGTTTTTTAAGAGGTCTAAAGTCTGAAGTCTTAATTTAGTTATGATTAATAAGAGGTGATGGGTAAAAATGTCTGAACGATTCAGACTTAAGAGCCATTAAGAGATTTTTTTTTTAAAAACAAACAACTCCTAAGTGTATTATTAGTCTTTTTATATGACATTACTTGAAAAAGTGTCTTATAATGACAAATGTCCCATAAAAAGACCTGTTCAAAGGACACTTCTAAAAAATATAGGACACTTTATTTTAAAATTGTTCTAAAAAACTTGTTAGGTAGTTCAAAAACATCCTATCAACTTATTGTAACACTTTTGCATAAGAATTAGGCTTGTTTGTTAGCAGCTTAATGAGCTTAATGGGACTCGCAACTTATTTGGCCACCTATACATGATTGTTTGGTAGTGGCTTAATGATATAAAAAGTGGTTTAACTGCTTTCATGCATGAAGCCAAATTTTTTCCGAACTTGCCCCTCCCAATTAAAAAACATGTTCCTTCCATCTATGAAAAAACCCTCCCAAACTACAATCTTCCCAATCTATACAGACAAATTAATCCATACAGACAGTTATATCCATACAAGACTTAGGCTGTTTATTAGCAGTGTAATGAGACTCAACTTATTCGGTCAATTATACCTGTTTGGTAGTAGTTTAATGATATAAAAAGTGGCTTATTCAGTAAGTTTCTAGGGGGAGGGGGACTTTATGTAGAAAGCCAAGTTTTTTTTCCAAACCCACCCCTCCCGGTTAAAAAACACACTCCTTCCGTCTATGAAAAAATCATTCCAAACAAAACCTTCCCAATCTATACAGACAGATTAATCCACAACTTTATGCATATAGGAGTTAATAGAAAACCAATCAAACAACCAATGGAAAACCAACCAAACAGCCAGGGCCGTGCCTGGGGGAAGGCGGCCCGGACGTACGCCCAGGGCCTACAAGATATAGGGGCCCAATTTTTTTTAGTATATACTATATATTATATATGGTAGTAGTTAAAAAATAAGTAAATAAAAGAGACAAATTTTTAAGTATCTAATAGGTCACCAAAAAGAATTTAACATTATATTAAGAGCCCAAACATGTATTAGTTAATTACATTAGGGAATAAAATATGTAAAAAGTTCATTGATCGTTCATTTTATATTATTGCTTATTTGTTTATTGTCTCTCTAAGTTTCTTTATTCAGTACTAAAATATAAAACTACTTTGTCTCTCTAAGTTTCTTTATTTCAAAACTACCTTTGTTTTTCATACAATATTAAGGTGTCGTTTGTTTTTTAAGAGGTCTAAAGTCTGAAGTTTTATTTTAGTTATGATTAATAAGCGGTGGTGTGTAAAAAGGTCTGAACAGTTCAGACTTAAGAGTCATTAAGAGGTTTTTTAAAAAAAACAAACAACCCCTAAGATAGCAAACTATTACCAACATGAACTTTAGATTCTAAGATTGATGGTTAATAAAAAAAATTGTTTTAACCATAAAGTAAATTTTAAAATGGTGATGAAAACATTAATATAAGGTGACATGGAAAGCCAACTGATTTACATTCAGTGGCGGATCCAGAATTTTTTCCTGGTGGGGGCACCTTTAAGATATATTAAATCCCTGCAAAGTCATCCGATATATTTTTACCCTAATTTCACCGTTTCTAAAGATTTTTAAAGTATTCTTGGTTGATTTTAAGGGATTTCTAAGTTTTTTTTGGTGATTTTGAGAGACCTTTTCGGCCTTTTGGTTGATTTGGAGAGTTCTTTTGATTTTTTTGGTTGATTTCGAGATACTTTTATTGGTTGACGGGGTCCCATACGAAAATTCACTGGGGGCGAACTATGGTAGAAATGACAAAAAAAGAAGAAGTTATTTTTAACCTTAAAAAATCTTTTTTTTTTATTTTCTAATGGGGCCTATCCCCCCATAAGTTATCAAGTGAATTCGTCCCTGTTTACATTGATTTACATAAAGTGCTACGCTGAATAGTCAAAACTCTCTGACCCAAAATGATGTCAATCTATATATTAAAGGTATATCATATGATGTGTTTGATGGCAGAACTGTTGGAATCCTAAGTCTTGGGGTCCAAGCAATCAAGATTATGGAAACAATGACAAGTCGGTTCATACTTTCCTAATTGTAATCTAATGCAAGTCGGTTATTAGACTCTATAAATACATTGTTTTAGATTGAGTTATAATCAATTGAGAGACATTGTAAACACCATGAGTTTTGAGTAATTTTCTCATATTAATCAAAGAGCGATTTTGGTTATTTTGTTTTGCAATTATTCAATACCAAACTTTAATTGGTATCAGAGCCAAGAACCGAAGGCTGTGAGATCGAATTACTTACGTGTTGACGAGTTAGGTCAACATGTCGGACGTTGAGGAGGGTGCAGATCCTCCTCCGGTGAGAGTGAAGGAGGTTGGGTCAACCACCATGGCCTGTCCATTGCTCACCTCAACAAATTACACAGTATAGTCGATGAGAATGAAAGTGGTCTTAAGGATACACAAAGCCTGGACCGTGATCGATCCAGGAACCGAAGCAAACGAGGAGAAGGATTGTCTTACGATGGGTCTGCTCTATCAAGCATTGCCGGAAAGCTTGATTATGCAGATCGGTGATGTCGAATCCGCTAAAGCGCTGTGGGATGCAATCAAAGCCAGGCATGTGGGAGCCGATCGCGTGAAGGAGGCTCGGCTTCAAACCCTAACCGCCGAATTCGATCGTCTGAAGATGATGGAGTCGGAGGCAATCGACAGCTTTGCCGGAAAGCTGTCCGGTATAGCATCCAAATCCGCGGCCTTGGGAAAGGTGATTGACGAATCCAAGATGGTGAAGAAGTTCCTGAAGTCTCTGCCTCGATCGAAGTTTATTCATATCGTAGCGTCACTGGAACAAGTCCTAGATTTGAAATCGGTGGGGTTTGAGGATATCGTCGGAAGATTGAAAGCCTACGAAGAGAGAATCAAGGAGGACGACGGCGGAGAAGGGCAGACGAGGGTGATGTTTGCGAGATCGACTGGTGGTGGTGGTGGTAGTTCATCGGGTTCCCACGGTGGTTCGAAGGGAAAAGGGAAGATGAGGTTGATTGGATCAAGTGTGTCGACTGGGTATAACCAGTCGAATGGATCCGGGTCATACGGATACAGATCTAAGACGGCCCAAGGAGGTAAGCCCAACTCACATAAGCCCAAATCTGATAATTACCAGCCCAATTTTAATTCTGACCCAAACCGTAACAAATCTAAAAAAGACCGGTCCAAAATTATTTGTTACCGGTGTGATAAACCGGGTCACTTCGCGTCTCAATGTCCGGACCGAATTAAAAAATTACAAGAGAGTAATTTTGCCGAAAGTGACGATAATGATGAGACCGTATTTTTACACGAGACCGTGTTTTTAAACGAAGAAAAGGTGATACCGTCTCGATACGACTCACAAGATAACGATGTGTGGTATTTGGATAATGGGGCGAGTAATCATATGACGGGAAACCGGTCGTTTTTCTCCGAACTCGATGAAGGTATAACCGGGAGGGTTAAATTCGGAGATAATTCGTGTATAAAGATCAAGGGAAAAGGTTCTATACTTTTCCAAGGAAAGTCGGGGCAACAACGATTAATGACGGAAATTTATTTCATCCCGGATTTGAAGAATAATATTATTAGTCTCGGACAAGCAACTGAAGCCGGGCGTGACATTCGGATGAAAGACAACTATCTGACCATGCATGATGCCGATAATTGTTTATTAATGAAGGTACAAAGAACTCCAAACCGCCTTTATAAAATAAAACTAAAAATTGGAGTACCTATTTGCCTTTATTCGAGACTAAGTGAAGATACGTGGCGATGGCATGCAAGACTCGGGCACATCAATTTTGAGTCAATGAAAAAGATGTCCAAGAAGGGTCTAGTTAAAGGGTTACCCCAATTTGATCATGAGAATCAATTGTGTGAGTCTTGCTTGGTGAGCAAGCAAACAAGAAAGCCATTCCCAACTATGACGACATACAAAGCAAAACGACCATTGGAACTAGTTCACGGTGATTTATGCGGTCCGATCACGCCAGCAACCAAGGGTCAAAATCGGTATGTTTTCACACTAATTGATGACTTTTCACGATTTATGTGGATTTATCTCATGAAAGAAAAGAGTGAGGCGTTTACACACTTCAAAAGGTTCAAAGCTTTGGCGGAGAATGAAATCGGAAAGTCTTTGAAAGTTTTTAGAAGTGATCGAGGAGGTGAGTTTACTTCTCTCGAGTTTAATACATTTTGTGATCAAAACGGAGTCAAACGCCACCTTACCGCCCCATATTCACCGCAACAAAACGGAATTGTGGAACGAAGAAACCGAACACTTATGGACATGACACGAAGTATAATGAAGGCAATGCATGTTCCAAACTACTTATGGGGAGAAGCGGTAAATCACTCTACAAATCTAATCAATCGCGTTTACACACGAGTCCTTGGTGATACAACTCCATACGAAAAGTTGTATAAAAGAAAACCGAATTTAGAAAATGTTCGTATATTTGGGTGTCTAGCACATGCAAAAGTTGAACCGGTAAATCTTAAGAAGTTGGATGCAAGATCAAGACCACTAGTGCATCTTGGTTACGAATCGGGTACGAAAGCCTATCGGTTATTTAAACCGACTACACAAAAAGTAATCGTGAGTCGAGATGTTATTTTTGATGAAACCAAAGGGTGGGATTGGGTTAAAGAAGCAATAACCGACAATGAAGAACCGGGCTCGTTCATAGTACCATGGGATTACCCGAAAGACGAGGCGAACAACAACCTAGGAAACGATGTAAATATTGATCCAATTGTTGATCCAATTGAACCGATTGAATCGGATCACGAGTTTGAAGACGGAGCGGAAGTACAAGATAACGAACAACCAAGTCCGGTCAACAATAATGTGAACAATGTTCAAAACCAAAGGCCTACGAGACCAAGGAAACTTCCAACTCGATTGCAAGATTATGAGCTTGATCTTGATAACCTTGATGAACTTCTCCTAACAAACAATGACGAGTCGGTATCGGTTGAAGAGGCGAAGAAAGAACCGGAGTGGGTCAAATCCATGAATATGGAGATCAATTCGATAAACAAGAATAATACTTGGACTCTCGTGAACAAGCCTATGGGGGTGAAGCCAATCAGACTCAAATGGGTGTTCAAAGTGAAGAAAAATGCAGACGACACCATTAATAAATACAAGGCAAGGTTGGTTGCTAAAGGTTACGTGCAACAACCCGGTATTGATTTTCAAGAAGTATTTGCTCCGGTAGCTCGAATTGAAACCATCCGGTTTCTTATAGCCTTAGCCGCTACTAATGGGTGGGAGCTTCACCACTTAGATGTTAAAACGGCTTTCTTGCATGGAGAATTGAAGGAAACCATTTACGTATCGCAACCGGAAGGCAACGAGCATAAAGTGTATCGCCTTACGAAAGCACTATATGGTTTAAGACAAGCACCTCGAGCATGGAACACGAAGCTTGACGGGATTTTGAAGAGCATGAAATTTCAAAAGTGCATGATAGAACCATCAATGTACCGAAAAAACGAAGGAGCTAACTTGTTGATTTTGGCAATTTATGTTAATGATTTATTTGTCACAGGTACAAATTTGAACATGATCAAAAGGTTCAAATTAGAGATGTCCAAGAACTTTGAAATGTCGGATATTGGAAGATTAACTTACTACCTTGGCATTGAAGTTAAACAAGAAGAATCGGGGATTACTATAAACCAAGAAGCGTATGCTCGACGCATTCTAAAAGAAGCTGGTTTACATGATTGCAATCCGACCCACATTCCAATGGAACCGGGAAATAAATTGTCGAAGGCCGAAGATGAACCCGAAATCGACCCGACACAATATCGAAAGGTGGTAGGATGCCTTAGATATCTCTTGAAAACAAGACCCGATATGGCATATGCGGTAGGAGTTGTTAGCCGATACATGCAAAGTCCAAGAGAGTCACATGGCGGTGCAATCAAACACATCCTAAGGTACTTACGAGGAACAACAGGATACGGAATCAAGTACGAGAGGATGGGACAAAACCGACTCATTGGTTATAGTGATAGTAGTCACAATGTTGACCCAGATGACGGAAAAAGCACAACCGGTCATATTTTCTACTATGGGTCATCCCCGATAACATGGTGTTCGCAAAAGCAAGATACCGTTGCTTTATCATCTTGCGAGGCGGAGTTCATGGCGGCCACCGCGACTGCATATCAAGCAATATGGCTTCAAGATTTGCTAGGAGAAATCATGAACAAATCGCAAGAGAAGGTGGTTCTAAGAGTTGATAACAAGTCGGCTATCGAACTAACGAAGAATCCCGTTTTTCATGAAAGGAGTAAACACATTCACACAAGGTTTCACTTTATTCGTAATTGTGTTGAAAACAAACAAGTGGAGGTGGAGTACATTCCCGGTGAAGAACAAAAGGCGGACATTCTTACTAAACCACTAGCTCGAACCAAGTTCAAGGAAATGCGGAGCTTGATCGGGATCGAAGACGTCTCTAGAAGGACTTAGAGATTCGGGGGTGATTGTTGGAATCCTAAGTCTTGGGGTCCAAGCAATCAAGATTATGGAAACAATAGGCATGGAAATGTGCCCCGACCCGTCGGGGAACCCGGTCAACCCGCCCCGATCGGGGATGGGGATTCCCCGCTAAACCGGGGATGGGGATGGGGACGGGGATCCCCGTTTGTCTCAAGTCGGGGATGGGGACGGGGACGGGTATCGCACTCCCCGCCCCGCCTCGCCCCGTCCCCGTTATATATTTTAATTAATATTTAATATATATTATTTATTTAAACTAAATTGGTAATTCATAATTTCCTATTTCCTAACTAGGTTTATAATATCAAATTGTTATTTTTTGGATGTTAGTATGTATTTTGGATGTCAATCAAAATACAATTACTCGATATGGTTTTGAATACTACTCGATATCTTTTGATACGTGTGAAGTTAAGTTTTTTTTTCCGAATTCGGTTGAATTTCTTTTGGTTTTAAGTTATTAATTATTATATGATGTTGTGATTTTTATACTAAATTAAATTTCTTTCGATTTTAGGTTTATTGGAAATATGTGATATTTAAACATGTGTGGTGTCTCATATATTTGATTTAAATAGCTTACATAAACGGAAAAGAAAATCCCCGTTTCCCCGTTGGGGATCCCCGTTCCCCGTTGGGGATGGGGATGGGGATGTGATCATATTCCCCGGTGGGGACGGGGATGGGGACGGGGATGAAGGTGAAGATGAGGGATTGGGGACGGGGATGGGGATTGAGGTCCCCGCCCCATCCCCGCCCCATTTCCATGCCTAGGAAACAATGACAAGTCGGTTCATACTTTCCTAATTGTAATCTAATGCAAATCGGTTATTAGACTCTATAAATACATTGTTTTAGATCGAGTTATAATCAATTGAGAGACATTGTAAACACCGTGAGTTTTGAGTAATTTTCTCATATTAATCAAAGAGCGATTTTGGTTATTTTGTTTTGCAATTATTCAATACCAAACTTTAAGAACAAATTTACAGCGCTATGTAAAAATGATATGGTACATAATATTAATGTAGAAATAATTTTTGATTGATTTTACGTCTAGAAATATTCGGTAAAAAGGTTTTATATGAATTATTTGTATTTTCTAAATTCGTTGTTAATCTAATGATAAAAACAACGTATTGAAATTTTTTATTGTACTTATTGACGGCCCAATTTTCACATGTCACCCAGGGCCTATAGAATGTCAGGAACGGGCCTGCAAACAGCCCATACAATTGTTTGGTTCTATAAACTCAAGTCATATAAAACAGTCTATTAAAACATTTAGACATATTTGGCGTCCTATAAAGCCGAATTGTGCTGTAGTAACTTCAAGTTGATTTCGTTTACTTTTTCTAACAGTTTCTAATAAGAAAACCACAATTCAGATGAAACTTTTGTTATTAATTTTTCGACTCTTCGGTTTTCTATCAGCTCCCGGTATCACAAACTCCAGCCAGCAGACCTTCACGAAAAACATCTCTCCCAAAACCCAACGTGGGTCTTTCCCATATCGAGTCTCCAGATGTATCAGTCAATGCTCCACATATCGACAAGATGACCGAGATCCCTTTAGCCTCCATGGAAGAACGCTTGATCCTACCGGTCCATACAACATCATCGATATCAACTCAATGTTGTTCTTCTAGTACTTATCCAAACAGCAGGGATCAATCATGCACAACAGACCATTCCACCATCAAGATCATTGACCGAACCCAAGTGGTTCATCAGAATGGAACCGCTGAGTGCATTACACGGAAGGTTGGTTCAAGCCACCCATCGTTAGAATCCCGGGGACAGCAACAGCAGCATAGATTCGACACCTCATCGTACCAGCAACGAGCAGAAGCGTTAGAAGGGTTGTTGGAGTTCAGTGCACAGCTGATGCAGCAAGAACGGATCGAGGAACTATCGGTTTTGTTGAAACCGTTCGGGCCCGAGAAGGTGTCTCCAAGAGAAACTGCTATTTGGTTGTCAAAAAGCTTCAAGAGAACTTCTGGTATTGCTGGGAATTTCTAACCAAAAGGGTCATAGACGGTATTTGGTTTACCTGTAGATCCCAACCTATACCTTTTCTTTTTGGAAAGTGGACAGTATTTCTGACAAATTTATTAAACAGAAAAAGAGAGTATACACCGATATGACGTGGGACTCCGGGGCTGTTTGGTTGGTTTTCCATTAAGTCCTGAGTGGATAAAGTTGTTTGTGTGGATTAATCTGTCTGTATAGATTAGAAAGGTTTTTGTTTGGGAGGGGTTTTTCGTAGATGGAAAATGGTGTGTTTTTTAATCGGGAATGACATGTTTGGAGAAAACTTGGTTTTCTGCATAAAGCTTCCTCCTAAAAGCTTACTGAATAAGTCACTTTCTATATCATTAAGCCACTACTGGATACTGGGACAGGCCAAACCCAGAATGGATTTGAACCTCACTGAGATGAAGAATGTGTGAGTATTTGCCGTATATATATATACTTAAGAATTTATAGTCTTTCTGGAGTATGATTTGAAGAGTGCATCTGTAAGTGGTTGTTTGGTTGGTTTTTTATCAAGTGCTGAATGGATAAAGTTGTTTGTGTTGATTAATATGACTGTATAGAATGTAAATGTAAATGTTTATGTTTGGAAGAGTTTTTTCATACATGGAAGAAACGTATTTTTTAATTAGGAGGGGTAGGTTTGGAAAACTTGACTTTCTATATAAAATTCCCCAAAAATTTACTGAATAAGCCACTTTCTATATCATTTTTTACGATTGACAGTCATATCCAGTAACAAAAATAAAGAACGGGAATAACAAAATTAATTGAACTTCCGCATTGGATGTGAAATCGGGTGTGTGTCATATTGATATTATGCAAAATCTTTTAAAATTTAAATTTATATGAAGTTTCATATTTGAAAATCTATAAAACCAAATAACCAATTGATAGCTAAATGATAAATACATCGTGTAATTTCTTTTAAAAAAGGGTCCTATTATTTACACCCAAGGTTGAGTGTAAATTACATTGGAAAAATAAAAAGTTACATTGAGAACATAAAAAGTCAAACTTATGGAGTTAAACATGAGAGATGGGGTAGGTATGGGGGGTGGGGTGGTTGGGGTGTATATAAGGATTTTAGATTATGCCGGAGATTAATATAAAATTACATGAATTTATAGCATCCGCAATGCATTAGTCTTTTAAAGACTTTCTGCTTTTGCCACGTCAGCTTTCCACTTACTTTTTTTAACAAAAACCTATTTATACAAATCTTCTTCAATGCAAAAACCTTTTCAAAAGTTTTTTCATCAATTACATTTAATAATCTATCCTCATCTATTGAAAATGTTTTACACAGACCCCTTATTTAATTTGTCGTTTTAAGACCCACGTAATATTTTTTTGAAAACCATAATTCAAATATTTATAAAAGTGAAAGAGAAAGTTATATGTTTATAAAGTGAAAGAGAAAGTTATATGAGAAATATGGGGTTATATATAGAGGATATATGCTCTTAAAAAATATTTTACTTCTATTTAATAAATTAGATTAATTAATAAATATTAAAAGAGGTTTAAATTGAAAATAACATTGATTGAAGGGAGCAATGTGATATTTAGTTGAAAAGGTAGAATTGAAAATGGTATAAAGTGAAAATGTAAGGGGGTAAAATGAATTTATGTAAACTTCAAATAATCGGTCAATGGGTAGAAAGCTTTTCATTAAAAGCTCTTTAATAAGTTATGTTCCCCAATGGTAAAAAGCTTTCTTGAATGACTTTTCATATATCAAAAAGTCTTTAAAGACTTTGGCATTGGAGATGCTCTTATGATAACACTTTCGTTTCAAAATTACAAGATGATCTAAAAATGTTTGGATTTGATCCCTTCTCTAAGGGCTATTAAAAACTTCCATTAAATGGGAAACAATTTTTGTTGCCTTTCAAAAAAATAAATAAAGAGGCATTTTCGTTCTTCTATTGATTTTTTAGTCTTTTAACCAATCAAAAGCCACAGGGATCAAAATCGATTATTGATCGGCTAAAAGACAAAAAAATCGATAAATGAACGAAAAATTCCCTCATTTAACAGAATTTTCTTAACGTCGTTAAAGGAAGACCCTAAATCCGGACGTTTCTGCAAACCACTATGGTCATCTTGTAATTTTAAAACCGTAAGAACAAATTAGAGGGACCAAATTTGTAGTTTACTTAAGAAATTTATGATTACTATAATAGTAAATTACGTTTTTAGTTCCTATGGTTTGTTAAAAATTTCTAGTTTCATCCCTATGGTTTTGAAATTATAATTTTCATCCCTATGGTTTATAATCTTTACCTCTTTCGTCCTTATGATTTAAATTTTATTGTTTTTTTAATCCCTATGGTTTACAATTCATTTTCATTTTAGTCCTTTATACTTAAAACTAGTGTTTTGGACTCAGGGACGAAAATAGAAATGAATTACAAACCATGGGGACGAAAACCAAAACTTGAAACCACAAGGATGAAATACGAAATTTTTAACAAACCATAGGGATGAAAAACGTAATTTACTCTTGCTATAATTCTAATTTTGAAAAATGGCAGCAAATAGTACTTCCCCTTTGGTCAGCTGACATCCCCGCCAAAAACATTACGATGATGGAAGAAGATGAAACCCTAGAACTCTACGATCTCCACTACTCTGATCTCATGGCGTTGTCATCTTCAGATCACAAGTTACCATTAACGTCGGAAAATATGGAGTATTTGGAATCAGTTAAGATCGCAATCATGAAAAACCTAGGTCCCTCCGGTCCAGGTCTTCTCGCCATTACCGGAGTCCCCAATGCTTCCATTCTCCGACGAACACTGCTTCCAATGGCTCGGAAGCTCGCGCTCCTTGACAATGAAGATCGCAAACTCGTACTCAAGGTATTGGAATGTTGAATTTTTAAAATATAAATTGTTGTTTCGAGAATGTAGGTTAGGTGTTCGATAAAATGACTGAACCAAGTGATTTAGCTTTTGAGTTTCGATCGTTGTTGATTCGGTTTAAACAGTAAGAGCATTTCCAACCGATTTTCTAAAAGTTTTCCAAACCGAAGAATCTAAGGAGTTGTTTGGTAGTTTGCTGCTGAATGGTTTGGTCCACGTCAAAATGATTAATAAGCTTTTAGAGCATCTCTAAAATAGAAAAAATTGGTTTTTGCTTTGTTATTCTTCTCCAACAGCTTTGCTGTATGGTTTGCTAAAACAGAGAATCATCAAAAAAAATTCTAAATATAGAGAATTTTCTATAATCTCTAAACAGGAGAGAGAAAATATTGTTTTAATGATTTCTCTTTCTCATCAAAATTAGAGAGAAAGAACCTCTAAATAGGAGACATAAAATATTATTTGAATGATTTCCATCAAAAGTTTGTTGGAATATTAAATATATTGAATATTTTAATAATATAAGTAATGATTGATTCTCTAAAATAGAAAAACTTTAGAGTTGGAATAAAATGTTTTTAGAGATTTTGACTTTTTATTCTCTATTTTAGAGAAATAATGGTGCTGAATTGTTAAGGGATGTCCAAAATACAAAATAATTCAGAGGTTTTTAGAACCATTAAGAGACAGATTTTTTTTTGCCAAACAAAATTCAACTCTTATCGATTCAAATGTTGTCTCTTAAAAACATCCACAGTGTGCGATTTTTTCACCAAGGTTTTTCATAACTTTTTTCTTACACATTATTGCCACCTCAACAACTTAAAAACCTTTATATACCTCCACTATGAGAAAAACCTCACACAAGTTTTTTCATTACTTTTTAAACTATTCAGGGTCTCACTATTTTAACTTTATATCATTTTTATTCTTATTTATAAAAATAAATACATTAAAATTCATACAAATACATCTTTATTTATATCAAGAAAATATTATTAATTTAATTATGTATTTATTTTACATAATTTTTTTAAATATTTTAAAACAATTTATATTATATATAAATTTCTTATTGTAAAACAATTAACCACTTAAATAAAGAAAAAAATCTAACTAGGTAAAAATAAAGAAAAAAAGTTATTTTAAAAGTATTTACAATAAAATTAATAAAAAATAGGTTGTTAAAAAATATATAAAAGTTATATAAAAAGTATGTATAACCGAAAATAAAAATTGGGTCATCAAGAAATCTGTTAGAATTGTATAAATATGTCAAATTTGAGATCTTATTTTAAAAATATAATTACTTTCATTATGTATTTATTTATATTATTTATTTAATAATTATATTTAAATAGGATTACTTTAAATATATTAATAAATAAAACTGATTAAATACGAAATTTTTATAAAATTCTATAAAGTTAAAACTGATTAAATACGAAAAAGCTACGAAAAAACAGGTCGTGCAGTTACAACCTATGACGAAAAACCTCAATTGAAAAACCTCTCCACTATGTGAAAAACCTCGAAAGGAAGTTTTTCCTTTTTGAGGAAAAACCTCCCAAAAAGCTACTAACAAACACACTGTGGATGCTCTAATAGAACTATTAAGAGGGTAAACAAATAACCCCCAAGTCCAAAATCTCTTTAAAAAAATTGTATTCAAACTCCAAAAGATTCTCCGTATTAGAGTTTACATCATTGATTATATTATTAAAATATCCATATATTTAATAAAATATTATTTATCTCTCCTGAATAGTCATTTCAAGGTTTCTTATTGGTGAAATATAATAAAAAATCATTTTTGAAACATTGTAAGAGCATCTCCAGTAATAAAATTACTTCCAACTTACTTCCAACTCCGGCAACTATTCTATTTTAGAGATTGTATCATTGATTATATTATTAAAATAATCAATACATTAATAAAATATTATTTATCTCTCCTAAATATTTATTTCAATTCCTGAAAAGATTATAATATTATTTCTCTTTGTTAAAAAGTGGGTTTTAAAGATTTCTTCAACTTTGAAATTTTTTATTCTCTCTTTTCTTTGTTTTAGCATTATAGATATCTTAGCTTGGGAGAAAAAAAATTGTTAAAATCCCTATTTTTACTATTTGAGCATAGCTCTTGGAGATGCACTAATCAAATTTTTTTTTGAGAGATCTTCAAATTTGGAGAAATTTACACTCTCTCCTGCATTCTCCAAATGGAGAAAGTTTGAAAGTTTTGGAGAATCTATTAGAGTACAAAATTGCCCAAAATCCCTATTTTCTCCATTTCAAATAAATTGTTGGAGATGCTCTAAGTTTTGAATAGAGAACGGAAGTAATTGACTACACATGTTTGCAATTGTAAGGTGTCGTTTGTTTTTTAAAAGGTCTAAAGTCTTATTTTAGTTATGATTAATAAGAGGTGGTGTGTAAAAAGGTCTGAACGATTCAGACTTAAGAGTCATTAAGAGTTTTTTTTTTAAAACAAACAACCCCTAAATTTGTAATCAAATGATACCCTTTCTTTCAAGAAACTGATTATTTGGTTGCACATTTGCAGGATCATGGGTTAGGGAGTGATGTTCCACTGAAGAACATTGATAGAACAGTCTCCCCTTTCGCGATGCAATTAAGATACGATCGCGATCCATACGTTAACAGCCTCCGTAATTCAAACCATTCACCGATTGAACATCATGGTTCAGATGAGAGTCTAAACGAATTCAAGAATCTTGGTAACACGTTCAAAGATTTAGGAAATTGCATGATGGAGCTAGGCCTTCATCTGGCATGGGTGTGCGACAAGATCATTGGTGGACACGAGCTCGAGCAATGCTTACTAGAATCACGCTCAGCTAAAGGGCGTCTTATACACTATCATTCGATTTTAGACAACCGAATCCTGCAAACGCAATCTTTGAAAGATACTCGACACAAAAGCAAGAAAATTGCAAAAACGAACCATGATCACTCCGATTTGTGGCAGCAGTGGCATTATGATTATGGTGTGTTCACTGTTTTGACAGCTCCGATGTTCGTTGTTCCTGAAAATAGCGGTTCTTGCCAATCTTGTGACGAAAAGGAATGCCCTTTTTCTAGCGGGCATACATGTCTTCAAATACTTGATCCCGTTAAGAACAGTGTTAAGATGGTTAAAGCATCTTCTGGGAGTTTTATCGTTCAGGTAGGGGAATCAGGTGACGTATTGTCAAAGGGGAAACTGCGTGCAACTCTTCACTCCGTTTGTAGGCCGAAAAATATGGAAAACGTGAGCAGGGAAACGTTCGTTGTGTTCTTGCAGCCTGCGTGGAGCAAGAAGCTTTCTGTGTATGATTTTTCAGTCAAAGATTCAAGTTCGAATGGTGGGTGTTCAAGAATATGTGATGAGGAGAGTGAGTGTGCAAAATCGAGTTCGGATATTGATAAACTGGTTCCACCACTTTGTGATCGGTTGAAGGACGGAATGACGTATGCAGAATTCTCGAGAGAAACAATGAAGCAATATTATGGAAGCAGTGGGTTGCAGTCGAAGAGATGAAATGGGTGAAAGATGGTTGGGTTAATTGTCGATAACAATGGCGATGTGGAATCAATTATTCGAGTAGATATATGTTCTTGGTTCGTAGAAGAAACAGTATCGATCGGTTAAAATTACGGAAGTGTTTTGATTTGATTATATGAATTCAACTTGGCTACTGGTAATCAGAAATCTTCTACAAAATTCATTTCCAGGTTAGTGATGTTTGTTATGAAATTTTAACTGATTGTGTCACAAAGTTAGCATTCACACAACTAGTTTTGAAAATGTAACCCTCTGTAAGCTATCTATCTTGGGGGCCGTTTACTAAATCACTTACCGGTAAAAGTCGTTACTCTCATTATCGTTACCGGGTAAGATTCTTGGCCATCAAAATAGCATTGTATGCAACAATCTTGCCCGGTAATCTATATGAGAAGTTGTATCATCCCAAAACCCAAAATGAATAGGGTTTACTTCGGAATCTCCCTTGTCTTCTTAAAGGCTCTTTTGGAGAGTAAATATGGGGTTTCACGTATCCTCACATGGTATCAAAGTCAAGATCTACCACTCTAGGAACTCGATATCCGGGGCCAATCTGTACTCATCTAGCCCCCTCTCAACACTTTGTGGCCGCTAGGCATCTAGCCTCCTTTGAAAGAGGCATGTTATAGTCCCATATCGGCTAGACTTGGATGATCTTGTTGGCGACTTTAGTGAAATCATTGGTTCATTTTATGTAATTGGATTCACAAGAGAATTTGGGGTCATGGGTTAGGAGGTGTGGAGTGTAAATTCGTGTAAGCTAACTAGGACCCGGGTTTGCTGGATGGCCTCGTATTGCGATGGTCAGGTGATTAAGAGAGCAGGCAGTGAAGTTCACGGGGTGATCAGCTGATAGGCTACCCGCCTATGGTTGATCGGCTGATGAGTTACCCGTCTATGGGTGACTAGGTGCCAGCCGATGGTGAATTTTGGCAACTGCTCTTCTGTAACTGCCTACTCCTTATTTCCAACAATCATTTCCATTTAATGGTTCTCGGCATTTATAGGATCGGTTACTACTCTCTGAGTTTAAAAGGAAACGATTTCTGCCAAAATCGGGACTAGAATCGAGTGAATTCCGTGATTTCCAGGCAGATTAGGGTCGAAATATCACTTAAAGAAAGCGAGCTCTCACGCTATCTTAAATTATTATCCAAGTTTCTATAATCATTATTTCTCACAATAGGCACGAATTTCCTCAACAGAATTCTCCTCCATATATTCTTTTGAACCTCCCTTCTTTTCTTAAAGATTCTTTCGTAGAGTAAATCCCGGGTTCCACATATCTTCACAAATACTATCATTTTTAACTTGATACAAATAACCGTTTATATATCCATCTTTAACCAACGATCGCATTCGGTCACGAGAAATTTGATTGATTGGATATATGATATAAGGATAAGCTTGTCATGATTAACATAGGTGAGTATTGACATGATACAGACATAAGTGATTAGCATATTCCATTATTATTTGTGAGAAAATGATATATATAGTTCATGAATATCTACATATGTGACATGAATGAATAGTCATTGATGAAACCTAATTGAAAAGGACCACAGTTATTGCCCATGACCCCACCCCCATTGAGGCTGAGACTTCACAAATTGACATAAACAATAGTGGTGGTTGTGGAGGTGACCTAATGGAATTGGAAATCCACATACTTTGTTGCCCATTAAACCCTTAATTTAAGAATCAAATTGAGTAGGTGTGGTGTGTCTATTTCATCAAATTATGACCATTTAGAATGAATATTTGAAGGCATAATAAATTTAGATAAATGTCATTAAATTTTGAAAGTCACATGTCTATAGCTTATAATCTTTTAATATTGATAAATTAAGTTACCCATCTAATATATATAGAGGGCAAGTTCAAACGAGAAGCTAAACATTTTTTGAGAAGGCGAGAAGTGTGATACCACATATGAGACACAGGCTTAATCATATATGATTAAACACACCTACAGGCCGTGTAATCATATATAATATCACACTTCTCGCCTTCTTACAATTTTTTTTTTAACGACAATGGAAATTTTATAAACACGAAAATAAACAACAACGTCCGATACAAGGAACAAGAGCAACAAAACAAAAACATACCCAACACAAAGGACCGAATCAAAGAGACACGAAAGAGCTATCACAAAAAATACAAAGATGACCCTCCCCCGTGAAGCCTTCTTACAAAATGTTTAACTTCTGTGTGTGTGTGTATATATATATATATATATATAGAGAGAGAGAGATCATGCGAGAAGCTAAGCATTTTGCGAAAATGTGAGAAGTCCCAATATCATATATGATTGCAGTTCATTGGGTGTATTTAATCAATATATAATTAAGCGTCTATGTATTGTCGATGCAAAACATGTTTTAATCATATATGATTAAGTTTGTGTATCATGCGTGTAATCATATATCATATTGAAACTTATCGCCTTCTCACAAAATATGTATCTATATATGTATGTATGTGTGTGTCTATGTGTGTGGTTGTTTCAGTTAATTGTAGGGATTTGCCGGAGGATAGTCTAATTAGAAATGCCTAATTTGGGCCTGGCGGAAACGATTGGGACTGGTTATGGCCCGATGGTCCGGGACCCACTACCCTTATCCTTATAAGGTCAGGTTCACGGAAAACCTTAAAAAAACGGAAAATTGAGAAACACCCTGGTAGCCTTCCATCTGGACGGTATGCACTTGTACATATGCACGTGTGCATGTTATAAATTACTTGTATGCACAAGTGCATACCGTCCAGATGAATGGCTACTAAAGTGTTCTTCAGTTTTCCATTTTTTTAAGGTTTTCCCTTGAACCTCCCTCTATCCTTATATATGCCTAATCATTTACACCCCTGTACCCAACCCTTTGTAGTTTTTCATTTTAACATTTCAATGACCAACTACCCTTATCCTTTTAAGCCACATATTCCAAAATATGATTTTTCTATGAGTTATTCAAATTGGGGGTACCACCACCAACTAATAATAACAACCACCGTCATCTCTATCATCCCCCACCTCCACCCATCGCCAACACACCACCTCCACCCATGGCCACACCACCGTCATTGTCAGTACCATCCATACACATAATATATCCTAACTTAGAGGCTATTTGGCAGTTGCTAAATGGTTTGGTGCAGAATGATTAAGGCATTGTTTGGCAAACTAACTTATAAGCTAGTTGGTAGCTGATAAGCTAGCTTTTCAAAATGCTACTATGAGTAGCTTTTCAATAAGCTAGCTTATGGTCATCCAAACATGTACCAGACAAAAAAGCTAGCTTATAAGCTAGTTTTTTTTGCCAAACATAGCCTAAGTGGTCAGAATGATTAAGTGGCTCTTATGATATAATGCAAAATGAAATACGGTTGTTTGCTAATTGTTCAGAATGAAATTAGGACTCTGAATGGTTAAAGGAGGGTCAAGATACAAAGTCATTCAGGGAGTTGTGGAACCATTAAGAGACAGATTTTTTTCTTTTGGCAAACAAGGTTCACCTTTTAACAATTCTGAGGTTGCCTCTTAATAGAACATTAAGAGGTAAACAAACAACTCCTTAGAATCTTTATATTTATATACAGCTTATTATAATAATAAAAAGGGTATTTCGCTTCAATATTCAAAGCTTTGTTTTTGTGATGCGGGGCCCATTTGAATCTTACACTTGTAAAGAGAACAAATATTCTTACATATATACAAATTTGATGGCCTATATCTAGTCGATATAGTACTGAAAGTCTGCAACACGCCCCTAGAAGGCTAGAACGGAGGACAGATGGTCCCTAAAAACTAAGGCGAAGGAGTGTGTTGAGGCTCTAGATGTGGTAGACCCTGACTCTGATACCATGTTCGAATATTTGGAACTCTTTTGAACCAAGCCTTAAAAGAGCTCTTGTAAAAATAAGAGATATATTACACATATACAAGTTTGATGGTCTGTATGTCTAGTCAATGGGAGATTTCTAACTTCAACTTTATGACATTCAAAGAGTTCGACATATTCAAAATGTTAAAAAAAGAAATTCGAAAACACGAGTTTTTTACTTTCACTCCCTTTTCATTTCCTTTGTAGACAGAGGTTGTTTGGTTCAGGCTATGAATGAAAATGAGAATTAAAATAAAACTGACAGAGGATGAGCTTTCATTCCCATGTTTTAACTTGAAATGAAAATTTGGGCTTATGGGGGAATGAATCCATTATATTGTATAAAACCAAACAAATTTTTTTATTTTCATTCCACTAATTCCTACTTAATATATTTAAGAGTGTGTTTGGTATTGAGACAAAATAGTATAGAACATTTTTTTATTTTCATTCCACTAATTCCTACTTAATATATTTAAGAGTGTGTTTGGTATTGAGACAAGATAGTATAGAACATGATTGCAGAGGGCAAAACAACTTTTCAGCGTTTGGTAAAACAAAACTGGACATGACAGAACAGATAAAATGACCAATTTACCCCTAATGAATTGTTTATACCTTTTGTGTATTTTGACTAATTTATGTAATTTATTAAATCATAATAAAATAAATATTTTTTATAACAAAATATACCAAAATAAAAAGTTTATGCAGTTTCCAACTTTTATTTTATACCTTTTTTCAATATTATTTTTTATTATCAATATTTAATAAATTAACCAAAATATAAAAACTGTATAAAAAAAATATTTTGACGACAATAAGTAAAAGTTTAAAATATAAAATACAATAAATAAACTTTAATGTATGAATAAAATGTAAAAATGGAGACGTGTTTGATGTTTTATAAGATAATTAGGTTTTATCTTGTGTTTATCTTAGTAAAATGTAGGTTTGTTTTACCTTGTTCTATGGGGGTAGGGGTGTGTTTCACTTTGTTCAACTTTGTTCAACTTTGTTCTCATCTATTCCATATAAAACCATGTCATACATGGAATGATGGAACAGTAATTCATATTCTGTTCCATCCTATCATGTCATATTCTGTTATATTCTGTCATATCTTTGGGATTGCTTATTAAAACTCCTTATTAACTTATTGTGTTTTCACACAGCAAATAAGCTATTTTGAATGTTTCGATTGGAAAAAAAGATAAAAGTGCTTATGACTTTTCCACACCGGTAATAAGAAGTTTTTGATAAATTAAACAATTCTGACTTATTTGTTATCAAAAACTTCTTATTAACTTATTTAACCAAATTACATGGTTTTCTCTTCTTTCTATAAGTTAATAAACACTTTACAAATAAACATAAGTTAATAATCACTTTTACAAATAAACATAAGTTAATAATCACTTTTACAAATAAGCATAATTTGTTTTAAATAAGCAATCCCAAACATCCTTCTAATTCTGTCATATCTAGGCTATGTTTGGCAAAAAAAAAACTAATAAGCTAACTTTTTTTCCTGGTACATGTTTGGATGACTATAAGCTAGCTTATTGAAAAGTTACTCGTAGGCTATGTTTGGTAAAAAAAACTAGCTTATAAGCTAGCTTTTTTTCTGGTACATGTTTGAATGATCATAAGTTAGCTTATCGAAAAACTACTCATAGTAACGTTTTGAAAAGCTAACTTATCAGTTACCAGCTAACTTATAAACTAGTTTGTCAAACAATGTCATAGTAGCGTTTTGAAAAGTTAGTTTATCAACTACCAGCTAACTTACCAAACATTTCTCATCCAATAGAACCTTTTTTTGAACGGCTTAAATTTTTTTTTGAACGGCCTCATCCAATAGAACCTAAATAACCAAATTATAGATCGGAGACAAAGTGAATAAAGGTACGTACTCTTTTTCTTTGGATCGTCGGAGAGAAGTCACGGTCCACCGCCTCTCCGCCCTTTTTCTGCAACAACTACTTTTCAATTTTGGAAAAGAGTGAAAGCTGATCACCCTTCTTCCTTTTTTTTTTCCTTCAATCTCATCCAAAATTACTCCGATTATTCACAGAAAACGACGATCGATGATGATGTCACAAGGCACGCCTCTTCTTCTGATCTCAGATTTGTTCTTGTTTTTGGATTTTTCATGGTACAAAAGGTATTTTTAGGGAGACAGATTCAGTGGAGATAGATGAAGAATGTCGGAAATGATTTGTCGGCCAGTGATGTTACCAATACTTGTGCTTAATTTGCTTCTGACGACACCGAGAATCTCATTCTCCGATCTCGATCGACGATTTGTTGCGTCGCTGTCGTTGATCATCGATAAAAGTGGCGATGTTTTTGCGTTTTGCAGGTAGACCTGACCTGTTGTTGATGATGATTCTGATCACTGTCGTTACACATGCTTCAGATATTTGTGCCCACACCGTTAGTGTATAAATTCGAAGGAACTCGATCCCTAAAAATGGCTGTTGTTTGGATTTGGACCCAATTTTTGGTAAAAGTTTGCTTCAATTGGTAAAAATGTTATGTCAGAGCATCTCCAACACAATTGCTAAAATAGAAAATTTTGGCTTTTTGTTTGTTATTCCTCTCCAACAGCTTTGCTATATGGTTTGCTAAAATAGAGAAAGATTAAAAAATCTTTAAATATAGAGAATTCTCTATAATCTCTAAATTGGAAAGAGAAAATATTATTTTATTCAATCCAACCAATAAGATTCAATTTTTAACATTTTATTTTAAGTTTTGTTTTAAAAAATGTATTGGGATGATAAATTATAGAATATTATAATAATATAAATAATGATTGATTCTCTAAAATAGAAAAACTGTTGGAGTTAGAAGAAAATGTTTTTAAAGATTTTGATTTTTCATTCTCTATTTTAGAAAAAATTTAGCATTGCTGTTGAAGAGCATCTCCGAAAGCTATGCTAAAATAAAAAAATGGGATTATAGCATTTTTATTACTCCAAGAGTTATGCTATCTTGTTAAAACCTCTAAATTTAGAGAAATCTCTAAAATAAAGTTTTTCCCAAAACTAATTATTACCCCTATATATTAAATATTTTAATAATATAATTAAATAAATTCAATATTTTAATAAGATAATTAATACTAGAGTTGCTAAAATTGCATAGCTGTTGAAGTTGAATGCAATTTTTTTTAGAAATTTTGATCTTTTTTACTCTATTTTAGAAAAACTTTAGAATAGCTGTTGAAGATGCTCTTAGTTTAGAAAATTTGGAGATTTGGTAAATGTTTGCTCTAACAGTTATGGAAAAACTCTCGTCTAGAATAGAAAAAAAATAAAGTGAGAAGAGAAATTTGGAAATAGAGAGAAAATATAACAGATCTGTTGGAGATGTTGTGATAGGTATATGGAATGAGTATGAGAATGAATTGTTGATTTAGAAAAAATGTTTCGAGTTGGAAAAAATACAAATCGATTTATAAGATAAATAATGAAATTGTATTGTGAATAATAGTGGTGGATTCAAAATTTTTGGTAACTGGGGGTAACTCGTGAATACAATCTGCACAAGTCATATACACATCTGATTACTTGAACTGATTGTTGAATATATAAACTCAACTTAGGGGTCGTTTACTGAACATGGATAAGGGCTTACTATATGTCAATTATCTTAGCGGGTGAGCATGACAATGATTAAAAATCTTATTTGATAAGAGGCAATGAGGCATACCAAGAACCGACCTGTTAAGTGAGAGAGTTGTTACTCGATAAACACTTATCGGGTAAAAGATGCTTACAAACAATCCTTTTTAACGGTTCTCAATAAGGTAAGTGAAGGTGACAATTTCTGCTTGTAAGCAACTACTCGGTAAACTTTTGGCAACCGACCCTTTACTAAACATCTTTGCAGTAATATAGAATACATACATCACTTGTATTGTTGTATAGGACACAGGTGTGTCAAAACATGTTTAAAACACACATGGATTGACCTCGACCTCCTACGATCGTGCCAAACGACCTCATAAAAACTTACACTTTATGGCCTTGTATCGCACGGTTGTGCCAAATCCTTCTTATGACTCACAGGGTCGTGTTAAGTCCTACATGTCATGCCAAATGTAAGGAAACAGACTTGTCGGATACAAGGCAAAATCTAGCAAGGTTGTACAAAGTGCACAGATCCCTAAGTGTTTTATGCTTTTGAAACTTTATTTCCATTTCAAACAACACATAACAAAATAATTGTTCAAATACAGAGACAACATATTCAAGTTCAACGGTTTTTGAATGTTGTTCTTATTATCTTTAAAACTTGTGAGAAACAAAAGCTCATAGACTCATTCAAAATTACGTTTATATACCATTTGAGGCCAAAATTGAAATTTGGATGATTACTGTCTTCATATTGAAATCATGCTTGGATCTGATTTTCAATTGCATACATCTCAAAACATATCTATGCTTGAATGCTTCTCAAGATGATATATGAACCGAATTTTTGAGAAATATCGAAATTGATTCATAGGATAATTTATGCACATCAAATAATAATTTCGTTTCTTTATAATAATCAAAAAATCGAGACATGATATACTTATATCAGCAAAAAGGTAAATTAATCATCCAATTATTTACAACAATTAAAATATAAAAAAATATTACCAATAAATAAAAATATATCATGTAAAATGAAAAAATTAAACTTTATTGTTGCTTTAAAATTACATCCCACCTTTTAAAAAATGTTTAAAAATTAAAACCATGAAGATTTGCATTTGAAATTAGAAACATATAGCATTGGGAAGAGGGGTTGGAACGATTAGATGATTAAAATAAGTTGAACTCACATTTTTAACTTTAGGCCATTAAAATTGACCAATTCCCCTTCCCAAAATATTCTCACAATCACTTACAACTTCATTTTTGTATCTGTTTGACAGTTGTTGAATGGTTTGGTGTGGAATGATTAAGTGGTCAGAATGATTAAGAGACTCTTACGATATAGTGCAAAATGAAATACGATTGTTTGCTAATTGTTCAGAATGAAATTAAGGCTCTGAATGGTTAAGGGATGGTCAAGATACAAAATCATTCAGTGGATTTTGAAACCATTAAGGGCAGTCCTTTTTTTTTTGCCAAACAAGATTCACCTCTTAACGATTCAAATGTTGTCTCTTAATGGAGCCATTAAAAGATAAAGAAACAACC
The DNA here is from genome assembly GCA_954870635.1 of Arctium minus. NCBI lineage: Eukaryota > Viridiplantae > Streptophyta > Magnoliopsida > Asterales > Asteraceae > Arctium > Arctium minus. The sequence continues at coordinate 196,611,184 of OX941080.1, read as the reverse complement.
TTTAACTTTTTGATGTTGTGTGATGACCTAAATTCATGTTATAAATAATGTGATATTTATTTTTAATTTTATTGAATATTTTCTAAAATTTGAGCTATTTAAATAAATGGACGATCATTTCCGCATCAAATTTAAATAACCAATATAACATTGTTATTCAAAAATTTTAAATACTCATCTTATCAGACCATTCAAACCCCTACCATTTTCCCTTTTACATATAAATATTTGATTAAATTTTATTTTTATATCGATTTTTATCCGGAACATATTTTAGCTAACAATAAACATTTTATTTTTCAAAGACACGTCTCCTCCTTCATATATTCGTAATCATTCTCCAATTTCTTATCTATCTATAAATGCTAAATAAAGTAAATACCATCACAATTCAAATGTCATAATATCTTTTAGGGGTGTTCATTGGTTAGGTTGATCGAGTTGAAGACATTTCAATAACCCAATCCAATGTTGACGGTTTGAGAATTTTCAATCCAACGTCTCAACCCAAACAAAAGTGCAACCCAACCCAACCCGTTCGAGTTGGTCGGGTTGTGTTTAAACAAAGTAAAAATAATAGTGAAAACACAAAAATAAGGAAATTTTTTCTTTGAAATGCAATCCATCATTCAAAAGAATATACGAGTTCATCAAATATTTACGTATTACATATAACTTTCCAATAATGTTCTCTTATGAGTTCTATTGCTCGTTATTGTTGAGTTGTTTTTGGTAACTTATACATATTAAAAAGAAATATAAATAATTTTATATAAATCGATAAAACGTTTATCGGGTTATCGGATTGGTCGGGTTACTTTTAGCTAACCCAATATCAACCCAATAAATTTGGATTGTCCTAATTTTGTATAGATTATATATCGGATTACCTCGGTTGATTTTTTTTTCGGGTTGGTCGGGTTTTTGAGCACCCCTAATACCTTTCATACATCAATCCGTTTTTCTCTTATATATGTAAAGATCTTTAATCTATCATTTCCCTCATCAATATGAATAACGAAAACAACACCACACACTCATATCTATTGCCCATTCTATCATCTATTCATCACTGTAAAGTAACAAAATTCATATCACTTCAAAAAATTAAAATACTTAAATCTCATGATATCAGTTCATATATCGATTTTTTTTTTCTTTTTGTAAAATGAGAGTCGGCGAAAAAGTATGTCAAGTCACATAACCCATTTAATTTTCAAATGAATCTCTCCTCCTTTCACATGTTCACATCTATTATCCAATCTATCATCTTTCCATCAATGTGGGATAATAAACAAAAAAAAAACATAACACGATTCATGAGAAGTTGTGTTCAGATGAAAATTTGAGTTAACATGAGAAACGTAATCATTTATGTGGGGCAACCAAAATCATATCATTTTGTAATTTCAAAACGAGAGGGACGACAAAATTTTGTTTTTAACAATCTACAAGAACCAAATGTATAGTTCACTCTAATATTTTCCATCTTTGAAATTATTTATGATCGTGATTTATTATTATTTTTAATTCGTCTTTATTAAATGGTATCAATTTGTATTTATCAATAATCAATAATTAGTGAAATGATGGAGATTTGATTAAATATTGCTCAAAAGGGGCCGCTCCGCCTCCGAAGGTAGGGCTTTAGAGTCACTTTTTAAGTAAAATAAAAATAAAAATCCATTTTTTCTAATATTATTAAAAAAATAAAACTGTAATAATACAAATAAATTAACCTAAGAAATACTGTGAGATGCAATAATCAGATGTAAATTAAAATGGTTCAATAGAAAATAATAATAGAATAGGTAAACAACCATGGGTACTCACGGTGATTCTCAAGTAAGTGAACAAAACACTATTTAGGCTCGACGAATGATGATCAGCTACCGTAAAAAACAACTTATCTGTTGAGGGAGAGACAGGTTGGTTTCACGATCCCCAACTCCCACAAAAATGCTTCTTTTATTGATTCATCTCGACACCGTCCAAGTATTCAAACTTGGCTGTTTGTTTACCTCTTAATGGTTCCATTAAGAGACAACTTCTGAATCGTTAAGAGGTAATCTTGTTTGGCAAAAAAAAAAGTTGTCTCTTAATGGTTCCAAAATCATCTTAATGATTGTGTATCCTGACCCTCCCTTAACCATTAAGAGCCTGATTTAATTATGAATAATTAGCAAACAACCATATTTCATTTTACACTATATCATAAAAATCTTTTAATCATTCAAACCACTTAATCATTCTGCACTAAACCATTCAGCAACTGCCAAAAAGCCACTTACACTTAACAAGATTATTTGTATTGATTATTACAAAACATCATTATATTGGTTTTAGAGGTTGCTCGTTTGGTTTTTGCATTAACTCATGTATGAATAAAGTTGTATATATGGATTAAGTTGTCTGTATATACTAAGACAATTTTTGTTTGATGGAGTTTTTTCATAGATGGAGGAACATGTTTTTTAATTGGAATGGATAGGTTTGGAAGAAAAAAAAAGTTGACTTTTTGCATAAGTTTTTCTCTAAAAGTTTACTGAATAATCTATTTTTTATATCATTAAGCACTACCAAAGAGTTATATATAATTGACTTAATTAGTAATTTTTTTTTTAACATTAATCACTATTTAAGTATTTTATTATTAATATTATATATAACTTAAGTGAAACCAATCTCATTTAACAGTTTTATTAAATTATCTATGAGAAAAATGAATAAATATTATTTTATTTCAAGATAAAATTTGGTATTATTGAATTTACCATAAAGTTTTAACGTCAATAAAGCCCTTTTTAATATTAATAGGTCATTTTTTACATTTGGGCATCCTTTATTCAATTGCTACTAAATGTACTTTTTATTTTATAATTATATATTTCATATAATTATTTACATTAATTGTTAATAAAAAAACTATTTTCAATATCTATTTTAAGGATCATTTTTATTATTATTTATTGAAAAAGACAAATAACATTCTTTTAGAAAGCGATTGCTCTCCATAGGGACACATTATTTATTATGGAAGAAAAAGACATATCACCATTATTAATGAACGTTTTAAACTCCAAAAATATTTATAAAAAAACAATTATAATGAATAAAAACAAATTAAAATACAAAACTTGCATTTAATAAAAAGAGATATATACAAAAATATATTGGGTAACGGATCAAGACAAATAATTTTTTACCATGGATCATTGGGACAATATCAACCATGTCGATTAGCGTTTTTTGTTTTCTTATTAAATATGAATAATTAACTTATTAATATTATTTAGAAAATGATGTAGGTGTTTGAATATAAATTTAAAAATGTTCTATTTGTTTTACTCGTTTAACACATTTAATTTTTTTTTTTAAATTAAACCTCTTAATGGCTCTTAAGTCTGAATCATTCAGACATCTTTACACACCACCTCTTATTAATCATAACTAAAATAAGACTTTAGACCTCTTAAAAAACAAACGACACCTAAGTTTCATATTTACAATAAAATATACATCTTATATATATATATATATATATATTTCTTTATATATAAGTTATTTATATATATGTATATGTATAGACACAGTCTCACCCAACGCAAGACCATCGATGGAGGTGCAGTGGTGGTGTTTTGTGGAGTTTAAGGGGGGAGGGACGATGGAGGTGCTTCAGTTCACGAGATCGACGCTGATGAAGAAAAGGGGATAGGGTGGGATCGACGCCGACGAAGAAAAGAGGAGAGGTTTGGGGTCGCCGACACCATCTCCGGCGACCTCACCTGTATATTTAATAAAATCTCCCATTTCCACCTCCTTTCAAAATAAAACCATTTCCTACTTCGTTAAGATGAAATCGAGGGATGAAACCCAAGAATCACAAGGATCAAATTGAGATGAGATGGTGACGGGTACTCCTTGACGGATAGGGCAGCGTTTGGTGATGAGGAGAAGGTGGTTAAGTGGTCGCCGTGAAGATAAAGTGAAATAAGACTTTAAACTTTAACATCTATTAAAAATTAAACAACTCCTTAATAATAAAGATATAATTTTTCTCACCTTATAATTTATTTAGGATAAAATAAAAAGTGGTTACATATTTTGAAAGTGGATAAAATAAATATCTATATTTATTTTAGCACATATTTATTTTAAGATGAAATATATATTAATCTTGATAGTGCACTTGAAATGATGATTTGAGGATTGGAATTTTATATATGAATATCCAATCACTATAATGCCCACTTTTTAAATATCAATTGTGATCATTCATTAAAATGGAAAAGAAAGTATATACTATTTTTATATTATATTTATTCTAAAAAATCACTAGAACCGTACTCGCGCAATGCAACGAGATACATCACGATTTTAATGTTTCATATTTTTTTGTCGATTTACAGTACGATTTTGGATAGTTTTGATAAAGTGATAATGTTTTTTTTATAAATTTGTTTAATTTAGGCTTAATAATATAATGTTTTTTATATAAAAAAAATTAAGTATTTTGTTAAAATTCAATGATTATCTTATATATTTTAATGACATCTAGAAAAAATAACCATTTACATATTTAATAATATAATTAAAACAAAACTATAGTAATATAATATATTAATTAATAGTAATACATGGAAATGTCTGCATAAAAGAAAGACCCTGCACATACCAAATTGGTGGGTGTTAAAAGTCCGCAGTAGTAATATGTATCTTGTGCTTTGATACTTGTAAATTAAGATATTTTTAAAATCTTGCATAAAATGATGGTATATTGTGCCTAATAATTTGTATCTAAGAGTTTTTTATCCGTGTTTTATAATATAATATAGAGCGTTTGATTTTATAAAATATTTTGGGTTTTTAAAATCATTTGTTCATTTATTATAAGACTTTGATGGTACCGACTATGATTTATATTTTATCTTTAAATGATTATATGTAAATTGATACATTTATATCAAAATATTTTGAAAAAGGAAATGCGCTTCAACAATTTTAAATTATTTTATTTGAAAATATAATATAGATATCATTTTTATTTTAGAGTGAATTACACTACTGGTTCCTATAGTTTGTTTAAAATTTGGATTTTGTTATTCAAATGGACTATCTAAAGTCTCTAAACTTTTATTGTTCTTATACTGTAACTCATGGTCCTCTGAGTTAACATCGTTAATGGAGGTACGTTAAATAAAAGCAAGTGTCTTTCACATGATGAAAAATCTGTCTTTTACCTTTTCTTTATTATCTTTTCAAAAATAATAATATATGGTTTTAATTCATACATAATAAATTATATATATGCACATACACCATGAGGAAGGATCATGCGAAAAGTAAACATTTTGCGAGAAGACGATAAGTCTCAATATCATATATGATTACACGGCTTTTGGGTGTGTTTATATAACAACCCAACAATCAGAAATTAAGCATAAACAAGATATAAATAACTCGCCAAAACGGCCTCAAAATAACATCTCAAATATTAAAGATTTGCGAAAACAACCTATTACACAACTGAGATTAAGACAAACTAAGTCAGGTAAACTAAAATAACAACTTCCTTCTAGTCCAAGGCTCCATGCTTACATCTTCTACTTTCCCTTACCCGAGCCTTCTACCGTGCGTCTTTTTGAAAAGGGGTTTAGTTTTGTGAAAGAGCGTGGGTTAGACCTTGAGGTCTAGTGAGTTCTCTCTAAAACAAACATTTGCGAGACCCCCCCCCCCCCCCCCGGGTATGAGCATTTGTGGGTCTATATGTAATAACCGGGCTAGAAGTAAAATTTAAGAAGCTGGGTAAAAGTGTAAAAAGGCCAAAGATTTGGGGGTCCAAAGTAAAAAGTTTGGAAAAGAAGGATTTAACCCTAGAGATTTCTTTTCCTTTGGGCTTTTGTGGCGGCTGACTGTTAGAGGAGGGAGACGCAAGGCGATTTTTGGAGAAAGCAGGAAAGGGGTCGACGATCTGTGTGTGGTGATCTTCTTCAAGGTGAGTTCTTTTCCTTTGTTGTATCTTGATTCATGGGGAAGATTATTATCTTTTGTTTTAAGTTTTATTGATGAGATAATAGTTGATTCTGATGTTCATGTGATTTGGGATTTTGGGTTTAATATACCATAAATGTGGTAAAGGACCGATTGGGATTAGAGATGTTATTTTAGATATAGGTTTGAGTAACCAATCAAGGAAGGGGTTTTGGGTTTGTAATCGATCCACGATCGCATCTGGAGGTGTGAGTCGAATATCCTTTTCCGGTCGAGAGACCTGCTGGTCGATCGACCGAACCCTGAGTTTGGGAGACCGGGTGACCCCAGGCACCGAAGTGTCGGGCGACCCCAGGAGGAATTACCCCAGTCGACACCGAGGATTGAAGTCCCGGTCGACACCGGGGAAGTTGGTCGATGTTGGGCGTTGAGGCCCCGGTCTGCTCCGGTCGAGTGAGTGACTAGTCCTTCTCTGGGTAGGTCAGGTTCGGGTTAGAGGATTTCTAGGTTAGTCTGACCTCCTTCAAGTAGCTTTGATTCTTCTAGATTTCCCTCGTATTGGGATGTTATTTGTGAGATTTACAAACGACCCTACTTTGTGTCTTAGGAATCTGTATTTTGGACAATTTCAAGTGAGAGGCTTCAATCAGGACGTCAGGTGAGTTTTCTGAACTAAATGTTTTATTTATCGAAATCTTATGAAGTTAATTAAAGCTTTGATTTAATTATGTTGGCATTTTTATGATAGAATTATTAAGCGTGTTTTTATAAATTGGTGATAATGAAATGTATGCATACATTATTTTCGGATGTTGTGACCTAAGTCGGGGAGTGTGGCCAGCCTTCTCGTACCGGGGAGTGTGACCCGTTTATGCCATTGGGGGTGTGTCCCAAGATAAGGCAGTGCGAGTCAGACACGCCGTCTTCGACGGTAGTGTTGGTCGGTAGTGTGAATTACTTATATGATGTTTATAAATCTGTTTTGATTTAAAGAATGATGTTTAAGTTGTTGTATAAGTGTTAGAGGGGACTCACTAGACCTTTGGTCTATCCCTCGCTCTTTTAAAACTAAAATCCTTTCCAGGTTATCAAAAGTAGCAGGTGCCGATAAGGGTAAGGAGAAGATGTGAGCTTATTCCGGAAGCAAGAAGACTCCTTATAGTTATTTCTTTGTACTCAGTTGTGTAATAGGTTGTCGTTGCAAACCTTGAAATTTAATCTGTAGTTTTGGGACCGTTTTGGCATGGAATTTATATCATTATTAAATGTCTTGGTTGGGTTGTTATACTGTAACACCCGTAATTTTTGGTAAACTCCCTTTATTTTGATAATTCATTGGAGTGGTTATTAACCTTACCATAATGTTATATTACTTGGTTTGTTATTCAGATTTGATCGTACGTTACTCGTCGAAGAATCGGGTCATTTCGGGTCGAAAACGCGCCAAAAGGGCCTTGGGCGACTATGCCACAGGGCATAGTCGCAGGTTTTATAGTCGCAGGTGAGGGGGTGGTTTCTGGAAAACAAGCAAAAGGGGGGTGCTGGGCGGCGACATTGCCCAACTACTATGACCAGGGCATTGTCGTCAGGTCATAGTCACCGGCGGGCATCTGGGGTATAAAAGCCCCATTTACGAGATTTTATCATTTGGTGCTGATTTTAGAAGCTGATTGAGGGTTTTTCTCCTGCGTTTTTGTTAAGGATTCTTGCCCTAATTCCACCCACATCATTTAATGATCTTCCATGAGCATTAATGGTGATTTAAATGCATCTCTAGGTGTGGTTTTGGAAAGATCTTAGTTAGTAGCAACTCTCAAGACCTCACTTCTCTACCTACCATTTCTAGGGTTTGATTTATTGTAAAAAATACTAAGGTGAGTGTATTTCTTGACTCTTCGACTTATATGCATACCTAATAATGTGTTAATAACTACATCTACCTTTTCTCATATTTGATTATGTGAAGTTTAACCTAAAATTCCTTTTGTGGATGATGTCTCAAATGATGAGTATTAGAGGAAATACTTGATCTTAGCATGTATTATGAGTTGTATGAAACTAGTGGGTTATATATTGGTCATATTCGCATCTTGATGAGGGGCTAAAAATTCGGTGTGAGTTGATGTCACCAATAGGCTAAAGACCCGGTTTGGGTTGATGTCTTGAATAGACTAAATACTCGGTTTGAGTTGATTGTCAAATAGGCTAAAGACCCGGTTTGGGTTGATGTCTCAAATAGACTAAAGACTCGGTTAGAGTTGAATGTCACATAGACTAAAAACTTGGTTTAAGTTGATGTCACGAATAGGCTAAAAACCCGGTTTGGGTTGATTGCCCGAATGGCTAAAGATCTAGTTTGGGTTGATGCTATCAAGTTAAATGGCTTGAGTGGAATTATAAGTATGTTTACGAGGCTATATTGTAATTTCATGTTTAATGACAGGTGAAGTATTTGGTTGAGAACTATAAATACACGGACGTACATAAGTTGTAATTTCGTTTCATTAATTTCCTTGCAATTATATACTCTCACTAGGATTTAGCCTAACACTTATTTCTTTGGTTGTCATGTATGACATGGCATCCTAGTGGCGGGAACATTCGGGAATGAGAGGTGGATCGCGTAGTTGAGAGCGGTCCTTTTTGGAGATCTAGAGATCGGTGTATACGATTTGATAGCTACCCATTTTGGAAGGATAGCGACACCCGACCGTAATCTAATAGAACAATTTAGATTATTAGGTTGTCGTATATTTATTCTTCATTCTTTAGTCGAGTTAGGCTGAATACTTTCTCTTTCTAGCCAAGCAAGCCCCCAAAGGCACATGTCGTTGGAAATGTTTTTTCTCTACAGGCCTCTTTGAATCCTTTCAATTCATATTTTTTTTGGAATGCTAAAAATTCTACTTGAGCATCTAAATCTTGAGTTTGTAAACATTATACTATATTCCCCGTTTCGGGATGTTACTTTGGGATCGCTTTGGCAGGTTATTGTTCAAATCAGGTTTCACTCAGTTTATAGCCGTCATATTGCCGAAATTTCGAATTTTAAATTCCTCTAAATTTTAGGGTGTTACAGGGTCACACCCCCTACTTAAACCATATCATGACTATTAAGCGCATTTTATGCACCTAACTTTGTATATTTTAGTTTCATTTTCTTTTTATTTTAGTGTTTAATTTAGCATTTTCATGCATCATTTTTCATTTCTCTCTTATTCTCTCTAATCACGGTTGGAAATTATTTTGGGGATAGTTTTTATGCTTTTGGTATATGTTTTGTGCAGATTATGCGTTCTAAAGGTGAGATAGATGAAGGCGTGCTCAAGGTGGAAAGAGAAGAGAAGAAGATGATCGAGAGCAAGGAGGAGAAGCCGTTGAAAGAGACGAAGTCGGAAGGAAATAACTGTTCTCCATGCTTCGCAGACGCGAAGAAATACTTTTGATTCAAGATTTAGAGTTTCTGCCACGGTTTCGCGGGCGCGCAGATTTATTCGGGGTCACGAAGCACTGCTCCATAAACGTTCTTTTTATTTTCTGCTGCACCTTCACTGGCGTGAAGTTTTCTTCACGGTCGCGAAGGTCGTTGGGCCTATTATTTTGTTGGGCTTTTTAGCTTAGTCTTTTAAAACCCTTTTAGGTTTGTTTTGAGGACACATTTTTGGAATTAAGAAGAGAGGTAGTCGACATTTTTTTAGAAGAAATTCTTGGTCGATCTCCAAGATTTGGGAAGAAGATTGTAGTACAAGCTTAGACCATTGGGATCCGATTCACCATCGGTTTTCCATATATCTAGTATCTTCTTCCCTATTCTCTTTAATTTATTTAGTTGAATTCTTGTTTTTGTTGGAAGATTGCTAGTTATCTAATCATTATTGGATTTCTTCATCAATCCTTCTTTACTGTTGTTTATTTGTATCAAGTTTTAGTTTTTCTACATCTCCCTATGTGTATTTCATTATCTTTCTCTCTTTTGTATCTCTATTCCTTATTCTCTATCCTAATTTTCTGCATTTGATTCATCTCTTGCTCTCTACCCTAATTTACTGCATTTCTATAATTTTCTGCACCCATTAGATTAGGTTAAATTAATTTCCTGCACATGTTACTTAGTAGTTTATTGTTTATTCCTAGTTTTTGTTAATGTTAATTGTTAATAGATTGCATCTTATGTAGCTATTGTGTTAAATCTAGTTTTTTTCTTCTTCTTATCTTTAGCTTTTGTTAGAGTTTAATTAAATTACTTATTTCTTGGTCTTAAATTAGTTTTCGTTTTATTGGGTAATCGTCCCTTAGGATCGAGGTTTTGGTATTGACCAATTGTTCTTAAAACGAATGTTGGGTTTTAATCCATTTTGATTCTAATGAAAGTTGGAGTTAATTTAATTGGTTTTTAACAAAACATTTAGTTAATTTAATTAGTTTTTGACGAAACGAAAGTTTGGTCTTTTACTTGGGTTAAATTGTTCAATGACAACAACTCTAACATGCGAATAGTTAGGGACGTTGATTGAGAAAAATCATTTGTTTTAAATCTTAATGTTTCTTTCCGATGTACATATATTGCGAAAGTAAATATGTGTCTTAGTTTAGAAAAACTTTTCCACCTCGAGAGAGGGTTAAAGTAGTTTTGCGAAACGAATTCTCACCATTACCAAAATCCTAGATTGACGTTACCCAGTGCCCCTTTAGTTGTAGTTGTCTTTTATTTTCCTCTTTTTTTCTCTCTCCTTCCCTTAGTCTCGTTTAATTTTATGTCAACTTAGTTTAATCATCAAATCAAATATCTGATTCGCATAGCTAGACATGATTATTAAGTGGTTAGTGTTTAGACTGTCACCTCCCCATGATCGACTCGTATGCTACAAAACTCGTACGCTTGCGGTTTATAAATTATAAAACACATCAATGGCGGTTCTCAAAAGTATGCATACATAACAATTCACATTTCATAACAAGTAAATCAACAGTTTAATAAACATCTCATACAGTAATGTATGTACGTCCACCATAATTTCAGTTAGAAAGACTCACTTGTCGTCCTTGCTTAAATCATCCTCACTTACGCTTTGGATCCTTAGAATGAAAACCTACGATTTAAAAGCAAAAGTAGCAAGCCGCACGGTCAGCTCTCACCAACAGCTCTCAATCTCCTAAAACGGATAATCCTGCACGGATTCCCGATTTCGCCCGGCTTGGGTCTTACCAGAGGCTTACATTCAGCCTCCCTCCCGACTCCCGGGTTTTCCCCCAACCCGGGTCCCCTGCCTCTCGGGGTCTCCACTCGGGTTCCTCGCCTCCCGGGGTTCTCCACCCGGGTTCCCTAACTCCTAGGCTTCCCGCCCGGGTCCCTGCGTCTCGGGGTTCTCCACCGGGTTCCCCAACCCCCTGGGATCTCCACCCGGTTTGGGCGATTTCCGGACACATGATACCTGCGGACGAAACTCCACTAGGAAATCTTTCAATCATAAAATTCACCCCTTCCAGGATGGGTTTGTATCACGAAAAAGGATAAAATTAACACCCTTAACCTCACCCCATCAACGATTAATCATAAATCCAATAGTTAAGCCCCAAACCCAACCGATTTAAGGTCGTTGGTCAACCAAAACACCACAAATACTCCTTATCCCAAAACTTAAAGAGAGAAGGAAGGGAATCATTACCTTGAAGAAGATGAATAACCTCACCACTAATTGCTTCCCAATTCCAATATTCTTGACAAAATCGCAAGGGTTCTTCCACGCTTCCTCTCTAGCCGCCTCTAATACAAGTAAGGTGGAAATGAGGGTTTTGGGGGTGTTTTAACCCTCTTTTCCATTAATCACACCAAGGCCCCCAACTTTCCCTTTTTACACTACGCCCAATAAAAGATAGTTTAGTTTAATCATATATGATTAAGCTTGTGTATCATATATGATATCACATTTATCGCATTCACGCAAAATGTTTAGTTTTCTCGTTTGAACCTGCCCTTATAAACCATATATCATATGTTGTAAAGCTGGATTTTAAATCTCGTAGGTGAACCTTTTCCCCCTCCCTATTCTGTTCTTTCTCCGGCGAACCTCGTCCCCTTCCCCTTTCTATTCCTTTCTCCAGCGGAGCTCATACGACGAACCAAATTTGAGCGAAGCTCGCAGGTGCTATGTTTTGGATTTTGTAATTTGTTCCACAATTTGTTCTTTCTTTTTGCTTTATAGTGCAATACACCCCTAAAACCATAACTCATTATGATAGTTTTGATGAAAGTGTACATAAACTCTAGATTTATGAGTTAATTAAGCAACATTTGTAATGAATTTGAGATATTGTGATCAACACCATGATGCCTTTTATATGTTCACAGAGGGGAGATAAAGACAAGAGAGTGAGGGGAGAGATAATATGGTAAGAAAAAATTAATTAAAAACGAAAGCTGGGTAAAAACGGATTTGCCCTAATGTGAGAGGCAGATGCCTCTACTTAACTCAACTCCGTTAACAATATTAATTCAAGAGACCATATGTACAAGGAAAATGAAAAATTATAAATCTTCGACATAAATAATTCATTTAAATGACCAAATGTAAATATTGAGCAAACAACATAAAAATTTCATTTAACTTAGAGTAAATTACGTTTTTCGTCCCTGTGCCTGTGGTTTCAAATTTTGGTTTTCATCCTTATGGTTTGCAATTCATTTCTATTTTCGTCTCTATTATCAAAACACTAGTTTTAAGTATGAAGGACTAAAATGGAAATGAATTGTAAACCATAGGGATGAAAAAAGTAATAAAATTTAAATCATAAGGACAAAAGAGGTAAAGATAATAAACCATTGGGATGAAAATTGTAATTTTAAAACCATAATGACGAAACTAGGAATTTTCAATAAACCATAGGGACTAAAAACGTAATTTACTCTTTAACTTAAACACAGAGAGGAATTACACATTTATTTATTTCCAAGTGGCATTGTAATCTGTGGGTCCCAATCGCAAGGACCAATGAAAAGGAATGACGGGAGAAAATGTTGACCGGATCGAACCAATAACACTTAACCCGACCCGAACCCACCACACCCGTCTATAAAACGTCAAAAATAAGAGCGCAAAAAACACCCAAAATCAAATATATTAACAAAGCAACAAACCCTCCATCAACCTTTGTCTTTTGCTGATAAAAATGGAGACGGCCTGGCAGGAACAGAATCACGGTGGCGGCGGATTTCAGCTGCCGGAGAGTCCAAGGAAGCCGATGGAGTTTTTGTCTAGATCATGGAGCGCTGCCGCTTTACAGGTCTCGAAAACTCTACATTCTCCGCTATCTCCATTGATTCCGAAATCTGGTCTACCTACTCATGATACCGGCGCAAACTCTGTTACTGCCACCGCGGATAACAACCGTTTCTCCGGTGTTGAGGCGGCGGAGGATTCGGCCGCGGCTGCGTTACTTTCTGGAAACACGTTCTCGTTTGCGTCATCCGCTACATCGCAGCTAGTGCTTGAACGAATCATGTCTCAGTCCGTGAGTTCTCTTAATCCAGTTTACATCTCAAAAAATTTAACATAATTCTTTTTCAGTTTTTTGCGTGGTTCATGAGGAAGAATATGATTAGACGTATCCGTAATCGTAAGTTTTCTGACGTTATTTTAGATCATCGTCGAATAATTTGGAAAGTTAACAGTGATTAAAAGTTTTAAACCATGCTGTTTGTGTTTAAGTTGCAAATATTTCATCGTTGTTGAAGAAAATGGCTACTCTCCTGCAAAATAGATGCACTGCACATGGATCTCAATGAAAATGAGATTTACTCTTAATTTCCATCAATATTTCGTCGTTTGTAATGCTTATTAATAAGTAAGCCTGTAAAATTTGCTTTAGATTTTGAAATGTTAATTTTATTGATCTACAAAGGATTTCACTACCTGTAGATCGATTTCTCTTTGGGAAAACTACATGTAGATTGTTGCAAATACGTCTAATGTTCAAATAACCAAAAAAAATTAATGTTCTTAATATTTTATTATTTTAGACTCATTTTTAAGATGTAGAAATTTATTTTAAATTGAACTCGACAGAGAATGTATTTCATGTGTTGTTGGACGTCAAATTATTGCATCTGTTCGTCAAGAATTACAGAGTGCTGTGCTGGTAGCTTTACTGTCTTAATAAATCTACGAGTCAATGCATTTTTAACTGTATCTCTTTTATTTTTGCATGATAAGAATAAATAATTTAGATCTTGTAGGTCACTTTCAAAGAAAATTTGACCAAATCAGCTTATTTTGGCGTTATTTTTGGTATTTTAACGATTTTATTCGTTGCTATATGGTAAAATTGTAAATAAAATAGTTATAGAAAGCTACTGTATGGTAAGAAATGTTGGTATAACTTCTGTTAGATTGTATTTAATTCTGTATTATTAATGGATTCTTGGAATATTGAATAAATGAATGGGGTCTGTGTGGAAGGACAGGATATATCGCCGTTAGCATCAGGGAGGCTGTCACACAGCAGTGGACCATTAAATGCACTCACGGAGGAAACAGACAGTCCTCCGATCTCACCTTCCGATGATTACGACGATGTCGTCAAGGTAATTCATCTCTTTCATTTGTATTACTATTCATTATAATTTTATTATGAAATTTAGGGCACAAAAAAGCTAAAAGAAGTGTGTTACTTAGTGAAAACTTCATTTGTTTCTTCATCGTTTGCTTTACTCTTTTTCAATGGAACCCTTTGTCTCTGTCACTTTTTTGCTTTTTGACTTGAAATCCAAAGATTATCATTTGAATTTTTTGTTTAATAAAGTAATATGGAAGACAAGGCAATTATTGTGATCTTGATCGTTACTTTCGAATCTGAATCCAAAATCAGAGAGAGAGAGAGAGAGAGAGGCGCCGCATGACGTCAGCATCCTCCCTCTCTGAGTCTATGTCTAGGGACCTCCGATCGCCGGCAATAAACTTTAACTTTATTTATCTGTTTTAAGTCGACAAGACTTTTACCAGCTTTTCTTTTTTGGCTTCATTTATATATAATGAATTTCCTGGTTTACTATGAGTTAGAGTTTAGTAAAAATGTTGGTTTCCTGAATTAATTGCACCTTTTACCTGTGAATTAAGATAAGATCTAGTGTAATTGTAGCATCTGGGATTTGGGGATTGGCAATACTTTGATCAATCCCTCTGTAGTTTTTTCATGTAAAAGATATAAAGTGTGTATAGATCACCTAAAGAAGCAAATAATCTGCTGTACTTTTTATGGCTTTAAACCATTCCCTACTTGAATTCGACAAATCTTGGTATAAACCCTAATGCACAAGGTACATGTCCATTTGAATACAAAAGTAGCAAAGTATACACCTAAAGAAACAACGGATCAGCAATACCTTTCTTATGCACAAATGAATATGACAAATCCCAGAGGTAATGCACAATTTCTTATGCATAATTTACAAGTAATCTGGATCCGAGAGAAAAAGGGTCTTCATAAATTTATCACAATTCACACTCAACATTTTTTATAGTTTTTTTTTCCTTTTTGTAAAGATATACAGTGCAAGTATGGAAAGAAAGTTTACATCTCTTTTTTAAGTAAAGTAAAAAAGAGTTTAATGCTATTATTGATCTCTTTTTAAGGTAAAAATTGGAATACTAATGCTAAGTTAACTTGTAACTAATGCATTTAAATTTGTACGTGCATTTACCTATTTTTACTTTATGGAAATGGCATAGCCTTATAATAACTTCTTTTGATGAATAAACAAAAGAGAGAAGAAAATAAATGAAATAAAAGAAGATTTGCAAATCTTGATTAATAAGGGCCCGAAAAGACCTCTGTGAACTGTGATGGTTGGACAACTGTGAGGCTCAAGTTTAGACTTTATCACTTTAAAGAGTTTTTTAGTATTTGCTTTCATTTCTTTTTCAAGGCTTCTCTTATTGATGTCATCTTATTTCAGTGACTGGCGTTTTCCTTTCTTTAATCTTTTTTTACTCTTTCTTATTTATACAATATACAAAAAGATAAATTCAGTATTTTTTTTTTAACTATGGGTGTCCATGTCAGATTATATCGACTAAGACCATCTCTAACCCATACATCTTAAAAAAACACTAACGTTGTGTTCTCGAGTATTTTTTTTACGAAGAAAAGGAAGGGAAAGGGGAGCAAAATAGGAGGGAAAGAAAAAATGTTGTGTTCTCGAGTTTTTTTAAGGAGAGAAAGGAAAGGGAAGAAAAATATTGCTTATTTTCCTCCCAAAACTTTCCTCCCAAATGTGGGAGGAAACGGAAGGAAAGGAAAGAAAGGAATTTAGAAAAAATTAAAAATATTTGTAAAATTATATATATATACCCATTAGTTACATTCCATTGTTAAATAAATAAAGGTATATTGGTAAAAATGACATCTTTCCTTTCTTTTCTACCCAGAGAACATGAAAATTTATTTTCTTTCCTTCCATTTTCTTTCTTTTTCTTCAATCTCAAGAACACAATTTCTTTTTCTTCAATCTCAAAAACACAATTACAAATATTTCTTTATTTTCCTTCCTTTTCTTTTCTTTTTTCCTTAATTTTCTTTTCTTTTCTTTTCTTCCAAAACTCAAGAACACAACGTAAAATGTCGGTCATCTCCACTAAAACACAAAACTCTAAAAAGCCACTATAGACATATCTTTTATAGAGCATGAATAGTAGATCTTGAAGAATATAGACTTTTACACACAAATAAAGAACTAAAAGTTAAAATCTTTAAAGAAAATTACATCCATCTCCACTTTTTCATTTTAGAGATAAATCATTTATTATATTATTATATTATTAAAATATTTTATATATTCAATAAAATATTATTTCTCCCACGTAAACATTTTATTTCAAGGTGGAATATAATAAAAAAATAAATTCTCTCTCTTGATAATCATTTTTTGGCATATCTTCAAATTTGGAGAAAATTACACTTTATCTCCTATTTTCTCCATTTTAGAGTAAGTTTTGGAGAAGCTGTTTGAGCAAAAAGTTGTTCAAAATCTCTATTTTGGAGAAGCTGTTGAAGATGCTTTTAAGACCTCTAGTGGAAAGATTTTTTTTTCATTTTCATAAACCCATGAATTAGAGGACCTGACAAACAAACACAGGTTTCTTGCCTGTATTCTTTTCTTGAACACAAATTTATTGTTCCAGAATGAACACTTTTTATGCAATAGTTATTTTAAAAAGGGCACTGTTTTGGATTTGGTAATTTTTATATATTAAAAAAATGTTTACCTACTTTTTTGGGGATGGTGTCTTGCTCTTTGAACTAATGTCCTCTAGCCATGTTCTTACAGTTATCTCTGTTTATCTACTGTGGGCACTCCATTCAGACTGCTTGCCATCTATCACAGTTGTCTCTTGTCCTCTGTTTTCTCAACAGTTCTGCAAGTTATTGATAGGGCCCCGCCAACCCTATTAAAAACTACAGTCCAAAATGAGTTTTGTATGTCAAACTTCACATCCCATCCCATTCCTTTATAATATAGTAAAAAATAAAAATAGAACTAGGGAGCATGTTCAATTCAACTCATACATTAATATTAAAAATTGATATTGACATGATATATAATCATAAAAATAACTAAAAGTAAAGTTGATCCATCATAAAATAACAATTTATTTTTCAAATTAGCACAAAATAACAGTCTATTACAGTTACACAAAAACCCATTTAAAAAAAATGGGTTTCTTTTATCTCTTTTTGGTGGGCCTACAAAAATCAATAAAGATAAAAAAAATGGTTTTTTTTCGAAATAGATGGTTATTTATGTTTATTTGGACATTTTGGTCATTTTATTTTATGATAGTGAACTTCAGTTTTGGCTATTTTTCTTATTATTGCTTCTTTTATAAAACGATGTGTCAAAATAGACATGTGGATATTTATTTTACAAAAAAAAATGTAACTTTATATTTATTTTGAGATGGATTTGTTACATTTTGAAATTTCAATTTTAGGAAGTCGTAAATGCTTGAAATTTATTTTTGTTGACTTTTAAACCTTTTGATTTGTATCAATCTTTAAGTTTTCATCGTTCATGTTGTAGCCCAGTGGTTTGGTAACATCCTGGGAGAGTCAGTGGATGGTATCCCTGACTACCCGGTTTCGAACCCCGTGGTGAGCATGTTGTGATATCCAGATCATGGGTCTGACACTTAGTGGTACCCTTAATTGGGTTGGGCCTTGGTCGACGGGGATTAGTCGGGTGACACCCTTAAGTGGGAGCCCGGATACCCCGGGAACGTGTGTGTGTTAACTTGCCGTTCAAAAAAAAATCTTTAGGTTTTCAGCTTTACCAAAACAAATAAGTGAAATTATCACCTTTTCTTTTGTCATCTAAACCAAGCAAAAGTTTGTATTTTGAAGATGTTATTTGGACTTGTTTATGAAACAATGAGAATTACTAGATTTGCATGCATACTGAAATCAGGTTTTTGCATTGTATTTCAGTATCTTCGAGCGAACAACACACTACAACCCCTGTTCGCCAATGCACGCACCGGTTATGGCGCAGGTGGCAGCAGCACCCCTGCCGGAAAAACAGTGGGAAGGTGGTTAAAGGAGAGGAGAGAGAAGAAAAAGGAAGAGACCAGAGCCCACAATGCCCAACTCCACGCGGCGGTCTCCGTTGCTGGCGTGGCGGCAGCCGTGGCCACCATCGCAGCTGCCACCGCAGCAGCGTCAGCATCCAGGAAAGACGAGCAAATGGCCAAGACAGACATGGCTGTGGCCTCCGCTGCCACCTTGGTCGCCGCCCAATGTGTGGAGGCCGCAGAGGCCATGGGAGCCGAACGCGAACACCTTATCGCGGCGGTCAATTCTGCCGTTAACGTCAAATCCCATGGAGATATATTAACTCTCACCGCCGCTGCTGCAACAGGTAAAACTATACATTGCCTTGCGACTTGAGATCATGTGGGACCGGTATGTTTTTGAAATAAACACTGAACATTCACAGCAAAACACTGTGAAGGTACAAAAAAAAAGCACTGAACCTTCAGAGAGAAAACACTGTGAGGGTCTTTTTTTGTACTTTCGCATTGTTATTGCGGTGAAGGTTCAGCGGGTTTTTTTGCCTCATAGTAAAACACCGTGAAGGTACAAAAAAACAGCATAAAAGGCTTGCTTTTGTATTTTCAGTGTTGAAGGTACCAAAAAACACCACAAAAGGCTTTTTTTTTTGTTGTACTTTTACAGTGTTATTGCCGTGAAGGTCAGTGTGTTTTTGTGCCTTCATAGCGGGTCCAACGAAAACATGGTCTCATGAGAACCCAACCCAACTGCCTAAAGAAGCATGATAAAACGACCTTAAATGAGTTTTCAATATCCTTCTAAGTGTTTTTTGTTAGCTTAACGACCTTTATCTGACCAACCCTTTGTTCATTCAAAATAGTCTGTTCCTGTAAAAACTTATAATTACACTAGAAGGTCAAGGTCATTGAGCTATAATTATATAGCCAGTTTTTTTTATATAGCACTATTTGCTAATTCGTTAAGAATTCGTGATTTTTAGCTTTACGTGGAGCAGCGACTTTGAAGGCAAGGGCATTGAAGGAAGTATGGAATATAGCAGCAGTTATACCAGTTGATAGAGGAGTTAAAGAAAGCAAAAACCATGGAAAGAGCAGTAGTTACTGCGAGGAGCTTCTCCCCGAAGAAAACTTTCTCGGCATATGTAACCAAGAACTTCTTGCTCGAGGTAGCGAGCTTCTCAAACGCACCCGTAATGGTAAACATCATCTAACTTCACTTCTCATTCCGCGTTTTACTATTTTGAATGTATAATGATGTGAACACCGTTTTTTAAACATAAGCAAAATACGGGTTTTGCCATACATCAGTAGGGGGTTGGTTCAAAAGAGAAGCGTATATATTTTGAGAAATCGAGAACCAACTATTTCTTTGAATATATTCATGATAAATAATTGAGTAAATTACGTTTTTCGTCCTTATGGTTTCGAAATTGATGTTTTCGTCCCTTAGGCTAACTTCTTTTCTTGAAGTATGAGTGATGAAATTGTAAACCACAAGGACTAAAACAACAATGAATTGGAAACAACAATGAATTGTAAATCATAAAGACGAAAACAAAAATGAATTGTTAACAATATGGATGAAAATCATAATTTCAAAATTATAGGGACGTAATTTACTCTATATAATATCCTTACGTATTTTAAGGTTATTTATCATGAATAATCCGTTTAAAAAAATATTTACGGTTCTTGTTTAAGCATTTCCTTAAATCAGTATTACTAATACATGTTTGTAACACCTTGGGAACTTAACGTAGGCGATCTCCACTGGAAAATCGTATCCGTTTATATCCACCGGACGGGTCAAGTGATGCTAAAGATGAAAAGCAAACACGTCGGCTCTACGATCACAAAAAAGAAGAAAAGTAAGTGATTTTAATGGCATCAACGACTCATACTCGTAACTTATTGTACGTACCCCTAACGACCCGAATATCGCAGATGTGGTTTTGGAGGTTTGCAAAAACCTTCCGGCATGGCCCGGGAGGCACCTATTTGAAGGTGGTGAGCAACGACGATACTTCGGGCTGAGGACGACAATCCGTGGAGTGGTGGAGTTCGAATGCAGGAACCAAAGAGAATATGACATGTGGACTCAGGGCGTATCGAGACTTTTGTCGATTGTAGCCGAAAAGAAGCTCGGTAGGCAACAACAGTAAGATCAAAAGATTAAAAAAAAAACGAATTTTGGGGGAAGGTGTATTTTGTAAAGGGGTTAAGTAGTATTTGGGGGTGTTATTAGGGAGATTATTATAATTAATAGGGGTGTGTAACGAGTTTAATGATATAAGTTTGGTTGGTAATATTTAGTAGTTATTGTGAATTGTTACAGTTTTAATCAATCGTGTTTAGGATAAATGCCCTTTTCCACATCTCTTTTGATTTGTATATTTCGTTGTGTAATAAAATTAAGGGTCTGTTTGTTATTGTTAGGAGCTTAATAAGCTTAATACAATAGTAGCTTATTCGATCCATTAAATATGATTGTTTTGTAGTGACTTAATGATATGGAAATTGTCTTATTCAGGAAGGTGTTGTTTGTTTACATCTTAATGGTTCCATTAAGAAGCAACATCTGAATCGTTAAGAGATAGAATCCTGTTTGGTAGAAAAAAATGTTGTCTCTTAATGGTTCCAAAACCCTCTGAATCATTTTGTATTCTAGGTCTCCCTTAACCATTAAGCGCCCTGATTTCATTCTGAACAATTACCAAACAATCATATTTCATATTGCACTATATCATAAGAGCCTCTTAATCATTCTGACCCCTTAATTATTCTGCACCAAACCATTCAACAACTGTCAAACAGCCCCTAAGCTTTTAAGAGGGAATTTTAAGTAGAAAAACAAGTTTTTTCCAAACTTGTCCCTTCTCAAATCTCAATTAAAAAAATATAAGTTTTTTCATCTATTTAAAAACTCTCTCAAATAAAAAAAAAAAAGAGTAAATTACGTTTTTTGTCCCCATGGTTTGTTTAAAATTTCGGATTGCGTCCCTGTTGTTTCAAATTTTGATTTTCGTCCCTATAGTTTACAATTAATTTATATTTTCATCCCTCTAGTTTGCAATTAATTTATACTTTCGTCCCTGAGGTCAAAACACTAGTTTTAAGTATGAAGAACTAAAATGAAAATGAATTGTAAACCATATGGATGAAAAAAACAGTAAATTTTAAATCATAAGGACGAAAAAGGTAAATATTATAAACCATAGGGATGAAAATTATAATTTCAAAACCATAAGGACGAAACTAGAAATTTCCAACAAACCATAGAAACTAGTAGGGTTGAGCATCGGACGGGTCGGGTCTAAAATCCCGAAACCCGATCGGATATTCGGGTGAGAAGTGAGCCCCCGAAACCCGACCGAAAACAGTTCGGGTGGGTTGGGTCTGGGCTTTCTTTGGGCTGGTTTTTTTTGGCCTGTTATAACTTAAAACTTAAATAAAAACAAACTAAAGATTAGGAGTTTTAGGACTGAAAAACAAAAACACAGGGCCGATAACAGAAACAAACTAAAGATTAGGAGTTTTAGGGTATTTAGAAATTAGAAATTTAGAATTAGGATTACAAAAATAAAATAAAACTGATTTTTTTAAAATTTTAAAAATATTCGGATTTTTCGGGTCAGATCGGGTTTGGGTTTGGATACCCAACCCGATCCTATATTATCCGATAATATAAACGGATCGGGTTATATCGGGTTTTCGGGTTTCGTTGCTTTTCGGTTCGGGTCGGGTTGAGCGGGTTTTACTCACCCCTAATAGAAACTAAAAATGTAATTTACTCTTAAAAAAATACAATTTATGTAGACAGATTAATTTGCAACGGAAAATTTATCCATATAAACTAAACAACCAAAATGTTTTGGTGTGATGTTTTTTATTGTGCGCAATGTTCGATCGCAATCCTAACCAGTTCTGGTTTAGACTCAATGGTTCCAACTGGTTCTGGACCAGACCTGTTTCGAGAGGCTCGGATGGGGCCTATTTATTTTGATATTTATAGGGACTTCTCGTGAATTCCGTACACATCTTGACCACTTTTCATGCAATAATATATTGATTGATTTAGAGCATGATAAATTTTTTAAGAGTTTACTTTTGTCAAATCAGTTTTTTTAGGGGTTGTTTGTTTACTTTTTAATGGTTTCATTAAGAGACAACCTCTAAATCGCTAAAAGATGAATCTTGTTTGACAAAAAAAAATCTGTCTTTTAATGGTTCCAAAACCCTCTGAATGATTTTGTATCATGACTCTCCCTTAACGATTCAGAGCCCTGATTTCATTCTGAACAATTAAAAAACAACCGTATTTTATTTTGCACTATATCATAAGAGTCTCTTAATCATTCTGATCATTTAATCATTCTGCACCAAACCATTCGGCAACTGTCAGTTACCGTTTCAACAAACATCTAGTTTTACAAAAAATTAAGGACCTTTTCCATTAATTATATTATAATCTTTCATCATATATTTAAGATGTTTTATAAAGACCCATCATTTAATTGTGAGTCACAACCGTGGGCTCGCTTTCCACCACACGATGCTTTGGCTAGTTTATTTGTGTGCTTCTAACCTCGTCTTGTTTTCCCCTCTATGTGACTTTTATGTGCGAGCTCACTTCCAAAGTCGCATTCAAGCATAGTAGTTTCTGGTTCTACCATTAAACTTTACTCTTTTTGCAAATAAATTTTATCAAAATGCTTCTCCATTATATTTGCACAACGTATAATGATTTAGCACCATTCGGGTCATAATTTGACCCCTTTTTTGCACACAGTTACAAAAGCTCATATCGACTATTTGAGAGAATGGTGTATTCTTGTTGTATGAGATAACAGTAACATGTTTTTATCTCTTATCAGACGGAAAAAAAAAAAAGACAGTCTAAGGGACTGTTTGTTTACCTCTTAATGGTTCCATTAAGAGACAACCTCTGAATCGTTAAGGGGTAAATCTTGTTTGGCAAAAAAAAATTATGCCTCTTAATGGTTCCAAAACCCTCTGAATGATTTTGTGTCTTGACCCTGCCTTAACCATTCAAAGCCTGATTTCATCCTGAACAATTAGCAAACAACCATATTTTATTTCGCATTATATCCTAAGAGCCTCTTAATCATTCTGACCACTTAATCATTCTGCACCTAACCATTCAGCAACTGCCAAACAGCCCCTAATACTTTTGATAAGAAAAAAAAAACAGTCTGAAAAAGTTCATATCTTATTTAATCAGATATAAGAGGGGAATAAGAGGTATTTTATAAAAAACAAACACCACTTTAGTCATTGTTTCTGATGTGTTTGATAAAACGTAAACCGAATTAAAAGCGTAGAAAATACACAAACATCACATCCCAAAAATCGTTTTTTCTAACACGCACCTAAATCACATTTAAGTACTCAAATTACTTGGTGACTTGAAATTTCTTGCATTTCTACAACGACATGAGAATAAGGCTATGTTTGGCAAAAAAAAAAAGTTAGTTTTTTTTTCTGGTACATGTTTGGATGACCATTAGCTAGCTTATTGAAAAGTTACTCATAGTAGCGTTTTGAAAAGCTAGTTTATCAGCTACCAGCTAGCTTATAAGCTAGTTTGCCAAACAATGCCTAAATATTAACCCTGTATTTGTTTGCTTTCACATTTGCAAACCATTTGTAGCCCATCTACCATACACAAAATCAAACTCGTGCAATTCAATACGAGAACGAATGACTTGAACGATGTTCAAATAAAAAGGCTATATGAACGACCTTACTTGTTTGTCTAAAAAAATGGGTTAAAATAAAAAGGTTAAATATTGTGAGAAAGTAAGAGAGAAGATTCATATGTGAATCATTGAAAAAATCTATTTAAAAATGCATATATATGAACCGAATTTACTTATTATTCATATGGGTTCACACACATCTTCAAATGCATTTTTTTCAAATGTTTAACATATGAACTTTCTCACGATATTTAGGGGCCATTTGGTTCATGGAATTAGATGGAATTTGAAGGAATTTGAATGACCAATTCCATTGACCAAATTCCAAGTGCACATTTGGTTCGCGGAATGAAAGTGATAGAATCCTTCCAATTCCACACCTTATGGGTTGTTTGGTTCATAGAATTGGAAGGAATTGGAATGACCAATTCCATGCTTACGTTTGGTTCGCGGAATGAAAGTGATGGAATCTTTCAAATTCCATTGAATTCCACGATTTAAGGAATTCATCGTTCCTTGGCTTAAGTGAAGGAATTGAATTCCTACCAACCAAACGCTTGGTCAAATTCCATCAAATTTCATTCCAATTCCTTCAAAGTCAAATTTCTTCGATGGATTTCAATTCCATCAAATTCCATTCTGTGAACCAAACGCCCCCTTAGTCTTCTTATTTGATCCACCCAACATTAACCAAACCAAACCAAACGAGCATGTATGTCCCACTCAGAGGTGGGGCCTACGAAGCTCGTTTACCCGACTCATAAAACAAATAAAGGGAATAAGAGACCTCACAGAAGAATATGTCTATCTTTGAATATTGCAACAACGATGAAGATCATCGACTATCAACATTGAAATACAATTCGTGTACGAATTACCAGGATGCAAACAACCATTATCATCCGTCTATCTATCAACGGTTCTAAATATGGTAAGCAAAGAAAGGAAAAGATTGATGATATCGAGGTAGAGAGCCACCGCAGCCCATATGTACTCATCATATGCGTATCGTTTGATCAGATTATCAGTGTCGTAAACAATATAACCACAAAAGACTATAGCAGAAAGACCAGCATATATCATCACTGAAATCTTTCCCAAAGGAAAGAATATCTACAGAAATATAAAGCAATCAATTTAGAACCCAAAGGCAAAAGCATGTATCTACAATAAAATAAATGGGAGTTTTACATACCTGAATGATGGAGAAGACCATAAGCACCATAAGAGCACCAAACAAGAAAGGACCCAAGAAATTGAAGTCGGAACCTCGTTTTGCCGCCCAAAATGTGAATAAAGTGAGACTCACGACGACCACGGCAGTAAGAATAACAGCTTCCAAAACCACCTTCCCTGCAATAATTTCACATGATTGAGAATTGCAATTCCTAATTATTTTTTACTGCTATATGGGAGACTTTTACCTACGGAAGTTTCCGTGGGAAATCCGTCGCTAAAGGGGTGATTTGTCACAAAAGTTGGTGGAAAATTCAAATCGATGACGGATTACCCAGGGATTTTGTGGGTGATCATCGGAACCGTTGGTATTTTGTGGGTGATCCGTCAATACTCACCGACAGAAATTTATGTGGGTGATTTTTATGGGTAAAAGTCATTTGTATTGTAGTGTTTGTGCACAATCTTAAGATATATAGATATATGCAGACCTAACCTCTATCCAAAGAATAGGGTAGTTGTTTCCATGACCGCCTACCCCCTTAAAAATATACCTAACCATGGAAGAAATATCAACAATTCCATTCTTCACCTTCTCGATTGACTCTTTGCAACAAAGAATAAGGAATTATGTGCATTATGATCCTCGAAAGAATGGGCAAAAACTCTCAGCATCTCAGTATTCTAACTTCTACCAGTGCAACAAATTACAAGGGATTCATCTTGTTGGATCACCAATCCATAAATTTAAATAATAGTTCATCATGAGGAATTTAAATCTCCTTTTCAGTGAAAATTAGGTCAATTACACTCTGCCAAAGGTAGTTTTCCCCATCTGTTTTATACATGTGCCGGTGTAATCCAATGCCTAAAGTCCATCTTCAATGACCATTAGAACAATAAATCATGACAAATCCGATATTTCAATGCTAATATGTAATCTATATCTATACTATATAATGAAAAAACTAAAAGTACAAACTTTTGTACAATTACATTTACCACCCTTATAATGTTACATTTATCACCCTTACAATTACTTATTTAATTTAATTTATATCTCTTACTTTTTCATTTTTCATTTTACACCATTATCATATTAACACAAATAATCATATATTAACAATAATGCAATGAAAAAATACGTTCACTTTTCTACAAATTATACCATTATAATTGTCTCGTCAATACCTTCAAAACGAGCCCAATATTGAATATTTTTTAATTTAACCATACTATTAAATATCATGAATATCTACGAAATAACTTGTTTTCTATCCATACGTTTTATTTTTTTTTCCACCGTTAGCACATTAAAAATACATAATCGTAAAATACGTTTCATTCTTATTATAAATTATATCATTATAATTTTTTTTCGTCAATAATTGTAATATAAACTAATTATTGAATATCTTTATGGGTTTAGGTTTCATAAGTTGTGATTCTTAGGTCATGGTTAATTGTTGATAACAAGTATATAAGGAAATAACATTAATTGTTCGTTCTTTACTTACATTCCGCTGCATCGCGCGGGTATATGCCTAGTTTGGTACTGAAAACTTGCATTAACTACCATGAATGAACAAATAATTTCTACAAAACCAGGAGCATCTAAAAGGTCCGAAATCGAAATTGAAAATGCACAATAAACCTAGTAAATATGAAATCAGGATCATCTAAAAGGTCCGAAATCAAAATTGAAAATGCACAATAAACCTAGTAAATATGAAATCAGGAGCATCCAAAAGGTCCGAAATTGAAAACGCACAACAAACCTAGTAAATATGAAATCAGGATCATCTAAAAGGTCCGAAATCAAAATTCAAAATGCACAATAAACCTAGTAAATATGAAATCAGGAGCATCCAAAGGGTCCGAAATCGAAATTGCACAATAAACCTAGTAAATATGAAATCAGGATCATCTAAAAGGTCCGAAATCGAAATTGAAAATGCACAATAAACCTAGTAAATATGAAATCAGGAGCATCCAAAAGGCCCGAAATCGAAATTGAAAATGCACAATAAACCTAGTAAATATGAAATCAGGATCATCTAAAAGGTCTGAAATCGAAATTGAAAATGCACAATAAACCTGGTAAATATGAAATCAGAATCATCTAAAAGGTCCGAACTTGAAAATGCACAATAAACCTAGTAAAGATGAAATCAGGATCATCTAAAAGGTCCAAAATCGAAATTTGAAAATGCACAATCAACCTAGTATATATGATTTTGAGTGCATCTGAAGCATATAAACTTGAAAAAAATAAAATTAAACCGTTCGTTTTCAACTTACCGCTAGTGAACGCACATGACAAACCGATACCAAAAGCAAGAGCGATGGTGAAGATCCCAAGCAACACATAGTTCACAGGATGACGCTGATAATAACAAGACAACGGACACAGAGCTGCACAAACACAACACAAAACTCGTCAACACACAAACTACTCAAAAAATCCAATTGAAAACAAGTAAAGTAAAGTTGAATTTAATGATTTTAACATACTGATGAAAGGAGTAACGATGATAAGAATATAACAAGCGAGACCGCCTCTAGTAGTTGTGACAAAAACAACGATCGGATGATAAGAAACGACGACGGCACCGACTACGACGGTGAGAAGTAACTGTATGGCGACGATCGAGTATATCTTACGAATAAACGACCACCGGAGGTCCGGCGACTCCAGCATCGCTGGATACAGCGGTTCACTTGCTCCAGATTCCACGTCGGTTTTCTGGAAGGTTCGATTCCACATCTTGAAGAAATGAGTAGTGGATTTTGATAATTTGATTGAAAAACAGAAAGGAGATGAGCAGATTAGGGTTCTAGGAACTGGAATAGATATATAGAGAACTTGATGATGAAGACAGAAGAGGTGAGGATGACGTCAGAACTTTTATGGCTGCTCAATTAGCCGTCGTTGTGGTGTTTTGTATCTGTTATATTGTAGTAAATTCTGGAAATTCCTAGACTGCGAAATTTCAACCAGCGGATTTGACATTATGAAAATGGGGGGAATGAGATTTTGGGCAGAATTATTTTGTGAATGTTTGGTTCATATAATGAAATTTGATGAAACTGAAATTTATCGAAGAAATTTGACTTTAAATGAATTGGAATTAAGGGGGTGTTTGGGATTGCTTATTTGAAGGGTTTTTTAGTTTATTGCGATTTGGCACCGCAGATAAGCTATTTTGAGTGTTTAGATGGAACAAAAAGAAAACAGCTTATAGCGGTGTCAAACCGCTGAAAAGCCATTTTTGATAAGTCATTTTGTTGTAACTTATGACTTATTTCAAAAGTGCTTTTGACTTTTTTGGTTCTTTTATATGTATAAGCAATCTCAAACACCTTTAAATAACAACTTATTGGCTTATTACGTTTTGGTACCACAATAAGTTAATCCAAACACTTTTTAAAAAACTCCGATTTGGCACCACATAAGCTGATAAGCACTTTTCCAAATAAGCACTTTTCCAAATAAATAAGCAATCCCAAACACCCCCTAAATTTGATGAAATTTGACCACGTATTGGGTTAGTAGGAATTCAGTTCCTTCACTTAAGCCAATGAATAATGAATTCCTTAAATTGTGGAATTCAATTGAATTGGAATGATTCCATCGTTTTCATTCCACCAAACATGAGCTTCGAATTTGGTCAGTGGAATTGGTTATGGGGAGGCTATTTGCACAAAAAAATTTGTTATTTGCACCAAAAATGATTGTTATATGATTGTGTGTTTTTTTGTCTTTTTGTTGTCTTTTCTTTTTTATTATATTTTTTTATTTGTTATTTGCTATTTTTTTTTTATTATATATTTTTATTTATTTGTATTATCTATACTATCTTATAAACCAAATTTGCTAAAAGTCTTAAAATCTTAAGTACAACTTTCCTTACATAGAGTACAACATAGATATGCATAAAGGCTTAAAAGTCTTAAAACACTTTTTAAGCATGGTGTACAACTTGTAACTGCAGATGCTTTATGTTTCCCATGCTCATCAGTCCTCTCATACGCCTTAGACTGCAAATTTCCCAAATTGAGGTGCCATTTCGACTTTCAAGATGACGATTGAAACTCTCAAGGTGCAACTCTCATGACCTGCCTCTCAATGGCATTCCCTTTCACGATGACGATTGAAACTCTCAATGGCATTTCCCTCTCTACGCTCAAAGGATTTCAGGTTTATATTTGGGATTTTGGAATTCCCTATCCTATTTCAACAATGGCACTCTCTCCTATATCGATCTCCATCTCAAAAAATTTGTACCAAAGATGAAGTCACAAATAGACGGCTCCCCATCAATTTACACGGTAAAACACCTCTCTATCTTTGCAGATGTTTGGGTTTATCTTTGATTTTGGTACTGTTACAAGCTAGTGTTTTTTTATGGGAACAACCTTTGATTGTGAAACCAAAGACGAAATCACGATATAAGGTTCCCATCGAGTTACACGGTAAACCTTCCCATCGATTCCTTGCTTTAAGTGTGTTTTTGTTTTTGTAATCCCCAAATCGACCGAAACTTTATCTGAGATGACCTCTTAAACAACGAAAGAAGAATCGACAACCACTCTGTTACTGTTGCTACTGGTACGTTTTTTTGTTTGCTTTGATTGTTTTCACTTTTTAGTGAATTTATAAGGTATGAATTTGTGAGGTGTGAATTTTTGACTTTCTCTGCTTGTAGTTTGTTTTTTAAAATTCCTTTATAGATTTATTTAGGTATTCAATGATCTATTGAAGCTTTGAGGGTCTCATAACTTTTCTTGATTTAATTTGTAGAAATTGTTGTTTTGGTGGTTGAACTTTCAGGGGTATTTGAGTACGACTTGGTTTCTTTTTTTATTCAATGTTTGATATGATTATAGCTCTTTTTTTATCTTGATTCTTATGTCTAAACTTTTCTCCGTAACCAAAAACATACTTGAGTGATTGTAGATACTAATCAAATTTTAAAACCAATATCAAACTCTTAGTTTATTCAATAATAAGAAAATTTTGTCTACCACATTAGTCTTTATGTGTTTATAACCTCAACATTTGGAATCTATCAATAAATTAATCATCAAACTTGAAACAGATTTAAATCGTCTTGGGAATCCCATTGATATTGATGTTGGAATAAGCATTCTCCAAGTTTTACATGTTTTTATATCATTTTCATGTGTCTTTTGGTGTTTGTTATTGCCATAAATCTCACAATTATGAAGAATTCTGGTGTTTTTATGTCATTTTCTCTACTGTCAATTATAAGCCGATAAAAATATGAACTTCATTGTTGGACAGAGTTGTTTCATGAAGCAAGATGCATGGGAGTGTGACTGCAAGAAAGAGCTGAGAAGATCAAGCAACGCTCATCATCTTTGTAAATGTTGTTAGAATTACCAAGTTGTTATTGTTCGACACTATTTTACCGGGTTAGATTCTCGATCTTTGCTATATTCACCATGTAATGTAAGTGATACCGTAAGCGACCTGCATAATGCGCTCTTCGTAAACAACCCCTAAATATAGTATTATGTGTTTATATCATTGGCCATCATATATAATTTGCAGCATCAAACTAGAAAAGTTGAAGGACTTGAGATGCAATCAAGGATACAATGCATAGATAGTAATACTATAATTAAGCCAATGAAGGGGACAATGGGAATGAAAACTTCACATCTTTCTATGTTGTTAACCTTTGTTTTCTTGTAAGTGTATACAAGTTTAGTTTGTATTAATCGGTACCTCTCAAATCTAAATTGATTTTTACCTTCCAACCATTTTTACGGGCTAAGTGTTTATACTGTTGTATACTGTTGCATAACTCCTCGCATTCTAAATGTTTGTTGGAGTTAGTTGGAATCTTTATTATGTCTGATGCTTTTCTTGGTATGCAACAGGTGTTTTAGAAACACACCCTCATGTCAGAGTTAGATTGCTTCAATGGTTGTTCTGCAGTTCCAGAGACTTTATGGATGCAATCGTTTGTATCAAATCACGGGATGTTGCTGTTGTGGTATGGTCAAAGAAGGGTTGCTACCTGTTGGTGTCAATAATCAAGCAAAATCAGTTGCAATTTTAAACATTTTGCCGTTGCAAGTTTTATGATGTGCTTGACAATCTGCTGTTTTTTTTAATGCATGTTGTTATTGGGTTTGCTGCAAACAAATTCCCTTTGCTTTCACTACAATTGTTGGATATTTCTCCATAATAATTCGTGTATATACGAACCAGCTATTAGTCTGTGTTGCAACCTTACTCCACCTAATAATACTGTTAATTTAACAACTTGAGAACATATCCAAACTCACCAAAAATCATTTTTGAAACATATTTATCAATTTAAGCTAAATTTTTTATTCAAAGCTCACTTATTAAGGACAAAGTATAACAAAATAAATCCATTATAGTTCATTTAATGAATAATAAACAACCAAACATTTGCATCTTTGAACAAACAAGTGAATGTTGATAGGGATGCAAGACGATATATTCCATACCATAATTACAGGTTTGATGATGGATGCAATCATGCAAAGCTTGTGGAACTTCACCACATCTCCAATCTCACAATTTATGCTCGATGGTTGGCCAACATGTAATGAATATGGTTCCAATATAGTTCCCAACAAATTTCTCTTTACTAATGTGAGTCAAAACATGTGTAGATAGGAGCAGCAGGTAGTCACAAATGATGGATGGAAGCTAATCATTTCATTTTGTATTTTCCTCCAAAAGTTAACATCGTTCTCTCAAGTATTCTCGATGTTACTTTCACTTTTTGCTTGGATTATTGTGTGTTCAAGATTCTTAATTCTTTTACATCAAGTGGTGTTTTTTGCTGATATTTTCATAATGAAAATCAAGTGCGTTTGGTTAAATATGTGTGTCGTTGTATTCTATTATCCCTTTCAAAACACTGCATTTATACCAAGCTTATATTTGTTTATGCTTCATATCATGTAATAATATTTGTTTGTTCTTTATGCGATATAACCTAAAACTTATGAATAGTAGTATTAACAAGTACCATTAAACAACGACATTGTCTATAAAGTCAAGGGCTTGTAAGAAAGCTATTACTAGAGAGTTGCTTCTAAAATTTCATACATTTGAACCAAAAGTGTGCTTAGCATTTGTGGAACCACCTTTTATTTGTCACTTCATATATTTGCTAAAAGATTCATTGCTCTTCATTTTTTATGTCCTGTAAAAATGCGTTTCATTGAATTTCAAATCTATACTCCCACTTTAGGTATGGTTGTTGCTTCGTAGAGGGAATTGCAATATTGCATTCATCTTACTCATTCATACCTCCATTTTGCATGGATATGTCGAGTATCTTTGGTTTTCTTTTCTTTCTTGATTTTTACATCCCGCCGCATTGCGCGGGTACACAACTAGTATAATTTTAAAAAGTTTTTTTTTTACTTTTTGTTTTGATTTGAAAAATATAAATATTTATAAATATAAATATTACTAATTTTTTATAATTATAAAAATAAAACATAAATATTGTGATTTAACATATAAATAGAACATAAAATAATCTATATTACATTCGATTATTCTAAAATAACATTATCCGTAGTACAATTAACACGTAAAAGATGCATGTACTTCTTTATTCGCTCTGAATACGGGGTAGCCCATCCAGCAGCACACATATAACTGTAATGGAAAAAATGTCCTACAATTTGTGAAAACGGGTATCCTTCTGCCATATCTAATTTCACATAATGGTTACCATTAACGTACCCAATTGTAAAAACAACATGTTCATACCACACTGGCGGAGTGGACCTAAGCGGCAAGTACGTCCCACTGTCGGTCATACCTATAACATGTAATATCACATTATATTTTGAAGCAATCAAGACACCTATTTCAGACATTGTCATCCAGTGTTCAAATGATGCACCTTGATCTGATCGAAATAAGTTTAAAGTGTTGTAAGTAATATCTCAATGTTCACCTCCAAAAACGTTGATGTACTATGTCATTCTTTGTCGTTCTTCTGAAGTCGAATTTTCTGGCATTGATTGTATATAGTTTTCTTTGTAGACACGTTATCTGGGGTTTCGTTTACAACCCGGTAGTGATGGCCAAATGGCGGGTTCGGGTCGGGCCCAAACAGTAACCTCAAGGATCGGGCCAAGCAGGTTTCGGGCCGGGCCGGGCCGGGTTTCACCCAATTATCAGTGGCCCGGTTAAGGGAGGGATGGACCGGTTCTTAGACAATCGGGTCGGGCCGGGCCTGAACCGGTCCTTCGGCCGGTCCTTCCTTTTTTTAAATTAGTTTCTTTATAATTTATATAATAATTAAAAATATAATAAACTTTAAAAAATAGGTTTACTTATCAATTAATGAACTTAAAAAAACGCAATTATATCAATTACTAAACTTTAAAAAATAAAAATTGGATTGAATCACTCAAATACTTGCGAGAAACGAATATAGCGAGACCGAGAAATGAGAATTGTATGCGTTTTTTGCGTTTTGTAAGTTGGTGTCTAACTCCATAATCAACACAAGTATTTATAGGGGTTAGAAAATAAAAAAATGGTCAAAAAATCGAATATAACGGCTCTATAACGGCTATAAAGCGACTATTTTTTTGAAAAAATCAGATCGGGTCAGGCCGGGCCAAAACCGGTCCATGAACCGGTCCCGGGCCGGGCCGCCAAAACTTCCACGCCAAAACTTCCAAATACATGGACCGGTTCTGATTTTCAGGCTATGAACCGGGTCGGGCTTTTAGCGGGTCGGGCTGCGGTTGACCACCTAGATCGGATCGGGTCGGGCCCATTTGGCCATCACTACATCCCGGTTTACAAAGCCGCCATACTTTATCAATTTTTTATACCATTTTATCATATTGTATATGTAACAACCCGGTTTACAAAGTCACCATATTTTTTTATACTATTTTATCACTTTTTTATATTATTTTATCATATTGTATATGTAACAACCCGATTTAACTACACTAACTTACCAACTTAAATAACTTAAAAATAAGTTTATACCTCTAGGAAAGATTCGAAGCGTAGATTACGAATATTTAATTTATTCGTCGACCACTTCAATGGATTGAGAGCAAATCTAGAGAGAAGTTGGAGAGATTTTAAGAGAGAGAGATATATATGAAAAAAGAAGAAAAAGACGTGAACGATATGTTGGAAGTGTCTCTAATCATATATATATATAGAGAGAGAGTAAATTACAGATTTGGTCCCTAACGTTTGGTGTTTGTTACAGAATTGGTTCCTAAACTTCAAAAATGGTAAATAAACCCTCCAAGTATGCATTTTTGTGTTGGATTTACAAAATTATAATAAAATCAAAAGTTATAAATTTATAAAATAAAATAAAATAAAATCAAAAGTTACAAATTTTATAAATTTATAAACAATTTTAATAAATTTATAAAATCAAAACACACACACATATATATATATATATATATATATATATAGAGAGAGAGAGAGAGAGAGAGAGACACCTTCATTTGCAAACCTTCTAAAGGTTACAAACAATACAAACCAGGGCATTTATGTCTTTTTACAAATTTCGTAATTTTAAGAAAAAATTAAATTCTTTAATGATCTCTTCCTTAATTATCTCTATATATCTCTTTCTCTGTCTCTCTCTCTCTCTCTCACACACACACTCACGATCCACCGTCACCATCCACTTTCGGTGACGTCCTCCCACTTCCGGTGACCTCCTCCCACTCCGGCGACCTCCCCATTTCCGGCAAGTTTCATAATTTTTTCGACTTTCATATATAAACCGTTTTTTCGAAAGTTTCAAGTTTTTTTGGTTTCATAAAATGTTTTTTTTGAAATTTTCACGTCTAATCATCTGATCATTCATATTGGATAAATGTATGAAACTTAAAAAACTTATTATTCATATAGGAGAAAAATATATGAAACTTAAAAAATATATGATTATTTCGAAAAAATCTGAATATTCATATGAGAGAAAAATATATGAAACTTTAAAATATGATTATTCATATGGAGAAAAATATATGAAACCGTTTATGAAAATATATGAAACTATAAAATTTCAAAAAAACAGTTTATGAAACTCGAACAAACATTGTATGAACTTGAAATTTCATAAACTCGTCGGAGATTTAGGGGAGGAGGTCACGATAAATATGGAGAAAATTAAGGATATATTGTAACCATAATTAGATAATTCAAATTAATTAATAAAATTTAAATTTAAATTTAAAATAACTAAAACTATTCCTAAACTACCCTTTCCCTATTTTCTCCCTATTTTTTAAATTAATTTAAGTCCTAAAGTTTCTCAACCATTGATCAAAATTTTGGATGGTCTAGATGGGTTTGTATAGTTTGTAACATTTAGAAGGTTTCTAAATGATTATCCCTGTCTCTCTCTCTCTATATATATATATAAAGATAGGGTATATATATAAACAAAAATAATAATAATTTTAGATCGTTTAGAATTATTATATGATGTAGGGGTAATTTGGTCATTTTAACGGTTTTGTGCAGTCTTGTTCTAGTCGTAACAAACGTGGAACAGACAATTAGTCCTATCCAGTTCAGTCCTGTCCTGTCTTGTTCTGTTATGTCCAGTCTCATCTAGTCTGCATACCAAACGTTACCTAAGGGACGATTCGGGTAAGACGTGAACTTACCAACATTCGGAGAGTGTGGGGAGAATGACTATATTATGCTTATGCACTACTACGAGTATTCAGATCAACAGGTGTATTGACCAGTTTGCAACCTAACATTCTTTATATCATGATTCATCTTCTTCATATCCAACTTGTTGACCATACAATTGATGGATTATGAACCAAGCTAGGCAATCATTAATTTGGTTTCATTTATCATTAATTTATCCATGGAATAGATGCATTATTAAGGTTTTAGATAATGGTTAAACGTGATATTTGCTTTCCTCTTGTCTGTTAATTTAAGTTGTTCACAAATTTCAATTGGTTTCAATAATGGTTTGCTAATTTGGTTTGCTTATTTATCAACTTTCATTTTAATCCTTTGGTTCACATAATTCATTTGTTTCATTGGTCTACTAATTTGGTTTGTTCACATAATTCATTCGGTTCATTGGTGTACTAAGTTGGTTTGCTTATTTCACATCTTTCATTTTGTTTGCTTAGTTCACAAATTTCATTTGGTTTTCTTTGGTTTTCTTATTTCATAGATTTGTGATTTGATTGTGTTACTTAGGGTTTTGGTTTACCACTTTACCTCATCCTCTTGTATTACTTTATTACATTTAATAAAAATTGTTATGGATATGAGCCACCTAACTTGACTAAGATGCAAACCTTCTAACAATAGTATGCTTTATTAGGTTAAACCGACATGGGGGCATTTTTTTCGTTCCCGCCCTGAGCATCGGAAACCTCAGGACCGACCCTGTTCCTCTCCAACAACTTTGCTATATGGTTTGCTAAAATAGAGAAAGATCAAAAAATCTCTAAACATAGAGAATTCTCTATAATCTCTTAATTGGAGAGAGAAAATATCATTTTATTAAATCCAACCAATAAGATTTAATTTTTAACATTTTATTTTAATTTTTTTTGAAAAAGTGTATTGGGATGATAAATTATGGAATATTATAATAATATAAATAATGATTGATTCTCTAAAATAGAAAATCTATTGGACTTAGAAAAAAATGTTTTTAGAGATTTTGACTTTCCATTATCTATTTTAGAAAAAAAAAATTAGCAATGCTATTGGAGATGCACTTAGAGATTTTGAATTTTCATTCTCTATTTTAGAAAAAATTTAACAATGTTGTTGGAGATGCTCTAAGTTTGGTTGGCAAAAGAAAAAAAATTTGTTATGCCAAGTATCGTTGAGTCATGAATGCCCTTATATATCTCGAAGCGAAACTAAAGAAATCTTGTATGTCTGGATTAATTTATTTGTATAAGTTAAGAAAATATTTTTGTTTGGGAAATTTTTTCTTAGATGGAAGGGCGTGTTTTTTAATTAGGAACGATAAGTTTGCAAAAAAACCGGCTTTCTGAATAAAGTTCTCCATATAAGTTTACTGAATAAATCATTTTTCCTATTATCAAACTACTATCAAACAGTCATTTATAAGTCTCGTTAAGCAAAGTATACTGCTCATAATTCATAAACTTGTTAAAAAAAACAAGGTGACATCATGTTTTTCTTTTTGCAAATATATGACGGCTATCATATATCTTAGTGTGAACGACAAATTCGGTCCTTGTGGTTTGTCGAAAATAACACTTTTCCTTCCTCCAACTTCAAAATTCTAAAATGACCATTATGATTTACAAAAAAATCTAGATTTGATCCATCTCCTTAAATGTCATAAAAAATTTTGTTAATGAGAGACATTTTCGTCTTTTTATTGATTCTTTTTGTCTTTTACCCAATCAAAATTGATATTTGTCGATTGAACCCCTAGGGCGCGTTTGGTTTGTGGGATTGGAATGAATTTGGAGGGATTTGGATTTCAAATCCATTCCAATCCTATGTTTGGTTTGCAGGAATGGAATTTGTTGACTGGATTTGAAATCCTTTGACCCTTTTAAAATCCTTTAAATGATGGATTTGGAATTCCTTTGCAATGGGTTGGGATTTCAAATCCCCCAAATCCAAATCCCTTAAAATCCAAATCCTTACTTGAAATCCAATCCATTCCATTCAAATCCCGCAAACCAAACACACCCCTAGTAATGGGTAGGCGTGGGATTCCTCCTTTGGACTTTCATGATTTTGGTAATGTGGTTTTTGATTGTCTAAAACCAAAAAAAAAAAAGGAACAAAAATGTACCACGTTTAACGAAAATTTTTAAAGAAATGGGCCAAGTCCAAACGTTTTCACAAACCACGATGAACATTTTGTAATTTTAAAACAGTAGGGACGAAAAGTGTTACTTTTGACAAACCACAAGGACCAAATTTATAATTTATATCTATTAATCGTTTAAATATTGGAAAAAGTACATTATGCACTATATCATGTCTAATGTACATGTGAATAGTGGTAGGTGTGATGATAACTATAAATTTGTTTTTTTTATTACAAATTGCACAATGTTAGGTAATAGATTCCTTTTTATTTTTTGTTTTATAATATACTAAAACTAGACAATAATTATAGACTATTTTAAATCATTTCACATGCTTTAATGAAAATATTTATAGTGATATTTGTGTTTTTAAAACAAAATCGACTAAAACAGACATCAAAATGACGGGAAAACTTATTGACACCCTAAAAACCTTATATATACCCCACTCCACTACACCCCCATATCCATCTCACCTCTCATAATTAACTCCATGTGTTTGACTTTTTTATTTTATTTTAAAGTTTAAATAACTTTTTATGTTTTCAAAGTAATTTACACTCAATGTTAGGTGTAAATAATAGGACCCCAAAATGATCCATGACCCCACACCTATCAATCATGCGTAATTTGAAACGGTCAAAAGTGTTTGGGATTCATGCATCATGGTCTGCGTTGTCATGTTGATAATGAATCTAACGAGGGATATCCACATGACTCGACCTGCAAACATTTATGTCTCCCAAGAGATAACTGGTCATGCCCTTTATTATTTAGGGCGTTAATTTGTCACGAGGGAATACCTCTCGGCTACCAAATTTGTGTTTCTCGTGCATCCATGTATATTTGTTAAATTATATCATATACAGTTTATTGTTATTTAAATTAACAATTACAATCATTATTAAATATTTTTTGGTCAATACATAGTCAACACTTGTGCACTTACGTATGTTGGTTTTAAATAAAATTAGATTAATAGTCGTCGATTGAATTAAATGAAATCAACTTTACCTTTATTTATATATTAGGCGACTACATTTCAAAAAAATTCATTTATAGTGACCAGTAAACAAGTTCATATTTTAAATGATGCTTGATCATCTAATTGTTTCATTTAACCTGAGATGATTAATCATTTGAAACCATAGTTTAAAGGGTATAAAAAAACATATTAACACCCCTTCCATGTTTCACCTATTTGATTTGCGTGGAGCTTGTCATACGAAGTTTACACCATTAGGGTGCGTTTGGTACGCAGACAAGACAGAACAAGATGGAACAGGACATGACAGGATGGAACAGGACATGACAGAATAGAACAGGACAGTTGTCCAGCGTTTGGCAAAACATGACAGAACTAGACTGAACAGGACTAGACTGGTTAAATGACGAATTTACCCCTGGTGAAAAATTATAGATTATATCACATAAAATTAATTTACATCACTACATCATGCAATGGATTATCAAAAACATAAAACTAATTTATCACGATTGGATTTTGGATATGGAAATCAAAACCCAAATTTTAAGTTTCGGATTTTATGTTGTTTCGGGTTTGGGTTTGTCGGGTTTCGGATTGATGTCGGTCGGGTATTATATAATGCAAAAGATATATATAAATTCAACCGTTTTTTCGGATGAATACAATCGATTGAAATATTGATGAAATCGATAGCAAGTTTAAAATTTTAAAAATATTTCAACAGACTATAACTTACGATTTTCAAAAGATAATTAGATAAATATATATATATATATATATAATTTAAAATATAGATGTATGTTATTTCGAGTTTTCGGACGGATCGAGTGGCCAACGATCAAACCCAATTCGAACCCAGATATCCTCCCAAATGTCGGGTTTTGGATTATCAGATTTCGGGGTATTCGGGTTTTGCAAAAAACACCTTATTTTCGGTTCGGGCTCGGATTCGGATTTCGTACTATTCGGGTTTTACACACACCTAGCTTGGAGGCGTGGATGATGAGAAGACATGTTTTAGGTTTTGGTTTATAACAAATGGTATAATAGTCAAAATATTGTTGTTATACTTAGTTCCAGGTGTTTGGAGTGGGATAAGTGTGTCCCATGCTTGTTCCACTTAGTTCTAGCGTGTCCCACATATGGTCACGCCAAACATGAGACAAGTTTGTCATGTTCTATCCTGTCCCACCCTGTTATGCGTACCAAACGCACCCTTATGGGGCTCATGATGTCGCACGTTGTAACACCCCGGTTTTTGAAAGGTATCATTTCAAGTTAATACAGAAACCGATATATTAAGAAAAAATAAGATATTTGATTTTGGACTTGAATCCTTGATTTTATAGTCTTGATGGATAAAGGATTCAATTACGAGTCCAACGGTTCTTTCCGGAGCAAAAACGGAGCTATAACGAAGAAGTTATGACCAAAACGGTTTTCGGACAAATCACTAGCGGACTGGAGGGGGCGCACGGGACGTGCGCTTCCCCTTCACAAATACGCACGGGTCGTGCGTCGGGCAGAAGGCCCAGGTCAGGTTAAAACCTGATCCAACCGCATTTTCTCCCAAAACTTCATTCCTTCATAACTTTTGCTCCACAACTCCGATTTTGATGATTCAAGTTGCTACGGTTTCGTTTTTGAGAGCTCTTCAAGGATCTAGCAAGATATTAGAAGTCTATTGGAGTATACTAGAGTATTTTTTTGTGGTAAGCTTCTCATCTCTCACTATTCATCTTCTTCACCAAGTTTTCTTGGGTTTTCATTCACCCTTTGTTCCCCCTTTTCATAGATTGAAAGTTTGTAACCATTTTGGTGATCTAGAGGTGTTTTGGTTGGTGGATTCAAGCTTGGGTCAAGGTAATCTTCTATTCTCTTCATTTATGGAAGTTAGTTGAAGTATTCGTGTATAAGGTTGGGGATCGATTATTTGTGGTTGATTATGTACATTTATGGTTGGAACCTTGTGGATCTAGGTTTTGGAAGATTTGGTTTGAAGAATCAAGTTCTTCAAGGAAAGCTCTAAGTGGGTAAAATCTAAATTTAGCCTAAATCTAGCAAGGTGAGTTCAAGTTGATTTGTGAAAACGTTGTACATGCCAAAATATCTATTTTAAAGTGTTTATGTGTTTTACATGAAATTATCAAACGTTGGGTTAGTTGGTAATATTTGATTATTTGAAGTATTTAACTTTATAAACTTTGTAAAACACCCACTCTTGGGATTTTTGGGCATTTCGATAAATGTGTTATAAATTAATGGGTTTTGATGATTTATTGCATAAATGGGTTTTGGTCGAAAATACACTTTTAAATGTTTGTCGGGTTGTATGCATCATTCATGAAATGGAATGTTTTATGAAGTATTACTTGCACATTTATGTGAAGTACTTGAAAGAATGTGTATGGTCTCATTTTATGATTTCCATTCTTATCAGCAGTTAAACTTGGAAATGCATATTTGCAAATAAATGAGTCTTTAGGACTTCGGTCCGGTTTAATAGCCCGATTGTGAAATACCAAGTATGATGACGGTTAATGCGCATCAATTGAGATTTACATGTTTGAGTGTGTTAGTCATTCAATTTGAGTCATGTACTGTTTAGACTGTAATGCAGTGGATCCATAGCCATATGAGTCGGTCTTTATTATTTAAAAAGAAAATGGGATATTAATTATATGTTGTCCAGAATTAGTCTTGGGATTTTCGAGGAGATTACGGTGAGGGCTCGTATAGTCCAATACCCAGGCCTGGATCCGCGAGTTAAAATTTGAGCCTGTGTTTTGTGGGATAGTCACTTCCCATTTGTAGCTACTTGAGACATTGGATCCTCGGGGGCGTTTGGTACGGTTATGTGGGACCAGTTACTAGTCATGGGTCGTAAATGTAATCCTAGCGAATGAGCATGATTAGGATCCTCGGGGGGCCTCCCTCACATCTTAGTACGAGTCGGCGTGCTCGTGGCCATGGGTCCTAGTATGGTGAGCTCAATAACTTGGAATGTGGCCTTCTGTGTGTCCCTGTGATAGGGGTGTTCGCGGTCCGGTTTGGGCGGTTTAACCCCTCAGACCACAAACCAAACCGCAAGTGGCGGTTTATTGATTTTTCAAGCCGAGCGGTTTGACATCAAGTGCCCAGACCAGTCAAGTCGGACCGCGGTTTAGGCAGTTTGGTCGACCGGTTTAGGCGGTTTGGGCCTTTTAGTGGACTTTTAAGTTTAAACATAAAAACATATAAAACTTTGAATTTTAAAGGCTCGTTGGTTTGAGTTTATTTGAAATAAAGAACAAAATCCACAAAAGTTAACTAAATATCCGAAGACAAAACACTAAAAAAAAAGTAATATGCAAAGTGCAAATAAAATCAATGGCTTCACTTCTTCATTTTTCCGTTCTTTGTATTCTACAATCCATAAAGATTTCAATATTTTAAAATATCTTGGGCCTTTTTGTATATACTTGGACATTTGGGCTTTATATCATCTATTCTTTATAATAAAGGTATATATAAATAAATAAAAAATATATATTTATATATTTGGCGGTCGGTTTGGTTCAAAC
Source organism: Arctium minus (assembly GCA_954870635.1). Lineage (NCBI taxonomy): Eukaryota > Viridiplantae > Streptophyta > Magnoliopsida > Asterales > Asteraceae > Arctium > Arctium minus. Next base: position 196,568,316 of record OX941080.1, on the reverse strand, counting down.
CGCCCAAAAAAACCTCCAAACCGCAGACCGGACCTGACCGCCCGGTTTGGCAATTTTCCAGACTAGACCGGACCGCCAGACCGCTCAAACCGCCAAAAACGGTCCGGTTTGACTTTGTTCGACCGGTTTGAACGGTCCAACGGTTTTTTTGAACACCCCTACCTTGTGATTCACGATTCAATCAAGCAAACAATAAACACAATACGATTATGCAAACCTGGTATTAATTTCACAAACGATTCAAACGATTACAAGGTTGAATGATGAATCTATCTCCCTGTCTCTTCCACGCCTCTGCTTTTTCTCTCTAGATCTCTCTGTATACGACTCACAACAAGCAGCCTTTCAAAGATTAATTTCTCTCTTAGCTCTTTAAACCTAATTAACACTAATTAACCAAAACTTATACTTAGGCATATAAGCCTAATGGGCTTGGGCCCAACATACTAAAACAAAATAACTTATTTAAAAAATAAGGACTAATAATGAAAATACGGAAACACACTTTGACTATTTATTACAAAAGACCCTAGACTATTTATTGAGACGACTTTTCCAGCTTTGACTTCAGATTTCCATCTTCAGATAATGATGATCTTGAATCCAATAAAACTGTGCTTTAACAATCTCCCCCTTTGGATCAAGATCATTCTTTAAGCTCAGAAAATGCAATCTTCCTCTTTGTCTTCAAAACTTTATCTTCAGAATGTAGCAATCTCCCCAATCGATGAGGATAAAGATCTCTTGAAAAGAAATTATCTCCAGTTTCATCTCGGAGTGCTTCAACAAATCATCTTCAAAGAAAATTTCTTCAGTTCAGCATATCTTCAGAAATTCTTCAGAAATTCTTTCATTCTTTCAAAAACTTTTGATCTCCCCATTTCTTGGTTGACTCTTCTCCCCCTTTTTGATGAAAAGAGCAAAGAGTTCATCAAAACTTTTCTTCAAGAAATGTCTTCCATCACTGATCTTGCAAACAGAACCACTGATTATCCGTCAATTCATAAAGATGTGCATCCAGATCTTTGCAAATCCAGACAAAATAGAAAGGTAAACAGCTGAATCAACAAATGAACCAGTTAAAAATGCCTGTCAGTAACATGAAGTCACTGTGTCTAACGAATACACATTATAAAGGAGCTTTTATGATGTTCACTCCCACAGGGCTTCCATTCAATCATCGAAACACCACAAAGGCAATTTCTATGAACGTTATGACAAAGAAACAAATTCTTTGTGTGTTCGTGCAAGTGATAGAAAAAATTAAGCATATGATGATTGCTTATAAAGCTCAACATGTGTAATCCACTGAGACAACAGTTAGTTAAACACAGACTCAATGTGCATTAGTGAAGTGTGAAGGTGGGGCATACTTCCTTCTTTTCAATATCCAGATTTTTCAAATGAAAATCAGATAGCATATGTGTTGCGTCCCCTTTGAAAATGAAACATTTTCTTGTTAAGAAGAAAATGAGTGGTTGGTGGGGTAATAGCAAGAGTTGGCATGGGCTAGTTGCATGTTTCAATAATGTTCACCAAAGAAATGTGAAACATTAGAAATGTGGCTGCCCGACTCAGAAAGTAGTTGGTGCAGAGTTTGAAATTCTTTTACTCTGATCTCTCACCCTCTTTCTTTTTATCATTAAGCTCACAGCTAACCAAACTCTCTTTTACATTTTCTCTCATCACACATCCCACACTCATTTCTTTTAAACTCCTCACACTCAATCACTAAGGATTTACTTCTTGGGTAGGAGACACTGGTTAACATGAATCCATAGAAGTTCAGTTAAGTCCTAGCACACTGATCCCATGTTTTCCTATGAAGCATATGATTCTCAGGTGATTTAACTTGATCAGTTAAAGCTCAATGATGAATCAGAAAACATTTAAAAGCACATTTTCAATTCAATAAATCTGTTTGAGAACCGGAAAGTGGTTTGAACATTTAAGAACATGTTTTCTTATGATTGAAAGTTGTCCTTCTTTCAACCATAGATGAGATGAAGATAAGGAATTATACCTTTTGAGTGCAGTCTTACATCTCACGAAGTCAAGCTTAAAGTCATAAAAATATGATCTTGTAAGCATCTCTCAACCTGCAAAAGTCTAAAAGTCTAGTCAAAGTAACTTTATTCACTGTAAATGAAATGACAGAAAGCAGTAAAACAATCTAATTATGAGTTCTGATAAGAAATAATCAGAAGTCATAACCATACTCTTCACTTGTACTCTCCCCCTAACATCATGCATCACTAATAAGTTATCAGTAAGTACAATGCATTCATTAGATATGCTCCCCCTCAAAAATAACATTGACCATCTATGAGGTAATTCTCACACTCCCCCTGAGATCATGAACAAACTATTAAAGAGCATATATTTTGCGGAAATAATTATAAAGAAATGATGAAAAGATACAATAGGAAACTTTAATAGGTAACCACCGATTAGGTCTTAAGATTTAGCATACCAAGCCTAGAGACAAGAAAATTGAATCTCTTTTCGTCTAAAGGTTTGGTGAACAAATCTGAAAGCTGAAAGTCGGTTTTTACAAAGTAAAGTTCAATTGTTCCCTTTTCCACATTATCTTTTATAAAGTGATACCTGACATCTATGTGTTTGGTCTTAGTATGCTGAACAGGGTTAGCGGTAATTGCAATAGCGCTCTTCGAATCACAATAGATCGGAATTCTATTGAAATGAAACCCATAGTCTCGCAGTTGGGTTCTCATCCACAAGACCTGAGAACAGCAGCTAGCAGCAGCTACATATTCTGCTTCGGCCGTTGATGTGGAGACACATAATTGCTTTTTCGATGCCCAACTGACGAGTTTATCTCTGAGGAATTGTATATGAACTGAGGTGCTCTTTATGTCTAACATGCAACCAGCATGATTTGCGTCTGAATAAGCTGTTAGTTCAAAGCAGTCCCCTTCAGATACCTAAAAATCCGCTTAACAACAGACAAATGGGATTCTTTAGGATTGGCCTGATATCTAGCGCATAAGCATGTAGAAAACATTATATCCGGCCTACTGGAAGTAAGATACATTAAAGAACCTATCATCCCTCTATAAGTCCTAACATTAACAGCCTTTCCCGAAAGATCGGTGCCAATCTTAGTACCAGGTGCCATCGGGGTACCAATCGGTTTACAATTTTCCATTTTGAACTTCCGAAGAATATCAAGAATATATTTAGATTGATTGATAAAAATCCCCGTTGAAAATTGTTTGACTTGCAATCCGAGAAAGAAATTCATCTCTCCCATCATGCTCATCTGAAAACGTGACACCATGAGGTTTGCAAAATTCTTACAGTACTTAGGATTTGTAGAACCAAAAATAATATCATCCACATATAGTTGATTAAGAATGATATCGCCTTTATCCTTTTTAATGAAAAGAGTGGTATCAACCGTACCTTTTGTAAAACCTGACTTGACCAATAACTGAGATAGGATATCATACCAGGCGCAAGGAGCTTGTTTCAGTCCATAAAGAGCTTTATCCAAGATATAAACATGATTAGGCTTATCTGGATTTACAAACCCTTCGGGTTGCGAGACGTAGACTTCCTCCTTGAGTACTGCATTCAGAAAAGTTGTCTTCACGTCCATTTGATAAACGGTGAAGTTCTTGTGGGCTGCGTAGACTAAGAACATCCGAATTGCCTCTATACGCGCCATTGGAGCATAAGTCTCGTCGTAGTCAATTCCTTCCTCTTGCCTATATCCCTTGGCAACAAGTCGTGCTTTATTTCTGATAACGGTACCATCTTCATCTTTCTTGTTTTTGAACACCCATTTCGTACCAATGATGGTTTTACCTTGAGGTTTGGGTACGAGTCTCCAGACTTTGAGTGTTTCAAACTGATTGAGCTCATCTTGCATCGCAGTTACCCAATCTGAATCGGCAAGGGCCTCAGATACGCGAGTAGGCTCGATCTTTCTCAGAAAGGATTCATACATACATAGATTTGATGTTGCAGACCTAGTTTGCACCGGTAGAGAAGGATCTCCAATAATTTGATGTACCGGTGCTCTTTGGTCCACTTATGTTCATGAGGAAGTGGATTAGATGTAGATTGATCATTGTCAGCATCTAGGAATCTACTGTTATCTCCTTCAGATGGTTCAGACTGGATGGGGATTTCAGTTGAAGAAGTAGTTGCAGAAGATGCAGTAGGTACAACTTGATCAGACTGTTGATCAGGCCTTACAGTACATCCTACAGAGTCAGCTACTTCTGTCTCATCGGTGTTAGTCACAACTTCAACTGTCGGAGTATACTTTTGAACTGGAACTTCTTGCCGAATCGGGGAATCGGATTCAGTAGAGATATCGGAAGTGGTTGGATGAGTATTCAACGAGTCTTCCATCCTGTCAACCACAACAAATTTAGGCAAACGGGATCCAAGAAATTCATCATAAAACAGTTTAAATAATAAATCCAAATCAGATAATTTAGAAGTAGACGATGAAGCGCCATCTGATTTGTTCTCTTGAGGTGCAGGTCCTGGACTGGTTGGACCAGAAGCTAGTACTCCGGTAATTACGGGTTCTGAACTGACATGCTCAGAAGCCATATCCTCATCGAATGTAACGTTGACGCTCTCGATCACAGTCTTCGACTTCTTCAAGTAGACACGATATGCAGTAGAGGAATAACCAATGAAGATGCCCTCATCCGCCTTAGCACTGAACTTTTTCATATTCTCTCTGTCATTTAGAACATAACACTTACAACCAAAAACATGAAAATATTTAATGGTTGGTGTTCGGTTGTTGATCAATGCATACGGAGTCTTCTGAAATCTGTGGTATATCATGGAGCGATTCTGAGTGTGACACGCAGTCGATACAGCTTCAGCCCATAAAAATAAAGGTAATTCAGATTGGCTGAGCATTGTCCGAGCGCCCTCGACAAGTGTACGATTTCGCCTTTCGACGACTCCATTCTGTTGTGGCGTACGTGCAGCAAAGTATTGATGTGATATCCCAACCGATTCGAGATATTCTTCAACTATCTTGTTCTTGAACTCTGTGCCGTTGTCAGTTATGAGAATCTTGACTTGTTTTTGCAGATTGACTTGGGTCGTCTTCATAAATGTAATGAGAACTTCGGGAGTCTCATCTTTAGATCGTAGAAACTTGACCCAAGTGTATCGCGTATAGTCGTCCATGATAACTAGCACGTACTTCTTTCCTCCTAAGCTTTGCGTGTGCATAGGACCGCATAAGTCCATATGCAACAACTCTAAAGGAGAACTGGTACTCGGTTTAGGCTTTGGTTTGTGTGGGTCTCTCTTCATCTTTCCCTTTTCACACGCTGCACACAAGTGTTCTCTTTCATACTTCAGCTCTGGAAGTCCTTTCACTAGCTTTCCACTGACCAGTTTGTTGATGTACCGAAAGTTGAGGTGAGAAGGCCGTCGATGCCATAACCAGCTTTGTTGCATCGAGGCCTTTGATAGTAGACATACCTGATTGTCAGCCTAGACCTTTGACAAGTTGATGGTGTAGAGGTTTGACTTGCGAGTGCCGACCAAGAGTTCTTTCCCTTCTTCAGTGCGTACTGAACATGTCTTGGCCTTGAAATTAACCTCTAAGTCTTTGTCGCAGAACTGGCCAATGCTGAAAAGGTTATGCCCTAAGCCTTCTGATAATGTCATAATTGACATTATTTATTCTCTTAAATTAAGTTGAAATTGCAAGTTCTTGAGTAAAATAATGGTAATTTCTAATGTTTTTATTAAGAAAATGTCAGTTTAAGGCAAGCAGTGAAAAGAGATGAAAGCCTCGATCCAAGAGTCGGTTCACGTGTGGTTGGAAAAAGAAGACAAAAGAAGCAGTATGTGGAGTAGGAAACACGGGCGACTTATGCCGCGACCCTAACTCGCGGCATAAGTCGCGAAAGGCCCTGTGGTCGTTTATTCACTTGCTGCTGCTAGGGTTAATGATTATCGAATAGCAGAGGACTGACGGCGGCGAGAGAAGGCGATTTTGGGAGAGAAAACGAAGGCACGGACGTGACAAAAAGGTGGGAAAACTCATTGGAACGGATCCTGGATATTGTACAACCTTGCTGCTAGATTAAAGATCTCAGGGAGTGTTAAACTTTTGAAGACGTTTTGTTTATCTTAAGAACAATGTTTAGATCTGAATATTCTTTTATTATCTTTATCATGTTCGTTGACCCCAACATGAGCTAAGCAGTTCATGTTGGGGGTTGGTGGATTAATGGGTGGTGTTCTTTAAACTTATGGTTTGAGTTGTGGACAGATAGTTTTTATTCCTTTTCAATGAAGCATATGACTAATTTTGAATAGAATCTTTATAGTCTGATCAACTATGTGGATATCTCTTGATTACTTAACTCTTTGAGAGGAGAGTAAAGTGATTAGATGTGTTTGTTGTATGCCTATGGAGAGAATTGGATAGAGATATACCATTTCCTCCATAGATCTTTAATTTATTCTTTATAAGCAACCCAACTTGATCTTTGAGTTTGAGAAAAGAAATGTCATTGTTGATTGCTAGTATTGTTATTGCTTGAAAAAGGATAACAGTCACTTTATTAAATTTTCATTGAATTATATCAACATCTTATTCAGTTCAAACCAGGTTTTTAGTACAAATCCTTTTATGAAACCAACCCTCAACTTCTTTTACCGTAATTGTTATCTCGTTGTTCATTGCTTATTTCTGTTAATCATATAAGAGAAAATCTTCTTAAAACCAATTCGCCAACAACCTTTTCACGTCAAGTCTAATTAATAATTGATATAGATTTGTGGTAATTAATACCAAGTTCCCAAGGTTCGATACTCGTACTTACGTACATATTACTTGATTCGACACCGTACACTTGCGGTTGTTGGGAAGGGTGTAAACCCGACCTATCACCTTCAACGTAGCTCACCTTCTTGATCGTGAGATTTTCGTGTACAACATCACCATATCCCAGAATTGATGAAAACTGATCATTTCCAAAACGAATTGTGTCGCAGTATTTGTCTGTGAAGTTAGACAACATACTCTTATGCCCGGTCATATGCTTGGAACACCCGCTATCCAAGTACCACATATGACGGGTCTGCACAAAACAAATCAGGAAAGAAGAGGTTTAGGTACCCATTTATAAATGGGTCCTACAGCGTCAGTACATGATTTTGGCACCCACTTAAATTTGGGCCCGTTTTTTCTTTGAAAATCATAAGCATGATGAGAAGAATGATGATGATAAGATGAAACATTATATGAACCAAACCAAACATCAGAATATTTACGAGAAGCATAATCCAATCCACCAAAATTTGAAAACTTTTTATTAGAAGGAGCTAACTGGAATAATTGCTTTATGGAATATTTCTTGCGAGAATCAACAATATTAGATTTAAAAGAAGCAACATTCACAATCAATTCATCTTTACTAGAAGTCTTTTTATTCAAATTAAAAGTAGAACTAGATTTAGCTTTCTCGTCTATCTTCTGTTTCGGTATCCATGCTGACTTAACCCCAAGCCTTTGTTTTCTCATATCTGAAACATTTGAAACTTTAGAGTTAGAATGATGAGAATCAAGAGAGTTCTTCTTCTTTGGCTTACCCGTGGTGATCGGTTTCTGTGAATGCTGAGATTTTCTTTTCTTACCTTTTGCATTCTTAGATTTCACAGAGACTGATTTGTCAACTTTCGTTGAGGTTTCACCTTTTTCAAACACACTAGATAATCCGAAAGAATTAACAACACAAGATGAATGATCAGGAAGTTTGGAAGTAAAGTCAAACTGAGCAACACAATCATTTATAACACCATCAGAGTTTAAGAAATTAAACTCATTTTCAAGAGAGCTAGATCTATCATCAGATTTTAAAGCCTTGGAAAGTTTCGAAAACTCAGTATTTTTGAACACTGTTGAAAATATAATTTGTTCTAAGTCCATCAAGATTCTTTCTTCTGTAAGAGTATTCTCGAGTTCAGAAATTTTACTTTCCAAAACTAGAGGAGGGACGTAAAGCTTTCCTTCTATGTCTTAGCCTCCATTTCTTTTACAGAATAAATGTCAAAATAGTCATTTGAAAGAAATTTTGATTTATCAGAACTATAACTATTATTCAACCTCTCATAACGAAATGGAAGTTAGATTTTAGTTGTGTTCTTTCTTTTAGCATATTCCTTGGCTTTATCTTCTTCAGACAGTTTAGTCTAGAAAACTTGAAGTTTAGGGTATTCAGGTGCCAGTGTCATAAATCCAAAATCATAAAGAGCAGGCACTTCAGATATACCCTTTTTAAGACATTGTGGGTTCTCGTAACCGAGTCCCCACTTCTCTTTATCCTCTTTGGGTGTGATTAGATGAATAGTTTGTTCAGACTGACCCATAGAATATAATTTCTCTTCCAAAGCATTCACCTTTTCAATTAAAGATTTTTTGTCTTTTGAAGTCGAAAAGTACTTTTTAGAAATCTCTTGAGACTTAAACTCACATTCTCTATACTTAGAAACAGTTTCAGATAACTCTTTATGAATTATAGTCTTTTCTTTAGCGCTGGTGTCTATATTTTTGTGCAAAGTTTCAATTAATACATTTTTCTTAGTAATATCATTAATAAGTTTATGTATAGATTGATTTTTCTCATTAATGACACCTTTCTCACGCTTCAGTTTAGACTCTAATTCTTGGAGTTTAGACATCATGGCATGCATTTGGTTCAGAAAATCAGATTCAGTTAAGTCACATACCTCTTCATTATCTCCATCATCAGAATCAGCTTCAGCTTCTGACTGCTTCTTCCCCATCAAGCACAGGTGTGTTGTCTCGTCCTTCTTCAGATTCTTGGTCTGAATGGTCGAGCCAATATTCATCCTCGGCCATCAATGCTTTTCCAGCCTCTTGTTGCTTGGCTAGAAGCATCTTATTCTTGTAATAGTCGGAGTTTCGGACTTTTGGTTTGCGGCAGTCCTTGGCAAAGTGACCGAGTCTGCCACAGTTGTAGCATTTTATCGGTTCTTCCTTCTTGAGCTCTTCAGCTCCATCCTTCTTCTTTTCTTCTGGTCTCTTTTCTTCAACTTTCTCCTTATGCTTGTAGTTATTCGGACCAGACGAGTACCTCTGACTATTGGAGTTAGGCTTTTTATAGAACTTCTTTTGGAAAGTCTTGGTTAACATTAGCATGACTTCCTTCAGTTGTTCACAATCGTCAGAGTCAGACTTTGCCTCACTATCAGCCTCTTCTGATTCAGATGCTATCATCTTCTTCTTCTTAGACTTCTTCTTGACCACAAGAGCAACTGGATCAGCAACTGCTTTGTCAGCCTTCTTCATCTCAGCCTTGATTTCATCCACTTCTTCCTCATTCTGTTTGAGGATTTCATAAACATCATGAAGTGAAATGTCGTTCAGGTCTTTCAACTGCCTCATTTGTCTGGTGAATCTCTTCCACTCAGGCTGAAGGTTGCTGAGAAATTTCACATTCAGCTCAACTTGAGATTTGCTGATCTTGTTCTTGCTGAGCTCATTCAGCAATGTGACAAATCTGTCATAAGTGGCTTCGAGTGATTCTCCAGCTTTGGCTTTGAATTCTTCATAATTGTTCAAGTAGTTAGAAACTTTGAGTTGGTTGCCGACTTTTGATCCGATCATCATCTTCTCCAATTGATCCCACATTTGCTTACCGGTAGCGTTATAGCTGTCAATCTTGACATAGATTTCATTCGGTATTCCTTGGAGAATAAATGATCTTGCTAGCTTGTCACCCTTGTGTTTCTTCTTCTGTTCTTCCGAGTATTCACCAATCGGTAATTTATACTCTGTCTCTTCTTCTTCACCATTTTCTCCAGCTACAGTGAGAACCTTGGTTGGAGGTGTCATGATTCCTTCTTTTAGAGATTTTCTGATGTAATCTCCCAGTTCATTTCGATCAATGAAATCCAAGAATATGTCCTTCCATTGCTCGTACTCCCCCTTGAAGAGTATTGGTGGCTTCACATCTGTTCCAATCGCAAGAGCTTCCTGAGATGACATCCTTACAGATATGATTAGAAATCAAACTTATCTGGTATGAAGACAATCAACTGGATGAGATCGTTAGAGTCAAGAGTTGGATAAAACTGCACTAATAAATTTCCAAAAGATAATTTAATAGCAGTACTAGCACAGTAGAAAACACAGATAAAATAATCAGGCAAGCTTTAAGACAGTGACTAAAACAGACAGTTCGCGCGAGAGATAGGTCGCGCAACGTGAGGTTTGCGCTAGACACGGGTGACGCAAATAGAAGTTTTCGCAAGCAGTGTGTGGCGCAAAGAAAGAATTCGCGTGAGCCAAGGGTGGCGTAAACAGAGGTTTGCGTGAGATGTGGGTCGCGCAAAGTAGAATTTGCGCGAGCCTTGGGTGGCGCAAAGTTTTAGTTTGCGTGAGAGGCAGCTGGCGCAAATAAGGATTTGCGCTATATGTGGGTCGCGCAAATAGGACTTCGCGTGACAAGGCAGTGGCGCAAAGCTGAGAGACCGGTACTTTGCTTCGACAGGGGGTGTTGCTTCGACCGGTATTATGCTTGGACCGGTAAAAATGTCGACCGGTAAGATGCTGGACCGGTATGGAATCTACCGATAATATGCTTGTGAGTGGACCGACCGGTACAAAGATGTGGACCGATAAGGAGTGCGTGACCGGTAAAGAATGGACCGATATAGAGATTTGACCGGTATTAACTCGACCGGTATGATTAGGACCGGTATAACCTATGAGATATCCGGGCGACCGGTATCTAGAGTTGACCGATAGAAAGAGATCGACCGGTAAAATCGACCGATAAGTCAACCGATATTATACGGTCGACCGATAAAAATCTTCGACCGATAGACACTATGAGTTGTCCGGGCGACCGGTAATAAGAATTGACCGATATTGCTTACGACCGATAAACATGATACGACCGATATGAACGATGTTTGTCGGGCGACCGGTATGTTCTTGATGCTTATCGACCCAGAAACCAAAATTCAACCCAGAAAACGATTGATAACACGAATTACACTACCAAAATTTGGCAAAACAATCGATTAAACAATTAGAACTGATTGCTATCAATTAATTCCAATAAAAACCACTCTGAGAGAGATTTGATTTGTGAACCAGTGCAACTCGTGAACGAACCCAGAACAGCAAAAATCATCAAATTGATAATCGAAATCGATGTGATACTCAAAACAATCAATACCCAGTCAAGATAATATGCTAATCAAACACAATCCAAACAATAACAACTTGAATGAACAATCACACAATAATAAATTTTGAATCTTTACAGATAAGCAAAACCGAAAAAAAAATTCAATTCAATCTGTTTGGCTCTGATACCAATTGTGTGTCCCTGTGATTCACGATTCAATCAAGCAAACAATAAACACAATACGATTATGCAAACCTGGTATTGATTTCACAAACGATTCAAACGATTACAAGGTTGAATGATGAATCTATCTCCCTGTCTCTTCCACGCCTCTGCTTTTTCTCTCTAGATCTCTCTGTATACGGCTCACAACAAGCAGCCTTTCAAAGATTAATTTCTCTCTTAGCTCTCTAAACCTAATTAACACTAATTAACCAAAACTTATACTTAGGCATATAAGCCTAATGGGCTTGGGCCCAACATACTAAAACAAAATAATTTATTTAAAAAATAAGGACTAATAATGAAAATACGGAAACACACTTTGACTATTTATTACAAAAGACCCTAGACTATTTATTGAGACGACTTTTTCAGCTTTGACTTCAGATTTCCATCTTCAGATAATGATGATCTTGAATCCAATAAAACTGTGCTTTAACACCTACTTTTGTGTTCCGCCACTAGCCTTGGAATTCGGGATTCCCCCGTCACCGTGAGGTGTTGTTTTGAGGTATTTGATTTTATCCTCGTTTTCAGTGACGTTTGAGATTTGGGTTATCTCCTTATGCTATAATTTTGGAGACTTGAGTTTACTAATATTTTGGTCGTTTGTTTTTATAAAGCTTATTCAAATGTCATTATTTGAGCATTACCATTATTCTTGTTTAAGTAAGTGTTGGATTGCATTGTTTCATGAAAGAATGTTTGGCGTTGAGGCGTCCATCTATAAAATGCATATTGTTGGTAAATGAGTTGTTCTCTTATTTCAAAGTAAGTCATTTTAAAGGATCATGATTATAAGTTACAATGTTTCCATTTTACGCTTTCCTCTATAATCATGATATAAAACTCTTGAACTCACTAGGCGTTAGTCTAACCTTTTTATTTGTCGGCATGTGCATCAGGTTTCATTTCGGGATTAGTTCTAGCGACACCGTGAAGTGATGAGTGCTAGTTGTGTGCTCGATGAAGTGATTTAGCTTGATGAAGTCTTCCGCAATATTGTTGGAGATAGCGATTTGGTATTAGGTTATAGTAACACTCGACTTTAGTTAGTCTTTATGTAAGATTTTAATTATTTGTTGAAGGTTCAACCTAGAAATGTATTTCAATTATGGACTGGTAGTAAGAGATTTATTATCCTTTAAGGTATTGTTGAAAGTTTTTAATTAGTCGCTCTTTCCAAATTTGAGAGTGTTACAAGTTGGTATCAGAGCTTAAGTTTGAGATATTTAGGTGTTGATTTTGAATACCTAGACTAAGAGTAGCGTGATTTTAAGTGATTGAATGTGAGATTTCACAATTAGGCACTTTAAGATTTGATGATTCGAGATGAGTGGAGTCACTAGGAACGGGAATCACGCCGAAAATGGCAAGGATGATCATGTAAAGTACGTTCATAACGGCACCTGGCCAGTGTTATGGTGAACCTACGAATTACGTGTATATGCTTGAACTGCCTTGGTATGATAACCGTTGGGGTAGTGAAACATTTTCTATATGGTAGCCATTAGAAGAAGTTGATGATGTTAGTATTCGTCACTTGGAGTGACGATAAGCATGGTGATTGCATTAAGTGAACCGTTTTGGGTCGGATTGGTTGGTTGGATTAGAACCATAGACTTCTTGATCAATGTATTTCGAGGAGAAATTTGTGAGGTGAACCTATGAAGTATGTGATCTTTGCCTTATGATGTTGAGCATCCGGTTGACGATAGTATAACTAAGAAAATGGAGGATCGTGGTTTTGAGGTGTTAAGTGCCGATCAAATTCATGCACGAAATATATTTCTGAAATAAATTGCATCGATCATTTATCATGTTTCCAAAATCACCATGTGGATCATACCACGAAATCTTGAAATGTTTAACACGCACAAGTTTTAGACCATGATCTTAAACATGCATAAAATTATTTTATTACATCCCGTCAATGAGTTTTAACAAACATTTTAGGACGATGAGAGCATATTATTATTTGTCTTTGAACGTGTAACCGACATAAATTATTTCATGTTTTAACAAAGTGCATACGCATATCATCTTACTAGTTTTGTGAAATAAACGGTCGCATACAAGTTTTGTTGTGAAATATTATTCCGTATTTCATTGGGGTTAAAAGAGAGAAAACTTTGAGAGTTCGATATCATGAACATGTGGTGTTGGATTTTGCAAACATTTTATTTTTATAGCCTAAAGCTTGGAACCAAACTAAATTACTCTTACAATTGCTCGAATCGCATGCTTATGTCTTTACTAAATTTTGGGGAATAAACCGATGTATGCGATTCACGTCGGGAAGTTTTATTTCATGACATTTCATGGTTAAATGCAAGATTTTGGGATTCGATTTCGTGAATATTTTTCCCTTTTGAAGTTTTGTACAAACGCTTCGTTATGCACTGTTTTAGTACGTAAAACTACTTCTCTTTTGTGTCACCAATTTTTACGCGTTGAGAACATAGCAGTTCTTTTGAAAATGATTGTTGAAATATCTTTCGTTGGTGTCAGTATTACCTTGATTCTTGATCAATTATTTTCTAAAATGGTTTTATATGTGTGGCGGTTGTGACCACTCTATACACCTACCGAGATAAGGTAGTAGATTTTATTCGTACGATTAATCTTTATAAATCCTTTACGTTTTGAGATTTTATAAAAGTTCAAATTGGCATAGTGGTGTGAAAAAAAAACTTGAACTCATTAGAGCTATAGGTGTAAGCCCCTCGTGTTAGAGGTCGAGATTAAGGACTAAAAGAATCCTCGGAGTTTGAGGCGTTAGACCTTGGCTTTCTCCCAGTTAGTTAAGTAATGATCTTTATGTTTCGTTAAACCTGCGGGTTAAAACCGTGTACGGTTGTTTGGGTATGGTTGGTTTTGAATTCGTGGATTAATGGTACGACGGCATGCTATATATCTATGGTGTATCACCTTAATGGGTATCTGTGAGTATTGTTGATGTTATGTTGACTTGTAAGGATGTTTGATTTGGGTGATCATTTCCAAGAATAGGTGTCAACCTCGAATCGACATTGCAACTCGGGAACGAAATGTTTGGTGGTATAACCACGCTTGCAAATGGCCATTCCGAGCGTAGGCATCGACACTCTATTTTGAGGACAATAGTTGTTGGTGTGCTTCAGTGTACTTCTGTTAGATCTGGTGTGTCTGCAGGACAAGCGGTAACCTTAAGGAAATTAGATGTTGTCAATTAAGAATCAATCATTGGTGTTTTGATAATTGTCAGGACTTTCGCTGATTTGGCAATCGATGCTAGAGTGCATGGTGGGAGTTGGTGGTAATGTTTATTGGATACATTTAGTGAGATTGTCGAGGTGGACTTTAAGTACAAATCGTTTATCAAGGAGACCTTGACGAGTCACATTTAGAGGTATCTTAGGGAAATGTTTGCTTTGGGGTATTCTTGGTGGAAATGATTGAATAAGGACGTAAGTTACTCTTGAGGTAATATGAGCAACATAAGTTTGGGAGGCAACCGAGATTTAATGATTAATAAAATGGTTAATCAAGAACTCAACGTTCATCCTGACGTCGGTGAAATATATTGAACGTTGAGATTGAGTTTGTAGCGGCACGTTATGAGAAACGCAGCGACAACCTCAACCGGAATGTAATCGGGTCCGTATATGAGGTGAAGTTTCGTGAAGGCATCCCTTTGGGATAGGGAATCAATCTATCTTACCAGATGTAATGTTGGGTGCTTAGTGGTTCCAGATTTCGAGGACGAAATCTCTTTTAAGGTTGGGAGGATTGTAACACCCCGATTTTCGAAAGATATCATTTCAAGTTAATACATAAACCGATATATTAAGGAAAAATAAGATATTTGATTTTGTGCTTGAATTTATAGTCTTGATGGATAAAGGATTCAATTACGAGTCCAACGGTTCTTTCCGGAGCAAAAACGGAGCTATAACGAAGAAGTTATAACCAAAATGGTTTTCGGGCAAATCACTAGCGGACTGGAGGGGGCGTACGGGCCGTGCGCTTCCACTTCACAAAGGTTGTTCGCTTCCCCTTCACAAATACACACGGGTCGTGCGTCGGGCAGAAGGCCCAGATCAGATTAAAACCTGATTCAGCCGCATTTTCTCCCAAAACTTCATTCCTTCATAACTTTTGCTCCACAACTCCGATTTTGATGATTCAAGTTGCTACGGTTTCGTTTTTGAGATCTATTAAAGGATCTAGCAAGATATTATAAGTCTATTGGAGTATACTAAAGTATTTTTTTGTGGTAAGCTTCTCATCTCTCACTATTCATCTTCTTCACCAAGTTTTCTTGGGTTTTCATTCACCCTTTGTTCCCCCTTTTCATAGATTGGAAGTTTGTAACCATTTTGGTGATCTAGAGGTGTTTTGGTTGGTGGATTCAATCTTGGGTTAAGGTAATCTTCTATTCTCTTCATTTATGGAAGTTAGGGTTTCGGTATCAGTTGAAGTATTCATGTATAAGGTTAGAGATCGATTATTTGTGGTTGATTATGTACATTTATGGTTGGAACCTTGTGGATCTAGGTTTTGGAAGATTTGGTTTGAAGAATCAAGTTCTTCAAGGAAAGCTCTAAGTGGGTAAAATCTAGATTTAGCCTAAATCTAGCAAGGTGAGTTCAAGTTGATTTGTGAAAACGTTGTACATGCCAAAATGTCTATTTTAAAGTGTTTATGTGTTTTACATGAAATTATCAAACGTTGTGTAATCTTGTTATTCTTGTGTTAAGCTGTTGTCGTTAGCTCCGTGTTTGGTTTGATGTTGTTTTGGAGTTTTTAGAATTTTGGGGGAGAAACAGTGAATTACGCGAGTTACACCGCGACTAGAGGTCGCGGCACAACCCGCGTAACCCTCTGTTGGATATGGGATTTTGGAACTACGCGAGTTGCACCGCGACTAGAGGTCGCGGCACAACCCGCGAAACCCACTGGATGATTAGGGTTTTTGGGACACGGGCGAGTTATGCCGCGAGTTGAAGTCGCGGCATAACCCGCGTGGTTACTTTGACCGCCTTAAGAGGTTCAGTTTCCCAAAATTTCATTGTCACAAATCTAAATATCTATTCTCTCTCTCTCCTAATTCTTTTTCTCTCTTTTCATTTTTCGATCTTCGAAGTCTCGTTTGGTTGCTAGTTTTCGGTGTTTCTAGCAAGGGGTCGGTGTTTTAAGCTTCACCTCTTCGTCGTGATCGTTATCTGGTTTTCCGGGTTTTATTCCAAAAACCTATCGGTGAGTTCCTACTACCATTTTACAAACTTTATACATGTCAAAACTCTTATTTGCGAAATATGAAGTATTTCTACGGTATGATTTTATGTTCTCTACATTTTTATATAAATGAAGTTTTTGGTGATTCTCGGGGTTCCCGATCAGTTTTGACTAAAATGACGGGTTCCGCCTTATTGAAGTAAAATGATGTTTTACTTGCACATTATGTGGTCATTTGAAAAGAATGTTTATGAACTCATTTTAATGATTTTCATTCTTACCAGAAGTTGAACTGGAAATAGCATTTTGTTTATAAAATCTACCTATACCATATATTTATTTATGGTTGGTCACATACGTTGTTGTGACGAGTCCTTACCATTACTAGTGGATCCCTAGGTTTTGGAGTAGACTGTTTTGTTGGGAGGTTATATTCCCCAAATTTGTAGCTATGGATCACATGTTCCTCGGGGGCAACTTGGTACGGTTATGTGAGGCCGGATACTAGCCATGGTTCATGATGATCCTAGTGAAGGAGTATACATTGGTTTCCCTTGGGAGCGCGATCTCACCTCGTAGCACGGACTCTGGGTTCATTGCTGAGGACTCCAAGTGTTTAGCTCATAACTCGGATTTGTGGTCTACTTTGTGTTACACCACTATCCTTGGTAAAATGGTTCTTTTGTCATCGTATGATGAGTTTTGGACCGAAAAGGGCCGGTTGTGGCGAAATGTTATCTTTTATAAATTAAACCTTTATGAAAAGATTTCCTTATGTTACTGACGTCTATATCTCTGATTTTGAGCTTTATAAACTGTATGTTCTCACTAGGCTTTAAGTCTGACACTTTTTCTCAAATGATGTGTATAACAGATTTCCATTAGCGGTGGGTGCCGGGGTTTTTGGAGAGACGAGTTTTGAGTCTCGGGTTTTTTTTTTGGAGATGTTTTAGTATTGTTGCTGGGCATTGTTAAGTCCCATTCTTTTGATGAAAACCTTGTATAGGTTTGTATAGTATTAAGAACTGATCCCATTTATGGGAAGTTAATAGATTTACTTTCGTCATATTGTCAGGTTTCCAGGTTTTATTTTTACTATGATTTTGAGGCGTTACAAGTTGGTATCAGAGCTCTAGTTTAAGCGAACTAGGCATGAATGTAAGATGTCTAGACTTAGACTGAGTATATTAAGAATTGATCCGCGAGGATGGGGTAGAGCTCCTAAGTTGGGTTAGTCTTAGAGTCGACGAAAAGTACGTTTATCAGGCGTTGTAGTAGTGGTGACAAGAACCGTTATGTGTTGTATATTCATAATTTCACTTAGCTAATGTTATTATGAGGATATTATACGTAAGCGTGCTTGAATTGCTGTTAATATGACAATTGATAATGTGGTAGTACGTTTTCCTTTCGTGTTTCCTGTCTTTCTCTTATCTCTTCCTCTGCTCTGTGTAGCAATTCAAAATGGTAGGTACGCGTGGAAGACCGCGTGCTCGTGTTGATGGTCTGGAAGCGACAGCCTCTACAGCGGGTCAGCCGGAAGGAGTTGAGGTTATCGTTCGACCATCCGTTCAGCAAGTGCTAGGTGGGGGGCCAGAGGTTATTCCGCGAGTAGACCTGGCTTCGTCCCACCCAGTCATCAGGGATGTTAATCCCCAGTCAGAGTTGTTGGCCAGCGTGATGTTGGCGATGAGGGAAGAGATGGCTAAGCAGCAAGAGTTTCTGCTGAAATCGATGGAGGACCGCGACGTGAACCATTGGAGAAGTGAGACGGTGGTGGAGAACGTCGTAGTAGGTTCTGGTGATGATGGTATAAGGGTCGTGTCGGTAGAGCGCGGGATTTCTGGTGCTCCGGGGAATAGGAAGAGTTGTTCCTATAAGTCCTTTCTGAGTTGCGGACCGCCAAAATTCCTCGGTTCTGATGACCCGGCGGTGTGTGTAAAGTGGATCCGAGCGGTTGAGCAAGCTTTTGGCTCTTCCGAATGTGGTGATGATCAGAGGGTGTGGTTCGGTACCCAACTGCTGAGGGACACTGCACTCATCTGGTGGAATATCATCCAATCCACTCTATCTCCTGAAGTGTTGGCTCAGTTGTCTTGGGCCGAGTTTAAGAAGAAGTTGCTAGAGTAATTCTGCAACGAGAGGACCATGGACCGAATTGAGAAAGAATTCCGGTCTTTGGTGAAGGGAAGCCTGACGGTGAGGGAGTACACCCGTCAGTTTATGGAGAAGCTTGGTCTGGTGGGGCACGCTGCCCCAACAGAGAAAGACAAGATGAAAGCTTATCTCAACGGCTTGCCAGCGGACATGCAATCCATGGTCCATAATTTCAAAGCTTCTAACCTCCGAGAGATGGTGGAGGAAGCTCAGTTCATGGAGGAGATGTTCGCGAAGGGCAAATCTGAGAAGGCAGTGGTGATGCCTGAAAAGAGAAAGTGGGAGAGCAGTTCAGTACCTCCCAAGCGGACCCGACCTTTTGTTGGAAACCGCAACTTCGGCAGTTATCAGGAAGCAAAGTGGTGCCCGAAGTGTCGAACCAAGCATCACGGTAACTGTTACAGCAATTCTCAAACTTGCTATAAGTGTGGGAAGCTTGGTCATACTGTCAGAGATTGCCCGGTCAGGGGAATCATCTGTTTTGAGTGCAAGGCACCGGGGCACGCGAGGAAAGATTGCCCGAAGCTTGTGTCGGGTAGCGCGCCAGCAAGGAAGGAGGACCCTCCTAAGGTTCAGGGTCGAGCTTTTCAGATGACGGCCGAAGAGGCCAGGGCATCCGCTGATGTGGTATCGGGTACTTTTCTTATAAACTCTGTACCTGCTCGTATTTTATTCGATACGGGTGCTAGTTTCTCTTTCGTATCTGATTTGTTCCGTCAGAAAATTGCTATGCCCACTACTAGTCTTGAGGATGCGTTAGTAGTAGAAATAGCTGATGGTAGATGAGTTCTGATCCGCGAAGTTCTGAAGCAGTGTGCTCTTAGTATCGAAGGGAGAGAATTCCCGATCGATCTACTACCAATGTCAATCGGGGGTTTTGATGTGGTAATCGGTATGGATTGGTTGTCAAACAATCAGGCCGAGTTCGTGTGTTCCAAGAAGATGATTCGAATTCCCAACCCCTCTGGAGAGGTCGTGGTCATCTATGGGGAAAAGAGGAAGGGTGAAGTGGCAATAATCACAATGGCAAGAGCACGCAAGTGTTTAGTAAAAGGATGTTCGTCCTTCCTAGCCTAGGTGATCGATGCCAAGTTAGAGAAGTCAAAGTTGGAAGATGTGAAGATCGTGCGTGAGTATCCAGATGTCTTTCCGGACGACTTGCCCGGGTTGCCGCCCGATCGTCAGGTAGAGTTTCGGATTGATCTTGTGCCTGGCGCTGCACCGATCGCTAAAGCACCTTATCGTTTAGCGCCATCGGAGATGCAAGAGATGGTGGCACAACTCCAAGAGCTATTGGAGAAAGGCTTCATAAGACCGAGTTCGTCACCTTGGGGAGCTCCGGTCTTATTTGTCAAGAAGAAGGATGGCACAATGAGAATGTGCATTGACTATCGTGAGTTAAACAAAGCTACAGTGAAGAACAGGTATCCGCTTCCGAGAATAGACGACTTGTTCGATCAACTTCAAGGAGCGGGTTGTTTTTCCAAGATCGACTTACGTTCAGGTTATCACCAAGTGAAGGTAAGAGAAGAAGATGTTCCGAAGACGGCTTTCAGAACGCGTTACGGCCATTACGAGTTCCTTGTAATGCCTTTCGGCCTGACGAACGCACCAGCAGTGTTTATGGACTTGATGAATAGAGTGTGCCGACCTTTCCTCGACAAGTCGGTCATTGTATTCATTGATGACATACTAGTGTACTCCAAGAGTGAGTCGGAGCACGAACAACATCTACGTGAGGTTCTGGAAGTGTTGAGAAGAGAAAGATTGTACGCCAAGTTTTCCAAGTGCGACTTTTGGCTTAAAGAAGTACAGTTTCTGGGACACGTAGTCACTCGGGTCGGAGTGAAAGTGGATCCCTCCAAGATTGAAGCTATGATGAATTGGGAACCTCCTAAGAGTCCGTCCGAGATCCGAAGTTTCTTGGGTCTGGCGGGATACTACAGGAGATTTATCCAAGACTTTTCAAAGATCGCTTCTTCCTTGACAGTTCTGACTCGGAAGAATGTGAAGTTTGAATGGACTGAAGCCCAAGAGAAGGCATTTCGGATCCTTCAAAAGAAGTTGTGTGAAGCTCCGATCTTGACGTTACCTGAAGGGTCGGAAGATTTCGTTGTATACAGCGACGCTTCAAAGATGGGACTGGGATGTGTGTTGATGCAACGAGGCAAGGTGATCGCTTATGCCTCGAGGCAGCTTAAGATACACGAGCAGAATTATCCAACCCATGATCTGGAGTTAGCGGCGGTGGTGTTCGCTTTGAAACTTTGGCGACATTACCTCTACGGCACTAAATGCACTCTTTACACGGATCACAAGAGCCTGAAATATGTCTTTGATCAGAAAGAGCTGAATATGAGGCAAAGACGGTGGCTCGAGTTGCTCAAAGATTACGACTGTGAGTTACTTTACCATCCTGGTAAGGCAAACGTGGTAGCCGATGCGTTGAGTCGGAAGGACTATAGCGGAAGTATTCGAACTACCCATTCGAGAATCGAGTTAGTGTCTAGTCTTGTTGAGAAGATCAAGACATCACAGATGGAAGCACTGTTAGAAGAGAATCTAAAAGATGAAGTCATGACGAAGCAACGTTTACTCTTAACGGAAGATAGCCGTGGAGTAAAACTGTTCAGCGGTCGTGTGTGGATACCCAAGCTTGGGGGTAACCGTGATCTGTTGCTAGAGGATGCTCACAAGTCCAAGTATTCCATTCATCCGGGGAGTACAAATATGTACAGGGACTTGAAGCTTCACTATTGGTGGCCGGTAATGAAACTTGATGTAGCGCGTTACGTTGAGCGTTGTGTGACGTGTTCGCAAGTTAAGGCCGAACATCAACGACCATACGGGAGTCTACAGTCTTTAGAGATTCCCGAATGGAAGTGGGAGCATATCACCATGGACTTCGTGACGAAGTTGCCTAAAACTCTTAGAGGTCACGATACCATTTGGGTGATAGTTGACAGATTGACAAAGAGCGCTCACTTCTTGGCTATGCGCAAGACTCTACCGATGGATAAGTTAGCAAAGCTTTATATCGATGAGGTGGTCTCGAGGCACAGCATACCATTGTCGATCGTGTCAGATCGCGACAGTCGGTTCACTTCGAACTTCTGGGATGAGTTTCAGAAATAGCTTGGTACTCGAGTGAAGTTGAGTACGGCTTACCATCCGCAAACCGACGGGCAGAGCGAGCGAACGATCCAAACTTTGGAAGACATGTTGAGGTCTTGTGTCATCGATTTCGGTGGTAGCTGGGACACTCACCTGCCTTTGGTGGAGTTTGCCTACAACAATAGCTACCACTCGAGTATCGGAATGGCACCCTTTGAGGCTTTGTATGGGCGAAAGTGTCGGACTCCCGTGTGCTGGCTTGAAGCGGGAGAAAAGCAGTTTTCCGGACCTGAAATCGTGCAAGAGACTGCCGATAAGGTCAAGTGCATTCGTGAAAGAATGAAAGCGGCTCAGGATCGTCAGAAAAGCTATGTAGATAAGAAGAAGCGATCGATGGAATTCCAAGTGGGGGATCGCGTTATGCTTAAGGTGTCGCCGTGGAAAGGCATTATACGGTTCGAAAAACGTGGGAATTTGAGTCCCCGTTTCCTCGGACCTTTCAAAGTGCTTAAACGGGTGGGTTTGCAAGCCTACCAGTTGGAACTGCCACCGGAGTTGAGCAGAATACACAACACGTTTCATATTTGCTACCTCCGGAAATGCTTGGCGGTGGAAGACAACGTCATTCCCCTTTCAGAGTTAAGGGTAGACGAAGGTAACCGTTGTGTGGAAGAACCCGACGCCATCTTAGAGAGAAAGTCTAAGAAGTTGCGTCATAAAGAAGTCACCTTGGTCAAGGTGCAGTGGAAGCATCACCGGGGAGCGAATGTGACGTGGGAAGCCGAGGAGGATATGAAGCGAAGATATCCTCATCTTTTCGAATAGTTAGGATTTCGGGGACGAAATCATTCCCAAGTTGGGGAGGATTGTAACACCCCGTATTTCCGTTGTGTAATCTTGTTATTCTTGTGTTAAGATGTTGTCGTTAGCTCCGTGTTTGGTTTGATGTTGTTTTGGAGTTTTTAGAATTTTAGGGGAGAAACAGTGAATTACGCGAGTTACACCGCGACTAGAGGTCGCGGCACAACCCGCGTAACCCTCTGTTGGATATGAGATTTTGGAACTACGCGAGTTGCACCGCGACTAGAGGTCACGGCACAACCCGCGAAACCCACTGGATGATTAGGGTTTTTGGGACACGGGCGAGTTATGCCGCGAGTTGAAGTCGCGGCATAACCCGCGTGGTTACTTTGACCGCCTTAAGAGGTTCAGTTTCCCAAAATTTCATTGTCACAAATCTAAATATCTATTCTCTCTCTCTCCTAATTCTTTTTCTCTCTTTTCATTTTTCGATCTTCGAAGTCTCGTTTGGTTGCTAGTTTTCGGTGTTTCTAGCAAGGGGTCGGTGTTTTAAGCTTCACCTCTTTGTCGTGATCGTTATCTGGTTTTCCGGGTTTTATTCCAAAAACCTATCGGTGAGTTCCTACTACCATTTTACAAACTTTATACATGTCAAAACTCTTATTTGCGAAATATGAAGTATTTCTACGGTATGATTTTATGTTCTCTACATTTTTATATAAATGAAGTTTTTGGTGATTCTCGGGGTTCCCGATCAGTTTTGACTAAAATGACGGGTTCCGCCTTATTGAAGTAAAATGATGTTTTACTTGCACATTATGTGGTCATTTGAAAAGAATGTTTATGAACTCATTTTAATGATTTTCATTCTTACCAGAAGTTGAACTGGAAATAGCATTTTGTTTATAAAATCTACCTATACCATATATTTATTTATGGTTGGTCACATACGTTGTTGTGACGAGTCCTTACCATTACTAGTGGATCCCTAGGTTTTGGAGTAGACTGTTTTGTTGGGAGGTTATATTCCCCAAATTTGTAGCTATGGATCACATGTTCCTCGGGGGCAACTTGGTACGGTTATGTGAGGCCGGATACTAGCCATGGTTCATGATGATCCTAGTGAAGGAGTATACATTGGTTTCCCTTGGGAGCGCGATCTCACCTCGTAGCACGGACTCTGGGTTCATTGCTGAGGACTCCAAGTGTTTAGCTCATAACTCGGATTTGTGGTCTACTTTGTGTTACACCACTATCCTTGGTAAAATGGTTCTTTTGTCATCGTATGATGAGTTTTGGACCGAAAAGGGCCGGTTGTGGCGAAATGTTATCTTTTATAAATTAAACCTTTATGAAAAGATTTCCTTATGTTACTGACGTCTATATCTCTGATTTTGAGCTTTATAAACTGTATGTTCTCACTAGGCTTTAAGTCTGACACTTTTTCTCAAATGATGTGTATAACAGATTTCCATTAGCGGTGGGTGCCGGGGTTTTTGGAGAGACGAGTTTTGAGTCTCGGGTTTTTTTTTTGGAGATGTTTTAGTATTGTTGCTGGGCATTGTTAAGTCCCATTCTTTTGATGAAAACCTTGTATAGGTTTGTATAGTATTAAGAACTGATCCCATTTATGGGAAGTTAATAGATTTACTTTCGTCATATTGTCAGGTTTCCAGGTTTTATTTTTACTATGATTTTGAGGCGTTACAAGTTGGTATCAGAGCTCTAGTTTAAGCGAACTAGGCATGAATGTAAGATGTCTAGACTTAGACTGAGTATATTAAGAATTGATCCGCGAGGATGGGGTAGAGCTCCTAAGTTGGGTTAGTCTTAGAGTCGACGAAAAGTACGTTTATCAGGCGTTGTAGTAGTGGTGACAAGAACCGTTATGTGTTGTATATTCATAATTTCACTTAGCTAATGTTATTATGAGGATATTATACGTAAGCGTGCTTGAATTGCTGTTAATATGACAATTGATAATGTGGTAGTACGTTTTCCTTTCGTGTTTCCTGTCTTTCTCTTATCTCTTCCTCTGCTCTGTGTAGCAATTCAAAATGGTAGGTACGCGTGGAAGACCGCGTGCTCGTGTTGATGGTCTGGAAGCGACAGCCTCTACAGCGGGTCAGCCGGAAGGAGTTGAGGTTATCGTTCGACCATCCGTTCAGCAAGTGCTAGGTGGGGGGCCAGAGGTTATTCCGCGAGTAGACCTGGCTTCGTCCCACCCAGTCATCAGGGATGTTAATCCCCAGTCAGAGTTGTTGGCCAGCGTGATGTTGGCGATGAGGGAAGAGATGGCTAAGCAGCAAGAGTTTCTGCTGAAATCGATGGAGGACCGCGACGTGAACCATTGGAGAAGTGAGACGGTGGTGGAGAACGTCGTAGTAGGTTCTGGTGATGATGGTATAAGGGTCGTGTCGGTAGAGCGCGGGATTTCTGGTGCTCCGGGGAATAGGAAGAGTTGTTCCTATAAGTCCTTTCTGAGTTGCGGACCGCCAGAATTCTTCGGTTCTGATGACCCGGCGGTGTGTGTAAAGTGGATCCGAGCGGTTGAGCAAGCTTTTGGCTCTTCCAAATGTGGTGATGATCAGAGGGTGCGGTTCGGTACCCAACTGCTGAGGGACACTGCACTCATCTGGTGGAATATCATCCAATCCACTCTATCTCCTGAAGTGTTGGCTCAGTTGTCTTGGGCCGAGTTTAAGAAGAAGTTGCTAGAGGAATTCTGCAACGAGAGGACCATGGACCGAATTGAGAAAGAATTCCGGTCTTTGGTGAAGGGAAGCCTGACGGTGAGGGAGTACACCCGTCAGTTTATGGAGAAGCTTGGTCTGGTGGGGCACGCTGCCCCAACAGAGAAAGACAAGATGAAAGCTTATCTCAACGGCTTGCCAGCGGACATGCAATCCATGGTCCATAATTTCAAAGCTTCTAACCTCCGAGAGATGGTGGAGGAAGCTCAGTTCATGGAGGAGATGTTCGCGAAGGGCAAATCTGAGAAGGCAGTGGTGATGCCTGAAAAGAGAAAGGGCAAATCGTATGATGAGTTTTGGACCGAAAAGGGCCGGTTGTGGCGAAATATTATCTTTTATAAATTAAACCTTTATGAAAAGATTTCCTTATGTTACTGACGTCTATATCTCTGATTTTGAGCTTTATAAACTGTATGTTCTCACCAGGCTTTAAGTCTGACACTTTTTCTCAAATGATGTGTATAACAGGTTTCCATTAGCGGTGGGTGCCGGGGTTTTTGGAGAGACGAGTTTTGAGTCTCGGGGTTTTTTTTTGGAGATGTTTTAGTATTGTTGCTGGGCATTGTTAAGTCCCATTCTTTTGATGAAAACCTTGTATAGGTTTGTATAGTATTAAGAACTGATCCCATTTATGGGAAATTAATGGATTTACTTTCGTCATATTGTCAGGTTTCCAGATTTTATTTTTACTATGATTTTGAGGCGTTACAGCATATTTGCAAATAAATGAGTCTTTAGGACTTCGGTCCGGTTTAATAGCCCGATTGTGAAATACCAAGTATGATGGCGGTTAATGCGCATCAATTGAGATTTACATGTTTGAGTGCGTTAGTCATTCAATTTGAGTCATGTATTGTTTAGACTGTAATGCGGTGGATCCATAGCCATATGAGTCGGTCTTTATTATTTAAAAAGAAAATGGGCTATTAATTATATGTTGGCAAGAATTAGTCTTGGGATTTTCGAGGAGATTACGGTGAGGGCTCGTATAGTCCAATACCCAGGCCTGGATCCGCGAGTTAAATTTTGAGCCTGTGTTTTGTGGGATAGTCACTTCCCATTTGTAGCTAGTTGAGACATTGGATCCTCGGGGGCGTTTGGTACGGTTATGTGGGATCGGTTACTAGCCATGGATCGTAAATGTAATCCTAGCGAATGAGCATGATTAGGATCCTCGGGGGCCCTCCCTCACATCTTAGTATGAGTCGGCGTGCTCGTGGCCATGGGTCCTAGTATGGTGAGCTCAATAACTTGGAATGTGGCCTACTTTTGTGTTCCGCCACTAGCCTTGGAATTCGGGATTCCCCCATCACCGTGAGGTGTTGTTTTGAGGTATTTGATTTTATCCTCGTTTTCAGTGACGTTTGAGATTTGGGTTATCTCCTTATGCTATAATTTTGGAGACTTGAGTTTACTCATATTTTGGTCATTTGTTTTTATAAAGCTTATTCAAATGTCATTATTTGAGCATTACCATTATTCTTGTTTAAGTAAGTGTTGGATTGCATTTTTTCATGAAAGAATGTTTGGCGTTGAGGCGTCCATCTATAAAATTCATATTGTTGGTAAATGAGTTGTTCTCTTATTTCAAAGCAAATCATTTTAAAGGAACATGATTATAAGTTACAATGTTTCCATTTTACGCTTTCCTCTATAATCATGATATAAAACTTTTGAACTCACTAGGCGTTAGCCTAACCTTTTTATTTGTCGGCATGTGCATCAGGTTTCATTTCGGGATTAGTTCTAGCGACACCGTGAAGTGATGAGTGCTAGTTGTGTGCTCGATGAAGTGATTTAGCTTGATGAAGTCTTCCGCATTATTGTTGGAGATAGCGATTTGGTATTGGGTTATAGTAACACTCGACTTTAGTTAGTCTTTATGTAAGATTTTAATTATTTGTTGAAGGTTCAACCTAGAAATGTATTTCAATTATGGACTGGTAGTAAGATATTTATTATCCTTTAAGGTATTGTAGAAAATTTTTAATTAGTCGCTCTTTCCAAATTTGAGGGTGTTACACATGTCTTTAAACCAAACGGGTACTCGTTTGATATATAGTAGAAACATCTTATATAAAAATCTAACATGGTATATTACATAAGGGACACGTAGGGTTTGTTTGTTACCAGTTTAATGAGACTCACAACTTATTCTATAAGGGCGCGTTTGGTTTGCGGGATTGGAATGGAATGGATTGGATTTCAAAGAGGGATTTGGATTTAGAGGGATTTGGATTTGGGGGGATTTGAAATCCCTTCATGTGTTTGGTTTGTAGGATTTGGAATGGATTTCAAATCCATTCCTTTACAAGTCTTGTTTGGTTTGTAAGATTTGGATTGAGTTTTTTTTTTAATTATTTGCTTATTTTATAAATAATTTATTTTTATTGATAAACGTCGGATTTGGATCGATACAATTTGAAGTATGGATCAATGTTTTAAAAAACGGGTTGACCCGGGAACCGGTGAAGAGACCGGGTCAATTGTGACCGGGTTTATGCCATTTTATGACCCGGATTGAACCGACCGGTTCTATTAAAAAAACGGTTGAATCGGTCATAACGAACCAGTATCGAACCGGTTGACTCAGTAACAAAAGTTAAACGAATAGTCCAATAGGCAATATGTATTAGCGTTAAAAACCAACACTCCAATGTCTCAAGATCCATGATTAGGTTTGATCGTTGTGTTTCGTTTTGATATATTTGGATTGATGAAAAACTTATGTGTTTATTTAATGTTTTTGGATTGATGTAAAACTTGTTGTTATGTGTTTTTCTAATGTTTTAACTTGTGGACATCAATATTTTGGTTATAGTATATATATATATATATATATATGTATGTATGCATGAAAATGAAAAATACATAGAAATTATTGAAACTGGGTTGAACCGTGACCCGGTTACCACACCGGGTCAATAAAAAAAACCGGGTTTTAAAACATTGGTCTGGATCACGCTTAGAATCCATCGGATTTGGATTTCAAATCCATGCCCAAAGTCAAGGATTTCCAAATCCATCATATGAGGGATTTTAAAATGGTCAACGGATTTGAAATCCGGTCAACGAAATCCTTTCCTGCAAACCCAACGCAGGATTGGAATGGATTTGGAGCCGCAAACCAAACACGCCCTAAGTGGTTTGATGATATAGAAAGTGACTTATTTAGTAAGTTTATAGGGAAGTAACTTTTGTTGAAAGCCATTTTTTTCCAAACCTAAAACTCTCTTGAATAAAAATTTTCACAATTGATACAGATAGACTAATCCATACAAGACTTAATGAAATACCAACCAACCAACCCATTAGTTTTTGTTAACATCTCGTAAACCAAAACATGATTTAGGCTATGTTTGACAAACTAGCTGATAAGCTAGCTGGTAGCTGATAAGCTAGCTTTTCAAAACGCTACTATGAGTAGCTTTTCAATAAGCTAGCTTGTAAGCTAGTTTATGGTCATCCAAACATGTAAAAAAAAGGTTAGCTTATAAGCTAGTTTTTTGTAACATCCTGTTTTCCTTAGTATGTGTCTTATCGCGTCTTAATCTTCCTCTTCGAGCCATAACAACCTGATAACCTCTTACTTTTAGGACCATCAGTGGTTTATAACCCTTTATGTGTATTTGCATGTCTATTTCGTAACGACATTAATTATATAAAGGGTGTGCATGTATTTATGTGTTTAATGTGAAAGTTTATGTGCATGGACTTTTGTAATCTCATGATTTTGGGTTTTGGTCTTTCATAAGGAGTTACACCTTGACTTGCCATCCCCGTTTACGAGAAACACCATCTCGAGACCTTAGCAACCAAAAGGAGTCGTGAGGAAACCGAGGTTGGGACTTTTTGAGCACCTTATCGCCGATCGATCAGCAGCCTGGGGGACAGGTGCGACTATGCCCGACGACAATGTCGTGGCATAGTCGCCAAGGGCATAGTCGCTGCGGAGGTACCGTGGCAAGGGGGAGGAGGGCGACATTGCCCGATGACAATGTCGTGGCATAGTCGCCAAAGGCATAGTCGCAGAAGTGGTACCGTAAGGGGTGGAGACCGAGCGACATTGCCCGACGACAATGGCAAGGGCAAAGTCGACGAGGGCATTGTCGCATGAAGGGGATGGGATTCTGCCTTATTAGTCGATTTTCAAGCCTAAAACACATCACTTTTAACTAGGCATGAGATTTTGACCCGACCTGGTGGGGAACCCGGTTCACCTGACCCGACCGGGCCCGGGGATTCCCCGCTTAACCGGGTCCCGGGGCCGGGAATCGCACCCCCCGACCCGCCCTGGACCCGGTATATATATATATATATATTTTTTTTTTAAATTTTAATTATTATTTATTAATTTAAGTTGTATTGAGTTGAGATCGTGAAATTAGGTTTCCTTAGTTACACGCATCGCAGCCACCAAATCCATCTTTCAAGTTTCAAGCTTTCAATCTGAGTTCCAAATCCATCGCAGCCACCAAATCCACCGGCGGCCGGTCTGAGTCTTCATCTGAGTTCACCTTCGCGTCTGCCTCCGCCGGTCTCCATCAACGTCTGACGTCTCCCTTATGCAGTTATGTGGCACCTGCATCTCCATCGTCGACGGTTGTGTCTCCTTCGCCGGCACATGCGTCTCCATTGCCGGCGACTGCGTCTCCATCGCCGGCGGCTGCGTGACTGCGTCTCAGACTCAGTATACTTAGTAAGGAACTTAGTATACTTAGTATTATTTGATGCATCTGCAGATCTGTGTCTCCTTTGTCTTTGTAATGTTTGATTTGATGCATCAACATACTTAGTATTAATTTACATACTTTGATTGATCTGCGATGTTTGATTTGATGCATTATTTCTTAGTAAAAAATTAACAAGGAATAAGATAATTTAAATGTCTATTAATTTACAATAAGGAAAAATATAGGTATTGTTTAGTTCTTATTTAGAAAAGGTTTATCAAATGTATATATATATATATATATATATGAAAGGTTTTGTTTTTTGTTGAATGGTATTTTGTTGAATGTGAATATTTGTTTTAGGATGGGGACTTCAGAAAATGAGAATGTTGCAGAACTAGGAGCTGATGCTATGGACGGCAACGAGAAAACTAAAACGACTTGTGACGGCACTAACGAATTTGTAAGCATGCCTACCGGGTCAAATACGATCACCGAACCGGCAAACAAAAGATTAAAATATGTAGTTTGGAACCATTTTGAAGCAGCATATGTTGATGGTGTTCGTAGATTTGCAAATTGTAAGTATTGCACCAAACAAATGACCGGTAGACCCAATGACAGGACGACACATTTGAAAGACTGATAACCCTCATTTTTTAGTGTTATTTGTTACTCTTTTCCTTCATTTTATTCACCTTTCTAGCCAATTTTGCTTCCATCTCTTTCCTTTGGTCATTAAAGTTTGCAAATATGATGAAAACACCAAAGGATGTTGTTTTGTTAAGAAAATCTCGTTTTTGTGGGACTGTGGGCACTGTCTGCCCTCCGAGGACACCCGGGGATGCATACGGTATTTATACGGCGTATTTATACTCGTATTCTGGAGGTATTGCAGTATTCAAGGCTGGAAAATATCTGGAAATAAGATGGTGGATGCTAGCTGGAAGATTCCTCAATCATTGTACTCTTTTGTCTAGTGGGTAATAACCCTTTAACTTGTGGGTATTACCCATTGGGTAAAAGCCTAGCTTTTTAGTATAAATAGGTTTTTAAGTTCACCATTTAATCACACCATCAACCTTCTCCAACTCTATTCTCTCTCTTTGGAAGAGTTTTGGAACTAAGAAAGTTGCTTTTCATTTTAAGCATTTAGTTTCTTGTATTTTCGTTTCTGCCCTCGGCTTCCCGTTGTGGGCACGTCTGTAGCTAACCTTTAATTTTATGCAAGTAGTATAACAAGTATTTCCTTTCTTCCTTTACGTCTTTTGTTATTTCTAAGTCTTCTATTATTCTTATGCTCTTTACTTTTATGCTCTTTATTTACATGCTTTTTATTATTATGCATTTTATTATTATGATTTTTATTATTATACATTTTATTATGAACTAACCATCTTTTGGGTAAGGGTGTGAGCTAACTTGAGACTAGTAGGCAACACTTGGGTGTGGCCATCGTTACTAGTTCTTGAGCTTAGTCACTTAAGTTGGGACTTAAACTCAACGCTGATAAGCCGATCACTTTGATGTGTTAATATTAAATCTAGATCTCGAGAGAGGCGGATTCGAAATACGGCTTAAGGGATGCACAAAGATTTGAGAGAGTCTTTGATAATCACGTAGAGATACGGGTTTTGCATGATTTATTTTGGTTCAAACGTCGGAGGAGATTTATATCACAAAGAGATTTGGGTGTAAATCTCCGCACCGGTAGAACTTGATTTTTATCAACGTAATTAAATCGGTAAGATTAAGAGTTGGTAACGATGGACACTTTATGGGTATTTTGTAGGACCGGTCTTTAAAAATTCACTTTCGAGAGATCGGGATTTTTATAGACTTTTCGTACTACAAAAGACCTAACAATTTGTTACTACGCCCATCTCAAGAAAAGCTTACACCCGTACCCATTTCTTTAATTATAAATTTTATTCCGTACTCTTAGCGTTACTCAACCACCAAACAAATATTTTTCTCTCACTCGAAACTTGTGCAACAAGTTCATGAAAATCTCTGTTTCTCAGTAAGTCAGTCCCTGTGGATACGATACTCGGTACTTGTACCATTATATTACTTGTAGCGATTCCAGTGAAAGTATATACTTGTGCTCTCACTGAGTAATATTGTGCCCCCGCTGTGCAGTACACGATAATTAGCTACCAAAGACCATTTCAAAAAATGCCCTAAGAGAGTTATGAAGGACATAAAGCAACAGATTCTAGTTCAAGAACAAACGGCTAAGAATGGGAAGAAATCTTTGTTGAGTAATTACGCATTTAATGGTGAAGCTTCAAGGGATGATTTAGCTAAGATGATCATTATCCATGATTATCCACTTTCTATTGTTGAGCATTTTGGCTTTTGTAACACCCTCAAATTTGGAAATAGTGACTAATTAAAAACTTTCAAAAATATCTTAAAGGATAATAAAATATCTTACTAATAGTCTATAATTAAAATACATTTCTAGATTGAACCATCAACAAGTAAATAAAGTCTTACATAAAGACCATCTAAAGTCGGGTGTTACTATAACCCAATTCCAATCGCTATCTCCAATATAAGTGCAGAAGACTTCAACGAGCTAGCCACTTCCTCCAGTAACCAACTAGCACTCATCTCTTCACAGAGCCGCTAGACTAATCCCGGAATGGAACCTGATGCACATGCCAACAAAATAAAAAGGGTTAGGCTAACGCCTAGTGAGTTCAAGAGTTTTATATCATGATTATAGAGGAAAACGTAAAGGAAAGTATTGCAACATTTAATCATTATCCTTTGAAAAGATTTACTAAAGAAAACAAGAAAGTAACTCATTTACTAATAATAAGCATTTTATAAATGGATGCCTCAACGCCAAAACATTCCTTCATGAAGTAATGAAATCCAACGCTTGATCAAAATGAGAATAATGGTAATGCTCGAAAAATGGAATTTGAATAAGCTTTATAAATCAACCGACCAAAATATGCATAAACTCCAGTTTATATGATCATAGCATAAGAGAGAGAGAACTCGACCCAAATTGTGGATATAAACTGACTCCCAATTTATGACAATGTAAATAATACTTCATATCCCAAAACACCCAAAAAACACGGGTAGGGATTAATACTCAACCCATAGAACATAGAATGAACATATTGTTGGTCCCAAATAGCAGTAAGTAAATAAGCAAAGTATTGTAGAAGGGGGGGGGGGGTTGAATACAATACACACAGTTTTTCACTTAATTTAATTCTTATTGATTTGAAATCAAGAATTACACATAGAAAACTTTGATTGTTGCGGAAGAGAACATATGAGATATGTTCAAACAATCTTACACATAGAGAATGAAGAACAATTGTAAAACACTTAGAAAACAATAAGATCTTCGTAGAGAGAAAGTTGCCAGGCACTTAGAGAACTTGAAGGTAGAGAGCTGGTTATCTTGCATGTTGAACCATCCTCCATATTTATAGTGCCTCATGCATTAAATGCATGAGACACCTGTTGAGCAAGGGATGGACACAGGTCTTCTGCATGGTACATGATGTACCTTTTGTCTTGGAGTGACTTTGTCTTGAAGTGTTGACCTGCAGGGATGGTGTGGACCTTTCCTTAAAAGAGTGTAGGAGACAAAGCTTACTTTCTGATCTCCAGATGAGGTCCACGTCAATGCAAGAAATCACAATATACTTTGTCAGAAAGTACAATGTGTTTGAAAGAAATCCTTAAGCATAGACTGCCGAAGACTTGAAAGATCTTCGGCTCCTGAAGATGTGAGAACACCTTCATACTCTAAGGAGAGATCATTGGCTACCGAAGACTTGAGAAATCTTCGGCTGCTCCTTGAAGATGTGAGAACACCTTCATACTCTAAGGAGAGATGAGATCATCGGCTGCCGAAGACCTGAGAGGTCTTCAACTCCTGAAGATGTGAGGACACCTTCATACTCCTGAGAGACATGTGATTGACACCATCCTGGCTGATGGTGTTGATCACTTGGGCATGCTTGGCTTTAGGCTGAGGAGACTATCTTCAATCCGCTTTGAGAGATGTACTCCTTCTTTGTCTTCTTCGGCTGATCTTCGACTTCACCGAACATTTGTATAGAAACCAAGCTGCTAAAAGAACCTTAAACATATTCTAAGTAGGATGATATAAGATGGAAGATCAGGAGGACATCTTCAAATCTTCAGATGACCCAACAATCTCCCCCTATTTGATGATGACATCCATACTAAAGAATAGAACAAAGAGTGTACTGAATAAATTCATTTTGACCCATCTTTACTCTTTTTGGGTTCTTTTCACATAGACCATTTTTTTTTTTTTTTTTTTTTGTATAACTGACATTTACAAGAGAATGAAAAAATATAGCTATACAAACGAATAAATGAATACAATGAATAAAAAATGAGAAAGAAAAAAATATATACAAAGATACAGAAGAAGACAGTAGACGAGATTGTTTGAACTTGAGTGGTTGGATGCTCCCCCTCAACTAATGTCAGGTGGCTTTGATCACATAGTCCATTGCAGAATTAGTTTCAGCAGAGTTTAAGCTTGAGTGGTAAGTTGCTCCCCCTCAACTCATACTCCCCCTCAACTAATTCATGGTGTCGAAAAGAAAGAAATCAGAAGATTTTCGGGATCCTCCGAACCTGCTCCTGGAAGGGCAGATTCATCCTTGGATGGTGCAGAAGCATCAAGACTGAGAATCCTGGGTGATAGGCTGTGAGGTGGAGAAGAGGCACCTTGGATAGGGAAGGAGTCCAAGTCATCCTTATCAACCAAGGAAAAGGTTGATGAGGGAATAATAGGGTTCCCCAATTTTACAATTGTATCCTTTTGAGAAGATACAAAGGAGATGGCTTTGGGTTTAGCAGAGTCCCCGGGCCCAGATGGGAGAATTTCAACACCTGCCGATTGTGGAGAATCGGTGGGTGGAGTTTGTGGTTTGGCCCTTGAAACCTTCCTTAGCCTCTTGAGAGGAGAGGGAGGGGAAGAGGTAGAGTGCTGCCGCTTTGAGATATGGGGTGTGACCTGGGTAACCGCCGAAGGTTCTTTCGGTGATATGGCCATTTGGGCAAGTGTGGCGGTGCCAGTAGCAGTTGAGGATTTATTGCTAGCCGGCGTCACTAAGGAGGGGGGAAGAAGGGGCCACTACAGATGAGGGAGCCTTGGACACCAGAGTGTCGAGAGCATCAACCCATTGTAGATCGGGAGAGGTTATGAAAGAAAGCATACCTGGGTTGAGAGCTCGATTGGTGGATAGAGAGCCCTTGTTGAGAGAGAACTTCTTGAGTTTCTAAGTGTTAGTAGGAGAGTCATCACCAAATCAACGAGAGAGCCAACAAAATTTCTCCCCCTATTTGATGATGACACCAACACATAGAAAAAAATAAAGGTACCCGCACCCAGAAAAATTATAAGACACGAAGAACTCAGAAATTCAGTGGCCCATCTTGTTTTTTTTTTTTTTTTTTTTTTTTTTTTTAAATATGAAAGAAAAAGAAAAGAAGGAAATAAAGGGGGGCGGGGGGTTTAGAAGATGGTAGGGATTGGAAAAGGGAAAAAAAAACAAAAGAATGGAGAAATATTTTGAAAAAAATGTAAAGGGAGTAGGGAGGAAATGTCTAAGAAAAAGACAAAAGAAAAAGGGGGGGGGGGATTGAGGGGGTGTTAGCCGAAGGGGAGGGGAAGGGGAGAGGGGGAGAGCAAGTACCGAAGGGGGGGGAGGATCTTCGGTAGGTTCGGTGGGTGTGGTGGTTATAAGGGGTAGTGAGAGAGGGAGCCGAAGGAGGGGTTAGGAGGGACCGAAAAAAAAAGGAGGGGGACAAGGGGGTGTTCGGTGGCTTCGGTGGAGAGAGGGCCGAAGAGAGAAGGGAGTTCGGTGGGGTGTGGACCAAAGAGGAGTTAGAGAGAGAGACCGAATGAGAGGGAAGGGGGTGTGCGGTTGAGGGGATGAGTTCGGCTTAGGGGGGTTCGGCTAAGGGGAGGCCGAATGGTGTAGAAAGGGGGGAGTTCGGTTTGTGGAAGGGTGTGGGGAGGATGGGGCTTCGGCTAGAGGGGGAAGTGCCGAAGAAGGGCTTCGGCTTGAGTTCGGCTAAGGGGTAGAGTGGTGTTGTCTACCGAGGGAGAGGAGAGAGGAGGGGAGGGGGGGTTCGGTTGGGAAGGGGGAGAGAGAGCCGAAGAGAGGGTGAGAGGAGGGTGTTTGGGTCGGCTAGGTGAGGGAGAGAGGAGGAGGTAGTTTCGGTGGGTAAGGGGAGAGAGGGGGGTCGGTAGCCGAAGGGAGGGAGGAGAGGGGGGAGGGTGTTCGGCCAAAGGAGAGGGGAGGGAGGAGGGAGAGAGCCGAAGGGAGAGGAGAGGGCCGAAGGGAGAGGGAGCCGAAGAAGAGAGAGAGATTTCGGTGGGAGGGTGGAGGGAGGAGAGAGAGAGCCGAAGGGGTGGGAGAGGGGAGGGAGGAGGGAGAGAGACGAAGGGGTGGGAGAGGGGAGGGAGGAGGGAGAGAGCCGAAGGGAGAGGAGAGGCCGAGAGAGGAGAGGGCCGAAGGGAGAGGGAGCCGAAGAAGAGAGAGAGATTTCGGTGGGAGGGTGGAGGGAGGAGAGAGAGCCGAAGGGAGAGGAGAGGGAAGAGAGAGAGAGCCGAAGAGAGAGAGAGCCGAAGTGGGAGAGGGAGGGGGGGAGGGGGTTCGGCTAGGGGAGAGGGAAGGGAGGAGGGAGAGGGCCGAGAGAGAGGGTTTAGAGAGAGAGAGAGCCGAAAAAAAAATACAATTTTTTTTTTTTTTGATTTCTTTGCTTTCTCTCATTTTTTTTTTTTTTTTTGATTTTTTTTTTTGATTTTTTTTGAAATAAAATTCGGCATTTAACATACCGAGTTCTCCGATGAGGAACTTGTACCGAGCTTCGTCAAGAGGTTTGGTGAAGAGATCCGCCAGTTGGAGGTCGGTAGGGATGAAATGGAGTTCGACATCACCTTGGGAGATGTGATCCCGAATGAAATGATACCGGATGTCGATGTGCTTGGAACGAGAGTGTAGCACCGGATTGTTTGCGATGGCTATCGCACTTGAGTTGTCACACAGAATCGGGATGTGAGAGTACAGCTGATTGTAGTCTCTAAGTTGGTTCTTCATCCAGAGGATTTGAGCACAACAACTTCTAGCAGCTACATACTCAGCCTCAGCAGTAGAGGTGGAGACTGAGTTCTGCTTCTTGCTAGACCAACTAACAAGCTTGCCACCAAGGAGTTGACAGCTGCCAGTGGTGCTTTTCCTATCAATCTTAGAGCTTATACAGATGATCAGATGGATTGGATCTTCAAAGCCAGGGGTGTTTCAGTTTCACATAGACTTCTTCAAGAAAGAGAGATGGAAGATCGGCAGGAATAGGTGAAGGAAGAATGTATGGTTGAGAAGGTGGGATGAATTGTGGTGAATTTTGAGGTTGGGAGGAATATGGGAATGATGGAGGAAGGAGAGGTGATATGATGAAAAATGGAAAAAGAATAGGATAGGAGGGATCTTGATCTTCAGAGATGATTATCTGAAGATCAGGGATTAGAGATGAGAAGAACGGTAGGTCACAGTTTTGATGAGATGTGACTGAGGAGAAAGGAACATATGGTTTCGAGTCAGATGAAGGATTTTGAGAATTTTCACCAACACATGATGAAATCCACCATCATCATCACATGAAGAGATGATGACTTAAGATCATCAAACTTCATATAAGTAGATCCATTTCCTCTGAAGATGGTAGACCAAGTAGGACTTTGAAGAGAAAGAATATCCTACTAACATTCCTTCATAAGATTTGTTAATGCTCAAACACCTGCAATCACAGATAAGTCATTTCTTTGGTACCCATTTGGAAATGGGTCCTTTTGAGTTAGAAGAAGAGGAAGAATCCTTGGAAGCATTTTTATCAGATCTTTCCATAGGACAATCCTTAGCAAGGTGAAAGGTATTACCACAGATATAACACTTTCTATAGATAAAAACCTTTTTGGAGCTTTGATCACCTTCCTTGTGATGACTGGTCATATTGACTTTCATGGCCTTAGAGGTTAGAGGATAGTCAAGAGGCTTAGGACCCAAGATACCTTTGCGAGAGTCATCTGAAGGAATAGAAGAAGGTGTCTTGGAATGAAGCTCTTTCAACATCAGAGGTCTAGGGATATGAAGAGAATATGGTTTATTTGAGTTTTTCTTGGGAAGTTTCCTTTTGGGAGGAATATCGGTAACGTCTGATTTTCCTTTTTCAGAAGAAGAAAATTTCCTTGAAGAAGGTTGAGGATCTCTGGTTGGAGTCTTAGAGAGTTTGGGTTTAGAAGGGTCATTTGAGTCTTGGGCTTCCTCACTCTCATTAGGTGAATCAATGCTCTTAGCTTTGATGAACATTCCAAACTTGAGATCTTTAGAGGGGTCAGAAGAGTCCAAAGGTTTGGAGTTGTCATAGTTCTCTTCAGAAGATTCATAGAATGATGGAAGAGAGAAAGGAGCATGAGAGTCAGATGGAGGTTCAAGGTCAGATTTTCCAAAGCCTAGTCCAGACTTGTCATCACAAGTTATTTGATCCTGAAAAATCCTTTCTAAGTTTTTGGAGGAACTAGTCCACCTTTTCACAATTTCTTGCTCCTTTTTAAACCTTTTAAGAATGTTATTTTTCTCTTTAGCAAGAGTAAAATTTATGGTTTTCAAATCTTCAAGCTCAGCCTTGATTCTGTCAAAGTGTTTTAACTGAGAAAGACAGATTTGTAGCTGAGAAGAAAGAGATTTTATCTGAGCATTTGCCTTCTTCTTTGCATCCTTGGCTTCATAGAAGACAATGGTCAAAGAGTCAAAGGCTTCAATTTTCTCAGCATCAGAGAGAGAGAAAAATGGATGTACCTGAGTGGATGAGGTAGAGCACTCAGCAGACGCAAGAGCCATGGAGGTGGAAGAGGTTTTACCATCATCAGCATCGTCTATTTTAGCCATAAAGCAGAGATTGGCCATTTCCTTGTCACTTTCGGAAGTTGGTTCATCTGCCCAATCATGAGATTCGGCAAGAAGACCTTTTCCTTTGTTGGCTAGCAGAGCATTCCTTTCCTTCTCTCTCTTGTATTTGGCCTTGTACTTTTCAGCACGGTCAGAGTTTGAAGGAGCAGAAGTTTTTGATTTTTGAAAAGAGGGTTGAAAAGAATTAGACTTGGTTCTGACAAACCTAGAGGAGGTACGGTTGGAGGAGGGTAGTCTGGATTTATCAGAAGACCTGCTTCTGCACTCAGAAGCAAAGTGTCCCTTCCTCCCACACCTGTAACATTCCTCATTTGATTTGTCAGAGGGAGAGATTTTAGAAAAAGTAGAAGAGGGTTTTCTTGAAAACTTGGATTTTCCAGAAGAGAATCGAGGGTTATTGGAAGTCTCCTCACCTTCATCATCAGCCTCACTAAGGTAGGCTTCTGAAGGATCATTAGGGTCCTCTTGACTATCACGGTCAGAATCGGAGGGATAGGTGATTCGAGGAATACACACAGTATTTTTGGAAGAATCACTGACAAGAGCTAGAGAAGAGCTTTTAATGTCTTTTGTGATAGACTTCCTAAGCAGTTTAGTCTGCTCATGGTTGAAGAGAGTGCCATAAAGAGCAGTGAGTGGCATATAGTCAAGATCCTTGGTAGACTTGATGCAAGTACAAATGTTTTCCCAAAACTCAGGAAGACAGTCCATGAACTTGCACAAGACTTCCTCATTATCATAAATGCGACCCACAAGTTTTAGATCATTGAGAAGACCGTTAAAGCGGTTGTAGTAGTCTGAGAGAGATTCCCCCTCTTCATACGAAAAGAGTTCATACTTTCTAACGAGAGCAATCTTTCTACTCTTTTTCACCTCAGACGTACCTTCATAAAGAACACACAGAGTGGACCACATTTCTTTAGCGGTAGAAAGGTTAACAAGGGAGTGATAGACCTCATCAGGCAGGGAAAGGGCAATGATGGCTCTGACTTTAGTATGAAGAGCTATAAGACGTCTGTCTTCATCATTATATTTGCTGGGATCCTTTACAATGTATCTCCCATTTGCTGGAGTTCTTTCTTCCTCAGAAGAGTCCTCATCAGCATTTCCCTTATCTGCCTTTTTGGCATTGTACCGGTCCCAAACCCTAGGAAGAAAAGGACCTTCATGTAAGATAGAAGGATATCTGTTGTCAACTCCTTCTAAGAAGAGTATCATACGACTTTTCCACAAGAAGAAGTTATTGGGGTTAAACTTTGGTGGTTTGGCTATAGAGCCATTGTCGTATGAAACAGCAGTGGTGTTTTGAGAAGAAGCATTGTTTAAAGAAGAAGAAGAAGAAGAGGCTGCCATTACGGATCTAGTTTATTGAATTAAACTAAACCGCTCTGATACCACTTGTTGGTCCCAAATAGCAGTAAGTAAATAAGCAAAGTATTGTAGAAGGGGGGGGGTTGAATACAATACACACAGTTTTTCACTTAATTTAATTCTTATTGATTTGAAATCAAGAATTACACATAGAAAACTTTGATTGTTGCGGAAGAGAACATATGAGATATGTTCAAACAATCTTACACATAGAGAATGAAGAACAATTGTAAAACACTTAGAAAACAATAAGATCTTCGTAGAGAGAAAGTTGCCAGGCACTTAGAGAACTTGAAGGTAGAGAGCTGGTTATCTTGCATGTTGAACCATCCTCCATATTTATAGTGCCTCATGCATTAAATGCATGAGACACCTGTTGAGCAAGGGATGGACACAGGTCTTCTGCATGGTACATGATGTACCTTTTGTCTTGGAGTGACTTTGTCTTGAAGTGTTGACCTGCAGGGATGGTGTGGACCTTTCCTTAAAAGAGTGTAGGAGACAAAGCTTACTTTATCTGATCTCCAGATGAGGTCCACGTCAATGCAAGAAATCACAATATACTTTGTCAGAAAGTACAATGTGTTTGAAAGAAATCCTTAAGCATAGACTGCCGAAGACTTGAAAGATCTTCGGCTCCTGAAGATGTGAGAACACCTTCATACTCTAAGGAGAGATCATTGGCTACCAAAGACTTGAGAAATCTTCGGCTGCTCCTTGAAGATGTGAGAACACCTTCATACTCTAAGGAGAGATGAGATCATCGGCTGCCGAAGACCTGAGAGGTCTTCAACTCCTGAAGATGTGAGGACACCTTCATACTCCTGAGAGACATGTGATTGACACCATCCTGGCTGATGGTGTTGATCACTTGGGCATGCTTGGCTTTAGGCTGAGGAGACTATCTTCAATCCGCTTTGAGAGATGTACTCCTTCTTTGTCTTCTTCGGCTGATCTTCGACTTCACCGAACATTTGTATAGAAACCAAGCTGCTAAAAGAACCTTAAACATATTCTAAGTAGGATGATATAAGATGGAAGATCAGGAGGTCATCTTCAAATCTTCAGATGACCCAACACATATGTATGCAAAATGTCACCGAAAACAAATATATAAAAGCAGCCCAAAGACAACACCTATCGGTGACGGGGGAAACCCGATTCCGCATAATGCGACGTGCACAAAGCAAGCCACACATTACGTTAAACTGGTATTAAATATCGGGCTCAACATCTTTCAGAATACACCCATAAATAATAGCACGGAGGACTTACACCATACCGAAGAAGCCAAACCGCGCCTCAATGGGGGTTAACTAGCTTTCCACCATTGGACAAATAATAAAAGTATCGAGCTCAACATCTTTCAGCATACACCCATAGATACTGCACGAAGGACTTACAATCCCTTCCTATGCCTAACGTGTCGCACGAAGGACTTACAATCCCATCCTATGCCTAACGTGCCACGATGTGCAGAGGCTAGTCATCCCACATCGTCAAAATAACAAAAGAGCTAATGGATCCATAGCAAACGGGATGAAACATTACATGACTCAAACGAATGAACTAAAGCATTCAAAACATGTAATTCCCAAATAAGATGCAATAAATGCAAATCATAACCAAACGCTCTACATTGAGCTATCAAACGGACAAGTGTCCCCAAGACCCAATAAAATCCAAACGAGTCATAAGCTCAACAAACCCAAAGACCCAACGTTAAAAATCATAAAGTTGAAATCAAACGTAAACGACTCAAAATAATGCAACCCATGCTTCAACACACCCAAATGACTTCAACATGATTTAGATCGGGGCAAAGCATTTTCCAAAGTGGGTTTATCCTTTTATTCTTTCAAACCATCCCATGACACCTAATAGAATGCGTTTATACTAAAAATATGCTCTATGCAATAAATCATTTAAATACCCAAAATATATGATTTATTTATCAAGATGTTCAAAATCTCAAATGTGAGTGTTTTATAAGTTTACAAAGTTGAATACTTCCAAATAACCAAAACTTATCAGATGATTAGCAGTTAACAATTTTCATATAAAACATGTAAACACTTTAAAATAGACATTTTTACATGTACACCGTTTTCACAAATCTACTTGAACTCACCTTGCTAGGTTAAGTTAAACCTAGATTTTACCCCACTTTGAACTTCCTGGACGAAACTTGAATCCTCCAAGCCAAAACCTCCAAAACCTAGATCCAAACATTTTCAACCGTAAATAACCATATTCAACCATATAGAAACATTCCCCAAACATTCTTCATGAAGCTTTCATCATAACTCAAAACCCTAATTTCCATAGTTGAAGAGAATAGAAGTTTATCTTTACCAGGACTTGAATCCCTCAACAAAACACCTATAGGTCACCACTATGAACATCACCCTTCAAATCTTCAAAAGGGGAGAGGTGTTTGATGAACTCTTAGAAGTCCATGAAAAGTGGGAGATGAGATGGGGCTCTAGCTTGCTTCCAAATCTTAACCAAAATGTGATAGGTCACATTAAACCTTCAAATTCAAGGTTTTGAATGCTCCAAGATCCAAAAAGAGAGAAGAGTTTTCGTCTAGAGATAGAGAGGAAATGAGTTAGGAAAAGAACAAATGAATTAGGGCTGAAAATCAGGGTTTTAAACCGATCTGGGGCCGATCGCGATTGTGCCCTTGGCACTCTTGCGGGCACTCTTGCGGGAGATTACCGCGGCTTCACTTAGGCCCGCGACTTTGCCCCGCGATTGTGACACATGTCACAGTCGCGGGCACTGTCGCCCAAGCTATGTCGGACTCCGAAATCTTCCTTTTTCCGCGTCTGAAAGCTCTCGATACTCAAATGGACTTAGATATCGTTTCCCTAGCACGATCCCTCCACTTACAAGTTCAAAAACGTCCGGAGACCTCTTACAGGCCGAAAATTACGGGTGTTACAATCCTCCTAACCTTAAAGAGATTTCGTCCTCGAAATCTAGATCCCCATGAAACATGTCCCGCAGAGTAGGTTGTCTCTACTCCGCTTGCCAGAACTATCATCATAACCTTATGCCGACCCTCACGATTCATGCCCCTTGGGCACATCCCACTTATATCCGAGTGAACACTTAATTCGCTAAAGCAATCTTTAC
Organism: Arctium minus; assembly: GCA_954870635.1. Lineage (NCBI taxonomy): Eukaryota > Viridiplantae > Streptophyta > Magnoliopsida > Asterales > Asteraceae > Arctium > Arctium minus. The sequence goes on along the minus strand of OX941080.1, from coordinate 196,524,694 downwards.
CCACAAGACTGCGGTTATCTCCCAACCTTGGGTGACACTTACTACTCCCAAGAGTAGTTTGCGCCCTCAACCTCTCATTGGATCTGCATTCCCATAATCAACACTAGCCCAAAGAATTCCAAAATTCCTTAAAATTCATCCTTGACACTGGTAAGGCCTTCCTTCCAAGGGTGTACTACTACGCTTTACGAGGGGTCGGTTAATTCATATTAGACTATTACACAACTCTGATCCATTTTCAAATCTCAATCATTCTGTCCGTAAGTCCTTACCCCATCAAGAAAAACATACGCATCAATACCTGATTACCAACAACCCAGTTTCCTTTAAGTCCCTCCACCGCGAGACTAACATTCCTCATAATCCAACGAGATATTTCCAAACATTCTAAAGATTCATTAACTTCAAAATAAGAAGTCGATGCCTAAAATCAAGATGGTCATACTAACAACGCAGGTACACCGGCAACATCTCACTCCAGATTTGCATTGTCAAAATACAGTTAATACCTAACATGGCGCTAAAATTCCTAATCTTACATCTCTAACAAATGAACCACAATATTCTCTTTAATCCTGCAGACTTCCCCCGATGGCACATTTCCCAACACATGCATGATGTCAAACGATCAACCCAACAACCCATAACCAACCATAAGCCATTAACCCGAAGATTTATCGAAGCAAGAGGTTATCTCTTAATTAACTGAGAGAAAGCGTAGATCTAATACCTCCATTACTCATGTATGACCCGATTCAAAATCTGAAACCCATAATTCAGAACCAACCACAAGTTGGATCATCCGACGCTTCAATTCCCAATGACTCTTCTAGTCCCGAATTACAACATCCTTTTACGATAGGGTTTTAAATCTGTAGCCCTAATGAGTTCAAGGTTTTTCAACCATTATGCCAATTTGAAATCTTATAAAACTTTCACATACACAAGTTTTATAGCAAATAATCGTGCGGTAAAAAATAACACACTACCGTTTATTCGGTAGGTTTCAAAATTGATTGCCAACACTACGCATATAAAACCATTTTCCAAAACTCATTTGATCAATACATACGTTAATATGGGCAGAAATAAAAGATGTGTAACAAAGTTTTACATGGATTAACATGGTCCTATCATACATCAACTTATACCATAACTGTGAAAGTAATTTTTCTGCACCAAAGCACGTGCAACAAAAGTTTGTACCACTCCCAAAGGAAGATTTCACGACTGCAAATTTAAAATCTTTTCCTAAAAAAAACGCAAAACATCAGAAGATAAAATTTTCAACAAGACCCATATACGTCCGTTTATTTTCCCCAAATTTAGCAACACAAAAGGAACGTAAATAAGTTTTTTAAATCGAATTCAAATTCTGGGCCGCACAGATAAAACATACTTACTCAAAGCTGTAACTACGACGACATGCAAACCGGAAATTCATTTCATGCATTGCGGAAAATCCCTAACAGTAAAATCAATAACTGAAATATGTTCAGAACAAAAGTTCCATCTAAAATAACATAAATCTTTTATATGATTACTCACACTTCACAGTATAACTTAGTCCGAAAACGAAAGTATACGATGATTGATATTTGTATAAAACCCAAAGATAAAACACATGATAATGAAATTTCTCTTAAAACAACATGTTCATAAAATCTAACTCTCAAGGTTTTCTCTCTTTTAGCCACAAGGCGGCATGGAATAAAGTTTTACAACAAAAATTGCATGCGACCGCTTATTTCACAAAGCTTAATAAGATGATATGCATATGCACTTGGTTAAAACATGAAATAACTTATGTCGGTTTCGAGTTCAAAGTCAAATGAAAATATGATCACATCGTTCTAAAACATTGTCTAAAACACCGTGATGAAAATTCTCAATAATATATGCATGCCTGCTATGTGCAGCCAAACTGCTCACACGAAACCCAAAGGGGAAAAAAAACAACATCCCTGGATGCTACTAAAATTTCCACGTCAAATCAACAAAACCCCATAAATAAAATTCTCAATAAAACTCATACATCAAAATAATGAAAGGTAACTCTTCGTCTAAAACCTTAACATACGTGGAGGAGATCCAATATTAAGGTCATAAGCCGTAGTTACTTGTCCAAAACTCTAAGAAATGTAAAAATACGAGCATTGCCATCTTCGAAATAATGTTAGGCAAATGAGAATAAATGAAGTCTCGACAAAGCATGCAACCACATGCGATAAAATAATTTTGTGCATGTTTAAGATCATGGTCTAAAACTTGTGTGCTAAACGTTTCAAGATTTCGTGGAATGATCCACATGGTGATTTTGGAAACACGAGAAATACTCGATGAAATTTATTTTAGAAATATATTTCTTGCAAGAATTTGGTCTGCACTCAAAACCTCGAAACCACGCTCTTCGATTCCTTACTCACACTATTGTCAACCGGATGCTCAAACGTCTTAAGGCAAAGATCAAAGACTTCATAGGTTCACCTCATAATTTCTCCTCGAAATACGTTGGTTCCCAATGTCTACGGTTCTAATCCAACTAATCAATTCGACCCAAAACAATTTACTTAATGCAATCACCATGCTTACCGTCACTCCAAGTGACGAAGACTAAAATCATCAACTCCTTTTAATGGCTACTCATAAAGAAACTGTTTCACTACCCCAACGATTATCGTACCAAGGGAGTTCAAGCATACACACGTAACTCGTAAGTTCACCATAACACTGGCCAGGTGCTATTATGAACGTACTGTACATGATCATCCTTGCCATTTTCGGCGCGATTCCCGTTCCTAGTGGCTCCACTCACCTCGAATCATCAAATCTTAAAGTGCCTAATGGTGTGATCTCACATTCAACGCTTAAATTTTACGCTAGCTTGAGTCTAGGCATTCAAAATCAACACCTAATTCTCTCAAACTTAAGCTCTGATACCAACTTTCTATTGTTGAGCATTTTGGCTTTTGTAACACCCTCAAATTTGGAAATAGTGACTAATTAAAAACTTTCAAAAATATCTTAAAGGATAATAAAATATCTTACTAATAGTCTATAATTAAAATACATTTCTAGATTGAACCATCAACAAGTAAATAAAGTCTTACATAAAGACCATCTAAAGTCGGGTGTTACTATAACCCAATTCCAATCGCTATCTCCAATATAAGTGCGGAAGACTTCAACGAGCTAGCCACTTCCTCCAGTAACCAACTAGCACTCATCTCTTCACAGAGCCGCTAGACTAATCCCGGAATGGAACCTGATGCACATGCCGACAAAATAAAAAGGGTTAGGCTAACGCCTAGTGAGTTCAAGAGTTTTATATCATGATTATAGAGGAAAACGTAAAGGAAAGTATTGCAACATTTAATCATTATCCTTTGAAAAGATTTACTAAAGAAAACAAGAAAGTAACTCATTTACTAATAATAAGCATTTTATAAATGGATGCCTCAACGCCAAAACATTCCTTCATGAAGTAATGAAATCCAACGCTTGATCAAAATGAGAATAATGGTAATGCTCGAAAAATGGAATTTGAATAAGCTTTATAAATCAACCGACCAAAATATGCATAAACTCCAGTTTATATGATCATAGCATAAGAGAGAGAGAACTCGACCCAAATTGTGGATATAAACTGACTCCCAATTTATGACAATGTAAATAATACTTCATATCCCAAAACACCCAAAAAACACGGGTAGGGATTAATACTCAACCCATAGAACATAGAATGAACATATGTATGCAAAATGTCACCGAAAACAAATATATAAAAGCAACCCAAAGACAACACCTATCGGTGACGGGGGAAACCCGATTCCGCATAATGCAACGTGCACAAAGCAAGCCACACATTACGTTAAACTGGTATTAAATATCGGGCTCAACATCTTTCAGAATACACCCATAAATAATAGCACGGAGGACTTACACCATACCGAAGAAGCCAAACCGCGCCTCAATGGGGGTTAACTAGCTTTCCACCATTGGACAAATAATAAAAGTATCGAGCTCAACATCTTTCAGCATACACCCATAGATACTGCACGAAGGACTTACAATCCCTTCCTATGCCTAACGTGTCGCACGAAGGACTTACAATCCCATCCTATGCCTAACGTGCCACGATGTGCAGAGGCTAGTCATCCCACATCGTCAAAATAACAAAAGAGCTAATGGATCCATAGCAAACGGGATGAAACATTACATGACTCAAACGAATGAACTAAAGCATTCAAAACATGTAATTCCCAAATAAGATGCAATAAATGCAAATCATAACCAAACGCTCTACATTGAGCTATCAAACGGACAAGTGTCCCCAAGACCCAATAAAATCCAAACGAGTCATAAGCTCAACAAACCCAAAGACCCAACGTTAAAAATCATAAAGTTGAAATCAAACGTAAACGACTCAAAATAATGCAACCCATGCTTCAACACACCCAAATGACTTCAACATGATTTAGATCGGGACAAAGCATTTTCCAAAGTGGGTTTATCCTTTTATTCTTTCAAACCATCCCATGACACATAATAGAATGCGTTTATATTAAAAATATGCTCAATGCAATAAATCATTTAAATACCCAAAATATATGATTTATTTATCAAGATGCTCAAAATCCCAAATGTGAGTATTTTATAAGTTTATAAAGTTGAATACTTCCAAATAACCAAAACTTATCAGATGATTAGCAGTTAACAATTTTCATATAAAACATGTAAACACTTTAAAATAGACATTTTGGCATGTACACTGTTTTCACAAATCTACTTGAACTCACCTAGCTAGGTTAAGTTAAACCTAGATTTTACCCCACTTTGAACTTCCTGGACGAAACTTGAATCCTCCAAGCCAAAACCTCCAAAACCTAGATCCAAACATTTTCAACCGTAAATAACCATATTCAACCATATAGAAACATTCCCCAAACATTCTTCATGAAGCTTTCATCATAATTCAAAACCCTAATTTCCATAGTTGAAGAGAATAGAAGTTTACCTTTACCATGACTTGAATCCCTCAACAAAACACCTCTAGGTCACCACTATGAACATCACCCTTCAAATCTTCAAAAGGGGAAAGGTGTTTGATGAACTCTTAGAAGTCCATGAAAAGTGGGAGATGAGATGGGGCTCTAACTTGCTTCCAAATCTTAACCAAAATGTGATAGGTCACATTAAACCTTTGAATTCAAGGTTTTGAATGCTCCAAGATCCAAAAAGAGAGAAGGGTTTTCGTCTAGAGATAGAGAGGAAATGAGTTGGGAGAAGAACAAATGAATTAGGGATGAAAATCAGGGTTTTAAACCGATCTGGGGTCGATCGCGATTGTGCCCCGCGATTGTGCCCTTGGCACTCTCGCAGGCACTCTCGCAGGAGATGTACCGCGGCTTCACTTAGGCCCGCGACTTTACCCCGCGATTGTGACACATGTCACAGTCGCGGGCATTGTCGCCCAAACTATGCCGGACTCCGAAATCTTCTTTTTTCCGCGTCTGAAAGCTCTCGATACTTAAAGGGACTTAGATACCGTTTCCCTATGTAACACCCTGTTTTTCGTAAGTAAGTTTCCGCCATTCGTTGGCAATCTCTCCGCCTTTCGCCTATCTTTTTGGGTGGGAAATGTTGTTCTTTCGAACCTTGAGTCGACCCATGCGAGAATCTCGAGTTTTGACCTTTTTTTGGCCTCGGTACAAGTGGCGTGATTGTGACTCGCGATAGTGACATGTGTCACTATCGCGTGACACAATCGTCGGGGGTGTACCACCCAAGGTACATTCTCCGTGATAGTGCCCTCGCGATAGTGACAATGTCACTATCGCGTGGCAAGGTCGCGCGCGGCGTCTGGTCCTCTAAATGTCCAAGTTTTCACCATTTTCATCATTTCTCACTTCTATCTTCTCCCTTTTTTCTCTCCCAAACCTCAAAGTCGAACCCTAACCCATTTTGAGGGTTTTTCCCCCTTGAACCACATGATTCTTCATCATCTAACTAGTGGGATCTTGAACCACAAAACCTCCATCTTCATCTTACTCATCAAGTCCAACGTGTGGGAACTCGGGTTGAAGAGTTGGAATGGGTGTCTTCGGAAAGTCTCATCACCTAGAATGATAAGCTTTCTTGAAATAAGTTATAAATGCTCCATTGATGGTTTCTTAGTGTTTGATTTCTCAAATCTCGGATTTGTTGGTTTTGGGAAACTACGGTTTTGATCTCTTTGAGGATTTTAGTAATTAATGTTTGGGGAATGTTTCTAAGTGGTGTGGTGTGTTTGGATCTAGGTTTTGGAAGTCCTTGGCTTGAAGATTCAAGTGGCCTTCAAAAGAGCTCGTTGGGTGAAACCTACATTTAGCCTAAATCTAGCAAGGTGAGTTCAAGTTGATTTGTGAAAACGGTGTACATGCCAAAATGTTTATTTTAAAGTGTTTTACATGAAATGGTTAACTGCTGATAAGTTTTGAGTATTGTGAAGTAAAATATGTTTTGCTTGGTTATCTGTCAAAGTGTGAGTATTTTGATGAGTTTTCATATCCTTGAGTTGTGTTAATCTTTTAAAATGCTTATATTGGGTTTTGAACGTTTCAACAACTAAATAACATGAATTACGTATTCTTGGTGACTTTGTATAAAGAAGGTCTATTTTATGAGTTATGCATCTTTGACGAATTTGTACAAAAGAAGTCTATTTCGTGTTATATGTATTTAGGTATATTGGCATTCATAAACCCTTTGGAAAACCTTTGGTCACATTATGCGTTGAGTTTTGGGTTAATCTCGTCTTTGGGGTATGTGTCTTCGTAAACGTTGTTTAAAGACATTTCATTATTTGGGGGACCGGTAATTATTGGTCAAATGGATTTTGAGCATTTTAGCTCGGTATTGGCTTAAAAGAGTCTTGAGGGAATTTGTCCGGTTTTAATGGCTCGATGTAAAGTCTAATTTGTGATGTACATCTTATTGCATTTTATTGCATATTATCGATAGTTACAGATTCGAGTGTTGTAGTCATTCATGAGTAGTCGAGTAACTTTAGACTGTGTTGCATTGGATCCATAGGCACATAAGTCAGTCTTATTTGATGGTCAATTGGGTGGTACGGGGTTGGACTCCGGGAATCATGGTTTATGTAACACCCGGAAATTCGTAAGGTATGTATTTGTTCCCTTAATACTGTAATTGTATTTATATGAAATTACGAGCCTTTATATGCTTATGAGCCTTACTTTAATATCATGATGTTATCTGGTTAGCATTTTAAGTTCAAGTATTTAGACCTCGCGCTAGTTACCAAATTTACGTTGGCTAAATAAGAAAAATAAGCAAGATGTTGGATTTCCTGGTCGTGCGCCCTCCTTCACAAAAAACGCACGGCCCGTGCGCACTGGACAGAAGGTCCAGTGAGTTAAGTACGAATTTTTCCGCTTTTCTCATTCTCATCATATTTCTCTTCTTCAATTATTCTCTCCCAAACCCTCCCTCTTCATCTACTTCTTCTAAGCTTCTTTCAACCACCAAATCATCACCATTTGTTGCTAGAGTTAAGAGAATCATCCAAGGTTTCGGTTTGTAAGCTTCACCACCATCTCCATCTTCATCTTCCTCAAGTATCCAAAAGCTTGATTTTGGGGTTTTCGTCTCCTACCTTATAATTTTCGGATTTTGGGTGATAAGAGCATTAAATCATCATTGAAGGTTCATCCAAGTGATTTCATTGAAGCATCCTTCAAGATCTTCATCTTCTTCAAGTCTCATCTTCTTTAAAAGCTAGGGTTTCATCTTTTATAGGTTTTGGTCAAAAACCTAGATTGTGAGTTTACTAACCTTTGTTAAAACTAGATACACATCATTATCTTCTACTTGTTGATATTAATGCATCTCTCAAATGTTCATATTTAATGTTTCAAGTATTTGGAGGTTTTTACCCATGGATTTATGTATATGAAAGTTACCATGTTTTATATGTGTATACCTTGGTATGTTGATGATTCCTTCTTGGAATGCCTTTTTGGCGATCTTATATTCTCACGAAGTATTTGGATGGATATTATGTCATATGTTGGATTTACATGATTAGGATGGTAATAGTGTGTTCTTGGTTGATATCCGAAATTTTGACGGATTGAAACACATCTTGAGACCTCCTAAATGCATTATGTGGACGAACCAAGTATGTGATTCACTATAGGAATGTAGGTGGGTGACATTTGGAGAATTTCCTAAGCGGTAGTCTCCTATGTACCTAGACCTCCGCCGTCGGGGAATTTCCTAAGCGGTAGTCCCCAGTGCGTGTCGGGCCTTTGGGTTGCTAGTGAAAGTGGCTTCAAGGTGCATTGCCTCTTTGGGTGAACCGGATTGGAGATATGGGTCGCTCCCGTTGACTCCACATCTACGTGATTAACTGTTTAACTGCTGATAAGAACTGCAACTGTTTCTGACATGCTTTTACTTGTCCAACTCACTAGGCTTTTTGGCCTAACACTTGTTTGGTGTCGATGTGTATCTCAGGTGTTAGCGGCGCGCCTCCTAGGCAGGTTTAGATGCTTTGGGCAAGAGCTTGGGGATTTTGGCATTTGAACTATTTTTTGGGAAGATTTGGGTTTATAGATGACACCCCTTTTGTAATCTATTTTCTAGATGTAGAAATTAGATTAGTTGGTTGTCGTTTATTTATCCGTTAAATTGCAATTGTGATTAAACAAGTTTATTTGTACTATTCCCCTTTTTGGGAGGCTCTTGCTTTGGCAAATTATATACCATTTCTTCTCTTTGGAAAGTTTTTGTTATGCCTATTTTTAGGGTGTTACAATTTACGACCTTGTCTTTGCAAGTAGGCACTAGGAGGGCTGAGTCCGGTTGAGCTATTATGACCGTGGGGAGTCCTCTGATGGGCGTTTGGGTCCTTCGCCGCATGGGGCAATGCCTTTGTTGTATCCCCCCGTGGGTCGAGCCTTTGGCGATGCTTTCGGTGGTATTCGCTAAGGTCAGCTGTCTCTTGGGTGAAACTTGTCAAGGAGTCGTATGGGGCACTTGGGCTAGCGTGTCGTGAAGTGTCATATGATCAACGTTGCTGAGTGGCATACTTTTGTGTTCCTCCGCTCTCAACAGATACAAGTATCCCCCGTTATCGGCCCGCTGTATTTTGGATATTTAATTGTCCATGCTTTAATACTTGGATTTCATCTCATTTTATGGTCGCGTGAGTATTAAGCTTCAGTTTCATGTTTTAATGGTGTGTCATATTTTATGGGTTGTTTTCCGTTATTTAAGGGTCGAGTATTGTTTTGGGATATGAAGTATTACTTACATTTTAGCACATTTGAGTATCGAACTATGACCCCGCTTTGGGCGAGTTACGGGTCATCATCTTACAAGAAATGTGTGTTTGGGAGCTTTGTCTTTTAAAGTGCATATTATGTGAAATTGTGTTGTTTCTATTTTGATGTATAATATTTCGAAATACCTTGCTTTAAACTGCATTCTTTCCTTTAAAGATATATTCATTCATGTTAAAACTCTTAAGCTCACTAGGCGTTAAGCCTAACCCTTTTTATTTGTCGGCATGTGCATCAGGTTTCAAGGTTGGAAGTTGGTTCTAGCAATTTCGTGAAGAGTAGAGCCTTAGCTAGATCCGAAAGTAAGTATTCGGTGAAGTCTTCTGCAGTAGGGAGATAGTGACTATGCATGGGTATTGGTAGCACTCGTCCTTTATAGTCTATATATAAGATGGAATATGTGTATTGTAGTTGAATCTAAATTTGTGGTTGTAAATGATTCATTTATTAGTGTATTTATAAAAATTTTAATCGGTCGCTATTTACAGATTTTGAGGGTGTTACACCCTAGCACGATCCCTCCACTTACAAGTTCAAAAACGTCCAGAGACCTCTTACAGGCCGAAAATTACGGGTGTTACAACTTTCGAAAGTTGCTAAATGGACTTCAACCTCTATTTAAGGTGCCTTGTAGACGGACAATCAAGTCAGACATCATGAAGACATATGAAACAAAAAGAGGTTCTATTTTGCGGTGTTTGGAAGATAACAAAAGTAGGGTTGCTCTTACTTCTGATTTGTGGACAATGAGTAACCAAAACAAAGGTTACATGGCATTAACTGCACACTACATAGATACCAATTGGAGGTTGCAAAATCAGATTATCAGGTTATTTCTCGTTTACCATTCTTTATAATTCAATGTTAATAGTATAATGTTAATTTTTAGTATATTTTTTTGATGCAACTTTACACATGTGCTATCTCTACATACTGCTGAGGCATTGTCCCAAGTGATGGTTGAATGCTTTATGGATTGGAACATCGACAACAAGTTGTCAACATTGACACTTGACAATTGTTCAACCAATGATGCTTTGGTCGACAGGCTCTTAGGTACACTTTCTCCTTCCTCCCTAATTTTAAAGGGTAGGTTTTTTCACTTGAGATGTTGTGCGCATATCATAAATCTCATTGTGCAAGATGGTTTTTCTATGATTGAGAGCTCAATCAAGAAGGTTAGAGATAGTGTCTCGTTTTGGACATGTTCTCCTAAAAGGGCCCAAGACTTTAGACTCGTTGCCCGACAAGTAGGTGTAGATTGTGAAAAAGAATTAGTTCTTGATTGTAAGACTAGATGAAATTCCGTTTACATAATGTTGAATGTTGCCTTATAATATAAAGATGTTTTTATTCGTTTAAGCAAGAAAGAGAAACATTATGTTAGTTTACCTAGTGAAGAGGAATGGAGAATGGCGCATAATGTTTGTGATAAGTTGAAGGTATTTTATCGTGTGACCGAGGCATTCTTCGGGACCAAGTATCCTACTTCAAACTTGTTATTCCCTTTGATTTGTGACATGAAATTATCCATTAGGAGTTGGTAAGACGATGAAGATGTTGTTATTAGGAACATGGCATCACGTATGTTGAATAAATTTGATAAATATTGGGGAGTTATACATGATGTCATGAGTGTGGCTATTGTTTTAGATCCTAGGTATAAGCTCAAGTTGATAAATTTTTTCTTTCCAACGATTTATGGTGTTGACTCAAAAGTTGAGGTTACGAGGATACGTAACCTATGTAATGATTTATTTGAGGAGTACAAGAGGAAACATGATCGCAACAAAGGGAAAGGAAAATCTAGCACTACTCAATCGGATGGGGGGAGTTCTTCTTTGAACAAGGCTTCATGGAAATTAGCTTTTGAGAATATGATGTCCCAGGATGATATGTTTGAAACGACAGAGATGGATGACTATTTGACGGATAAATTGTTACCGGATGATGACGGGTTTGATATTTTGACATGGTGGAAGTGCAACAGTGTTAAGTTTCCTGTGTTGCAGAGTATTGCAAGGGATGTGTTAGCCATTCCAATTTCTACGGTAGCATCAGAATCGACATTTAGCATGAGCGGGAACAAGATAACAAAACAACGTAGCCGGCTAAAATCGCAAACCGTTGGAGCATTGATGTGTACCCAAAGTTGGTTGAGAAAAGAACTTGAAGGTAATAATTATATAAATTGTTATATGGTACATGCATTTACAATTCTTCTAACTTGTACTATTTTTAATTTCAGATAAAAAGCTTGGAGAGCCGCAAGGATTTGATCAAACGGTTGCATTCGATGAAGATGTTGAAATTGATGGGGGTCTAATTGAATGCGTTGAAAACGATGGGTTGATGGAATTTGTTTTAATGGGATTTGTTTGATGGAATTTGTTTTAATGGAGTTTGTTTAATTTGTTTTTATGGACTTTGTTTTATGGAATGGTTTAATGGAATATGTGTTTTTTAGTTTAAAAAAAGTGGCAGAATGTAGCTCTAAATTGCAGGAAAAAAGCTCCCAAAAAACGGGTCGGGTCCGGGTCGGAGGACTGGGGAACGGGGTCGGGTCTCTGACCGGGGTTTTGACCACCGTTGACCGGGGATGGGGAATCAATCCCCGCACCCGGTCGGGGATCCCTACTACGAACCGGGGCCAGGGCCGGGGAATGTGAACCCCGCCCCATCCCCATGCCTACTTGTAACCCAAAACCTGCAGATCGTTTTCCTTAGATCTCTAGGCGATTTTCCCCTTTTTCCTCTCCCCTCTCACCTCATTTATTTATACAAGTAACCCTAGCATTTAAGAGACTCAAGAAGGGTTGTTGAAGTGATTAAAGTGATCCTTGGTGCCATTAAAGCTCCAAGTGAAGTAGAGCTCCCTCAAGTCATCCATTCTTAGGGTTTTCTCTTTACAAACCCTAGTTGGTGAGTTCTTAACCTTTTTATGTTTATGTGCATAAATACTAATATATATGTATGTTTATGTTATTCTTGAGTTTGACATATTCTTAGGGTTTTCTCTTTACAAACCCTAGAAAGTGAGTTTCCGTCGTATACTCTATTTCTTGTGTTTATGTGTTTATTTGTCACTCTCTCGACTTAATCTATTCATTCATATGAGAAATATGATAAGAGCCCCTATTTTATGGGTCTGACCTAGAGGGCTAGAGATTTTGACAATAAGTATGAGAAACATAATATGTTGTCATGGTATTACTTGATAATATGGTTGGTGAGCTATGTGAAACGTGAAAGGGAATAGTTATTATGGAATGACATGTTGTCTTAACATTATGAAATCTTATAAGATGTGCGTAGTGTCTATGAGTCGACAAGTAAGGTGTTTATTTATGGCTATATGTTCTATGTGCATATTTAATCAGTATGTGATCACCTGATAAGAATATGACTTCTATTTCCTTGTGCACGAGGATATAGTTGTATGCTAAAGAGGACCATTGTTGTTGGTCGTTTGTGGTTTACTAGCGAGTAGGCAATAGGGGGACGTGGGCCCTTGAGGTGTAACTCGTCTAGTCTTGGATATGCAATAATGTCACGTAAGACCTTGAGGTGTAACTCGACGGAGTAGACAATAAAGGCAATAAGTATGGTTTGAGGTTGTGATGTCTTGATGGCATGAGAACTAGGACCGGGACATGAGGTGTAATCCAATAACATCATGGGTGACTCCACTCCCGTGTACATGTCACCCCGATGGGAATGGGTCTCCCCCGTATTTTCAAGGGTTATCTCTTGTATGTTTATGTTCAGGTTCGAGAACATTGTCGCGGTGGAATTGTTTATTTGTGAGGCAAAGGAGTTCGGTAACACAATTATCGTTTTATAATATCTTGCTTGTGATTTATATAACTTATGAGATCTCACTAGGCTTTGTCCTAACACTTGTTGTGGTTGTTGTTTCCTCACAGATCCCACTCATGGTGGAAATTAAGTCGTCGGACTTGTCAACCGGGCACGTAGGAGTTCTCGAAGTGTCAAGTTTTTGGGGATTTTTGTGAAGATAGATTATATCGAAATAGCAACACCCATTTTAATCTAGTTTGGAATTGATTATAGATTAAGTAGGTTGTTGTAATTTTATTGTCTCATTTCTTTGCAAACCAACCCATCTCTATGTGGGTCTTTAGTTGTCTATACTTTGGGTTTGTCTTGTTGAAAGTTTATAACTACAGGGTATTTGGACCTTCGTATTTTAGACGTCATATTGTCGAAATTTCGAGTTTTATTTCACCTAATTTTTTAGGGTGTTACATTTTTTTTACCAAACAATGCCTTAAACACTATCATACACGAGGACTATCAAATACTACTCTCACATGCTCTTGTCTCTCAGGTGCATATAAATCATCAGTCTAACAAATAAATAGATTATCAAATTGGAAGTATACTTTAATTAAAACATATCACATAATACAATTTATTGCAAAACGTTAACGGGACCATCTCTTATGAGATGTTTAAGGGTGGACTTGGTACGGTTAGTACCATGTTTTCCCCATTATCGTATACCAACAAATTATAATTGGTATATAAAATCTTATATCATGTGCAAACCAATTGTACTTGGTACTTACTTAACTGGTACATATTTTTTCCGGTTAGTACATGTTGTTATTGGTTTTGTACCAACTTCACTTTACATATATACAAATTACCATTTTATTTAAATCGTAAGTGACTTTTTGATTTTACAGTTAATACGTGTGATGTTTAAGAGGTTTTAGTTGCAAGGAATAAAACTTACAAACAATCAAACGTTCAAATAAAATAATTAAAGTTGTAATGTTTAATATCCAATACATATAAAATATAAAAGAAATAACGAAAAGATAATTAATGAGATGTTTACCCAAACACTCAACCCTATAAGCGTTTACTAGTAATACTCAACACTATAACTTACTTTATTGGGTAAGATTGTAATCCATAAAAATGGTATCGTATGCAACATTAACCGGTAAACTATTACCAGGTAAGAGTCGTCACATTCTCTTACCGGGTAAGACTCTCCATTCTTATCAACGCTCTTAGCAGGTAAGTTTTTCACCCCTTGTCATGTTCATCCGATAAGATAAATTGACCTGGTAAACACTTACCGGATAAACGTTTAGTAAACGACTCTTAAGACAGTACCATAATGCTATCACGGTACACGATTTCCAGTACCGTGTACTAACCAAGTTTACATACTTGGTACAGTATTACCAACCGATTATAATCAATACCAACTAATTTCATACAAATTTAATTGGTACGATTAATACACATATTGGTTAATTTAGTTTTATTTCAAAATAAAAAAAGGAAAAATAGCAAGAGTTTTGAGATGGACATAATACGTGGCATCATGGGGTGACAAGTAGCAGCCGCGCCATTGAAAGATGTTGAAAAAGGAGCCACTAAAGCCGAATAAGTGACGCGGCGGCTAACTTGTCGCAAACTCAAAACGACAAAAACACGCTCTCGGCTCCTCCCCCAAAATTTCACAAAATTATTCAAATTGGGGGAAAAATTGAAAAACCTCCATTCGATCTCACTTCACCTCCGACCACCGCCATGACGACGGAGGAATCACCGCTCTCCGTCTCCGCCACCTCACTCCTCGATAAACCTCTTCATCAACTCACCGAAGATGACATTTCTCAGCTCACTCGCGAAGATTGCCGCCGGTACCTTAAACAAAAAGGTTTGCATCGTTTTACGGAGTTTTTTTCTTTCTTTCTTGTGTTTTATAGGTTTTCCGGTGAGTGTTTGTGTTTTAGATGGATTGTTTGATGCCGGTACAGGTATGAGACGGCCGTCGTGGAACAAATCTCAGGCGATCCAGCAAGTGATTATGCTCAAGGCGTTACTTGAACCGAAGCCGGACTCCGACGCTTGTAATCGGAATCGGAAGCTTCACATCACTCATCGGCAACAAGAAACCACAACCACGCGTGTACGTTTAGATTAATTTATTATCTCCACTGGTTTCGCTTTTATGTTGTGTTTAGTATTATTATATTGTTAACAAAGTTAGCGATGACTTGTGGTTTTATGTTTTTTTGTATATTATATTATTATCTGATCCGTGATTAGTTTACTGTTGCTTCCTGTTTAGATTAATTTAATGTAAGTTTAAAAATGTAGGTCCAGAAAGGAACGAGTGCTGATACGGAAGTCTCTGTTTCAGCTGATGAATTGGTACCTGGTCAGCGAAATGACGTGGATCTATCTGATCTTCCTGGTGATGATGAATTTGTTCCTACGGGGTAACTTCTTAAGTCATTTTACCCTATCAATGTAATAGCCATAGAGATTTGAGGCCGGTGTCTTTATGTATTAATGAAGAATCTATTTTGTTTCTGCCCATTCTAGCTTGAAATGAATTCAGTTTACTTGTGTTGTGTTATTTTTCTCTCCTTGCATGCTTACTGCATTTAGTTGATGATGCATATGCGAATGTGGATGAACCTACTCAAAATTGAGGCTTGTAATGTTATAATATATTCACAGCAAGCTTGCATTACTTTATGGTTTTATTTTTTATTTATTTCTTCATTACCGATTAATTTATTATAATGCTATGCACAAGGTGTGGTGGGACTGTTTGGAAAGAAATTCTTTTAAGTTGAATTGAATTACATATCCTGTATTTGTCTTTAGGAGACCACAAGCTGGTTTTATTTTTAAGATGAACCTACTGGTTTTACTTTTAATTTATTTCTTCATTACTGATTAATTTATTATAATGCTATGCACAAGGTGTGGTGGGACTGTTTGAAAAGAAATTATTTTAAGTTGAATTGAATTACATATCCTGTATCTGTCTTTAGGAGACCACAAGCTGGTGTCGTTGAATTTCTTATTTAGGCGTTGACAAGCTTAAAGTTAGTTTATTGTAGTTGATGATAGTACAAAGCTTTGCACACCCAAAAAAATGTTGAGAGACTGTAATCATCAGAAGGTAAGGCCCCTGCAAGTATTCTTACCTCAACTGAAAAAGGACTTTATCTCAAACTAGTTGGGTGTGGTTCAAACATATATGTAAACCTCTCCTTACTATCTAAGTTACACTTGTTGGCCTTGTGGTTTTACAACTGAATCTGTATGGTGTCCCCTTACATTCAATGTTGTCCTTTACGGCTCCTGCTTACAGTTAAAATATGGTCTCAGCAGTTAAAATGATTGTGGAATTTTATTATGGCTTTTTGTGCTCGCGAATCCTTGGTATTGTTTTTGTCAAGGTTAGATATCTTCATGCAACATCTTAATCTATCTTTAATATCTGGAACCACTTCAACACATGCGCCTCCACCTTTTTCTCTCCTTTTAATTTATTTTCAAAACTACTCTTCATCAGAATAAGTGGGAAGTGAAGTATTTTCTGAGGCATCTTTTATTCTTCTTATGTAAGGAGTAAGGTAACCATTTTTGTAGTTTGCATGGGTTTTAAAGCTTATTGAGGAGTTTGACTGTATTAGTGTATGTGCTGATACTATGTTATGCTAATTTCTCTTTTCCTCCCAAACTCGTGTACATTATTACATTATAATTTTATTTTATTTTCAAATGTAGTCATATTTAATGAAATCCACTCTTCAAAGCTTGCCTTTATTCTCTCCTTGTATGGGGTCCCTTTCACATGTCTTAGGGAATGGTGATCAATAAAAGTTAGTGCTTATAAGTTTATTAGCTATTTGTCACTGATATGAAATGAGGGATACGAGACCATTGTTAAAAGATTCAGGTTTCAGGCCCTTGAATTTTACACCTCTGAGGTCTCAGAAGGACTTCAAAATTTGGTTTTTGGCTGACTAAATAGTTACTTATTTTCTCAAAATGGCCCATTACTAGCGTACAAATAAATAGCTAAGCCCGTGGATTTCTGTTTCAAAATTTCAGTTATTATTTTTATGATTTCAAGTTCTTTATCTATAGCGTAGAGAAATCAGAGCTACTTTATCTGGCGATAGGAACAATATATAATGATTGTATTTAGATGCCCTAAAATATCTCCACTTGTAATGATCTGTGTATGTTGGTCAATCTAACTTCTTATTCATCTAATTCTTCTCATGGATTTAACCTATTCCAACCTATGTCGGTGTTAAAGCACTTTTGAGTGCAGCTCAAGTGCAACAAATCAAACTTGTTTGACCTATTCTCATCTCGGTCTTTATATCTTGACAATGTCAAGTTTAGTGGGACTCTTGAGAATCATGGCTTCAAGGTATGTCACTCGAAACAAGTATGTTTCTCATTGTGGTTCACCTTCATATTTTTCGTGGTCAAGGCAATCTTGTAAGCGGATTGGCTTCACGTAGGGTGCCATAGTGTTGGAAAAAGGAGAGGATAGCTAGACTTTCAAAGACAGTAGCAATGGAAATTATTCTTAACCTTGTCTTTCCAAAAAAAATATTCTTGAACCTTGTATGCCTTTCAATCAATATGATTCTATAACAAGGTTTTAAAGTACAGAAACGTAAGGCCTCACGTTTTTTTCTCGGTGTCTCGAGGCGGAAAATAAATAAATATATGTAATCATATCTAATAATAATATTTAAAATCACAGTGTCGTTAATGAAGTCTCAAAATATTTGAAGAAAATAAGGATCCACAATCTCCTGTAGTTGGAAGCTTTAATAAAATTCATAACATGCAAAACAGAATCCCATATCAAACTATGAAAGTCATAAAATTCATAATACTATTTGTAAGTCTTAAAAACATAAATTCATTAGTTCTACAAGTCATAATTTCCTGAAAAATAAAAAAATAAAACTCCTTTAGGAAAGAGAAATGCAGCAGGTGCAAGCTTTGAATGCAGCAGGTACAAACGAATGCAACTGTTACAACTTACAGGCTTGAGTTCAGCCGTGAGGAGGGGCTATGAGAAGCGTGAGTAGGGAGGGTGAAGAAAGGAGGCCGATCAGTTGTTGAGAGACAGAGAGAGGCTAGGTCGATCACATGAGAGAGAGGGGGAGGAGGTGGATTGCTGATTTTCTGTTGAGAAAGAGAGAAGAAACGCGTCGTGCTTAGGAATAGATAATTTTAGGGTTTTTAGTCTTTTATTAAACCAAAATAGCAGCATATAAAAGAGGTGTACGCCTTGCTAGCGTCTCACTGCCTCCGTCAACCAGGGCGTACGTTTCATGCACGACTTGAGAGGTGCCGCCTCAAATGCGTTTTTGGACGGCCTCGCCTTGAGGCCTACACCTCTTCCGCTTTTTGAAACCATGTCTATAATGCATTCAGAAAAAGATAGATAAGTTTCCATAAAATCTCTACCAGGTGTTTTCCTCTTCAATTGATACCGTGTTGAATATGAAGACATGGTTTTTGGGCGAATCTTTGTGGAGTTAAAAATGAAGATTAGTTTCATAATAAATAATGAAAATATTGACTTAATATCTTCACATATTGCTTTTTTCCTTTTTGCCTTTAGTTCAGACATGCAATGAATGTGGAAAAGTTGTTGACTGGGATGTAGAGTAATGTTATAGTGTGGTCCAAAAGTTGTTATCCTTTATTCAGTTTTAGTGGTGCTAAATCTATAAATTTCAATAATTGGTGTTGTGTATCTGTAGAATTGTAGGAGACCCTGTCAAATCTTATGGTATAAGATATTTTGAAGTTTTAAGATATGCTCAAATTTGTATCATATCAAAAAATGATTACGGCTTGAATGTCATTCCTTTCCAGGGACCAAAAGTTATGTTTATAGAGATATAATGGATAAATTCTAAAATATCTGTAATGTGAACAGACACGTTTGGAAATTCATTGAGCATATTATTGGCTTCTTCACCCTTTATTGTTTTAGGGTGCTAAGAACCTTGCATTTAATGTGTAAATCTATCTAGATGGTATCTATGTATGCATATAAGGAGCTGATCCACAGCAAGTATTGGGCGAGGGCCTGTTTGTTTTCTTTTATGAATAAGTTCTGTCTGGATAAATATGTTTCTATGGATGCAAGTTTTATCTCGAATAAGCGGTAAATAAATAATTGTTGTTTGTTAAGTGTGCTTAATGGGGATGTGGAGGCGCATATGATATGAGAGGGGCATGATCTAGAAAAAAATGGTCTTAATGGGGAAGCATAATCATAACGACCTAGCTATTAAGTCACATGCTTAGTAATTAAGTATTCATGTCTCAATCAAACACTATATATACTGCTTACCGAATAAGTAATCAAACTCATTAAGTCCATCTATGGTAAGTGATGCTGACCCGGTAAGAATAATGTTGTTTACCCGCCTCTGACCCATAGTGTTCCTAACCTGATGCTGTCCTGGTAAGGATCAAGAGCCTTGCTCACGCGGTTAGCGCCTAATTGGTAAATGACCCCTAAAAGAGATATTTCATGATTCATTTATGTAAAAAGATTTCAGTTTATATCCTATGTGGGTTGCTACCAATAGGTGGGAAGGTGGGAGAGGTTCACTGGAATCTTTTGGTAAATCTGAATCTTAAATTCTACAGCTGCTCTAACACAAAGTTTGTTTGTAGTGGCTCTTAAATATTGCATCTGCATTTGATGCTATAACTATGGATTTCATATTTTGAGAGTTTCCGACTTTTTGCTAACTACGAATTTGGCTGCAATTCATGTCTCTGAGCCCTAGGGTGGTTCAACTTAATATAATCCATAGGTTTCAGTTTTATCATACCTCAGCTAGTTCGGGACAAAAGGCTTGTTGTTCCTGTGCTTGTTAGCATGTTTTGGAACACCATCAATAATTGAGACTTAATTGTGACTTATGCATGTCGATAACATGTATTTCTTTTACAAAATCTCATTTACTTTCTTCCAGGAAAAGCTATTTTATTAGTTTACAGTAAATTCGTTTATTAGCTATTAGATTAAACTGTTCTGTTGGGTAGAAATGGACAACAAGGGTTGCACTATGTTTAATCGTATTAAATAAAAAGTGTACATCATCTTAGGATTGTATTACGAGTCAACATGTTTTTCAAGGTTATATGAAAGCTTGATTTCCTTTGTTTCTCCTGAAGACGAATTTTTTCACTTTCATGTTCCAGGATTGCTGGTGTGACCGACGAGTCAAAAGGACAGATGACAATATTTTATAGTGGCATGGTGAGTGTCTATGATGATGTCCCAGCTGAGAAGGTATGCAATATTTTGCACCACTATATTTTCCTAGTTTACCAATATCACTAACTGGGTGATTTTAGGCATGGACGCTATTGCAAGTTGCTGCAATTCCACTACAATTTTCTCAGGAAGCTCCATTTGATGGAAATGTGACCACGTGTCCTCTTACATACCATTTGCAAGCTCCAAATATTAAAGCAAGCGCGGATTCCTCTCCCATGTTCTTGCCAACCTTGCAAACAGGTACCAGTTGTATTATTTTGATCCTTTCACATGACACATGCCATATATTGTGAAGCCTTTTATCCTGAATTTTTACATGGGTCAAGTCAGTCTGGTGAATTGCTTCTGTGGCTGGCTTAATGATCGCAAATATCATTGTACACAACTACACATATGGTGAATAGTCTGTTCAGTTGTTGATTTTGAACTTATAATCAATAACACAAAATTACAGCTTTTGATATCTTAAAGTTAGAAACTTGATAGCTTATTTGATTAAGTAGTAAAATTAATTTTTTGGTTAAGGTGGCTTGTTCTTAGGACATTGTAAGGTTAATGCTGAAGACTTGGTCTGTGTGGGAATCTCTTTATTAACGTTAATACTTGATGTGTTGTACAGTGAGGATGACAGATAACTCTAGACTACATAGAGAAGAAAGCAGCATATTTCGTGAGGACAACTCTGGTAAATATTCCAGCTCACAAATCTCTTGTTGGATTTCTCTTTTGCTCTTTTTGTGATGGAATCTAAACAGGTTATATTCTTTTGGGGAAAAGTTGGAATGTTAAATAATACCATTTATAAAGTGATGGTAATAATTAAAATACTAACTGTTTGTCCTTCCACAATGATGGTCCTGAATGGATTGATATATAATATGTCTGGTGGAAAAAAGAGCAGCAATTCAAAGAAGAGGGAGGGATGTAAGGGAAAAAAGTTTAAATAGGGAAGACAAGGGTTGGTTAGGTGTACTTCTCCTCTCGGTCAACTCCAAGATCTGGACAAAAAAAAAAAAAAAAAAACTAGAAAAGGATAAAGAAGCAAGGGATCCTTTTGCTTTCTTTGCCTGGTTCATAGCTTTCTTGATCTGTTATTTGAAAAGCCAATTCAGCTTCTGTACGAGTAGATAGGGTTACGTGCTTTGTTACTCGTAATTTTGTTTGTATGAGTCATCAGTCATTCATGTTTTTCTCTTGTTTGTTTCCCTGATATTTTACGCTTCATAGCAAGTAGCAACAAATAAGCATCCATGGTTGAATTTGGGAGAGGTAAAGGTTGGGCGTAGGGTTTGAGGGTTGGCGGTTAGCTAGGTTAGACAATGGTGTGTAGGTCTTACTATCTTGGTTATGCTTTCTTGTACCCGCTTCTTTCTGTGTGTTTTGTTTATCTGTCTATTGGTATGTGCAATTGTAAGATCCCACATTGGTTGGGGAGGGGAACGAAAGTTGCCTTATAAGGGACTGGATACCTCTTCTACCAGACGCGTTTTAAAACCGTGAGTCCAGGTGTGTGGACAATATCCGGTACGGTTGGCCTGGGATGTTACAGATGGTATCAGGGCCGGGAACCGGACTGGTGTGCCAGCGGGGACACTGGGCTCCCATGGGGGGTGGATTGTTAGATCCCACATTGGTTGGGGAGGGGAACGAAAGTTGCCTTATAAGGGACTGGATACCTCTTCTACCAGCCGCGTTTTAAAACCGTGAGTCCAGGTGTGTGGACAAAGCGGACAATATCTGGTACGGTTGGCCTGGGATGTTACAGCAGTGTTGTTGCTTCACACACTTCGCACAAGCCGGGTAGAGGTCAGGTTTGCAATCACCTCTGGTTGGGACTTGGAGCATCTCCAACAGCCGTATCAGAATCTGATAAATTGGCCCAAATCACCTTACCAATAGGATGCTATAATTTTTCTGTAATAGAGTATGAAAAGTCAAAATCTCTAAAAAAAATTACATCCAACTCCAAAGCTACTCGATTTTAGCAATTCTAAAGTTAACTTTATTAATAAAATATTCAATACATTCTAAAGTTACTTGTTGGTGACAAAAAATTAAAATATTATTTCTCTCTTCTATAGAGTTTTATAGATTTCTCCAAATTTGGAGATATTCCCACATTAACTCTGTTATTTTCTTTATTTTAGCATACCATTTAGCTGTTGGAGCAAAAAAATTCCCATCTTCAATTTTTTCTATTTTAGTATAAGCTGCTGGAGATGCTCTTACCGGGTTAGTTTGACTTCTTCAATTCACTTTGGGGCTAGACCACTAGAGTATGATGAGCTTATCGGCTTCAGCATCGGATAATTTTGCATACATGTGATTAGAAAATCGTGGTCTCTTAACGATATCATCTCGTGTTGCATTTGAAATTGATTAGCAGGTGAAGGTTCAGCAAGCAGAAAAGCATCGGTGCAGAGATATCTTGAGAAGCGGAAAGATAGGTATGTATAATCGGATCAGTTTGTGTGCTTTCCTTTTGTTGTTTCTCATGTTCCTGTTAGGTGAAGGTATAAAAGCAAGAGAAAAGCAGGAGGCCCAGCATGTGGTAGTTTGGATGTTTACTTAAGCCATCAAAATCAAAATCAGAACCACCCAAATGAGCAGTCAAGCAGCATGAGTTATACTTGCTCCCCACCTCCGGTCAGACCACCAAATACCCCGAACCGGTTTAGCTGAATGGGAGTTGTGATGTTATGACATTTTCAAGTCTTTCTACCATCATTGCTATTGCTGCTGACAAAGGTAAGAGACCCTTCTGCAACCCACTTTTTACATTTTTAGAAATACAAATTTCAACGTGGAAAAACCAAGGATGAACACAAATTCAAGGAGACTTTTGAAAACCATGGACCGGCTTGGTTTTTTCTTTTTTGAGTAAACTACTATTTTCGTCCCTGTGGTTTGTTGTTTATAACTATTTTCGTCCCTGATCTTTAAAATTTGTTTTTTTGGTCATTGTGGTTTGCAACTCCTTTTCGCTTTTAGTGTCTGAGAATATTAGGGGGAGTTTGGTTCACAGAATGGAATTTGATGGAATTGGAATCCATCAAAGGAATTTGACTTTGAAAGAATTGGAATGGAATTTGACCAAGCGTTTGGTTAGTAGGAATTCAATTCTTTCACTTAAGCCAAAGAATGATAAATTCCTTAAATCGTGGAATTCAATGGAATTTGAAGGATTCCATCGCTTTCATTCCGCGAACCAAACGTAAACATATAATTTAGTCAATGGAATTGGCCATTCCAATTCCTTCCAATTCTATGAACCAAACAGCCCATTAGTTTCAGGGACGAAAAAGGAAAGGAATTGCAAACCACAATGACCAAAAAAACAACTTTTAAAGTCAGGGACGAAAATGGTTTTAAACAACAAACCACAAGGACGAAAATCGTAGTTTTCTCTTCTTTTTTTGTATGGGGAACTTTGAACTGCAGTCCAGTGTTTGGTGACTTTAGCTGCCACTATCAACATGTTTTCTGCAAATAGCATATGCTCTGACACTTGGGGGCATTTGGTTTTGATGGGATGGTTTTGAGAGGATTTGGATTTCATGGAAGGAATAGGAGGGATTTGGAATTTTGGTGTGTTTGGTTTGTAGGATTAGAAATGGAATCGAATTCCATTCTTTATAAATAATTTATAAAAACAAATTATAAATAATTATAACAATATTTAAATTACTTTTTTATTAATTGATTATTACAGAACAAATGTTTGTAACATATTTTAAAAATATTATTACATGCAAATCCTGTGAAAGACCAACCAACCGGTGGGATTTTGAAATCCTATATTTGTGAGATTTCAAATCCAAGAATCTGTATAAACTAAACATGGGATTGGATTGGAATGGAATGGAATTCAATTCCAAATCCAATCCTATCCTATCCTACAAACCAAACGGGATCTTAGGTCCCGCTTGGTTTTCCGGATTTGGAACTGGATTCCATTTTAATTTCGCGTTTGGTTTAAAGGAAAACCCAGAATTGAAATTCCACAAACATTGAATTTACTTCAAGGGTTCATTGAATTAATTTGTAAATTGTAAAAATGTTTTAAAATATGTTAAAAACATTTGTTTTGTAATATAATAATAGGTCGTAATTTGTTTTGTAATATAATAATAGGTCGTAATTTGCTTTTATAAATTATCTATAAAGTGTGGAATTCAATTCCATTCCAAATCCATCCTACAAACCAAATATTTCTATTCCAAATCCTCAAAAACATTCCATCAAACCAAACGGGACCTTAGGATTTTGTTTATATTTATTCTTGGATTTTTTTAATGTATAATGCGTACTCACTTATAAAGAAAGAAAAAACAGAGAAAAATTCCTTGAGAACATGGTGGTGTTTATTTACTGCTCAGTAAAGATGATTGAGTTTGGTGCAGGTGAGGTGAGTGAGGATCAAATTGGCTTACAAAAGCGACTGTAAGCATCCCTTAAAAGGTAAATAAATATATTCAAACTTGAGATGAGGGGGGTTAATTAGGAGGTTAAGTAAAGATGAAAAAAGAGAAGAGTTGTAGTTTCCAAATGGTAGGCCTTTGAGGTGCTTGCTTTTTTAGTCTTCTTCTATGTTAGATGCTTTTTGTTAAAAATCTTTGTTAATTTTATGCTTCCCAATTTTTGGTTTAGTTGGGGCATTGAAATTTATTTTTGTATATGGGTTTTTCTTTCTCTTCATCTTCTGGTTCACTTGATTGTTTTTTTTGGTATCCGTGGGTTTCCGGGCCAGCTTACGCACACCGACTAATCCCCGGGCGACCACGAATGGCCTGGAGTTAAGTTATCGCAGGTGAACCTCCATGACCACAAGAGCTTTGGCAGCGCCTGGATTTGAACTCTGGGTAGATGAGATCTTCCACTACATCCCCCAAAAGCTTTACCAGTGCACCACAACCCAGGCTTTACCCGGCGCTTGGATTTGAACCCTGGTTCACTTGATTGCTTTTGTAGGTATATAGTATTTAGAGTAAACTACGATTTTCGTTCTTGTGGTTTGTTGTTTATAACCATTTCCGTCTCTGACTTTAAAAGTTGTTTTTTTGGTCATTGTGGTTTGCAATTCCTTTCCATTTTCATCCCTAAAACTAATATTCTCTGGGACTAAAAGCGAAAGGAGTTGCAAACCACAAGGACCAAAAAAAACAATTTTTAAAGATCAGGGACGAAAATAGTTATAAACAACAAACCACAGGGACGAACATAGTAGTTTACTCTAGTATTTATATAATGCAAATACTCATGCACACCTCTCAAGTTTTGAAACTTGTTGGTTTGCTTATTATTGTTCCCAAGGGTTTTTTTCATTGTTGAACTTCAAGTGATTATTTAGAGCGTCTACAACAGATTTTCCAAAGTGGATAAATGGAGATTTTGGACCAATTGTTTTCTAAAAGATTCTTCAAAATTTTATACCAAAATGGAATAAGGAGAGAGAGAATGAGAAAATTTTCAAATTCTTCAGATCAATAAAAAAAACTTTAAAAGTAACAGAATTAATATTTTATTAAATATATAAAATATTTTGATAAATGTTTAATGTTATAATCTCGAAAATGAAGAAGATTTTGGAGTTCGATATAATTTTTTAGGAGATTTTGATTCATTATTTTTAGGTAATTTTTTAGAGAACCTGTTGGAGATGCTCTTAAAATTTTTCATTGCTACATGTTTTAGACAGAAACAAATAAAAGTGATCTCTAAAGTGAAGAAAGCCTGAAAAATGATGAATGATCTACAAATTTATTACAACTTCTGTTTGGGTGTCGTTTTCTGTCATTATAGTCAGATCATTGCTCTTATAAAAAATAATTTATAAAATCAAATAATTTTAAGTTGGATACCATTTGTCAATGAAATCTCCTTTTTCTTGGCTCAACTAATTCATGTCACTTGATTCAATGGGTCACGTGCATTTGACCTTTATTAGCACAATATCATAATCTTTTGGCCCGTCCATGTTTAATTCAAACCGGTCTTTTACAATCTTTATGTTTTCAACATAAATAAAATGCAACATTGTCTTGGTTTCTATTTAGTGCAAATTAATGTTAACAAAACTCTGAAAATGTGTTTAAGTATTAAAATTTTATTGTTCTTGCCCATTTTAACTGACAATGTGTTGATATTTGTAGCGATGACACGGATATGATGTATATCATAAACCTTTTATAAAGGGATATCCATGTTATCAATTATTACAAGATAAATAGGATACCGATTAAAATAGCACAAAACAAGAAGATAAACCGTCACATTGATCGGGTATTTTTTGATGAACTGTACAAATGTATTAGTAAAAGTAACCTTCATAGAGAGAGAAAAAAAAAGAGAGAAAGGAGAAATCTCCGAATTTGGAAGAAGAGAGAAAAATATAGTATGCAATGCTCTAAAAATAGAGACAATGGGATCGGTGGTCCAGAAATGTAACAAGATCATAAGGGAAATTAGAAGACGATAACAGGGAATTTAAAGAATATTCAAATCAACCCAAGGAGGGAAATGTCAACGGCTATTTTTTTTTCTTCACAAGACATACTAACCTCCTAAAAGGTTTTATGTGATCGAAATATATGACAAACCCCTTAAATTAGACTACGGTTTACCTGACATAAAAACGGCTCCCAAACGTACCGGCATGTTGAACCATCCAGTCATACTTCTGCTCGGAAATTAGTATTTCCTGGTGATCATGCAAGACTAACAATCATTTTAAAACTAACAAGACACAAGTAGTCAATATATTAAATCAGCAGAAAAGATGAGTAGATTCAGGGAAAGGAGTTGGGTTTCTGGTTCGGGGACTGGGGAGGGATAATAAAGCGAGGAGATAAAAAAAAAAAAAACTAAACCGAATGTACATACAGAGACGAATCTAGAAATTTTTTCAAGTGGTGGCATCATTTGACCATAAGAAACAAAAATATAGGGATGTTTTTCACAAAATCATCATTGGTCAGTTGGTTAGTTCATTACTTTTCATATATGAGGTCCTGTGTCAAGTCTTTTATTGCAAAGTCTTTTTAGAAACATAATAAATCTGAAATTAAAAGCTAAAAGCTATAAAAATGACACTAACGGAATTCGAACTCGAGTATGGGGTGGAAGAAAAGACTTGCAAACAAGATATACTAGTTTCAAAATGTATACGGTGGCACACCACAAATTGAGACGCTATAACTTTTTACACTACGACGGAGGAACGAAGTGGTGCCCCGTGCCACCACATGCACCACCTGGGTCCGTCTCTGCGCATATAGTACGTCCCACTCGAAAGTAAGGTATGGGGGTGGTATATATGTAGACCTATCCTCTTCCCTGAAGAGTAAATGAAGAGATGTTCGGATTCAGGGAAAAGAGGGTGGATTTCTGGTCCTGGGAAGGAATAATGAAATGAGATAAACCATTCAACACTCGTATTATGTCCGATTCGGAAGTAGGGTCCCAACCGCCAGCACCCCGCGCGCGGTGTGGGTTGGTGGGAGTACGCAAACCTGTGTCCAATGTGGCATGAGGTTTCATGTTTAATTCTCCACTACGTGCCTACCAGTTTCTCTGCGAGCCATGCCGATTGGCCAGAAAACCCGAGATTTATTCAGTTCGTTTGAAGGTGTTTTGCAAAATCCGATGGACAAGTTGGGTCAAAGGTGCTTGAAACCCGGGTACCTAAAAAATAATATAAAACACATTTTTTTTCTTCTACCTCTGTATGCTCACAAAACAAACTAAAAGGTTGTCTTATATTATCTATTTTTAGAGAAAGATCGATTCCTCAGAAAATTGTACTTAACCTCTCATTTCCACAGTTGTGTACAATCACTCATTCTAATAAACTAATTTTTTTTTCCTACCATTTTCACAAGCATAATAATTAGTTATTATCCATTTAGTGATCACTCCCAACATAACAATATATATGTGTGTGTGTGCGCGCTTGAGTGTGTGTGTGTGTATGTGTGTCTGTGTTTAATTCTTCAATCTCGGTTCCAAGCCTTACCCAAACCGTATTTATTATGTTTTTCTATCTTTCCCTTCTAACTTGGAATTGCTCGGTTTTGCAAGGCTCTTGAATAGCACAACTAAACTGGAGGAAGTTCTAAGGTGACAAAGTAATATCTTGCTCTTAACAGCGGAAAAAATTGCAAGGAAACAAAGTTGAAGAGGAAAATAACGTGAGAGACCCATCAGAACAGAAGGAAAAAAGAACCTGTGTCATGTGTCATGTATGCACGGAGAAAAGGATTCCTAGTTCCATGTGAATTAATTTCGCATTGATCACATATTGAGAAATAACAGCTTGTATCTTACCCAAAAAAGAGTTCAAATGTGTTCTTAAATCTAGCAACTTTCTAAACCAGGAACAGAACAACAATCAGGAGTATGATATTGATGAGGATGAGCTATGTAGAAATGAACTTGAGCCTTGGGCTATTCCAACATTATGCATAGACATAATAGTTCAAAGAAAAAGAACGCAACAAGTCAAAGGCGAAAAAGATGTGTAAAGATAATACGAAACTATAAACTCACATGTAGGGTACTCGGGCAGAGAAAAAGGCGCAAGTATCAATCTGAATTTTTTAGAGCAATGGAGGGACCAATTTCTTGACATCAATTTCAGTACATGTCTCATTCCGCTGATGTATCTGGTCATTGAACTTTAACTCCCAAAAATCGATCCATTACGTTCTTAAATGCCTGTGGCAAGTTAAAAAGCATGTTACACTATGTTTCAAAATTGTAAACCATCCCAACTAAATCAAATACTAAGAATTGTAGTGTGACTTGTATGTGTAGACTGTAGTTGGGTACAAATGCACAAGTCAAACAAAAAGAAGATGCACACGTAATTCAACCAGGAACATAGACTAAAAACGATATGATAGAGCGACACCTCTCAACATGCCATTAACCTTATAGTTCAAGTTTATGTTGTACCTGGCACGAAAATGACTCCTTTCCATTAAGAAGTGTATCCATTACAGCAAATTGGTCATCAAATACACCATAAAATGCCCGGTAGAATTCATTCCTGGAAGCAGCAGAACCAACACGTAGTATTAACCTTTACTCAATAATTCTTTTTCTTATTTTTTGGTTGGGGGAGGAGGACAAAGAGAAACAAACTGTGGATAGTACAAATACTTACCTGTCTTCTTCATTAGTTACGTGATCCATCTCATCAAATTTCCGAGTGAGGACTTCAGCTCCAACCGGTGAAATCAAGTGTAGTATTAAACCCTCCAATGTTCTTGGGAAGTGATGCTAACAAATAAAACCATCGTTAGGTCACCCCTAAGTGGGGCTTAAATCTCTGAACGGCTACCCTTTTTTCGATTTGCTACAAAATATCTACCAAATTATTAAAAATATGAGTTATTCTGGCTAGAATGACAAACACCATAAACAAACATAGAACTCAGAGAACTATTGACAATTTAGAATAAGAGCCAGGACTCACCACCATGGCAAGGAACAATTTTTGAAGATTAAGTGGTTCAAGAGCCCAAAAAATATTAGCAACTGGGTCATCCTCCAGGTAATACAATTCTGATATCGCAGTTTTTTTGGGCCCCATTTTCTCTATATCAGATGTTGAATCAACCGCATTACTCAAATCAGCAGCATTGACACGATCATGGACTAAAGAAACAAGTTCATGAAGAGATCTAAGAGCAGAAGGCTCCAGATCATGTAGCATATTCCCATCATTTAACTTATTTCCAACAGAAACGTTGATGTTGCTGTTGGCACCCAAATTACAGCCATGGTCATCTGGTAAATAAATCACCAAGTAAAAAACTATTTTCGTTATTGATTTGAAATAATAAATCAAAAGGCCAATAGATTATCACCAGCACCATAGATAAAGGGAAAGAGGAAAATACACAGTTATATTTAATGAGAAGTGCCTTTGGTGCGTAGCTCAGTTGGCAAAGGGGTGGGGCGATTTTGCCCAAATACAAGACAGGTCCTGGGTTCAATCCCCCCCCCCCCCCGGCGCGGCTAGCCTCAGCCGCAGAGTGAGCCAAAAAATGCCCCCTCACATTGGTGTCCTTGGAGGTGGGTTCTGTGTGGGGGTGCCGGTAATCAACCTTTTGCCCAAATATTTAATGAGCAGTAGGCAAGAAGCAGTTCCAATATACAGTTACCGTTTGCACCTGACCCGTATTACAACAAGCAGATATAAAATATGAACAATATTAACTAACCTGATTGTTCATAAGAAGGCTTGTTACTCGCACAAGGGGAAGTCTTACTCAACATCCGATTCTGTACAAAGCATGAAAGAAGATACAATGCTCAAGTAAAACTTCTGACTGGGAAGACAAATGATAAAAATAAAATATATAAATTATGTATTACAATACACCCATGAACTTATATGTGCAGTTGACAATAAACATAATTATTTTGGATTATCAATGTGAAGTATACACATTTTTCATTGATGAATGCTTTACACGTTGCTTCAACAAAACAGGACAGTTACAGAAGATACTAGACTCAAACATAAAAACCTAATTTAGGACCAAAATAGTGAAGTCAGGAAATATGCACTATGTGACTGAGCTTAGCCAAGAGACTCACAACCCGAATATACAAACCCAAACCTGCTTGTATCCCTTGAGCTTGACCAGGTCGTATGGATTTAACTCGTGGTTTTCAAAAGCGTGTGAGGCGTACGCCTCAAGGCACGCCTCGAGGCGAGGCGGTCCAAAATCGCACCTGAGGCGGCGCCTCTCAATTCCCAGACGAGGCGTACGCCTCGGTCATCGGAGGCGGTGAGGCGTGAGGCGGTAGAGAGGCGTACGCCTCAATACCGAGGCTAAATTATTTTTAAAAAAAATGACAAACTCTCTATTTCTTTTTTGAAAACCTTGTTCTTCTCCAGTTCTCTTAAGCCCTACCTACACTCGTCTATTGTCTATCATGAGTTCCATTTTTCTCCCGTTTTCTTTGCATTTTCTTCTTTGATTCTCTTCGGTTCACAAAAATATTATGTACATGTATCTACCGGATACATTTCTTTTATATTTAGTCTCTACTACGTGTGAGGGTCCCAATCACACTTCTACTCACACTTTGTTGATATTTAATATTTTTTCTTTATGAGCTGTGAGCATATATTAATATATACATATATGTGTGTGTGTGTGTTATGAATAGATCAATAATTTTTTTCTTTGTTAGTACATGTACGTCTATATTTCGTGATTGAAAAAAGTATACGTAAATTCTTTTAGTAATTTAGTATGATATATATTTTGTTGTCTAGCACTCAAGTATCAAGTGTGTGTATATATATTGCATATATTTCTGAGCAGAAGTAGTGGAATGCAAATTGGTGTGTATATATATATTGTGTAGTGTATATATTTCCGCCTCAGGGCTTACGCCTCGGACCGCCTCGAGGCTTACGCCTCGCCTCATTGAGGGAAAACACCTTGAGGCACGATTCCGCTTTTTAAAACCTTGATTTAACTAGCTTCGAGGTGAGAAATGGGAGAAGTTTTGAAACATATTTATGGTGGCCATGAAATTGTATATCATATCAAGAAGGTACTTCTTGATTTTCTTACAATTCCGCAAGGAATTAGTGTCCTAGCCAAACTTAAAGTGAAGTTCATGCCTCATGGCCACCGGTTAAATTATGCAACCACATTTAAATTGAGTTACAGAAAGCATTAACGAACAAAATACAAAACTATCACCAGTTAAATTATAGAAATTTTGAACTATCAAACCAATCATCATTCACAATATGCACAACACAAATTTTTGAGAAGAAGTGTATACCATTTCTTTGTCGGTCAGTCTTGAAGATTACCAGTTTGATATAGACATGAAACATGGAATGAATGACAAACATCAGTTCCTGTATGCTAATAGAACATGTAAAAAAAAACGAAGAAAAATACCTTTTCAATATCCTGCGCAGATAATATGAATCCATGTGTTCTGACATGCCAGACATCATTTCAGATCGCCACCAGAAGTTAACAGCAACCGTTAAGCTTTCACTGTCAACTTGGTGAAACCTACGCAAAAGATATAAATTAAGACACACGGAAGGAAAATTTGTTACCTCAGTGGCCAAGAAATAAATGTTTCCAGACTTCCTCAGATAGTGCATATTCTACATAAGGTTCAAGCTAAACTATTTGGTGCTATGTCAGAATTTGGATAACCCTCCTGAATTATTTCACCCTACCTATTTTTAAAGAATCCCAACTAACCAAACCAAACGAGCCCAATATAAGTAACCTATTCATGCTAGACTGTCCTTTCACTGTGTTGAAGGCTGAGAAGATCATCATTGCAAGTTATGAATGGAGTAGTAAAAAGATCTTAGAGTAACTATAAATGAGGTGGTCACTGATGAATTCTTTCGTGCGACTCTGTAACACAAAAACAGATTTAGTTTTATTTATAATCAAATTGTTCCGATTATTATTCCAAGTTTTAAGATTAGTAAGTATAAAGGACTGTCTTCAATGTCTCAGAGTAAGATTATTATTCCTAGTTTTCAAATCTTACCATCCTTCAGGAATGAAAAGTGCATCGCCTGCATGGAGAATCACCCTCTGCACATACTTTTTCGAGTGTTCTGCTCTTGGATGAAGTGAAATATCAGGTTCATCCATGGGAACAGCGCTGGTAGAACACAGAAACTACAGAATTAACACCCAGACTCTAGAACTCATTTCTAAAAAGTACTTTAACTTTGTATTTAGAAGAATATAAGAGAAACATAAATATCGGTTTCTTTAACATGTACATAAAGTAATACCTATGGTTTGAAGCCTCCCCATACAAAGGCATTGGATACAAGAAGGGACTGGATGAAGGGGGCCACAAATTAACTAAACCAAACAAGAAAAAAAAATGTTAGTGCACCATAAGGTTTTACATCTTATAGAATGATACCATGATGTTCAAGATAAAGTTCCCTTGTAATATGTTAATTGTTCAATGCATAGTTGTATAAAAAAAGACTTTGGCATTGATAACTAACAAGACGAAACCTTGTTTGTTTCCGGAGACCACACATAAAAGGTTATGATGTGGATCATAGTGAGTACTTGATCTTGCTTGAGCTCCGTTCATCCATAGATTGATAGAAGCCAAGGTCTTTGTCTCCAAAAATAGAGGCTACAAATCAAGCAAGTATACATGTCAAAAAAAACGAGGATCTCTGGTGACAAGATTGTCAGGGAAGTCAGAAAGGATGATAGACCACGGTCTACATACCGTTTGAATGTCTTCTATAAGACTTCCTAACTGAACCCTCTCTTCTTTCTCGATATTCATAATTGGTACCTATATCAGTATACACATATTTTGCATCGTATGCACATACATAGATGCCCCCAAGTTAATTAATAAGAGCAGATCCAATGTCTTCACTTAAATGGTAGTAGAACATTGCTGCCACAATGGAAAAGTGAAACCTCTTAAAAACCAAAAGTACAGAACATATTTATCATTGACCCGTCTGATTGTAGCGAATAGCAACCTGTGCTAAATAAATTTGACGAATGTCTCCAACCAGCGGATCGTCATGCTCTGTTTCAAAGCTGGTTGGCAAAAGGGTCTCCGTAATAGAGCAAGGAGCATGGCCTTCCCTGCTTTGCAGAAAAACATCCTTGCAGTATCCAATAAAGGTAGATAAAGGTAATTGGACCTATTTGAGGAACAAAACACTGCATTAAGCGGCATCCAAAGCATAAACTCTACATTTAGCAAAATCATGCAAATATCATAAAAGAGAAATACCCTCTCATGGTTTCGAATGTCACCATAAAAGACCGGCGCAGATTTCGAGAGCATAACTTCCACAGTTGACGACCCTGCTAGTCCCTACATATCCATCAATGTATAAGAAATGGTAAATTTGAACAAATATTCAAGCCCCTGCCAACATGATAAAATATGCAGGCCAGATGCTAATATGGAACATTTCAAATAGAAACAGAACTAACAATAAACTTGACCATGGACAATTGTCCATGTTTTAGGAAGAAGAAAGCATGGTCAAGGATGTCATCTTTAGTATTACACTACAGTTGATGTGCATCATCCTTGATTTTCATAAAGTGCTTCTCAATTAACCCACATCCGGTTAGTGATGGACTGGACATGTTCAAATTATATCGACGTATTTTTAAGCAATCCACGTTTAACAAATCTCTCTCTGCAGTATTGGAGGGCACCAGCATCACCTGATCAACTCTGTAAATTTGGGGGTTCAAGTCCCCCCTAAATTTTATATATACTAAGTGTGTACCTATGAAATGTCAAATTTCATTCGACCGCGAATAAAAATTTATTGCAACTCATCATTTGAAACAGAAAATCTGAAATTTAGAAAAAAAAGGTAGACCCCACCCTCTGGAGCGCCCCAACCGCACCGGTCCACAGCCATTATAGGGAGTGTAAATTGTGCATGCATCACATTGGCAAAGGAACAGTGCTAGGGCTCGAACCCGGGACCTCACTCATATGAGATACACCCACACCTCTAGCAGTAGGACAAAATCCAAATTTTATATTTGAACAAAATATAAATTACAATCATACACATATGTACGTTCGAATATGATAAGATGGTTACTCGCACAGTCCATATGTAGACATGACTCGCAAAAAATAAGCTAAACGAATAACTCTTCTCTTCAGTTTGAATGGGTGCATTTCATCTTCGGACAGGGAAATCTCGGCAAAAATATGCTCTTGCCAGCATGCCTATTTTTGCATTGATCTGAAAACCTCTACATATCAATCTGGATAATCCACTTGAGGGACCGATATTCCGTAATAGTATTCTTAGACATCCAATTTTAAGTCAAATAATAAAGAATTCCATCAAAGTTATTCTTATCTTCTTCCACTTTGTCGAAATTGTAGTAAATTGTAGTTCGATCAATTGATCATTTATCTCGTTGACATTGTCATTTAGTTGATAAAATCACCCTCGAAATGATATGATTTGGAACAGCTTCGTGATATGGAAAGATTGCATCCATAGAAACATCCTTCCATTTGGCTTTATCAGTATAGGGAATGGTCATGTCATAAGTATGTGAATAAAGCTTCTATCCACTGCCTTTTCATCTCCATCACCAACTCGTAATAGACAATCACAAAACCATGG
Source organism: Arctium minus (assembly GCA_954870635.1). Lineage (NCBI taxonomy): Eukaryota > Viridiplantae > Streptophyta > Magnoliopsida > Asterales > Asteraceae > Arctium > Arctium minus. The sequence goes on along the minus strand of OX941080.1, from coordinate 196,489,041 downwards.
ACCAGTTATTGCTTTCATATTGACAGTTAACTGCATGATTCTAATCAAACAGTTGACATACGGAGTCTACAATTTGTGCTCAGAGTGTCATATTTATCGCTTATCGATTCAATTCAAACTCCTAAATCCTAATATGATTCACTACACAACTAGCTTTGAAACTGAAAAACGAATCGAACATTGAAGACAAACCTGTAAATAATCAAGTCCGCCAGTAGATGGATTCCACTTACTGAAAGCCTTCCAATGATTGACGCATCCATGAAACACCTTCAATTAGCCAAAACGGAAAACGAAATCAATATCGGTAACAAATATCAGACTTATAGTAATGAATGAATTGCTTATCTACAGATTGGAAGATTACAGCAGGAACGTTTTTAGGTTCAATTTGCGAAGTAAATTCTTCAGCTGACGGAATTGCGTCGATTATGGCGATTCGAGGAGATTCTTCTTCCATTAATTGCTCGCAATGGGAACTGAAAATCGGGGGTTTAGGTAATAGGTATACCAGTAGTTACTAGTGTTGGGCGAGGATAAATGATTTGTTGGAATATTGAATCAACTTAAAATTGCCACCTGATTTCTCTGTTAACAGTTAATAATGAAATACAATGTGAAAAACGAATGTATTTTTATAAGTGGTTAACTTGAAAAATATAGTGGAATATCTTTTGTTCAGTTGCAGGTTCCGCCATTGACACCCGACCGTTCATCTTCTTCTTGTACTCGGATGATACATAGAGAAACTATATATATTTATAGCGAATGTAAAGAATATTTTAAAATCTTTTATTTTCATATTCGATTTTACATTTAAATGTAAATATATTAAAAATATGGAATAATATTTTTATATCTACATCGTTTCTATTTTATTTTCTTTGCACTTGGTTAATTTGGAAAGTATTGCGGAATATTTTTATTTTAAAGAATACGATAATTTATTAGTGTATCTCGTTATTTTTTATTTTTAATTCATATCAACCTTCTTTTTTCTTCTTTTAATGCTCGTGAAAAAAAAATACGTGTAGATTTTATATTAGCAAAAAAAATACGTGTAGTATAAAATAAAATAGATTTTATATTAGCAAAAAAAATACGGAAGAAAAAAAAGTTTATATTACATCTCATTATGCAAAAAGATTTTATAAAATAAAATATGGAAAAATCATTATGAGATGTAATATAAAAAAATACGGAAGAAAAAATATTTTATATTACATCTCATTAATATAGATTTAAATGTAAAATCTACATTTAAAATAGATTATGCTAATATAAAATCTATTTTATAAAATCGTCCACAAAAAAAAACAAATATTTATATTAATAAATGAGTATTCATTCCACAAATAGATGATTATGTGAGATATTGTGCTTGAAAAGGTTGTACCAAAGTATTGAGAAATTGTAAATTAAGTAATTGGCTTTAATTAGTTGTAACTTGTGCTTAAAATGTTGTAATTAAGAGTTTTTTATATCGTTTTTATAATATAGTATAGATATAGATATTTGTAAAAATTATGTTAATTAATTAAGAGTAAATTATGGATTTGGTCCATGTGCTTTTAAATTTAATTTGGATTCGGTCCCCAAAATTTGTTTATTCTAAAATAACCCCTAGAGTTTGTGTTTCGTAACACATTGGTCCCTACCACCAACGATTATTAACTCTCGTCCGTTAAATAAGGGACTTTTTGGTCCTTTGTCATTTTTTTGTCTTTTTCCACTTTGTATTATTAGATTACTAGGTAAATGCACCGCGCATTGCACGGTGTATACAAATGTTGTGTATGTAAATATGAACTTATTATATTTGAATTTATCTATTACATAGCAGTAGAAATAAATGTTGGTCGAATTTAAAAGTAATCAAACAAACAAAATCTATTTTGTGAAATTCAAAAAAATGTTGTAAATCAAGCATAGACATTTGGAGGTTTGGTGTTGAAGCTCTTCATAAACATATTTTGTACTTAGTAGTGGTTGAAAGTGGTCAGTAATTGTCTTTGCTCTCAATAATCTCAAACTTTTTAGACAATATAGAACAACTTCGCTCAATAGATCAAGAAACCTTAGGACCAAGTTCTTATGCATAGATGCATGCATTAAATTTTCCTATAAAAAATAGGGATAACATATTAGACAAATGAGAATAAATATGTCATGTACTCGACGATTTCATCATACCTTCTTATCGATTAAATAATGTCTAAACTAATCGATTATCCCCCTTTCTTCGTGTTTAGACATTCTCACATTATACAAATCTGAATTTTTATAACATAGTCATTTTGATCATCTTTCAAGTCTTTTAGCAAAAATAATATTGCATTACGTTAAAATCAAATAACAAAATAATGGTTCAAGCAATGGAAGTAGTTAGTTTTCTACAACCTTTATATAGAGAAAAATTGAAATACAAAAATAAATTGATAGTAAATCATAATTGTTATTTAATTGTCATAAGTCTTTCATTTATATATTGACTAGAAATATACCATCGCAATGCAGCGGGTTTCTGAAATCTAGAACTCGAACCCTTGATCATTATTCATACTTTTTTTTAGTCTTTTTTGATTTTATTTTATAATTTTGAGAAACCTAGATTTAAACCAAAAATATATTTTAGTTTAGTTAAATTATGGTTTTTTATAAAAAATAATAATAAAGTTTTTTTTTTTTTGAAAAGGGTATCCTGGGCCTATGGTCTAGACTAATCCCTGACAATTAGGGCCTTTGGCCCAGTTGCTAAAGCGTGCAGCCCTGAGTTTATCCTCAGTGGCCACAAATGCTGCTAGTGGGGCTCGAACCCGGGTTGAGCGCTATGAACTCCCCAAGCCTTTACCACCACACCACAACCCTTGTGGTTAATAAAGTATTTTGTTACGGGTCAAAAAATGTTTAATTTAAATGATAAATATATTTAAGATATATTATATTTAAAATTAAAAAGATAGCATACTTCAATAAAAAATAAAAATAAGGTGTTTTATCTCGAATTTTCTTATATTTATCAGTTAGTTATATCAATAGTTAAAAATTTTATTTTAGAAAATAAAAATAAGTGTTTATCTGCAGTTAGTTACACGAATTCAAACATTGAGCTTTTATAAGTTGTACTTATATTTAATCAATTTGTACTTTTGGATTTTAAATAATATGCATTAATAAGTGGTACCTAATGCATAAAAATTAGTTGTTAAGAGTTTAGCTTAAATGTTTTATAATATAGTATAGATATATTAGTTAAAATTCAAAATTACAAGTTAATGAAACATAATTATAACTAATTAAAGTCTCATGTTTTTATTTGTATAACTAACTGTAAATAAACATATTAAATACAAAATAAACACTATGAGATAAACTACTTGTTTTATTTTTTATTAAAATATATTTATTAGATCAATGCATGTTTTTATAATATAGTATAAATATATTAGTTATGAGATTATAACTAATATAGATACAGATATATTAAGAGCAAATCATAAAATAAAAAATAAATATTGATAATAATAATATTGATCAAATCGTCCAATAAATATAAAAAATAAATATTGATAGTAGTAGATAATATTGATCAAATCGTCTATTAAATATAAAAAACAAATATTTATATTAATAAATGAGTATCAATTCCACAAATAGATGATGATGTGAGATACTGTGCTTGGATAAGTTGTACCAAAACATTATGAAATTGTAAATTAAGTAATTGACTTTAATTAGTTGTATTTTGTGCTTAAAATGTTGTAATTAAAAGTTTTTTATGTCTCTTTTATAATATAGTATAGATAGATAGGTTATAATAAGTTTTTTCCATTAAGGATTATAACTATTTAATATTAACGTTTTTTTTCAAAATAATATGCAATATTGATGTTATGTAAATAATAATATGTGTAATCACTATCATTTAATTAATGTTATGTATAATGGTTGTCGTACGTATTTTATAAATAACTAGGTATATACCCGCGCGATGCAGCGGAATGTAAGTAAAGAACGAACAATAAAATAAAATAAAATATAAAAAAAGTAGTTTTTCAAATAAACAAAAATATAGTGGAATATCTTTTGTTCGGTTGCAAGTTCCGCCATTGACACCCGACCGTTCGTCTTCTTCTTGTACTCGGATGATACATATAGAAGCTATATATATATTTATAGTGAATGTAGAGAATATTTTAAAATCTTTTATTTTCATTTTCGATTTTACTTAAAAATATGGAAGAATATTTTTATATCTACATCGTTTCTATTTTATTTTCTTTACACTTGGTTAATTTGAAAAGTATTGCGGAATATTTTTATTTTAAAGAATACGATAATTTATTAGTGTATCTCGTTATTTTTTATTTTTTATTTATATCAACCTTCTTTTTTCTTCTTTTAATGCTCGTGAAAAAAAAATACGTGTAATTTTATATTATCAAAAAAAATACATGTAGATTTTATATGGGTTTTTCTAATCCTACCCCCTGCAAAATTTTTGAAAAAACACACCCCCTTTCCTCCTCACAATCATACTTTTCATTTTTTTTTTAATTTATAGTTACAATTTTGGTTCATAAACTCATTTGATTAATTTACTTTATACCTTTTTGTTTTATATTTTTATTACATTAACACATATAAATGTATATTAACTCAAATACGTTAAAAAAGTAACTTTTAATTTTAACAAGTTACACCATTATAATCGTCTCGTCAATACCTTCGAAATGAGCCCAATATTGAATATTTTTTGATTTAATTATATTATTATATTACTCCCTCCGTCCCAAAATAAGTGTCCACAATTGACTTGTCACACATTTTTAGACATGCATAATTATTACAAATTTTTCTCACCAAATGACATATTTACCCTTATTTAATGTTTCTCTGTTTTCACAACTCTCATATATTTGTGCATTAATTAAGGGTAAATGTGAGAATTTAGTTATTTACTTTTTAAAAGTGGACACTTATTTTGGGACAAATATAAATAGAAACGTGGACACTTATTTTGGGACGGATGGAGTATTATATATCATATATTGTATCTTGGTTAATCGATTTTTTTATTATTCATTTAAATCAACATAGTCACGAGTATTTTTTTTTAAACATATTTTAGTTAATATACGATGAATATGGTTAAACGTATTTTACTAATAACAATATTTTTCATTTGCCACTTTTGAAACGTATTAATATGGGTGTTGCTAAGGCTACCCCCTTACCTCATGAGTTTAAAATAATCAAATGAGTTTAGAAGGTGCAACTGTATTATTTTAGAAGTGCAACTGTACCTCGTAATCAACCAAAAAAAAAATTTTAATCAACCAAAAAATCCGAAAATATCTCTTGAAATCAATTAAAAATACCGAAAAAATCTCTCGAAATCGATAAAAAAAACTTAAAATCCCTCGAAAAACTTTAAAAGTCCTTCAAAACGGCGGAATTAGGCTAATAACATATCGGACGATATTGAATGTTGGTAAAAAAATGAAGGCACGTTGAAAAAGTCCCTGCGTCCGTCCCTGGTTGAACCGGACTGCACCGAACCGAACCGAATTTTTGGTTATCGGATTTTTTGGTTATCGGATTTTTTGGTTATCGGATTTTTCGGTTTCAGATTAAATGGTTCGGCTCGTTTTTTCGGTTTTCCGGTTTTTTTAACACATCTAACAAACACATATTTTGCAAAATGACTTGGAACCCTGTCGAGTGAAAAATGAAATTACAATGCAAATAATGTTGAATCATGTCGAGTGAAAAATGCAATTGCAATATACTCCATACCAAAACATATTTTTGACATATTTTAATATATAATAAAATAATTAAATTAAAAAATATTCAATATTGGACTCATTTCGAAGGTATCGAAGAGACGATTATAATGATGTAATTTGTTAAAATTAAAAGTATTGTTTTAAATATATTTTAGTTAATATACAATTATATGTGTTAATATAATTATGGTGTAAAATGAAAATTAGAAAAGTAAAAGGTATAAAGTAAATCAATCAAAAGACTTTAAGAACCAAAATTGTAACTATTAATTAAAAAACAAAAAAAAAGGATTTGAGAGAGAGATATGAACGTAAGGGGGTATGGGGTATGAGAGAGATGATGAGGTAAGGGGTAGCCTTAGCAACACCCTTTTATATTATGCTAATATAAAATACGTGTAGATTTTATAAAATAAGATAGATTTTATATTAGCAAAAAAAATACGGAAGAAAAAAGAGTTTATATTACATCTCATTATGTAAAAAGATTTTATAAAATAAAATATGGAAAAATCATTATGAGATGTAATATAAAAAATACGGAAGAAAAAAGATTTTATATTACATATCATTAATATAAATTTAAATGTAAAATCTACATTTAAAATAGATTATGCTAATATAAAATCTATTTTAAAAAAATTCTCCACCAAAAAAACAAATAGTTATATTAATAAATGAGTATCCATTCCACAAATAGATGATTATGTGAGATACTGTGTTTGAAAATATTGTATCAAAGCATTAATAAATTGTAAATTAAGTAATTGGCTTTGATTAGTTGTAACTTGTGTTTAAAATGTCGTAATTAAGAGTTTTTTATACCGTTTTTATAATATAATATAGATAATTAATGAAAACGTTCAAAATAATTTTATTAAATAGATTGGAACAATGATTTCATCATCAAAATAATTGTTACCTTACTAAAATAATAAAAAGAATAAAGAAAAAATAAATATTTTATTTAAAAAAAATTAATAAACATAAATGATATGTGAAAATAAAATAATAAAAACACTTAATTTTTTAAATAATAGCTTTCATTTATAATCATTGTTATCTTAATAAAATAAAACAAAATAAACTAAGTAAAAATAAATATATTTATTTAATAAAGTTTTGATTTATAAGCATTGTTATATTACTAAGAAAAACAAAAAAAAAATACTAAAAAAAAAATACTCTATTAAATATTTTTGTACATATTTATGATTTAATTCATATAGACTTACAAAAGTTTTGACTTATTATCATTGTTAACTTACTATTGTTTTTAGATAATGTAAAAGAGAAAAAAAAATCAATAATAATATATATTTGAATAATAATAATAATAATAAAATAAACAAATAAATAAAACTTAACAATTTTATTTTATTGTAATTAAAAATGTGAGATATACTATTTTGATTGGTAGAAAATATAAGTAATAATAGTTAAGTAAAAATTTGAAAAGAAATTGAAAATTTTCTCATTTAATAGGTCAATATAATTAAAAAAATCAAAACTCTAATAAAATAGATAAATGACCATGAAGGTCTCTTCTTTACTCTCTCTCTTGTTTCTTCTTTTATATTTATATATATATATATATATATATATATATTGATGTTAGCTTACTATTGTTTTTAGATAATGTAAGAAATAAGAAAAAAAATTCAATAATAATATATGTTTGAATAATAATAATAATAAATAAAACTTAACAATTTTATTTTATTGTAACTAAAAATGTGAGATATACTATTTTGATTGGTAGAAAATATAGGTAATAATAGTTAAGTAAAAAAAATTGAAAAGTTTCTCATTTAATAGGTCAATATAATTAAAAAAAATCAAAATTTTAAGAAAATAGATAAATGGTCATGGAGCCCTCTCCTTTACTCTCTCTTCTATGCCTTTATATATATATATATTGTTATTGATTGTTATATTAATAAGAAAAACAAATAAAAAATACTTAAATAAAAAATACTCTATATATATTGATATTGATTGTTAGATTACTAAAAAAGAACCGGGTGGGAGGCCGAAACCCGGTAAAAGGGGGTCGCTAGGGTTAACCTTGAAAGGTGATCAAGTGACTTGCCACTCTGCACTTCTTTGATCGCATGTATTCTGTTTAAGGACCAAAAGCGTAAGTGAGAGGAGTTAAGCAAGAACGACAGGTTAGTCTTTCTACCCAAATCGTTGTTAACAAACGTATTTTCTTTGCATGAGATGTTTATTAAACCGCATGTGTTTACATTTATATGAATGACGCTTTATTATGTATGCATACATTTGAGTGTGAGCATGTTAGGTCTTAAGTTGGAATATGTGTCCCGCAGTGCTCATAACGGGGGATGTGTCTCGTTTATGCCAATAGGGGTGTGTCCTGGTTAAAGGTAGTGTGAGTTAGGCACGTTGTCACAAGTGTGTGTGACCTCATTGCGTGCCATTAACATGTGTCGTTTGTGTGTTAACTTTTAAAGTTGTGAATTGTTTATAAATAAATGCCTACATATCATTTTATATGTTGATGTGGCGTGGATGCTTGTTACTAGAAAGAACTTACTAGACCTCACGGTTTAATCCTCGTTTTTCCAAAAGCTAAATTATTTTCAGGGAAGCAGTTGGTAGAAAGCTCTAGTAGGGGCAAGGAGAAGATGTGAGTATCAAGCTTGGGAGTAGAAGGAAGATCTTTTATTTAGCATTCCAGACTTAGTTTTTTTAAATTCCCAGTTGTGTAATAGGTTGTTTCCTCAAACCTTGTATGTTTGAGATGATATTTTGGGGCCGTTTTGGCAAGTTATTTATATATTGTTGTTTTAAGCCTGAATTTATGAGTTGAGTTGTTACATTTAATATAAATTTGTTATATATATATATATATACTATATTATAAAGCACGGATAAAAACTCTTAAATACAAATTATTAGGCATAAGGTATCATCATTTTATGCGATATTTTAAAAATCTCTTAATTTACAAATATTAAAGCACAAGATACATATTACTACTGCAGACTTCTAACACCCACCAATTTGGTATGTGTATAATCTTCCTTTTATGCAGACATTTTCATGTATCACTATTAATTAATATATTATATTACTATAAATTTGTTTTTATTATATTATTAAATATGTAATTGGTTATTTTTTCTAGATGTCATTAAAATATATAAGATAATCATTGAATTCTAACAAAATACTTATTTTTTTATATAAAAAACATTATATTATTAAGCCTAAATTAAACAAATTTATAAAAAAAAAACATTATCACTTTCTCAAAACCATCAAAATCGTACTGTAAATCGATAAAAAATAAAAAATAAAATGAAACACTAAAATCGTGATTTATTTCGCTGCATTGCGCGACTACGTTTCTAGTATATATATAAAAAGAGATATATATAGAGAGAGAGAGAGACTCATTCTTTTATTAACCAACTCACTTGTCATAATCTTGTTAACTAAATATTATCCAATCAAATTGCATCTTTCTTTTTTGTAGAAGTCCACTCCTCATATTGAATGAGGGGGTAAAATTGGTATTTCATTTGAATATCCACATTCATATTTTCTTTCTTATTTTTCTCATATTTATTCATGGTAGTTATTTAATTATTATTTTTGTCAATCATTTATTTAAACTTAAAGAATATATCGTATGAAACAATGTAGTTAATATAGAAACATTGTTACCATGTAGTGATTATGTTGTTAGGGTGTTTTAATTGTTAAATAGAAGTTCAGGGTTCAGTTTGTAATTAATTCAAAGTTATTATTAGTTAGATGGGCCCAAGCCCATAAGCCCAATATCTTTGTAAGCCTAAATATATAAAGGCTGTTTTAGATTCATTATTAGTTAAGTCTCATAATTTTCAGATCTCTAGTCAATATGTTTACTTTTCTCTGATCAGAAATTCTTTCTGTAAACCTGTAACGTTTGATTGAATATTAATCATATGACTAGAGGTTGTGGCTATACAATTGTTCATCATTGATTATTTACTGTTGATTGCACTGTACTGGGATCTACAATTGGTATCAGAGCAAAGAGACTGAAAGTTTGATCCAAAAAGGTTTGTCTGAAACTCTTTAATCAATTATTTGTTTTATTCAGTTTTATATGTATTAATCGATTATCTGCTTTTTTAATCTGGGTTGAGTTCAGTCGGTTCAGTAAGTTTGATTTCTTGATTTTTTTCTGATTTAATCTGCTGTTTTGTTTGATTATTTGTTGATCTGGGTCGATTTATGAGATATATCTGTTTTCTGCAAATCTACCTGTTTTTCTGCAAATCGATATTGTGCCTTTAAAAAATCAAAAGAGTTTATTATCGGTCGAAGTTTTATGAGTTCATCGGTCTGATTGTTTCTGAATTGTCTATCGGTCACTGGTGTTTTCTGCAAAATTAATTTTCTTTATCGGTCGAAATATTGTTTTTGGGTTTATCGGTCTGTTTGGGTTTATCTGCATATTTGGTTGAGTCTGCTTAATTGCTCGTTGAATTCGATTTATGGGTTTGATTACGATCGAATTCCAGAATTCATCGAGTTCATCGGTCTGTTTATTGATTTTATCGGTGATTAATCCTGTCTTCTATCGGTTATGTGATTATCTGTTTATCGGTTCGATATCGACCGTCATATTGACCGGTATATTGTTGGACCGGTGTATTGTGTTGACCGATATCTTTTGTCGATCGACCGGTACCTTGTTCTACCGGTACTTTGTCGATCGACCGGTACCTTGTTTTACCGGTTCACCCTATCGACCGATACCTTGTCTTGACCGGTAAGCTTTGGCGACCGGTAAGTTGTTGACCGATATAGTGCTTGACTGGTACATTGTCTTGACCGACACTCTTTGTCGACCGGTACTCCTTGTTTGACAGATATCTATTTCGACCGAACCCTTGTCCTGACCTGTACCTTGTGCTACCGGTAGTTTGCTTTCACCGGTATATTGGTTGACCGATACTCAGTGGTCGACCGATAATCTTTATGGACCGGTACCCTGCTGACCGGTACCCTGCTCGACCGGTACGCTGCTCGACCGGGTCCTTGCTCGACCGGGTCCTTGTCCTATTATGTTTATTTTTTATATATATTGTGTTTGGATCATCCTGCTTGTCTCACGATCACTACAGTGCTATTTAAGTTAAGAGATTTAAGATTATTTCAAGAGACGCTTTAGCTATTGGTTCGAATCAACCCCCCCCCCCCCCGGTGCTCTATCGGGGGGAATACCCTCAGTGGCATGATCGCTTCATGAACTTTATTGAAGCGAAATCAAACTATGAGGATATATACAAGTGTCTGAAAGAGGGGCCGCAAGACTAGCCAATGAAAGTCATACCTGGAAACCCAGCCGAAGGTCGACCAGGTCGTTCAGTTCGGAAAACTATCGGTGAGTTTCTTCCTCAAGAAAAGAGCATGTACGAGGCTGAAAAGCAAGCAAAGTCCTATCTTCTACAAAGTCTTCCGAACGACATCTATGCCTGCATCGACAATTACAATGCAACTGCGAAAGGAATGTGGGACCAGATTGAGAAATTGATGATGGGGAGCCACATAAACAATCAGCTCAAGGTGACAAATTACATCACTCGATATGATGGCTTCAAAGCCAGAAAAGGCGAGACGCTCACAGAAACCTATGAACGGTTCAACATGCTTCTAATGATCTCCAGAAAAACAAGATCACGAAGACGAACACTGAGAACAACATCAAGTTCATTAACAACCTCCAGCCTGAATGGAAGCCATTCGTCTCTCATATCCGTCATACTCAGACCCTGGAGAAGCTTTATCTACATGAACTTTGTGAAATGCTGCTCCAGGATGAAGAGGAAGTTATGGAGTTGATGGGGAATCAGAAAGCAGATGAAAAGCCGATAGTTGATCCGTTAGCACTTGTATAAGACAAAAGAGGTAAATCTGTCTGCCGCTCGTCTGAAAAGGAGCCAATGCAAAGTGATTCTGAACCCGAAGATCCTGACAGTGACTTGGATCCATAATACACCAAGATGAAAGAAGCGATGTTGTTCTTGACTCAAGCATTCCAGAAAAGAAAGCTCTTTAACAAGTCTTCAAACAAGCAAAGATTCTCCACTCGCCGTGATAATAAAGAGAAGTCTGAAGGGAAGAAACGTGTTGAAGAAGGAAGGAAGTCTGACAAGAGACATGAAGAAAATCCAAAAGAGGAGCCGATCAAATGCTATAACTGTGGTCGGTTGGGTCATTTTGCCAAGGATTGTCGCAAGCCTGTTGTGCGCAACTCAGATTATTACATAGCCAAGTTGTTGCTGGCCATAGAAAAGAAAGCAGGTAAGGCTCTCATGGCTGAAGATGACTATTGGCTGCAAGTATCTGATGAAGAAAATGATGATGCTGAAGCACACCTGTGTTTCATGGGCAAGCATTCATCACCGTCTGACACTGATGATGAAGATCGTAATTATCCATGTCAGGTATGTGCTCCTTACCAATAAGCTTTACTTGATCAGATGCAACTCACTATGCATAAACTAGACTCTTACAAAGTACTCATAAAACAAAAAGAACAACTCATTTCATCTCTAGAAAAACGAGTTTCTGCACAGTCTGAAAGTATTGAAAATCAAAGCTTAGAAATTGCTAGCAACCTGTGCATAATTTCAAATCTAAAAGAAGAGTGTGAGAGTTGTTCAAACGACTCACAAGAGCTAAAGACCAAAGTAGATGATCTTACCTATGAGCTACTGACAGGCCCTTTTGTGTACCTTAGGGTGTGACAGATAATACCAAAAAGCAAGTATACAAATTGGTACTATGTCGCCTTGCAAGTAATAAAATGGTAAAGATACCAGATATCGTCCCACAGAGATTGGACTAAAAAGTGTGTTAAAAGTATAATGAAAGATGAGATTTCAGATGACGAATTTGAAGCAATATTTTGGAAGGTTGGTTAACACAACTCTAAATAACCATAATAAAAGTGAATCAAGGGTGTAAGACTTTTGATGGTATATGGATCCAAATTCCAGCAGGTCAATGCTACAGCATCAGCATAGCATGATGCTATAGGAATGCTGCAGCATGCTTCTGAAAATAACTAGTTTCATTATCAATTTCAAGACACGTTCCTCTCGGACTCTCACCATCCCATTATTCCAGTAGCTATGAACCATCTCATCTCTGAGCAAAGTTCAAGATAAGGGAATGATGGGAATGGAGTTCTCAAAATATACGGCAAAACAAATTCTCTTTGTTAAAAGTTACTCTTTAGACATAACCCCCGTACCTCCCAAGTTGGTGTATTCCAAATAGCTTATCTCTAAGTCTATTCCATTTTAACCCTTTGAAAAAGTGACAACTCATCAAGAATGGATCATTTCAAATAACACAAGTGACAACTCTCGTTGCAAGTAACTCTTTCGATATTACCTCCCATGTCGTTCAAATTGACGTGCTATTCAATGGCCTATCTCTAGGTCCATGACACTATTACACTATCAAAATGATCATTTTGTCAAAGAGTTTTGTTATCTTGATAAAACTTGAGTTGGAATAATAAAATTTCATTAAAGTCACAAAAACCTACTTTTTTTTAGATCCACATAACCACCCTTTGCCTCACACCCAAGTTAAGAGGATTAGCTACTCATTACAATAAAGAAATAAAAACTACTACTAAGAATCACAAAGATGAACATAATGTAAAGTGTTCTTGAAAGATAAATGTCTTGAAAGTATATAAATATATATATATATATATATATATATATATATATATATGTTGCTTGAAATGTAAAGACAAAGGAAAGTAAATTACAAGGAAATGGAAATGACAAGAAAGTAAGAATGGAAAGTAAATACAATGAACTTTAACTACTGAAATCTAAATTAAAGGAGTAAAAGAAAGGCTAGAGATGCAAGATGAAGAAAGAAAATATAAGAAAATAAAATGTGCAGGTGGATGTTGTTTCAATGCTGTAAGCATTCATATTAAATGATGAAGATCATATAAAGATGATGAAGAACACGATGAAGATCATAGATGCATGAATTCTGGAAATTAAAAGGGACACAAGACTGGAAGATGACCAGTTCGTGAATTAGACAAAAAGTAAAGGAATTAAACTAAGCATAACAAGATGGAAAGCTTTAAAGAAAATATGAAGAGCAAGATGAAGAACTTAAAGATTAATACTTAAAATTAAAGAACTAAAGAGTGATTTAAGATCAGCCCCAAGCTACTACAAATCAGATGCAAAAGACATTAAGAAACATAAACTAAGATGATGATAAGAGATATGTCCCCTTATGAGCAACTAAGCCTTCCTTTTATAGACAAGAGGAGTGGCAAAGTTGTAATTAAGGGGAATCTAATTGTACTTAAGCTAGTCTAATGCCAACTAAGGCTACAAAAGCTAGTTCCATCTTAACTAAACTATTACAAACCAGATAAATTAGTGTTTAGAGGTTACAAAAGATCAGTTCCATGCCAAAAACTCAGATTAACCTTTATCATTTTCGATTCTTTCATCCAAAACCATCAGCTCCATGTTGTACTAATGCTGCAGCATGCCCTGTTTCCAAATAGATTTCCAAAAGATAACCAAATTAGCCTACAATCTTCATAGAACAAGCAAATCACACAAATTCAGCCCCAAGACACAATAAATGGAAAACAAGGTAGAAAATGACTCAGAGTGGGATTTAGAAGTGAAAAATCCTATCTAAAAGATTAAAAGAAATGTGCCATTTTAGACACCCCCACCCCAAACTAAGAATTCTGAAATGTCCTCATTGTAGGAAAGAGAGGTGTTGATTTTTTTGACAATTGGGTGGCTATGGTGCAAGAAAAGAATATATGCTATTAAGTGTGATATGTGTAGAACATGGTCCAAATTGTGTCCCAAGCAACTATTAGGCTAGTTCTAGCATGCACTACTTTGAACAATGAGATGTGGACTCATGAAATTATTATGGATATACAACTCAACCAATCATATCAAAACATGATCCAATGCAAACAAAACAAACCTATAAAAAGTAAAAGACTAATCCCAGACTAAAAACTAAAAATAAACAGATATGGAGCAAAAAGGGTGAGATTTAAACCTGTCCTACTCAGGTTGAGTAGGATGTGTGTGGCCAACAGGGGTTGCAAGTGATGCTGCTATGAGGCTGGATGCTGCAGCACCAATGTGGGCACTTCCTTCTGCTCTCAACTTTGCCTTCAGATTTGCTATCTCTATCTTCTGCCTTTTCACCAACTTTTTCAGCTTCTTCACTTCTGCACTCTCCTCCTCTAGATCCCTTTTTTTCTGCCAACAACCATGGACTGCACCTCCACCTTAAGATCTTCCAGCTTCTCCATAAACTCATTCCTTTGGTGCAGGATTGTGTCCATAAAATTGTTGTTCTGAGCTAGCATTTCCTGCATCATCCCCACCATCTCATTTGCCCCAATACCTTTCTTTTTTCTGTCTCTCAGCCTCTGTACTGCCTTCATGTCCATCTGGTGTCTTTCTCTCTACTCCTTCACAATTAGATCATCTATGTATCTAGGGACACCCATCTCAGTTAGTAGTTGGGTCAACATTCCAGGGAAATAAAATTTTCCCCTTGATTTTGATCTTGTAGAGCACTCCCTTATGCTTTTCATGATGATCCTTCCAAAGTTGATGGTTTTACCTGTTACAAGGCAATACAGTAAAAGCATTCTTTCTACAGTGATGAAAGTGTCATGAGAGGTTGATGAGATGGTATGCCTCACAAAGTTGATCCATACATTGGAGTCAGCTGTGAGGTTGGAAGCTCTGAAGGTCCTTCGCATGAGATTTGTGTGGCTTTCCCAAGTGGTTTTAGGTTTTCCCAAGACTGCAACAACCTCAGCAAGGTCATTGACAGTGGCCTTATGCACAAGTGCATAGTATTCTGTTTTCTTGGGTGGGTTGAGTCCTAGGAACTGGTTGATCCTTTTGGCAGTGAGGTTGACAGTGGTTCCTCTAACGTGAATCTTTGAGGCTGAAGTCACAGACATCTCACAGTAGAACTCTCTAATAAGGGTGATATTGTAGGAGGTATACACATTACACAACTTGCTGAGACCTTGGGTGTCAACTACCTGCCTAATGAAATGGAATTCCCTCATACTATACTCATCTATTCCTTTCTCAGGGAACCCAATCTTAGTCTGAAATTTAGGCCACATTTTTGCTGCAGCCTTTGAGCTGAACCCATTGTGAGGTGAGGTTGGCCTTAGTGGGAGAGGTATAGCAGGTTCCTCACTTCTCTCTTTCCTTCTCACTGATTGCTCATGCTGCAAAGATGCTGCAGCATAGCAGTTGGTATCACTAGGTTTTGTTCCAGATGGTTCTCCCTCAGTCATCACTCTCTTGGTCCTCTTACTCTTTCTGGACCCTTCCCTGTTGGTCTTCTTGGCTTAGACCTTTACCAATCTCTTTCTTTTCTTAGTTGGCTTGACTATCACAGGTTCCTCTTCCTCGGTCCACACAATATCATTTTGAGGGAAATCCACAAATGGGTCCTCTGTTCTTGCTTCCCTCTCTAACTCCAGATTCTCAACTAATGTGTCCTCACTTCTCTCTGTTTCTTTCTCAAGCAGGGTTTCAGGGGTCTCAAGAATCACAACCTCCTCAGTGGGATTTTCAACAGAGACCAAAATCTCTTTACCCTTGAGAACATCAGCGGGGGTGTTTTCCTTATTGGTCGTAGGGTTTAATGGTCCAAAAGAGTTATCGAACTCATACCTTTTAAAATGCCCAAAATCAATTTTTGTGGAAGCAATGGGTCTGTCAGAGTCATCCTCTGAACAAGAAGTGAAAGACCCATCAGCCAAGGATTTGTGAACAGTAGGCAATACCTGAGATTCTTCAATAGCAATGAACTTAGGATAAGCAATGATAGCAAGAAGGTTCCTTACCGAATCCTCCCCTGTTGAGGTTGGCTTTGTCGAACTTTCACCTTTATCGGCCACAGAGGTGTTATCGACCTCTGTGTCTTTGGTGAGTGGAGAAATAATGTGGAGGAATGGAAATGCTCGAACCTGAGGAGATATGGAGTTATCCCAAGGACCACTGGTGATTGAGGCGTATTAGTGCTTGGAGTCTGATCAACAGCCCTAGTTCGCGGGCTTCTTCTTCTTTCGGCACTGGTAGGTTTCGAACCATGGCTCTCTTAACCCTAGCCATTGTTACAGATTGAATGTAGATAAAGGGGAAGAAGATGGTGGTTTTTAAGAGGTGTTCGGATTGAGAGGGAAGAAACAGGGAGTGAGGAGAGTGGGAGTGAGAGTGAGAGAGAGGAAACGGTTATATCATAAAAGAGGGTTTTTGGAAGATGAAAAGACAAAAAGGTGATAGGATGGTGTCCTTATCTGATTAATTTGGAAGATGCAAGATGTAAAATGGGTAATGACCTTTGGGTTTTTAAGGTGAGGTACACAAAAGGCATCTTTTGGAGTCTTCCTAATCATTGTTGCTATAAATTAGATACAAAGTCTAAAAATAGCCAAAAATATGATGTCACCTAGTGTACTTTTCTTAAACAAACCCAAAAAAAATGCTTCTAATATATTCCCCAAATTCTCAGCCGGACATTCCCTTTTTCTTTGAAGACTCAGATTTCTGGTACTGTAGCATTGGAATAGCATCCTCTTGTTTCCTCCTTTTTCCTAAATTAAGGTTGCATACTAACAAACAAATTACACAAGACTAACAGAGAAAATTGCTATACTAATTAAACATAAATTATTTACACAGATTGTGGAACTTTAAGATAGTTCCCATCTTTGATTGAAGCTTTTTAGCATAGAGTGACCATCTCCACAGAGCCATGTTGTGGAGATGCTACAGCATCATGGTATAGCTTTACTCTCTGGCCGTTGACTTTGAACACACTATTGTTTTCCGGATTGACTAAGTCGACAGCCCCATATGGATATACTTTGTGGATGAGAAATGGGCCTGACCATCTAGACTTAAGTTTACCTGGAAACAACTTCAACCTAGAATTGAACAAAAGACATTTTTGGCCTGCTTTCAACTCTTTGTGCCTGATCCTATTGTCATGCCATTTTTTTGTTTTTTCTTTGTACAACTTGGCATTCTCATAGGACATGTTTCTATGTTCTTCTAACTCACAGAGTTGCAACTTTCTCTTGTTTCCAGCCTCATATAAGTTCATGTTCAATTCTTTTATTGCCCAATATGCTTTGTGTTCAAGTTCCAAAGGGATATGACAGGCCTTTCCAAAGACTATCTTGTATGGAGACATACCCAAAGGTGTTTTAAAAGCAGTTCTGTATGCCCATAAAGCATCATCTAATTTGAAAGCCCAGTCTTTTCTGTTTGGTTTAACAACTTTTTCAAGAATCCCTTTTATTTCCCTGTTTGAGAGCTCAACCAATCCATTGGTTTGTGGGTGGTATGCAGTGGCAACCCTGTGTTTCACATTATATTTTTCAAGAACTTTACTCAACAAATTGTTTATAAAGTGGGTACCCTCATCACTAATTAGTGCCCGGGGGGGTACCAAACCTTGTAAAAATCTGCCTTTGTAAAAACTTTACAACAGTTTTAGCATCATTAGAAACACATGCCATTGCTTCTACCCATTTTGAAACATAATCAACTTCCAAGATCCCATTCAAAGGCATTTCATTTTTCTGAGAAATGGAACCACTTCTCTGGCATTCATTACATCTTTGAACAAAATTATGGGAATCTTTAAAGAGAGTTGGCCAATAAAATCCTGATTGAAGCACTTTAGTTGTTGTTCTTTGGCCTCCGAAATGTCCACCATAAGCGGATTAATGGCAATGCTGTAGAATTGCTGCAACTTCAGTTTCTGGGATACATCTTCTCAACAATTGATATGTACCAAGTTTAAACAGAAAAGGGTCATCCCATAAGTAAAATTTGCAATCATGGAGAAATTTCTTAAACATGTGATGAGTATAATCAGAAGGTATGATGCCACAAGCCAAATAATTTGCTATGTCAGCAAACCATGGAAGTTGTGCTTGCACCATAAGAATCTTTTCATCAGGGAAAGTCTCAGTAATATCTCCACTTTCCCTACTTTCAACCTGTTTTTCTAACCTGGATAAATGGTCAGCCACTTGGTTCTCAGTCCCCTTCCTATCAATAATCTCTAAGTCAAACTCTTGCAACAACAAAACCCATCTTATTAGCCTAGGTTTAGCATCTTTCTTTGATATCAAATATTTAATGGCAGCATGGTCGGTATGTACAATGACTTTTGCTCCCATCAAATATGATCTAAACCTTTCAAATGCAAACACCACAGCCAATAATTCTTTCTCAGTTGTTGTGTAATTAATTTGAGCTTCATTTAGTATTTTGCTTGCATAGTGGATGGAATGAAAAATTTTATCTTTTCTTTGACCTAACACAGCACCAACAACCCAATCACTTGCACCACACATGATTTCAAAAGGTTTGTCCCATTCAGGAGCTACAACCACTGGTGCAGTTACCAAAGCTTTCTTTAAAGTGTTGAATGCATTTCTACATTCATCATTGAAATCAAACTTTTGGTCATGCTGTAATAATAGACATAAAGGTTTTGAAATTTTTGAAAAGTCTTTTATAAACCGTCTATAAAATCCAGCATGGCTAAGAAAGCTCCTGATACCTTTAACAGTTGTTGGTTCCGGTAGTTTTTCAATTACTTCAAGTTTAGCTTTGTCTACCTCAACTCCTCTTTTATAAATTAAATGGCCAATCACAATCCCTTCTGTTACCATGAAATGACATTTTTCCCAATTAAGAACCAGGTCAGTCTCCTCACATCTTTTAAGACTTTGCTTTAAATTATCCAAACACTGATCAAAAGATGAACCATAAACAGAAAAATCATCCATAAATATTTCAATGGATTTTTCAAGCATATCATAAAATATGGACATCATGCATCTCTGAAAAGTGGCAGGAGCATTGCAAAGTCCAAAAGGCATCCTTCTGAAGGCAAAGGTGTCATAAGGACAAGTGAAAGTAGTCTTCTTCTGGTCTTTTGGTGCTATGGATATCTGGTTGTATCCTGAGTATCCATCCAAGAAGCAGTAGTACTCTTTTCCATCCAACCTGTCCAACATTTGATCAACAAAAGGTAAAGGAAAATGGTCCTTTTGAGTAGCCTTGTTCAGCCTACGGTAGTCCATGCAAATTCTCCATCCGGAGACTATTCTGGTAGGGATGAGTTCATTCTTGTCATTGGAAATGACAGTGATCCCTCCCTTCTTGGGTACATACTGGACTGGACTAACCCAAGAACTACTGGCTATTGGGAAAATAATTCCTGCATCTAACCATTTCAAAATTTCCTTTTTCACTACCTCTTTCATGACAGGGTTCAGTCTTCTTTGTGGTTCTATGGAAGTGAAGTTCTTGTCTTCTAAGATGATCTTATGTTGACAAATAGAGGTACTAATCCCTTTAAGGTCAGCAATAGTCCATCCTAAGGCTTTTGTGTGCAACTTCAACATATCTACTAACTTCTTTTCTTGATGCAATTCTAGGGTGGCAGAAATAATGACTGGAAATTTGTCTCTTTCTCCTAGAAAGGCATATTTCAAGTGAGATGGGAGTTGTTTCAACTCCAGGTCAGGTGGTGAGATTATTGATGGAGTAAATGACTTTTGTTCATTACTTTCCAGCAGCTCAAATGCTGCAACATCCAAAGGGACAGACTCTTTCTCCAAGGTTTTATCATCATCATCATCATATTCCTTGTCTAAGTCTCCCAAGGTCAGGTCTTCCTCATCCTCCTCTTCTATCCTACAAACTTGTTTGACTCCCTCCTCATGACACAATTCCTCAATAACACCTAGGCTTGAGCAGTCTTCTAGATCACTAGGGTATTTCAAAGAATTGAAGACATTGAATGTGACTTTTTGGTCTTGTAGTCTCATGGTCAACTCACCCTTCTGGACATCTATCAAAGTTCTACCAGTAGCTAAGAAAGGTCTTCCCAAAAGTATGGGAATATCCTTGTCAGCCTCAAAGTCTAAAATGATAAAATCAGCTGGAAAATGAACTTGTCAACCTGGACTAACACATCTTCAATCTTACCCTTGTGATATGCAATGGTCTTATCAGCTAGAATGAGTGTGACTGTGGTAGGTCTGGCCTCTCCTATGCCTAAACTTTTGAAAATGGACAATGACATAAGGTTGACACTAGCACCTAAATCACACAGTGCCTTCCTAACCTCTTTCCCACCTATGGAACAAGGAATGGTGAAACTCCCTGGATCTTTTTGCTTAGGGGGAATTTTGTTGGTCAAGAGAGCATTGCAACCTTTTGTGAGGGCAACAGTCTCATATTCATTCAACTTCTTTTTCTTGCTCAATATGTCTTTTAAAAACTTGGCATAATTGGGCATCTGCTCAATTGCTTCAACAAGAGGTATGTTGATGTGCAATGCTTTGAAAACATCCAAAAATTTCTTGAATTGCAATTCCTCCTTCTCATTCCTTAACCTTTGGGGGTAAGGAATGTAAGGGGGAACTGGTTTGATAACAGCTTGGTTTGATTGTTTTGAGCAAGATGGCTCCAGTATGCTTTTGGTCTTGGTTTCATTAGGTGAAATCACAATTGTGGTCTTTGGATTAGTCAAAGGTGGACTTGAACTTGTGATCTTAGGATCTTGATTTTCTACTTGAACTTCTGGTATTGAAATTTCAAGAATCTCTGGATCAGGAATGGACTTGGATATTTTTTTAGAATCTGTTTTGGTTGTTGGTCCAGATTCCTTTTCCACAGATTCAGGTAATTCTTTACCACTCGTAAGTGTGACAGCTTTCACATGTTCTTTTCCAGGAGCCTTGGGTATTTCTGTATTACTAGGCAAAGTGTCTGAGGCTCTGTTGTTCTGATTAAGTGCAATTTGACTGACTTGTGTTTCCAAACTCCGGAGAGCTGCTTGTGTCTGACTCATGAATCCTCTCATCATTGCTTCAAGAGAGAGATTTGAGTCATCATGTGGAGGTGCATGATGTTGATTTTGAAAAGGTGGTTGAGTGTGTTGATTGTTTTGAAAACCTTGATTACGATTATTCTGATGATGTAATACTTTGAAAATTTCCCTTGTACTGGTTTTGAGAACTACTTGCTTGATTTTGAAAATTGGAGTTTCCTTGATGCTTTGGTGCTGGTGGATTCAAACATGGACTGTTTCAAGAGAAGTTTGGGTGCTGTTTCCAGCTTGCATTGTAATGGTTGGATTGGGGAGCAGGTCTGTTTTGAACAAAATTTACAGATTCAGAATTATGCGGACAATGTTCATAGGAATGTTCTCCACCACAACACACACATTGCACAGAAAGAACTGCTGAAGCAGGTGTACGGACAGTCGGTTGTGCTCCTTGACCAACAGTTATATTTTTAAGCATGTTGGTCATGGAAGCAAGCTGAGCTGTCAATGCAGTATATGCATCCACATCATGCATTCCAGTAGTTTTCCTTTGAGTTTGGGCCCTTGGATCAGCCCAATGTCCATTGTTCGTTGAAATCTTTTCAAGAATCTCATACCCGGCATTGTAGGTATTGGATGTAAAAGCCCTTCCTGAAGTCGCATTGAGCATCTGTTTTGCATTGGGAACTAACCCATTGTAAAACGTCTCGAGTTGAATACAGTAGGGAATGCCATGATGAGGGCATTTTCTCAACAATTCTTTAAATCTTTCCCACGCATCCGGAATAGCTTCATCATCCATTTGTTTAAACATGCAAATCTCATTTCTGGATTTTGCATTCCGGGTAGGTGGAAAATATTTTCGCAAAAATTTCTCGGCCATATCACTCCATGATGGTACTGAATCTGGTGCTAATGAATTGAACCAAACTTTTGCCCGATCCCTTAAAGAAAATGGGAATAGAGTGAGCCTTAAGGCATCAACAGATACTCCCGGGATTAGAAAAACATCGGTGATTTCCATAAAATATTTTAAATGTGAATGTGGATCTACCGATGGCATTCCGGCAAATTGACCATTGGCTTGCAACATGTGAAACATGAAGGGTTTTGGTTCAAAATGTAAAGTTTCCAATTGTGGCCTAACAATCCCAGAATTCAATTGCTCAAAATTAGGAATTGCATAGTCCATAATTCTTCCATCTTTTGAGTTTTCAAGATCAATGATGTTTTGTTGTTCAACATTACCAACAGATCCGGCATCATCTTCTTCCTCATTATGATTTTGGTGATTTTGAAACTGATGAGGTGGAGGATTTCCAAAAATTGCTTGATTATTTGCAAAAATTGGTGGTGGCCTGATTTGATGCACCAAAGGTGGTCTTATTTGATTTTCCAACGGCGGTGGTTGATTTTCCAAAAGTGGTGGTCTAAGATGCATGTTTTCAAAGCCCGGGGGAGGTCCTTCCATATATAGAGGATTTATGGTTTGAAAAGTTCTTTGAATTCTTTTTCTTTGACGGAAGGTTCTCTCAATATCTGGATCTAACTCAAAAAGTTCCTCGCGTTGTATTCTTGGCATGCACCACTTTTTAAAAATCTTTTGAAACTCCCAAAGGTGGTAGAAAAAACAAATATTTTAAAACACTTTAAAACACTTTTGACTTGCCAATCCCCGGCAACGGCGCCAAAAACTTGACAGGCCCTTTTGTGTACCTTAGGGTGAGACAAATAATACCAAAAAGCAAGTATACAAATTGGTACTATGTCGCCTTGCAAGTAATAAAATGGTAAAGATACCAGATATCGTCCCACAGAGATTGGACTAAAAAGTGTGTTAAAAGTATAATGAAAGATGAGATTTCAGATGACGAATTTGAAGCAATATTTTGGAAGGTTGGTTAACACAACTCTAAATAACCAGAATAAAAGTGAATCAAGGGTGTAAAACTTTTGATGGTATATGGATCCAAATTCCAGCAGGTCAATGCTACAGCATCAGCATAGCATGATGCTATAGGAATGTTGCAGCATGCTTATGACAATAACTAGTTTCATTATCAATTTCAAGACACGTTCCTCTCGGACTCTCACCATCCCATTATTCCAGTAGCTATGAACCATCTCATCTCTGAGCAAAGTTCAAGATAAGGGAATGATGGGAATGGAGTTCTCAAAATATACGGCAAAACAAATTCTCTTTGTTAAAAGTTACTCTTTCGACATAACCCCCGTACCTCCCAAGTTGGTGTATTCCAAATAGCTTATCTCTAAGTCTATTCCATTTTAACCCTTTGAAAAAGTGACAACTCATCAAGAATGGATCATTTCAAATAACACAAGTGACAACTCTCGTTGCAAGTAACTCTTTCGATATTACCTCCCATGTCGTTCAAATTGACGTGCTATTCAATGGCCTATCTCTAGGTCCATGACACTATTACACTATCAAAATGATCATTTTGTCAAAGAGTTTTGTTATCTTGATAAAACTTGAGTTGAAATAATAAAATTTCGTTAAAGTCACAAAAACCTACTTTCTTTTAGATCCACATAACCACCCTTTGCCTCACACCCAAGTTAAGAGGATTAGCTACTCATTACAATAAAGAAATAAAAACTACTACTAAAAATCACAAAGATAAACATAATGTAAAGTGTTCTTGAAAGATAAATGACTTGAAAGTATATATATATATATATATATATATATATATTGCTTGAAATGTAAAGACAAAGGAAAGTAAATTACAAGGAAATGAAAATGACAAGAAAGTAAGAATGGAAAGTAAATACAATGAACTTTAACTACTGAAATCTAAATTAAAGGAGTAAAAGAAAGGCTAGAGATGCAAGATGAAGAAAGAAAATATAAGAAAATAAAATGTGCAGGTGGATGTTGTTTCAATGTTGCAAGCATTCATATTAAATGATGAAGATCATATAAAGATGATGAAGAACACGATGAAGATCATAGATGCATGAATTCTGGAAATTAAAAGGGACACGAGACTGGAAGATGACCAGTTCGTGAATTAGACAAAAAGTAAAGGAATTAAACTAAGCATAACAAGATGGAAAACTTTAAAGAAAATATGAAGAGCAAGATGAAGAACTTAAAGATTAATACTTAAAATTAAAGAACTAAAGAGTGATTTAAGATCAGCCCCAAGCTACTACAAATCAGATGCAAAAGACATTAAGAAACATAAACTAAGATGATGATAAGAGATATGTCCCCTTATGAGCAACTAAGCCTTCCTTTTATAGACAAGAGGAGTGGCAAAGTTGTAATTAAGGGGAATCTAATTGTACTTAAGCTAGTCTAATGCCAACTAAGGCTACAAAAGCTAGTTCCATCTTAACTAAACTATTACAAACCAGATAAATTAGTGTTTAGAGGTTACAAAAGATCAGTTCCATGCAAAAAACTCAGATTAACCTTTATCATCTTCGATTCTTTCATCCAAAACCATCAGCTCCATGCTGTACTGATGCTGCAGCATGCCCTGTTTCCAAATAGATTTCCAAAAGATAATCAAATTAGCCTACAATCTTCATAGAACAAGCAAATCACACAAATTCAGCTCCAAGACACAATAAATGGAAACAAGGTAGAAAATGACTCAAAGTGGGATTTAAAAGTGAAAAATCCTATCTAAAAGATTAAAAGAAATGTGCTTAAGTACTCAAAATTGAGTACTTATCACCTACGTATGTCCGAAAATGAAAAAATTGATATTGTGACTCAAAGCGTAACTTACAAAAATGAAAATCAAAGATTGTCTAATCAATTAAAGGATCTTGAGCGGAAGCTTTATAAACTTGGTCAATCTCATCAAACGCTGAATCTAATTGCACCAAAAGAACCCAAGTATGCGGATACGGATATCGGTTACGATAACCCCTATTATCTGAAAAGGGCCTTATTCAAAGTTCCTACGTTATATGCGTTCGAATTTCTTGGTTTAGACAAGACCTATCCAGAGTACAAAATCAACTGGACCAAACCACTTGATGATGAGGAAATGGAAGAGGATAATTTGCGAAGGGAGAACTCTACTAAAATGAAACTTTCTTTTGTTTATGATTATTTAAATGCGTCTTACAACGAAGAAAAACCCTGTTTCCTGTCAATTGACAATTTTAGAAGCTACACTCAAGCTGAACTTGATGCTAAAACAGTTCAAACTGAGGAGGAACCTCTGGACCATAAGGTTTATGTTCCACCTCTGATTTTAGAAAATAAAATTGTTCAGCTAGAAATGACATTTGAACAGGAGAGGAATATTTTTCAAAAGGAAAAACAAGAGTTGTTATCCCAAATTGAGTGCCTCAATTCCGAGAAAAAGGAAACTGTATATGAAGAGGAAAAAGAATACTTTCAGAATGAGATAAAGAAACTTAATTCACAACTGGCTGCTTTGGCAGCAGATCGGAAGAAAGAGCGATTTCACAAGGCTGAGCCTCAAGCTAAGCCTGAACTTCTCAAAGTTGAGAAAATTTCTATCTGAAAATTCCTATCCTTCCTCGGACACATCTTCCTGTAAAGCCTTTTTGGGTGACTCGTCACCAAAATTTTCGAACAAAGGAAAAGAGCCTCAATCTTTAGAAACAAATTCTTCCGATGTCCTGAATTCATCAAGTGATAAGGCTCCTTCTGATGAGGAAATGGAATTTTCCGTCTTCTTGAATTCTGAGGTGTGTTTAGACGATGATTTAAACCAATTTGATTTTAATCCTTTTTTACCAAGTCACGTTGATTTTCTAAAGTCTTCTTGCGAGCCTCCGGTCAAATTTTATAAGGGTGAATGTTCCACATCTACCCCACAAAAATATTTTGTGAACAATTCTTCAAAGTCTAAATCTAAAAAGCGTTCACAAAAGAAGAAAAAGACCGGTCGCTTTAAAAGGCAACAATCTTCAAATTTCAAATTTTCTGACTATGGGTTTAATGGTATTTCAGATAATTTTGGTCGACGCAAAGAAGTCAAATATGCGTGGGTAGCTAAGAAGTCTAAGGAGAGCACGACGACACCAGAATTAATTAGTCCAATTTTAAAGTCTAGGAAAAACAATAATAGTCATGATGTTTTGAATTCTAAACCTATGGTTGAATGTAATGGATTTTTACCTTTAAAGGTTTATTCAATTCCGCAATTACTTCAACTGTCTCATGATTATCTTTGTTGCTCCTACTGTGGATTGAATGATTTTGTTGATCGTCGTTTTGCATCTGATTGGTTTGACTCTTATCATGTGTCCAGTTCTCATTCTAAGTTTGATGTTTCCCGTCATAGAAGACCCAAATCTAAACGGGCATCCCAGTCGGTTGTTAAGTCTAACCCCAAAGGACCCATTTACGAATGGGTACCTAAAAAGAAATAACTTGTTTTGCAGGACGGTCATGTGTGGTATTTAGATTCAGGCCGCTCCAAGCACATGACCGGAAGAAGGGAGCTTCTCACAAACTTCACCGAGAAGTTTTGTGGAAATGTTCGTTTTGGGAATGACCACTATTCTCCCATTATGGGCTATGGAGATATCGTTAAGGACAACATCACGATCAAGAAAGTGTCCTACGTTGAAGGTCTTGGTCACAACTTGTTCAGCATAGGTTAGTTCTGCGATAAGAATCTAGAGGTCACCTTCAAATCAACGAGGTGCAGCGTTCGGACTGAAGACGGAAATGAAATTCTTGCTGGAACGCGTCGCACAAATCTCTACACGATTGACCTCTCATCTCTGAAAGCAGATAAGGAAGTTTGTTTGATGTCCAAAGTCTCAGTCGAACAAAGTTGGTTATGGCATCGTAGACTCTCGCACCTGAACTTCAAGACTATCAATAAGTTGGTGCTCGGTGGACACGTGAAGGGAATGCCAGATCTTAAGTTCGAAAAAGATCACCTGTGTGCCGCCTGTGAAATGGGCAAGATGAAGAAGGCTTCTCACAAGCCTAAAGCCGTTCCAAGTACTTCTCGGTCCCTTGAACTCATTCACATGGATTTATGTGGACCGATGCGCATCCAAAGTATCAATCATAAGAAATATGTCCTAGTGATGGTTGATGACTTCTCTCGCTACACGTGGGTTAGATTCCTTCGTACAAAGGATGAAACCCCCGAACTAATAATCACTCTCCTGAAGAGTGTTCAAGTCAGTCTCAACCAATCAGTTCAGACTATTCAGACGTATAACGACATTGAGTTCAAGAATCAAGTACTCACAGGTTATCTGACTTCAGTGGGCATCTCCCATACCTTCTCAGCCGCTCGTACTCCTCAGCAAAACGGGGTAGTTGAGCGCCAGAATCGAACTCTAGTAGAAGCCGCGTGCACAATGTTATCTCAATCCAAGCTCCCGCTTTATCTATGGGCAGAAGCAGTTGCTACCGCATGCTACACTCAAAACCGTACTATCATCAACAAGCGGTTCAACAAGACTCTATACGAGATCATCAACAAACGCATCCCGAACATCAACTACTTTCATGCGTTCAGATGCACGTGCTTCGTACTGAATGACAAGGACGATCTCGGCAAGTTCAGCCCAAAAGCGGACGAAGGATTGTTCATCGGATATTCTCAGCAAGCCAAAGCTTACCGAGTCTACAACAAACGGACAAAGACCATCATTGAGAGTGTAAACGTGAATTTTGACGAGGCCGCTGATATGGCTTCCGAACACCTCAGTTCAGAACCCGCTTTAACTGGTGTGTTAGCTTCTGGACAATTACGTTTAGGATCTACACAAACTTCAGTAAATCCAGATCAAGCGTCTACGTCAAGAGTACATCTTTCATATTTGGATTTACTTTTTGAGTATTTCTATGATGACTTATTTAATATTAAGCCTAATGTTATATCATGTAACAGGAATGTTGCTCAAGCACCAGAAGTGACACATGTCACTGGTCCAACCGACTCAGGTGGCCCATCCTCGCCTGGTGCTCCCTCCTCTACTATCAATGAATCAGCATCCCCGAGCTTGAGTGATCCCCCTCCTATCTCTCAAGTTCCTACTGAAGCTCAGACAACAGTAATACCTCCTGAACCGACCCCTGCTGAAGGTGCTCATGAAGTTACCTCTCCGACAATCTCGGATCCTGCTATAGTTTCATCACCAGCTGAGTCGTCCTTTGCTACTTGCTCGACTCCAGCTAAGGAGCTTCCACTTCATAAGCCGTCATCACTCGAGGCAGTTCAGGATTTACCCCCCGGTGGTCATGTGGATTCTGATACCTCACAACAGACATATCAACCTCTTCCGCACACCACCAAGTGGACTCGAGCTCCTCCACTGCATTAGATCGTCGGTGACCCTAATACACCTGTACAAACTCGATCCACTACCGCCAATGACTGCTTATTTTCCTCATTCCTCAGCCGTATCGAACCTTCCACCGTCTCCGTAGCATTGAATGATCCAGAATGGGTGATAGCTATGCAAGTGGAACTCAACCAATTCGAGAGCCTCAAAGTATGTCGCCTTGTTCCCCGACCAAAGAATAAGACGGTGATTGGGACGAAATAGATCTTCAAGAACAAGAAGGACGAAAATGGAATAATTGTTCGGAACAAAGCACGTCTGGTAGCTAAAGGATATCGCCAGCAAGAAGGAATAGACTACGATGAGACGTTTGCACCGGTTGTCCGCATTGAAGCGATTCGCATGTTCCTCGCCTACGTCGCTCACAAGAACTTCATCGTTTTTCAAATGGATGTGAAATTCGCGTTTCTGAACGGCGTTCTCAAGGAGGAAGTATATGTTTCGCAACCTGAAGGCTTTGTGAGTTCTGAAAACCCTACTCATGTCTACTTTCTTGACAAGGCCTTATACGATCTTAAGCAAGCGCCACGAGCCTGGTATGATGCTCTCTCATCCTTCTTAGTTAAATCTGGTTTCTCTAAAGGTAAGATAGACACTACCCTTTTTATTAAAAGAGAAAAGCGCGATATTATTCTTGTACAAATTTATGTTGATGATATAATCTTTGGCTCCACAAACCCCAAGTACTGTCAGAACTTCTCAGCTCTCATGAGTAAACATTTTCAAATGAGCATGATGGGGCAAATGGATTTTTTCCTAGGTCTTCAAGTTAAACAATTAGCAACAGGAATTTTCATTAATCAATCTAAGTACATCTCGGATATTCTTCGGAAATACCAGATGGAAAAATCTTCACCTATGAAAACCCCCATGTCTACTAGCATAAAGCTACACTCCGATCCTGACGGAAAAGATGTGAATGCTACAACTTATAGAGGTATGATAGGTTCTCTGATGCACTTGACGGCGAGCCGACCAGACATTATGTTCTCGATATTCTTGTGTGCAAGATTTCAGTCCAAACCTAAAGAGACTCACTTAGCTGCGGTCAAGCGTATTTTTCGTTATTTAAAAGGTACTGCTGATCTTGGTTTGTGGTACCCGAAAGAGACAGGTTTTGAGCTGACCGCTTATTCAGACGCTGACCATGCCGGAAACATGCTTGATCGGAAAAGCACGTCGGGACATGTCCAGTTCTTGGGTGATCGTCTTGTCAACTGGGCTTCGAAGAAGCAAAACTGCGTGTCCACCTCTACCGCCGAGGCGGAGTATGTAGCAGCCACCAGTTGCTGCTTGCAAGTCATTTGGATGCGCACCCAGCTGAAAGACTATGGATTTCACTATTCGAAGATCCCCATCTACTGTGACTCGAAGAGCGCAATCGCAATATCCAGTAATCCCGTCCAACACACGAAGACGAAGCACATTAATGTGCGCTATCATTTCATAAAAGACCACGTGGAAATAGGTACCATCGAACTCTACTTTGTTAATACAGAGCATCAGTTAGCAGACCTGTTTACCAAAGCCTTGAATGAAAAACGTTTTAATTATCTTGTATCCAAGCTAGGTATGCTAAATCTGAAAGTTTGATCCCTTCACAGACCTGTCCGAGTCTTATTCAATAACGAATGACTGTGACTTAATACCCCAGTGACTTGTCTCTGGATGTTCATAGCCACACTCATTGGTTAGTGCATTTTACTCGTTAAGTTCTGTGCCAATTTCAAACTCCTGTATTAATAAATTAGATTTCGTTCATTTCTATTTTTTCTCGTGTGTTTTCCTTTTTCTTCGTGGTGTTTTATTTTCTTTTGTAGTCTATAAGGTTGATATCTAAAAGCATAAGTCATTTGAGGTAAGTTTCTCGAGCTGATCATGTGTTAAGGGGGAGCACAATCGCATCACTTCAATAAGTTTTTCGACGTCTCTCTCCCAGGGGGAGCAGGTAAGTTTCTCTCTCGGTATTCGTCAAGGGGGAGCGAATATCATTTTCTCGTAAGTACTCCTAGTTTGAGGGGGAGCCAGATCGAGTTTCCAATCTTTATTCTCGGTCCTTAGGTTTCTTTGAAAAAAAATTTCTCTGCTTAATTTTAGTTGGTTTTAGTTTTTTTTAGATTAGACTTTTTTAGTTTATAGTTATTTTTACTTTATTCTTAGAAAAATAAAAATAAAAATATATTTTTTTAAGTTTTTTAAGTTCCTGGACCGACCCAAATATTCTTGGCCCAAATCTTTCCTCGGTCCGGCCCAGTTCCAACCCTAGACCTGAACCAAGCGCGCGACCCGGGGGTTTAAATCCCCGGTCTCTTTGTCTTTCTCCCTACCACCCTCATTCTCTCAAATCTCTATCCCTCTGCTTCTCCATCTCTCTCTGACTAATCTCTCGACCGGAGCTATCTCTCTCTCGCACGACATCTCTCTCGTTTCGCCATTCGCTCGACAGGTACGTATCTCGAATCCCTCTCACTTTTTCGATCATCGACCTCGGTCGATTGTCTGTTCATCTTCTCCGGTCGATCGCCGCCGTATCGACTCCGGTCAAAAACCTCCCCCGGTCGACCCTTCGTTGACCCTATCTCGTTCGAAATTGATTGTGGTCGTTTTAGGGTATGTTTTTCGATTAAGTGACCATCGCCGCTATCGGATTCAATATCAACTTCGGTCGATTTGGGTCCAATGATCTTGGTTTGATTCCATTGATGAAAGTGTATCGATTAATCTGATAGTGGTCTGTTTGCTTGTTACCGGGCGACCGGGCGACATCGGTCGCCTAGGTTAAACACCGGTCGATTCTTATACCGGTCGTTCCTTTTCCCGGTCGTTGACCATACCGGTCCTTGTCGATATCGGTCGTTTTGTCTTCTACCGGTCGACCGAGGGTATATCGGTCTAATAGGTTTCTATCGGTCGACCGAGGTAATACCGGTCCATGTTATTTACCGGTCGCAAACCTTTCCGATCGAAGATCATTCCGGGAAAATGCCTATACCGGTCGGTGTTTATACCGGGTCGTGCCTATACCGGGCCGTGCAACATACCGGTCGATGCAACATACCAGTCGATGCAACCTCCCGGTCCATTTGATATTATTTTTTTTGCAATCTTTTGTTGGTGGTTTTACATGCTTAATAGTTTATATCTATAGCTATGTTTGTGAGTTGAAAATGTTGTGAGTGTGAGAGTTGGGTTTCCGAATCTTAACTGTTTGAGTGACTAACCCTGATTCACGGATTAGGGTTCGATTTACTCTACGCTTTGGAGTTTCAATTGGTTATGGTTTAAACCATTGACCATCTAACTCCGAAGCTATCTTCTGTTAAATGTACCTAAGTTCTAACATGTTTATTATTCACAGGTACTATGGCGCAAAACCCAAATCCGACGATTGACCCCGTGGCAGATGCCGAACTGATTCCCGAGGATTAGTTCCTTCCACTTACGCCCAACAACTACCATCTCGACGTCACCCAACCTGCAATCCAGTATCAGGTGATGATCGAGATCTTCATTGGGCATCCTCTCTCATACGCCCTTACGGAGACAGCTGAAGTCCCAATGATATACCTGCAGCAGTTCTGGTGTTCCCTAACTCCTCTGGAGGCCGACGATGGTTTTCAGTTAGAAGGTCGAATTGACCACACGCTGGTACTGCTCACTCGAGATATGTTCCGACAGTTTCTCCAACTGCCGACCGCCACTTCATTTCCGGGGAGAGACGACTATGACCCGATCGTATCGGATGCAACTCTCTGCACCGACATCCTGTCCCTAGGCTATGACGCGAATCTTCATCTTCCATCTGGATTCAACAGGAAGCATCTAACAACGATTTGGTACACGCTCTTTACGTACATCAATCGGTGCCTTTCGGCTATCATGAAAGGCATCGAACAAACGAGTATCAACATCCTTCGCGTATTTCATGCCGTGGCATTCCACCGCCACGCAGACTACGCCGACTTCCTTTGGTACGAGCTTGTTCAGAAAGTACGCGCCAACGCGACAAAGAGACAGAACTTCATTCCATTCATGCGGTTTCTACAGCTTGTCATCCGCAACTTCATGGTTCTCTATCCTGCGATTGCGCGCCGATCATCGCACCTGACCTGTCCGCAAAACCCGACTCACAAGATCCCGTCACGTCCTGATCCAGAAGGTATTGTCCCCGGACAGATCCCCGTCGGGTTACTGGCCTATGTTGGATCATAAATTGTATTCAAGATTAAAGTTAAAGTTAAGGGTTTAAATTGCAATTGTGTTAAAGTTAGTTAGAGGGTCTATTGTGTAATAAGTTAATAGTTTTGTTATTATTGGGCCCAAGCCCATTAGGCCTTAAAAGCCTAGGTATTTAATGTGTTAATTAGTTTAGTTTTAGGGTGAAGATACCGCATAATTATTGTTTAGAGATTATAGTAGTCGTACGTATTCTCTGTATTCAAGGGTATCAAGAACACACAAGATTTAACTGTTTATTCAAGTGATTGGTATGTTATTCTAATCTTTATATCTCTTGATCTATATTGTGTTTGTGTGTTAATTATCAACTAGATTAATCTGGGATAACAAGTGGTATCAGAGCCTAAAGAATCAAGATTTTTGTTTGATATTACTGTTCATCGATTTAAATCTGTTCATCGATTTTTCTGGGTTCATCAAGTGAAAATCAAGTTCTTGAATTGATATGTTTTTATGCTTAAAATTGATTTGATTAAGATAAGTTTTATGCGATTGAACACTATCTGATTGGTTAATTGCATTATAAAGCATCAAGTGATTGAATTTATTGAATTTTTGGTTTTCTGGGTTCATAATCTGTCGATGCATGTGTTCTTAAAATTGATGCATGAAAGTTGGATTTGGCCTTTGATTTTGATTGCATGATAATCGATATAT
The DNA here is from genome assembly GCA_954870635.1 of Arctium minus. Classification (NCBI taxonomy): domain Eukaryota; kingdom Viridiplantae; phylum Streptophyta; class Magnoliopsida; order Asterales; family Asteraceae; genus Arctium; species Arctium minus. The sequence continues at coordinate 196,455,076 of OX941080.1, read as the reverse complement.
GTTATTAGATACCAAAGTCTGATTTCTGCATTTGATTTTGTGTTCTCGATTTGATTTATGGGTTGAACATCATCGTTCTGGGTCGATAACTTAAGAACATACCGGTCGACCACATCATATCAGTCCATATCGGTTCCGGTCTTAGTTACATACCGGTCAATATACCTTATCGGTCCATACATAATATCGATCCAAACAGTTTATCGGTCGCCCGGACAACTCACAATCACTATCGGTCAAAGCCATTGTCGGTCAAGACCAATACCGGTCGAACTCACTATATCGGTCCATAGCATTATCGGTTTCACACTCATTACCGGTCAATATACTCTACCGGTCACACACTTCATATCGGTCCACTTTCTATACCGGTCGCCCGATACACTCACAGACCACATCGGTCGACTTATCGATCCGGTTCCGGTCATCGTAATACCGGTCCAGTACAATATACCGGTCGAATACCCCTGCTCGCGAGAACCTTACTTTGTGCCACGACCTTGTCACGCAAACCTCACTTTGCGCCAGTACCGGTTCGCGCAAGACACTGTTCACTTTTGCGATTTTTTTTTTCCAGATTTTCACAGTTTGATTTCTCAGTATTCTGCATTTAATCATTTTTGGAAATTTATTTTTCTAAAAAAAATTTAGTGTAGTTTTTATCTGATTCTTGATTCTAATGATCTCATCTAGTTGATTTAAGTGGTACAGATATTATCATGCCTTACACAGACGAGAAGGGAATTATGGTGCTAACCAAGAGAGACTGTGCTTTAGCATATATGCCAAAGATTCCAGCACTAGAAGTTGAGAATGAAAATCTGAAGATTCAAAACTCATCTATTCTTGAACAAATAAATAAGTTGAAAGATGATAAAGACTTTGAGAAAGACTTTGTTTGCTCAGAATGTATCTCTAACTCAAAGATTAATTTTGCAGGAATTATTGAGTCGAAAGAGAAAGAGATTTTAAATCTTCAAGCTGAAGTAAAAAATCTTAACTCAAGCTCTACATGGTCAAAGAAGGATGCAATGCAAAGAGAGCTTGATGAGCTTCAAATAAGAGCAAACATTGCTAGAAAGACATCTGAAGAGCTTAGAAAGACAAATTCTTGAATCTTTGCTGAAAGAGACTCTTTGAAAGATAAAGTCTTCAGTCTTGAGGTTGAGATTGATATGTTGAAAGAAAAGGCAACCCAAGACAAAGACAATACAAAAGTTCAAGATGAGATGTTGAAGATTGAGAAAGAAATAAAAGAATTTGCTAAGAAATTCTCTGATTTCTCTAGAAAAGCCTTTGAAGAAAAGAAATCATTAGAGCATAGATGTGTTAAGTTTTCTCAACAAGTTTCAGACTTTGAGAAGGTTATCATTATTGAAAGAGAAAAGGCTGAGAAAGAGAAGAAGACAGCTGAGCTGAAGGATGTAAATAAAGACTTTTCTAAAGAAAAGAAAGATCTAGAGACTGAGATAGCTAAGCTGACAGGAAAGCTACATGAGTTATCAACAAACGTCTTGAAGGAGAAGAATGCAAAATCTGAGTTGCATAAGAAGTTTGATCTGATTGAAAAGGAAAGAAACAGTTTGTCTTCAAAGATAAAGGAACTTGAAGATATCGTATTCAAGGTGAAGCTGACTGAGCACAAGACGCCAGAGTCAATAGCTCAATCACCGAGAGATGATCAAACTATTTCAGATTGCTCACTCAAAAAGGCTTCAAGTTCACATGTTTCAAATGTTTTCTATAATCCTTTCTGTGATTCAAATGATAGTCTTACTTCTAAATCTACTGATCAGATTCGTCCTTCTAACCTTTTATTTGATAAAAATGTTGATGGTTCAGGTAACTTCAAGAAGACTAAGTCTCAGAAGAAAAGCTTCTGGATAAGGGATGATGAGAGAGATAGAGGAAATTGGATCTGGAGAGTTAAAGGATCTTCAGAGGAAAAGAAGAAAGATAAATCATTTGTGCATACATCAAATGCCAAATGGAGCTATGCTTCAAAAGGTAAAACTTTTGGCAACCCTGATCTGGTTTACACTATCAATCAACTGATCAGGTTAGCTCGAAAGAAAATTAGTTGTTTCTATTGTGGTACAAATGATTTTGTAAGAAAAGATTATGTAAATAACTAGTATGGTTCTTACTTCATATCTCCCACTAGAACTGCAACTAACCCATTAGGACCCAAATACCAGTGGGTACCAAAAGCTAAATTTGTGTTGCAGGAACCCAAGGTTTAAGGGGGAGAAAGAACTACGACTTCTGATTACTACAGATCATGACTCTTGCCTCATTGTCAAAACGATGGTTTCTAAGTAAATCAGCTTATAACCCGTACCTCATTGTCAAGAGATGACTTCTAGACAATACAGTCTAGGACTCGGACGTCAATGTCAAAGAGTTTGACATCTGTATTACATCGGTTTAACGATTGAGGATTATGCACATATTAAGGGGGAGCTTATATGCTTAATATTTCTACTGATATATTTTTCTGATTTAACTGACTTTTTACAGGTATCAAGGGGGAGGATATATGAGTTTTGTCAAAGATACTTCTTTGAAAATATTCATTTCAGGGGGAGTTAAGGATTATGATTTACAAGTATATATTTCTAATCCTTACACTCTATCACTTGTTGAAAGATGAACAACTTTCACTTGTGAAAAATGGTTTCTTAAAATGTTCAAACCACTTCCTATTCTTCAAAGATTTTCATGAATTGTGAAGTGTGATTTTAAATGATTTTTGAGCTTAAATGCCAACCTCTTTTTAGTTTGAGGGGGAGAATTGCATCGTCAAAAATAACTGTTTTGACTTCTCCGAAATTTCTTATTATTCATGTAACTCTGTGCTTATATGTACAAAAGACTGTTAAACAACACGTTCTTTTAGGAAAATACATGGGATTCAGTGTGAGAACTTCACAGAACTTCCATGGATTCACGATAACAGTGTTTCCTACCCAGGAAGTATTCCTTGAGTGATTGAGGGGAGAGGGGTCAAAAGAATTGAGTGATGGTGTGTGAAGAGGTAAAATGGAAAAGAGAGATTGGTTAGGTCTAGGCACATACCATCACAGTGGCACCCAAGACTACATCTTCCTAGTGCACTGACTTGGTTCGTCCACATAACGTCTATAGGAGGTCCTTTAGGTGTATTTCAACCCAACATATTTCAATACCAACTACGGGTACAATACTACCATCCTATCCTTATGAAGTCTAACAAAAGACCCAAATGACAATCATGCTCATCATGCATATAAATATGTCACCAAAATGGTGTTCCAACTAGAATCATCATAATACCCATATATGCATACATTTAACATATCAAGGTACCCACTTTATGTATCTATGAGAAAAGCCCCAATAATGATACATATAACATAAATCATGGCATATCACCCATATTTACATTTCTAACTATTTTCATAAAGAAATCCCAAACACTTGAAAATATAGAGATAGAGTAACAAATAGAAGATTATGATATGTATCTAGTTTTAACAAAGGTTTAGTAAACTCACAATCTAGGTTTTGAACCAAAACCTATAAAAGATGGAAACCCTAGAAAACGAAGGATGAACTTGGAGAGGAGAAGTTGACTTGAAGGAACCCTAGAAAGTTTTTCCTTGAGATGATTTATTGCAAGAATCAAGGCTCCAACCACCAAAGATGTTGTATTTATGATAGTTAGGGTTTTATGAGGGAAGGGAACTGGTTTGGAGGCTCCAAAATCGCCAAAGGAAAAGAGAGGTAGATGGGGAATGAAATGAAAATTGGCCAAAGGATTCATTTAAAGCCCTGCACCCCGACGACGATAGTGTCAAGGGCACTATCGCGAGTCACAATCGCGAACTACAAGCCACCCGCGGTACAACCGTGCGAGTATGCCCGGCGATAGTGACAGTTGTCACTATCGTGCGTCACTATCGCGACCCAACCCCCACTCTCGGTACCTTCCTGGCGATAGTGCCAATGGCACAATTGCCAGGCACAATCGCGCCAACTTCAAATCAGTCCGAAAAACGATAACGAGCACAAGGTTGTACGATTAAAGATGGTAAATCAATATATGTGATATTCAATGTATTAACGATCGACAAAAGCATATAAGGCTCATATTTTCAAATAGATACAATTAACGTATTTAAGGGAACAAATACTTACCTTATGAATTTACGGGTGTTACAATCCTCCCCACCTAAATGGGATTTCGTCCCCGAAATCTTACCCTAAACAAACAAGTGAGGATAACGCTTCTTCATATCATCTTCCGATTCCCAAGTAATGTTAGCACCCCGATGGTGCTTCCATTGGACTTTAACTATCACCACGTCTTTATGTCGCAACTTCTTCACTTTCGATTCCAAAATCGACTTCGGTTCCTCCACACAACGATTCCCGTTGTCTACTCGAATTTATGACAAAAGAATCACGCTTTCTTCCTCGGCTAGACACTTTCGAAGGTACCACACGTGAAACGTAGGATGTATCCCATCCATTTCTGGCGGTAAATCCAACCGGTAGGCTTGTAAACCAATTTTCTCTAAAATGACGAAAGGTCTAAGGAAACGAGGACTAAGCTTTCCATGCTTCCCAAAACGTATGATCCCCTTCCACGGAGATACTTTCAACATGACTCGATCGCCCACTTGAAACTCAACCGGTCTTCTCTTCTTGTCCGCATAACTTTTTTATCGGTCTTGCGCCGCCTTTAGCCGTTCTCGTATTTTCTTCACCTTGTCCGCTGTCTCTTGAACTATTTCCAGCTCGGCGAATTGCTTCTCGCCCGCTTGAAGCCAACAAACCGGGGTCCTGCATTTCCGTCCATACAATGCCTCGAACGGTGACATTCCGATACTAGAATGGTAACTATTCTTGTACGCGAACTCTACTAGAGATAGATGTGAATCCCAACTTCCCCCGAAGTCTATTACACACGACCTCAACATATCTTCTAACGTCTGGATCGTCCTCTCGCTTTGACCATCCGTTTGAGGATGATACGCCGTGCTCAAATTCAGTCGAGTACTCAACTCCTTTTGCAAACCAGCCCAAAAGTTCGAAGTGAATCGACTGTCTCGATCCGACACGATAGATTGCGGAACCCCGTGTCTCGACACCACCTCGTTAATGTACAGTTTTGCCAATTTCTCCATTGGCAAAGTCTCCCGCATCGGAAGAAAATGCGCACTCTTGGTTAACCGATCCACGATCACCCAAATGGTATCGTGACCGCGCAAGGTCTTCGGTAGCTTAGTTACAAAATCCATAGTGATGCTGTCCCACTTTCACTCGGGGATGAACAACAGTTGTAAGCTTCTATACGGTCTTTGATGCTCCGTTTTGACTTGAAGGCACGTTACACACCTCTCCACGTAGCTAGCCACATCTAGCTTCATCACCGACCACCAATAATTTAACTTTAGGTCTCTATACATCTTGGTGCTACCGGGATGTATAAAATATTTCGACTTATGCGCTTCTTCAAGAAGTAACTCCCGATTTCCTCCCAACTTCGGCACCCAAATCCGCCCTTGAAAGAGCTTGAGTCCACGACCGTCTTCCGTTAAAAGTTCCTTTTGCTTCATCATGACTTCGACTTTGAGGTTCTTTTCTTTAAGTGCTTCCACTTGACTCGTTCTTATACCCTCCAACAAACTTGATACTACCTAGATTCTTGTAAGGGACATTTTGACACCACCACCATGACTCCTTCGACTCAATGCATCCGCCACCACATTGGCCTTACCGGGGTGATAGAGTAGGTCACAATCGTAATCCTTCAAAAGCTCTAGCCATCTCCTTTGTCGCATGTTGAGTTCCTTTTGATCGAAGATGTACTTGAGACTCTTGTGATCCGTGAAGAGAGTACACTTCGTCCCATACAAGTAGTGTCGCCACAACTTTAGCGCGAAAACTACCGCCGCCAACTCCAAATCATGAGTCGGGTAATTCTTCTCATGATCCTTTAGTTGTCGCGACGCGTAGGCTATTACTTTCCCTCTTTGCATTATGACACACCCAAGCCCCATCTTGGAAGCGTCACTAAACACAACAAAGTCTTCCGATCCCTCGGGTAAGGACAAGATCGGAGCTTCGCACAACTTCCTCTTGAGCGTCTGAAACGCTTGCTCTTGTGCATTGGTCCAAAGAAACTTGACGTTCTTTCTTGTAAGAGAAGTGAGCGGTGTAGCTATCTTTGAGAAATCTTGAATGAAACATCGGTAGTAACCCGCCAAACCTAAGAACATTCGAATCTCCGTCGGACGTGTTGGAGGTTCCCAACTCATCATTGCCTCGATCTTTGCTGGGTCCACTTTTACGCCGTCCTTTGATACCACATGCCCCAAGAATTGTACCTCTTGGAGCCAAAACTCGCACTTTGAGAACTTCGCAAACAGATTCTCCCTTCTTAGAACTTCCAATACCTCCCGCAAGTGTTTTCCATGCTCGGACTCATTCTTTGAATATATTAAAATATTGTCGATGAAGACGATCACGGATTTATCCAAGAACGGGCGACACACACGGTTCATCAAATCCATAAATACGACCGGAGTGTTGGTTAAGCCGAAAGACATCACCAAAAACTCATAATGACCGTATCTCGTTCAGAAAGCTGTCTTCGGAATATCTTAGTTCTTCACTCTCACTTGATGATAACCGGACCGAAGATCAGTCTTCGAGAAACATCCCGCTCCTTGGAGTTGATCAAAAATATCATCGATGCGAGGTAAAGGATACTTATTCTTCACCGTGACTTTGTTTAGCTCTCGATAATCTATGCACATCTGCATGGATCCATCCTTTTTCTTCACGAACAGAACCGGTGCTCCCCAAGGTGACGAACTCGGTCTAATGAAGCCCTTTTTCAACAACTCTTGAAGTTGTGTCATCATCTCTTTCATTTCTGTCGGTGCCAAACGATATAGAGCATGAGCTATCGGAGCCGCTCCCGGGGTGAGGTCAATCTGAAACTCCACTTGCCGCTCCGGCGGTAATCCGGGTAAGTCTTTCGGAAAGACGTCCGGATAATCTTGCACCACCACCACATCTTCTACCGACTTATTTTCTTTCTTCGCGTCTACAACGTAGGCCAAATACGAAGGGTAACCCTTTCGAAGGTAGCACACGTGAAACGTATGATGTATCCCATCCATTTCTTAATTTACATGTTTCAAAGCACAAGATACATATTACTACTGCAAGTTTCTACACCAACCAATTTGGTATGTGCAAATTAACCAAGTGCAAAGAAAATAAAATAGAAACGATGTAGATATAAAAATATTCTTCCATATTTTAATATATTTACATTTAAATGTAAAATCGAAAATGAAAATAAAAGATTTTAAAATATTTTCTACATTCACTATAATTATATATAGCTTCTCTATGTATCATCCGAGTACAAGAAGAAGACGAACGGTCGGGTGTCAATGGCGAAACCTGCAACTAAACAAAAGGTATTCCACTATATTTTTGTTTTCTTTGAAAAACTACTTTTTTATTTTATTTTATTTACTGAGGGTTTGTTTATATTTTTCAAAACCCACAATCATATTTTTCGAAGTAGGGGAATAAGATATATATACATATTTTTATTTTTATCGACTAATACTATGAGGTCTTGAAGTCAATAGTCAGATAAATTTTCAAGTGATACTGAGTGAATTTGAACTATACCAGTTGAGTTGCCGGTTACAAAAGATAGAAATCATTTATTTTATTTGTCATATTTGATGTGGGTTGAATGTTGTTAATTAATCTACAGATTTATACGTTAAAAGTGATTGTCAAGTGTTGTCGAGGAGGTTTCAGAAAAAAATGCAAAATCTGTAAAAACGTATGTTCATATTTATAATTATTTCAATAATAGTGATATATTGTGAGACATGTCGTTTGAGTTTTAAATAATATAATACAAAAGTATTACCATTATTATTGCACAAACTCATAACAACAAACGATTAAGAATATATGCAAGTTAATCACTTATGAAAATACATTCGTTTTTCACATTGTATTTCATTAACTGTTAACAGAGAAATTACGTTTCATTTTAACTTGGTTCAATATTCCAACAAAAAATTTATCCTCCCGTGCAATGCACGGGTCCAACACTAGTATTACTATAAATTTGTTTTAATTATATTATTAAATATGTAATTGATTATTTTTTATAGATGTCATTAAAATATATAAGATAATCATTGAATTCTAACAAAATACTTATTTTTTTTATATATAAAAACATTATATTATTAAGCCTAAATTAAACAAATTTATAAAAAAAAACATTATCACTTTCTCAAAACCATCCAAAACCGTACTGTAAATCAACAAAAAATAATAATAATAAAATTAAACATTAAAATCGTGATGTATCTCGCTGCATTGCGCAAATACGCTTATAGTATTTTATAAAAATAAATTTTTTTTGTCTTATTCAAAAACATAAAAAGTTATTTTCTTTTCTTTTCATTCAAGAACACAAATACAAAACTTTTATTTTCCCTTCATTTGTAAAAGAAAAGTAGATGAAACCGAAAGGTCGAGAGGATATTTTTTACAATAATTATGTGGTGGAGGATGTTTTTGATAGAGGTACACGTTTAAGGAGTGTTTGGGATTGCTTATTTGAGATGTTTTTTAGCTTATTGCGATTTGACACCGGAGATAAGCACTTTTGAGTGTTTGGATGAGAAAAAATTAAAATGACCTGAAAAACACTTTTTGATAAGTCATTTGGTTTTAACTTATCAACTTATTTGAAAGGTGCTTATCACTTTTTTGGTTATTTTATATGTATAAGCAATCCAAACACCTTTAAATAACAACTTATTAGTTTATTACATTTTAGTACCACAATAAGCTAATCCAAACACTTTTTTAAAAACTCATATTTAATACCGCATAAATTGATAGACACTTTCTAAAATAAACATAAATTGTTTTAAATAAGCAATCCCAAACACCCCCCTAAGCATAGAAATCCAATTTGGCAAAGATAAGTATTTATTTGAAAATCATGAGATGAAAGACGGAAAAGAAAGAGGGGAAAAAAAATCATAGCGAGAAACAAGGCGCGTAGTTGCCGTTCGAAAAAAAACATTCGAAGTTTAGAGGGTTTAGGGCTCCAAAAGTGAAAACAGAAAATCTCAAAGAGGAGAAAATTATGGCATTGTGATTCACTGATTTTGGGGGATAAATTAGCAGTCAGATCAGCAAAAATAAGAACGCAATATTACCTTCTTAGATCTTGATTTCTGTATATTTTACCCTAATTGACTCCGATCGATCAGCTCACTTCGATTTTGAAACTATTTGACGGAGGGTTTTTGAGCTCCGAGATCCTCCGGATTTCAAAGTATATAATCGGATCCGGTTTGCCGTTGAATTGATTGGTTGTTGTGTTAATTTTTGTTTTTTTTGGCGGATGAGTGTTAATCAAAACGATGAAATGGGTGTCATTGCTTAAAGACTTCAAAGAAAAGGTAGGGTTATCAGCGCCTACATCGTCTGCCTCCTCGTCATCTTTCTATCTTGACCACAATAGTAACAATGCCACTTCTTCAAGCTACAATGAGCCCTTGTCAAGGTGAGTTTTATTTCTTTTCTTTTCATGTTTTGTTGTTACGATTACGGGATACATTCATATTCAAGAATGCCGCTTGTTGATTATGTAATAAGGTTTTTGTTATTTTTACTTGTCAAGAACTTGAAGTGGTATTTTGGAATTGAGTTGTTCTTCCGGTAATAATCTATATGAAGTGAACTAACTAAAGTGTTTGAAGAATGTGTTGGAGGTGGAATATTCCGGGCAGTGAAGAAAGGGAACTAGATGGTGACACCAATAGAAACTTGAGGGTTTATGAAATAAACTTCAACTTTAAGCAGTCAAGTTCTTTTATAGACTTTGTTATTGGGATCTGGATAGATTGATGTTTTGCCAAATCATTCATCAGTTAACCGAACATTATTGAACGATTTGGATCCTCTAGAGTCCTGTAGAGGTGAAATTCAGTCATCTACATTGCTATAACAGCATTCAAGTGATGTACTAAGAATAGAATCCTGCTAGAATTCACAATCTGTTGATTGGTCATACACCCCCTCTAGAACAGTACTTTGATCATCACTCTGTATTTTTGGTGGAAGGGGTTGCTCTTTTGTTTCTTGTGTCTATGTAAGTATGCAACATACAGAGTAGAGGTGTGAAAACAAAAAGCCCATATATATAGTTGTTCCAAGGATGATCGTTGATTGAATATTGATAGAAGCAAATGAAATATGTAGTAGCTTATAGCTAGTTGTTGATCATCAAGAGTTCACATTTCAAGATGTCTTGCCAATGGTCTCCGAATATTCCCTATAGAAATTCTTGTATCTTTCCCTTGTATTTTTCTGTGGGGGCAACAATAATGCAGATGGCAGCACATGATGTTTGTAGTTTTTTCTGCTACTTAAATCATGGGTGTAGCAAAGTTCCATTCTAGTGTGTCTTAAGGGACATCACTTCTAAGACATGCATCTGTTTCATCATACTCGACACTTACAAAGCATGCTGCTGAGCTGCTCCATTGATATTTAATAACTTTCCCTTTCGACATCTGCATTTTAGGTTTCTACTACAGACAGGGTAACATTGTTGACGCTTGACAGGATAAACTCCGATAATAAAGACTACTCCCTTAACCTGAAATGACATGATGACGGAATAAAAAGGGTGTGAGTGACCCCGTGTCCGGTGATTTAACATTTTATGTTTGCATAGGAGTAAACATGTGTAAGATCAAATATGGAAGGGGAGTAATAAAGGGGTAGGCTTATTGAAGCCTCATACTAATTATTGCAATGCTTAACCCGATTTGGAAAGAAATAAAGGAAACCATAACTCAAACACAGAAGAAGTGCTTATTGTTTGAATTTTCTTTGATGTGTCATGCGGTTAGAATGTTTGGAATCAAGATTTTACCATTAGTAATCAGGATTTAATATGTTTTTGGTCTATGCTAAACTTATTTCCAATGCAAGACTATTTAGTTATTTTATGAGGGATTTAGTCATTACTGTTTCTTGTTTAGGCTTTTCATTTCTATACAAATGATGTAGTCCTTAATGCCAAAAGAGAATGGAACGATATTGAGTGGACGGAAGGATTGAATTTTTTCCCTTTCATTATGCGCTGCAATCTCCCCAAGATGAGATCCCTCAGCCCTTGAGTTATCTTTGTCACAGTCCCCAAGAGACCATAAGTATTGTAGATCTGATGCTCAGTCATCAGTTTTTGTTAATCAAACTAGTGTCAACCAAAAGTATTAATTGCATCAAATTTCACATAAAATTGGTTACTTTCTATAAATATATCAAAAGGTAATCTTCTAATATATTAGGTGACAAGGAATTTTAGGATTTGTAGATGATATTAATAGTGTCTTGTGGTGATTTACTCATCAAAACGATAAAGACCATGATTTTTTTTAATGTTTTGAGCCAGAGATTCATTTATTTTGGGACCAAGGAAGTATTTGTTAGATTTCCTTTAACATTTAAAAACTTAAAAGTTGTAGGTCTCCACACATAAAACCACATGTAGTACTCGCATATTCTTTATTTCTTCTCAGTTCTCACGCCACATGACCCACATAATGCAAACGGTAAATGCTCAAAATGACCAGTACGTAAGTTGCTTACACTTTTTCGTTAACTTAAGTCCGGTGCACTTGTTGTGAGATGGATGTGGTCTAAAAAATCACGAGTGGTATGCAGTCGTATGTGTTTATTGAGAAGAGAGGGGGGGGGGTTAATAATGTTAAAATATACATTTTAAAATACATGCAAGTTCGATGAAAAATGCGTACTTGTACTTTGGCATATGATGGCGTGTGCTTGACCATTATAAGTAAATTCATATTTTTATGTGAATTTTTGTGGTTCTAATTTCTTGAAAGTGATTATCTATGTAATAAGCCCAGGATACATTTGCTTCACCTTGTACATCATATGTTTATGCCTCTCTACCTGGTTAAAATCAGAGAAATATATGAACTGGGAGTGGACTTCAAGAGATATTGGGAAGAGTTCCGAGCATCGACTTTGGAGAAGGTTGGTGCATGTTACAATTGTAAATCATTTTGTTACTTATATCAGGAATTAATTGCTGACAATGGTTGATGGTTTCAATTTATCTATACAGGAGAAGGAAAAAGCCTTGAATTTCACTATTGATGTCTTCTGTAGATTAGTAAAGCAGCATCCTGATGCAGCACAATTGATTACCATGTATGAAATTAACTACCCTTGTCCTTTTATATTGCCTTGATATTCCTTATTCCGTTTACATATGCTTCTCTGTTTTCAAGAGTGGTAATCCATTCCAAATCTCATTTCGTTCTTCATGACCGAAGTGAGCTAGGTTTTCCACCAGCTTGCAAGTGCTGGGCTTGACAAAATGCACTACATGCATGCTTCATGTTTTTCCTCATTGTCATATGTAGCTGTTAACAGGGTTATTCCTAAGAAGTGAAAGTAAAGGTGTATAGATAGCTTGTTGAGCAGGATATCTAGGTTGCTCATGCTCTTAGGAGGGCAGGTTCTATTTCTAAATTTTTTATTTTGCAAAGATAAAACTTTATTACGTTACAAAGAACTTGTTTAAGTTTGCATACGCTTTCTACAGGAGACCCTTAAGTAAGGATTGTGTAATTGTTTGTAAAACCATGCAAAGTTGGTGATTGCATATGACTTTAAATGAAACTTTGATATGTCAACTAAATGAAGCTCTTAACCAAATTAGCTGGGGACTCGGTATGCTAAAACTTATCTCCAAACATATGAAAAGACACCTAATCTGGAAGTAAATCCATGGATATGTTGGTTTTGGATATACTTTCTGCTCAATATATCTTACTACATTTCTATGATATACAAAGACAGATCTCTTCCTAGACAAAACGGAGTATATTTCTTAATTCCATGTGCAGCAAATTTCCGGTACACCAATTTTTGTTAAACTTATAAACAAGGTACAGGCATGGTTGTAAAAAGTGTGTGTGAGGCACATGCCTCAAGGCAAGGCGGCCCAAACCGAATGTGAGACGGTGCCTCTCCTGTTATGGTTGGATCGTACGCCTTGGTTGACACTTGACAGAGGCGAGGACTGAGGCGGTCGCCTTTGTTGACTGTTCTAATTTGTATGAGTCCACACAAAAGCACGGTGCTTTTATTCTCTCTCAACTGTGAAATCACCAACCATCCCACTTTGTATATATTTTTTATGAGCAGTACACACACATCTAATATATATATATATATATATATATATATATATAATCCAAGTCTTGCGCCGTCCCACTTTGCATATTTTCTTTGTGAGCAGAGTATATATATATATATATATATATATATATATATATATATATATATATATATATATGTAATTCGACCCCCCCACCGTCCCACTTTCAATGTGTATATATAGAGAGTGTCTAGTGGCAGCATATATATATATATATTTAGTATTTATGTATTTTGTGTATATTGTTTTCAGTCCAGAATATACTAATTTTTTTGCGTTTATTATTTTGTGTGTATAACTATATGTATTATTTTTAATTTGATTTGTTTTCTCCCTCGAGGCTTACACCTCGCCTCACCGTGGGAAAGGGCCTCGCCTCTCGTTTTCGTACTTTAGAACCTTGGGTTCAAGTAGTAGCTAGGTGTCAAGGTGTTGTGTAGCTGATTAGATATGAGTATATCTAGGCAAGTTTTTGCCTTGATGACATGATTTCTTAATACCCTGTTGTATATATTTAATTAACAACTTCTAGAAAATTTCAAAGAATTAATCTTTTCTATATTACTCTTATATTGATCTTTATTTACTTCTATCACTTCCATTTGTTTCACTGTATAATATTATATGGTGGAACAATTCCATACATATTATCAGTAGAATGAAAATCTTGTAGATTTAAAAGTTAATTTTGTTCTGAGAGGGTGATCATCATTTGTCTTTATGATAACATCAAATCTTTCAAATGTAGTTTCTCGTTGATCCAAACCTAATTAGAAATAAATGTGAATCACATAAATCGTCTCTGGAGGAGTTAGGTATCACTTTTTGTCTCTAGTTTATTTGTTGTGCACTACTTGCCCCTTACTGAATTTCTATTAACAATTTGTCTCTTTCTCCGTTGCTGTCTTACCATCTTAGTTAAAAAGTAGCATGTGACAAGTACATCCCTTATAATCGTGAAATGGTCAAACACCCCACCCTGCTGCATTTTTTTTGGCAGGTCATATGTTGCACAGTAAACGGGCATCGGGCATCCTAACATGATCTTCTGCCTATAGGGTTTCTTTGTCCTATCTTTTCATCCTTGACTTTATCAGCGAACAACTTATTGATATTGAAGAAGAATCAACTTTCTACTGTGGATCTTTATGCTTACACTGCCGTGCAAGGCGATGATGTGAGTACCAAGCAGAGGATGTTGGCTTTTCATTGTCGAGAATTCATTAGAATTATTGTGTCTAACAAGAATCTTAACACTGGCCAACATTTTTGATCAATCCTAAAAGGATAGACTATCTAGGACAACCTATGGGTTTCTTGAAGAGATAGAACCAAGATCTTGAAAATTAGGCTTTTTTTTGATAGAATTGCATTTAGGGAAAAGTTGATTGTTTAAGTTGATTATGAACAAAAAGAGATGTCCAATTTCAGATTTGGAAATAGTTTATTAGAATATGGCCCTTTTCTCTCTTTTTTTTTCTCGTTGCTTACTATTTACTATTCTTAGTTCTTGTTTTCCGATATCTTCATTTTTTCTATTGATCTCAAGCTCTTCACTTTTTTGTCAAAACCTTTTCGTTTACACTTTTTCGCAAGCCGGGGGTCTTCATGGAAACTGCTGGTTCTACTCTTTGGGGGTAGAGGACAAGTCTGCATACATCCCACCCTATACCCTACTTCTTAGTGTGGTATACTATGTTCGTTTGGTTTGGTTTTATGATTGGTGAAAAATATGATATTTTAGGACATATGTTTTGTGGGGTTTTGGTTTTGAGTTTGTGGAATTAATGAACCTTTTTCTTACTGTATAAAAATGGCAGGTGGAGAGAGGTGGCCTGTCAGTAGCAAGGATGATAAGATTTCTTTGTGAGATATCCTGATATGTGCTGTCTACCATTATCTGATAGCTTCGTGCATGGGGATGAGTGGAGGGGAATGACTTGTGGGGTGGTGGCTGGGAAATTGAAGAGATTTGTAATATGGTTCTAAGTAATACAAGTAAACGATTATTATACCCCCAAACAAATGGCATGTGTGAGGCACCTGTCAATTTTAACAGTAGGAACCAACATATGGTGACAGGATGGACCGTACTATTATGATATTTTCATTAGAGGGACCAGTAGTGCAGAACAAAGAATTTAAGGATGAAAGTCGAACTTAACAACGACTCCAGGTACAATGTGTCATTCACTCTAGACGTAGTGTTAACAATTACTGGATTTAGTTTCTTTGAATTTGGCTTAATGATTTCATCCTTTTGTCAATTAACCATTGGAATTAAATTTTACCAATTACGTTGACTAACCCCCACTGGCCAAGTTAGGCTAACATGAGAAGCTCCAACAAGTGGGTTAATCTTTTATCTGGTTTACAATTTAGAGGATTTGGAACCATTTAGTAGAAAGTATTATGAACTCCAGAGTATTTAGTTACACATTAAAAATAGCAAAGTTACGTAATGGCAATAGTCGTTATCCTAATTCACCCCAAGTGTGATATGTGCTTATTGTTCATGTTGCAAAAATGTCTGGGTGCAACCTGCCTGACACCCCAAGGCTCCCTGCCGAGGCATTTTGTTGTTGCAAAAGCTATGCATTCATTATATGTAAATATTATAAATGACTGCATGGCCTATATTCGTATAAGTGCCACCTGGCTTCTTGGCTTGTGCTCTTTGTTGATTGTTTTTGACATGATTTCACACACAAAGATAAATGAGAGCATCCTCAGAAGCTTGATGCCTCACTGTTAGTTCAGAATCCTTGTGAGAAATACAGTGATAACCTGCCATCTATGTCCACCTGACAGTGTAGACAACTATTTTGGCAGAGTTTAAGGATTTTTTTATCATCTTTTTGTTGAGATTTTAGCTCTATTACATGCATCCGTTGTAGCATTCACTTCAAAAGAAGCATATTAAATTTGAGAGCTTTTAGTTTATGTAATACTTTTAAACACCTTACTAAGAGAAGAGACATTGCGTGTGATTTTTTGAAGCTATCGTTTTTGCTTTGGGTATATGTTAACCTTGGCATGTTTTGATCTACAGCTTAGTAGAGACACACATATTTTCTTTTGTCGTGGGTAGAGCATTTGTCTCAGATATTGAAAAGTTGAAACTTAGCAGCAAAACAAGATCTTTGGAGATTGAAAGTGTGATAGATTTTTTCTCGGAGGTTACAAAGGTTTTTCATTCTTTTTCTGTGTCTTTCTCACCCTCTTGCTCAGTCGGGTGGAGTCATGAGCTTGATTCTTATATGTGCATACGTGTATATCTGTACCTCCACAGGATGGAATCCAGGCTGGTTCAAATTTGTTACATGCAGTGGAATTCCTTGTCACTGGGGTATGTCTTTACGCTTTGCTTGTTGGAAATAAATAATTTTGAGTCACATCGTGTTCTTCAGTGGCTTTTATAATCCTTGTATTTGGTTCTATAGTGCAGCTAACTTTTTTTTAAAGCTAAGTTGCTTTGCTATACTGAGTCTTATCAGTGGGTATTCTTAATTTACATGAAGGACAGAGAATAAGGAACTTATAATTTTAGATTATGTTATCTTTATCTCCATAATGAATGTTTGTACATTGTTTGCAGGGGATTGATAAACAATCTCTCCTTGATTCTGGGATCTTCTGTTGTCTCGTTCATATTCTCAATGCTCTTTTGGGCTCTGATGGAGGGAATATGCGGCAGAATGTTGTCACTGTTGAGGAGGAACCAGAGGTAACAGAGAATGTGGCTCCAGATCGGCGGTTTGAGGTAGACCATTTGCTATTGTTTTACACACTGTCCCGGTTTTACACCAATAGTTTATTACATGGTCTTTGTTCAATGCCAGTTTTTGTTTTGTTTGGTTATGGTTCGGATGCCCTCGTCAAAATTTGAGTTCCATCAATACTTTGTTTGTATTTACTTTTTCTAGAACAATAATAATACTTTGGAAATCTTATACCATAATTTAGGATGATCTTTGAGATAATGCACTTTAAAGGAAGAAATTAGTCTTATATTTATTATTGTTTTTTTGGGAGTAGTATTCACTGAGAAAGAGATTAGAATATTCTACTTGTATGATCGAGGCTTCTACAATATTCCGTGCTATGATACATATCAATTTAATCCACATGGTTGTTTAATACAAATCAATTATATAAACAGAGCCTTGCAATTTCTCCCTCATTTTTACTTCCGTTCTCTTCTCCTCTGTTCACCTTTCTGAATGCAATGCTACATGGCTGAATCAATTATCATTAGTTTTTTCTTATTCCTTTTGTTATTGCTGCATTACCCATTGCTAACATTGATAATACAGTGCTGGTGTAATGCATGACTTCCCATTATACTAGCCGGGTTTTGTGGTTGAACAAAATAGTTAATCTTAGCTTCATGACATGGAATCTGTGATTTGCACACACACATGTGTGTGTATGTATGTGTGTGTGTATATATATATATATATTTGATAGAACTCTTGATGGTTTATTCAAATGGCACTACAGCCAAACCACCTTCATCATTTGCTTATTTTCGTACTTTTAGTTCCTTAACAACCACCTATCATGGTTATTCATTTGGTGCTAATGGAACTATTAATTATATAGACTTGAACTTTATTTATTTCAATTCAAGTAAGACCAACTCTTTATTTATTTCAATTCAAGGAAAAATCCAACACCCAATGGATGATTGGATCGGTTCGGTTCCCCTCACATCCATTGGATGTCAACCGATGAACAGCCCTACTTGAGGGATTAAAGGAAAATATTTGTAATTTTTCCATGCTTGCTTTTCTTTTTGAAGGTAGAGGGCAGCATTCTGCATATCATGAAGGCACTGGCAAGCCATCCTGCAGCTGCACAGAGTTTGATTGAAGACAATTCTCTTCAGCTACTCTTTGAGATAGTTGCCAACGGGTCTTTGGTTTTATTTTCTAGATACCAGGAAGGTCGTGTCCCCTTGCACACCATTCAGCTCCATAGGCATGCAAAGCAGGTGATCTTCAAATCTTTGAACGGATGTAGCTAATTACATGGTAATTAAGCTGTAAAAGAGGAAATATTGTTCTCCTGTTATACCCTCTTATAGATTCAGCTCAGCACCTAACTATTGCTGTCATCATCTTAATGAATACAAATTTTATTTTATTTTTTAACCTAATATATTTATTGTCCTTTCCCTCTTATGAAGGTACTAGGTCTCCTTCTGGTTAATGACAATGGGAGCACCGCCGAGTACATAAGAAAACACCAGCTGGTATCACATTCTGTTATCCTGAATTAAATTGGATCATTCAACATTCTTGAATAACTCTGCCATTTTCCTTGATTATTTGAATGTCTCATTGATGCTTTTATCTTAATGCTGTGGCTTCTCTTACCTTGTTGTCGTCCAAAAAAAATCTTTCACAGTTATCACCTATTTGCACAGCAGCTTCTCTATATGCTCCTAATATCTGATAGTTCTGACTTCTGATATGTGTTATAATTTTGTCATGTGCAGATAAAAGTACTCTTAATGGCCGTGAAGGGATTTGATCCTGAATCTGGAGACCCTGCGTATACAATGGGTATTGTAGACTTGTTGCTTGAATGTGTGGAATTGTCATATAGACCTGGTCAGTTACTTGGTTTATTTTCTTTTGGCTTAAACACTGATTGTCTTAAATAGGAAGTTTATTTAGTGCTGACAATTCATTCAATGTGGCTCCACATTTAATGATCTTGATAGGATAAGTCTGCATATCAACTTGTGCATTCTCTTTTGAACTTATTTAAGAATAGCTCTTGCATGTTTGTACTTGCTGTTCTTTTTTCTTTTTAAATAATTCTGATTTTCTAGTGATGCTGATTGAACATGATTCTGATTTGTAGAGGCTGGTGGTATCAGGCTCAGGGAAGACATTCATAATGGTCACGGATACCAATTTCTCGTTCAGTTTGCATTAGTTCTTTCAAGAGAGCAGGGCTCTCAAACTAGTCCTCCAAGCTTTCATTCTGAAAAAGTTTCGGATTCAGTAGGATCAAAGACGACTAATGACATGGACACGCCGGAGGAAAAGGGAAGAGGGGACACCTCAGCGCAATCCCTCTCACCCACACTTTCTAGGTTGCTTGATGTTCTTGTTAATCTAGCTCAAACAGGCTCAACTGATGTGACGGGGTCACCTGGATCAAAGGGTACAAAAAATCATGCAAATCCTGCTGCCAGGGGTCAATCTTTGTCATCAGACCGGTTTGGTGATGATGTTTGGGAGAAGGACAATTACAAAGTGAAGGACCTAGAAGCTGTCCAAGTGCTGCAGGACATCTTTCTCAAAGCAGATAGTAGTGAACTGCAGGCTGAGGTACTAAATAGAATATTCAAGATATTCTCAAGTCATCTTGAAAACTACATGTTGTGTCAGCAGTTGCGAACTGTACCCTTGTTGATCCTCAATATGGGTGGCTTCCCTCTTCCTTTGCAAGAAATTATCCTTAAGATTCTTGAGTATGCTGTGACTGTTGTAAATTGCATACCTGAACAAGAGCTGCTTTCACTTTGCTGCTTGTTGCAACAACCAATAACATCTGAGTTGAAGCACACTATCCTGGCATTCTTTGTAAAGCTGGTGTCCTTTGATCAACAGTACAAAAAGTTCCTGCGAGAAGTTGGTGTGCTGGAGGTTTTATTAGATGATCTCAAGCATCACAAGTTTCTTCTGGCCCCAGAGCAGCACAACGATAACACTGGGGAGCTGGACAGGAAGCCCAGCCCAGATGGTTTCAAGAAACATCTGGATGGTAAAGATGCAATTCTATCATCTCCTAAATTATTGGATTCTAGTTCTGGGAAGTTGTCTATTTTTGAAGCTGAAGGCACAATTCCAGTTGCTTGGGACTGCTTGGTTTCCTTATTGAGAAAAGCTGAACCTAATCAAGTGACTTTCCGTTCTGCTGATGGAGTGACTACTGCACTACCTTTTTTGGCATCTGATGTTCACCGTCCTGGCGTCCTCCGGGTATTATCATGCTTAATCATCGAGGATTCTGCACAGGTTGGCAATGGTTCCTGTTTCCTTGTCATGCTGACAAATGGTTCTGTTGAGCTTCTCTAATTTTACTTGCTTTTAACTCCTCATGGAAGGACCTCTCTTTTAATTTTTGATGGAATTACAAAGAAACTCGTACAAACGCCGACTAGAATGCATAACCAAAGGGTTGTAGAGACTCGATTACCATTGGCAAAAACTCTCTCTCTCTCTCTCTCTCACACACACACACACATCTCTGGGAAGGCCTTTCCCCTCTTAAGTAGCCCCTCATTCAACTTGTACACTGAGTCAAGCAACAATTCAGTAAGATCAGTTCAATCAATAAAGGTCAAATTGAAATATGATGCCCCCAACAGAAGGCTATAGTTTAATGTACCGGTTTCTGTATCCTGTCAATGTAGTTTCTAACACTAGAACTTATTTGCACCTGTTAATAGCATGTGTCTAATTACCAGACTGAGAGCTAGGCATTTTGGACATGCTTATTGTAAACAGTGAGAATAACCTGGCCTTTAACAGATGGAGTAACGTGTTTCACCATGCATGGTGTTGGCTACAAAATATATGCATATAAACTTATACATGCACACATACGATACATATAAACTTATATAGACACAAAAAATATGTATATATACAAACACATATGCACACATACAATCAGAAACACACACACACACATACACACACATATATATATATATATATAGTGGGAGGTTCAAATAAGAAGGCTAAATATCGGGAGAAGGGAAGGTTCATATGTGAATCATTGAGAAATCCATTTGAAGATGCATATGTGAACCCGTATGAATAATCTGTATGTCGGTTCACATATGCATTGTCAAATAGATTTTTTTCGGATTTTTTCAATGATTCGCATATGGGCCTTCCCTTCTTACCTTTTCACGATATTTAGCGTTCTTATTTGAACCGTTCCCTATATAGTATCCTTATTTAATTCACTGATTTGGTTGAATTTGTTCTAATGTTTTCTTAAGAGGGCTTCAGCTATTGTTTGTGGTGGTCTCTCAAGTTACTCCCTGTGTTCCAAGGAAGCGCTAACATTTTAATTTTTAATATAAAACCTGGTACTTCTCAATACTTGTAGAGTTTAATATAAAGTTTAACGTAATTAGCAAATTTTAAGAAGTAAAAAGCTAACCTTCTTGACATCTTAAGTCGAAACTTAGTCCTTTCTTTCTAACAAAGGGAGCATAATGTAGGGAGGTTCATTTTTGGTCTACATTAAAGTTATTGATGAAGCATGCCTTTTTATATTCAAGACATTTGTTGTGTTCTTTTCTATGTCTATCATTGGAACTTAAGTGACCTTAATCGCATCTTTATTAGGCTCATCCTGATGAATTGGGCACACTGGTTGAGATTTCAAAGAGTGGGATGGTGATCAGCACCTTGGGATCTCAATACAAGCTTCGAGATGATGCGAAATGTGATATTTTAGGAGCCATATGGCGAATTTTAGGGGCCAACAGTTCTTCTCAGAGAGTGTTTGGTGAAGCCACCGGGTTTGCCCTTATTCTAACAACACTTAATGGTTTCCAGGGAGATAAAGAGCACATTGGCCGGTCTTCATTAACAGTTTGCATCAAAGTTTTCACATATGTGTTGCGTGTCGTCACTGCTGGAGCATGCAACAACGCTGTTAATAGGGTAAAGCTACATGCGATTATATCTTCACAAAGTTTTTGTGATCTTTTATCCGAGTCTGGCTTGATCTGTGCGGAGTGTGAAAAGCAAGTCATGCAGCTGCTCTTTGAACTTGCTCTTGAGATTGTGCTTCCACCGTCCTTCACACCAGAAACTACAGAACCATCAGATGGTCTTGGCGATGTCTCTGCTTTCCGGATAGTTACTCCATCAGCTTCATTTATTCCTGATAAGCAGCACATATTTAATGCTTGTGCACTGTGGGTTCTCATCCGTTTGCTGTTGCTTTTTAGTCCAAAACTTCAGCTGGAGTTCCTAAAACTAATTGAAAAACTTGCTCATGCTGGTTCTTTTAACCAGGAAAGCCTTACATCTGCAGGTATTGATTTACAAATTTGTGATGTGTATTGTGTACTTGTAAGAGCAACTAGTATCTTATCTTGCTATTTGTTCTTTGGTTAGGTTGTGTGGAACTTCTTCTTGAGACAATATATCCCTTCCTTTCTGGTTCATCCCCTCTACTATCCCATGCCTTAAGGATCATTGAAGTACTTGGGGCTTATAGGTAAGACTCTCTTCAAGTCCAGAAATTATCTCATTTTTATAATTTTGCTGGGAGTTGTATCCCTCAGTTCCACAACAATAGTCACCATCAACCTTTTTGCTCCATAAGAGTCCCATTTAGTGTAAATAATCAGAACATATATTGTGGTCAAGTCACAATCACAATTGCATGTATCTTTAGTATTTCTACATATTGTAAACAGCTGAAGTTACTGACATTTGTAAAATCTCTTCGTGTATACTTTTTTGCTTGCAGGTTGTCATCAGCAGAACTGCGGGTGATTGTAAGATATATTTTACAAGTGAGACAGATGAAATCTAGTCATATTCTTATTGATATGATGGAGAGGTTATGCCTTATGGAAAATACGGCTTCAGAAAACGTTCCTCTTGCACCATTTGTAGAGATGGATATGAACAAGTCTGGGCATGCTTCTATCCAAGTACCATTGGGTGAGAGGTCATGGCCCCCTGCTGCTGGGTATTCATTTGTTTGTTGGTTTCAATATCAAAATTTGTTGAAATCAGATGTCAAAGAAGTGGAATCTTCTGAAGCTGGATTTTCTAAAAAACATACAAGCACACCAGGTCCACAAGTCATGCGCATATTCTCGGTTGGTGATACAGATGGTGGTAATACCTTCTATGCAGAAGTTTATCTTCAGGAGGATGGAACTTTAACCCTTGCAACCAGCAATTCGTCTTCCTTATCCTTTTCAGGTTTAGATATAGATGAATACAGATGGCATCACCTTGCTGTGGTGCATAGCAAACCAAATGCCTTGGCTGGACTATTCCAAGCTAGTGTTTCCCATGTCTATCTGAATGGAAAGCTTAGACAAACAGGGAAACTAGGGTACTCTCCCTCCCCTGCTGGGAAGTCTCTGCAGGTGACAATTGGGACACCAGTTACTTGTGCAAGGGTCAATGACTTGTCGTGGAAAATCCGATCTTGCTATCTATTTGAAGAAGTATTGACACCTGGTTCTATTTGTTTTATGTATATTCTGGGCAGAGGGTATAGGGGACTTTTCCAAGACACAAACCTTTTGCAGTTTGTCCCAAACCAGGCTTGTGGTGGTGGAAGTATGGCCATCTTAGACTCCCTAGAAACTGATTTGGCATTGGCTTCTAACGCGCAGAGGCCTGAGAGTGCTAATAAACAAGGGAGCTCTAAGGCAGATCGCAGTGGCATTGTCTGGGATCTTGAAAGATTATGGAATCTCTCACTACAGCTTTCTGGACGAAAGCTAATATTTTCATTTGATGGAACATCTACAGAAGCTTTTGAAGCATCTGGAACTCTGTCAATGCTCAATTTAGTCGATCCATTGTCAGCGGCTGCTTCTCCAATCGGAGGTTTGTTATGCTCTCATATATTTAACCTAACTTCATGCTCTTTCTATTTTCTACATATATTCAGTTCCTAATTAGTTTTCTGCTTCGTGAAAGTAGCTTAGTCAATGTCTTTACTAGTGTTCTATTCCTCCAGGTATACCACGCTTTGGACGTCTTCATGGGGATGTTTATGTATGTAAACATTCTATAATAGGTGAAACCATGCGGCCAATCGGTGGAATAGCCATTGTGCTAGCCCTGGTTGAAGCAGCTGAAACCAGAGACATGCTACATATGGTGCTGACACTGCTTGCTTGTGCACTTCACCAAAATCCACTGAATGTTAAAGACATGCGATCATATAGAGGATATCACTTGTTAGCACTCCTGCTGCGTCCTAAAATGTCAATGTTTGACATGCATTCACTTGAGATCTTTTTCCAGATTGCTGCTTGTGATGCTTCTTTTCCTGGACCAAATAAGTTGGAAAAAACTAATAATTTGTCACCTGTCACAAATGTCCAGGAAGCCAGCTTTGAGGATCTTAATTTGTCGAAGTTTGGTGATGAAGCTTTGTCAGGTGGTTCAGAGGGAGACATGGATGATTTTTCTGTGAATAAGGATGCTTTTAGTCATATCTCAGAACTCGATAATGTTGACTCGCCAGCTGAAATATCAAACTGCATAGTTCTTTCAAATGCAGATATGGTTGAGCACGTATTACTGGATTGGACTGTATGGGTAGCGGCGTCAGTTCCAATACAAATTTCTCTTCTGGGATTTCTTGAGAAACTAGTTTCAACGCATTGGTACCGGAATCATAATCTTACAATTTTGCGTAGGATAAGCCTTGTTCAGCATCTACTAGTGACACTACAAAGGGGCGACGTTGAAGTTCCTGTACTAGAAAAATTAGTTGTGCTGCTAGGAGTAATTTTGGAAGATGGTTTTGTCATTTCTGAACTGGAACATGTTGTTAGGTTTGTGATTATGACCTTTGATCCTCCACAACTGACATCAAGGGGTCAGATACTGAGAGAGTCAATGGGGAAGCACATTATTGTTAGAAATGTGCTGCTTGAGATGCTAATTGATCTGTTAGTGACCATTAGATCAGAAGAGCTTCTTGAGCTGTGGCATAAGGTTGTCTCATCCAAGTTGATAACTTATTTTTTTGATGAAGCTGTTCATCCTACTAGTATGAGATGGGTCATGACTCTTCTTGGTGTGTGTCTTACCTCTTCTCCTACTTTTTCTCTCAAATTTCGCACAAGCGGAGGATATCAAGGATTGGTGAGGGTGCTTCCAAGTTTCTATGACTCTCCCGATATATATTACATTCTGTTTTGTCTTATATTTGGCAAGGCCGTTTATCCTAGATTACCTGAAGTTCGTTTGTTGGACTTTCATGCCCTTATGCCAAGTGATGGAAGTCATACAGAGTTGAAATTTATAGAACTGTTAGATTCTGTGATTGCCATGGCAAAATCTACATTTGATAGGTTGTCCATCCAGATAATGCTTGCCTACGAAAGTGGCGATATAAATCAGGTTGATGCTGGGATTGTGGCAGAGCTTGTCGACGAAAATACAGAGATGGCCGGAGAGCTTCAGGGAGAAGCTCTGATGCACAAAACTTATGCTGCCCGCCTGATGGGTGGAGATGCTTCTGCCCCTGCTGCTGCAACTTCCGTCCTTAGGTTCATGGTTGATCTAGCCAAAATGTGTCCTCAGTTTTCTGCTGTGTGCAGACGAGCTGAATTTCTTGAGAACTGTGTGGATCTGTATTTCTCTTGTGTCAGGTTCTACCTCTTCCTTTTCTTGGCTTATATGTGTATCATGTTATTATATGGAAAGCTTGTGGTGGAGACCTTTATGGTTGTGTAGTTAGTCGAATTTTATACATTGTGTGTACTGTGCTTGTAGGTCAGCTCATGCTGTGAAGATGGCAAAAAAAATGTCTGTGAAGTCAGAAGACAAAAATCTGAATGATTCTGATGATACGACTAGTTCTCATAACAGCTTGCCACTTGAGCAGGAACAGTGTGATAAAACCTCCATAAGTCTGGGAACTTCCCCTCCAAGGCATGCAAGTACAAGTTCTGAAGATATTCCTGTTGTCGCAAGCAATTTGGATGGATATAAGGAAAATAACATAACCTTGTCCCCACAGGAATCACACAAGTCAGTTGGAGAAGTTGATCAGGTCCCCGCTGTGACATCCGACAGTAAAGATATCAGTTCCCATGATCCCAAAATCACTCCAGAGCCTGTTCGCCAAACTAGTTCCCTGAGTTCCGCATCTTTAAATATATTTGATTCTCCATTTTTGCCAGACAGATGTACTGGGGTTCAGCAAATACCCTCATCATCACAAATTCTTGCAACTAGTTCATGGCAGAATGCTAGTCCCAATGAATCAAAAGCCAAGTTAGCTGCCTCTCCTTCCATGGCGTCTTCTGTATCTATGTCTGAATTTGATACAGCTTCAGACTCAAAAAGCACTTCTCGAGTCCCAAATGTCACAGACACGAATTTCTCAATTAACCCACGGCTGCTTCTTGATGCAGATGATTCTGGTTACGGAGGTGGTCCTTGTTCAGCAGGAGCAACTGCTGTTTTAGATTTTATGGCTGAAGTTCTTTCTGATTTTGTAACTGACCAGATGAAAGCTACACCAGTTATAGAGAGCATTTTGGAAAGCATTCCTTTGTATGTTGATGCTGAAACTCTATTGGTTTTCCAGGGTTTGTGCCTTAGTAGACTGATGAACTTTCTTGAAAGGCGGATCTTGCGTGATGATGAGGAAGAGGAGAAGAAACTAGATAAGAGCCGATGGTCATTGAATTTAGATGCTTTGTGTTGGATGATAGTGGATCGTGTATATATGGGTGCTTTTCCTGAGCCTGCTGCTGTACTAAAGACTTTGGAGTTCTTGTTGTCTATGTTGCAGCTGGCAAATAAGGATGGTAGAATTGAACAAGCAGCTCCACCTGGAAAAGGACTCCTGTCTATTGGTAGAGCGAAGCAACTTGATGCTTACATACTTGCAATGTTTAGAAATATGAATCGTACTATTATGTACTGTTTTCTTCCATCATTCTTGATCTCTGTTGGAGAAGATGAACTTCTTTCACATCTTGGTTTGCAAGTTGAGACAAAGAAGAAATTGGTTCTTAATGCATCACAAGTGGATGGAGTGATAGATATTTGCACGGTGTTACAGCTACTGGTTGCTCATAAGCGAATAATATTCTGCCCTAGTAACTTTGACAACGATCTAAATTGCTGCCTGTGTATAAATTTAATATCTCTTTTACATGACCAGCGGCAGAATGCACAAAACTTGGCAGTTGAGATCCTCAAGCATCTTCTAGTGCATCGCAAAACTGCAATAGAGGATCTTCTTGTCTCCAAACACAACCAAGGACCAGTTTTGGATGCTTTACATGGTGGTTTTGACAAACTTCTTACTGGAGGTATGCCATCTTTCTTTGAATGGCTTCAAAGCTCTGAACTTCTTATTAGTAAAACATTGGAACAGGGTGCTGCTGTTACATGGGTGCAGTATGTTGCTGGGTCAGTTAAGTTCCCTGGAGTGCGAATCAAAGGTATGGATGGTCGTCGGAAGAAAGAGATGGGTAGAAAATCCAAGGACTCAAGAAAGTTGGACCAAAGACATTGGGATCAAATCAAGGAACGGAGAGTTGCATTAGAATTGGTCTGTGATCAGATGTGTACTGAACTGGGAGTTGTTCGTCAGGATAAGTATGGATGGGTACTCCATGCTGAAAGTGAGTGGCAAACACATCTTCAGCAACTTGTACACGAGCGAGGTATATTCCCATTGCGCAAGTCGGTTTCAATTGAAGAGATTGAATGGAAGCTTTGCCCTATTGAAGGCCCATATAGAATGCGCAAAAAGATTGAGCGTTGCAAACTGAAATTTGACACAATTGAAACTATTTTAAGTGGGGAGTTTGAAGGTGAGGAATTATCCATGGAGAAAAATGAAGTTGACCTAAGTAATTGTGGTTGTGAGGCTGGTCCTTTCTCAAATCTTTTGCCATATGTTGAAAAACATGAATCCGATGACGAGGAGGTGTATGGTGATTCGACTTCTAAAGAATCAGATGGTGTAAAAGTCGCGGCTTTCGGTAGGGTCGGATGGAATGATGACAAGGATAGTAGTATTTATGAGGCAAGTATTCATTCTGCTGCTGATATTAGTGTTAAGTCCAGTTCAGTAGCTGCACCAAAATCAGAGAGCATAATAGAAAAATCTGATGTAGGTTCTCTGAGAAGGTATGCTTCAGTAAGGTCTGACAACATCAGATTGATGGAGGACAAACTGGATAGGGAATTGAGTGACAACGGGAAGTACTTGATTAGACCTTATCTGGAACGTAATGAGAAAATAAAATTCAGGTATAATTGTGAAAGAGTTGTGTCTCTTGATAAACATGATGGAATTTTTCTGATAGGAGAACTCTGCCTGTACGTTATAGAGAACTTCTACATTGATGATTCTGGGTGTATATGTGAGAAGGAATGTGAAGATGATCTTTCTGTTATTGACCAAGCTTTAGGTGTAAAGGATACCTCTTTAAAGGTGTATTCCCATTCAAAGTCAACCTCATCCCCGGGAAATATTAAAGCATACACTGGGGGAAGGGCGTGGGCATACAATAGTGGTGCATGGAGTGAGGAAAATGCCATTAGCAGTAACAATGTACCTCATCTCTGGCGAATGTGGAAGCTTAATAGTGTCCATGAAATTTTGAAGCGTGATTACCAGCTGCGTCCTGTTGCTGTTGAAATATTCAGCATGGATGGATGTAATGATCTCCTGGTTTTCCATAAAAAGGAGAGGGAGGAAGTTTTCCGAAATCTGCTCGCATTGAATCTTCCAAGAAACAGCATGTATGTTTTTAATCCACATTGAATTCACTTTTTTCATGTTAATTTCAGTTGCTTTCTCCTGCTTTTATGTTAACAAGCTGATATACCGTCCTGCTCCTGTCCTGGTTTATCTGTAGAGTCTGATTTGACGTTTGCACTAATTCAACTTATTTTCACTTGATCGTCAGCGTTGACGCTCGTGTAATCACGTTATTCTGCATGATAAGTAATTTAGTATGTTGTAGATAGTCTATTTGAAGAGGGACGGCCACAAACGAGGTAGCAGGTCTACTGAGGGCTATTTAGCTAAATGGCCTCCTGACAAATGCTTTTAATGTGACAGGTTTCTAGGCATTCTTCTGTTAAGCAAAATGACTTTCTTAAACCTGTCAGAAAGTCATGGATTTAAAAAATAGAACTGTCAGGTCATTTAACCAAAAAACCCCTGTCAGTCTACTGAATTCACTTTTTTGGAGGCGTTTGTTCAACTTCTCTTTAATCTATACCTTCTATCTCAAACAAATTTGGTTCAGATGTATAAGTTTAAGTTATAGACAGATAGAAACATTCAAAAGTTGCTGTTTGGTGCATTGAGGCTGGTTATCATATTCTGCAGTGCACAGTACATAGGAATCGATTGTTAACCCCCCCTCTCTTCTGAGGTCCCATCCTGACAATGCTACGGTGTAAAAAGATGGAAACATGTTTTAAAGCTTGAGTACACTCTTAAACTACCCTATATGTCGTCAAATTTGATCTTGAATGGCCTCAATATACGGTAGTTCCTCATAGCTTGAATACTTTTGCAGCCCTTATACTTTGAAAATAGATTCTCTTTTGACGTCATGTAATTTTGTTTAGGTATATGTAAGCTGATCATGACGAACCATAACTCTACTTAATACCCAACAGACAATCTTAATGCAGCCTAAAAAGTGTTAATTGATATAAATATGCTTACTAACAAGATCCATAATATCTGGTCCTCTCTTAGCAGAATTATTGTTTCCATCAATGTTTATTATGCAGTGCATAAAATGACATCTCCATTCATTTTATTTTGCTACGCGTATATGCTGATCTTAATTTTTTAAGCCTAACATTAGCAAGAGCTGTCTCGGCTTACAGAAGTTCCTTTCATTTATAGGTTGGACACCACAATTTCGGGATCAGTTAAACAAGAAAGCACTTTCAAGATTATGGCTAAATCCTTTTCCAAGAGGTGGCAAAATGGAGAGATTAGCAACTTCCAGTACCTCATGCACCTCAACACGCTTGCAGGTCGTGGGTACAGTGATCTTACTCAGTATCCGGTCTTCCCTTGGATTTTGGCAGATTATGAGAATGAAAATTTGGACTTCAGCAAGCCAGCAACATTCCGTAGACTTGACAAGCCCATGGGCTGTCAAACACTAGAGGGGGAACAAGAATTCAGGAAAAGGTTGGCATCATCTATACCTTCATTTTTTTCTTTCTTATTTTCTGGCTTTTTGGTATCAGGTAAACTGGCCTTGTTTGCTTCAATCATTCATGTCAATTCTTTTTTGGTTCATTGTCAGGTATGACAGCTGGGATGATCCAGAGATTCCCAAATTTCATTACGGTTCTCACTATTCTAGTGCTGGAATCGTTCTCTTCTATCTTATACGCTTACCACCATTTAGTACAGAAAATCAAAAGCTGCAGGGTGGGCAGTTTGATCATGCTGACCGGCTTTTCAGTAATATACGTGATACATGGTCAAGCGCAGCTGGAAAAAGCAACACCTCAGATGTAAAGGAATTGGTCCCAGAATTCTTTTATATGCCAGAATTCTTGGAAAACCGTTTCGATCTTGACCTTGGGGAGAAACAATCAGGAGAGAAGGTCTGTTAAAAGTTCATATCTTGGAAGTTAACCTTCTTAGATTTCTTGGATTCCCTTGTAGTTATCAGACAACACTTTTTTATGCGATTATTGTATTCTGTCACTTAGAGAATATTAAGGTCACAAATGTAATTTCAGACTGACGTATTGACTGCTTTCCCAGATTGGAGATGTTGGATTGCCTCCTTGGGCCAAAGGTAGTACTAGAGAGTTCATCAAGAAGCATAGGGAAGCTCTTGAATCTGATTATGTTTCAGAGAATTTACATCACTGGATAGATCTTATTTTCGGTTACAAGCAACGAGGGAAGGTACGTGTCAATGTTCTTTACATTTCCACTTCCTTTCATTCTTTCAATTTTTTAATTTTTGTAAAAATTAATTTAGTACATTATTATTACATATTAATATTACAACTATTCAATTATTTAGTGTTCATGACTTAACAATTCATTTACTGGATTAAACATTATAAAACATAAATCTACAAATGGATTTATGGAAATATACTTAAATTAAAATGAAAATCAAATGAAAATATACTTAAATGCTCTTATACATTGAAAAATGAAAACATAAGAAACGCTTTGATTTTGATTCTATTATTTTTAATTGCAGTTATTAATTTTTTTTAAATAGATTTTGAATTTCTTTTAAAAAGTGAGTTGGTCTGAATCCGGTCCTGTCCAACCCGGTATGGTCCGAATGGGTCCAAATTTTTAAACAGATTCGGGCTTTGTCCGTTCCTAAATCCGGGGCCAGTCCGTCTTAAAAAAGTCTGGACCAATTAAGGACTTGGCGGCCTGGTCTGGTCTGGTTCGGCTTAATGACTTCTTGGTCTGGTCCTTTTGCCATCTCTATGTGGTTGCATACCACAATTGATAGAATGCTCCTGATTATTATTTCCATCTGTTGGAAATACTGAAATTTGCCGATTTTGACAGGCAGCTGCGGAAGCTGTGAACGTTTTCTACCATTACACATATGAGGGGAGCGTTGACATAGACGCAGTTGCAGATCCTGGAATGAAAGCAGCGATTCTTGCTCAAATTAATCACTTTGGCCAAACACCGAAGCAACTTTTCCAAAGGCCTCACCCCAAGCGGAGGACGGATAGGAAGCCTCCCTCTAATCCACTAAAGTTATCCACACGTCTTATCCCACATGAGATACGTAAGATTGAATCATCTGTAGCGCATATCGTTACCTTTAATGACAAGATCTTAATGGTAGGCGCAAACAATTTTATCAAACCGAGGACCTACACCAAATACGTTGCATGGGGTTTCCCTGACCGTAGCTTGAGGTTCATGAGCTATGATCAAGATCGGCTCCTGTCTACCCATGAGAACCTTCACGGAGGCCACCAGATCCAGTGTGCCAGTGGTAGCCATGATGGTCAACTTCTGGTCACTGGTGCAGATGATGGGTTGGTTTGTGTTTGGCGGATAAGAGCCTACGGTGGACCCCGTGCACCAAGAAGATTGACCTTGAAGCAAGCCCTTTGTGCTCACACGGCTAAAGTCACCCACCTTTACGTTTGCCAGCCGTACATGACGATTGTCAGCGGTTCAGACGACTGCACCGTCATCATATGGGATCTCTGCTCTTTGGTTTTCCTTCGGCAGCTTCCCGAGTTCCCGTTTCCGATTTCAGCTATACATATGAACGACTTGACCGGCGAAATAGTGACTGGGGCAGGCGTTTTGCTTGCGGTTTGGAGCATAAACGGAGACTGCATCTCCATCGTCAACACGTCTCAGCTTCCGTCCGACTTTATCTTGTCTGTGACAACTTGTACATTCTCCGATTGGCTCGATAAAAACTGGTACGTATCGGGTCACCAAAGTGGAGCTATTAAGGTATGGCAAATGGTTCACAACTCTTATGAGATTGCCCAAACACAAAAGCATCCTTCTGCAAATGTGCATTGTGGGTTAAGGCTTGGTGGTAAAGTACCAGAATACACATTGTTGCTACATAAAGTACTCAAGGGTCACAAGGATCCAGTCACTGCACTTTATATTTCAAGTGACATGAAGTTATTGTTGAGTGGTGATTCTGGTGGGCATTTGTTCTCATGGACATTTCCAGAAGAGGGCTTGAGAAATTCTGTTAAATGGGGGTGATCGAGATGTGACGTTTTAGTGTTTGGTGAAAAACCCAATTGGGTTTCGGCGTCCATCCTCCAAAGAGGGCTTGTGACGAGTCAAAGTCAAAGTCAATCTAACCAAAGGCAGACCTACGTCAAGATAACCCCCCTTGAAAAACTTTGGTAGTGTTTCTGAATCTGAATCCACATAATGACTCAAGAGCACATGGAGCCATCTCCTTATTTTTCTGTCAAAAATAAAAATGGCGGACTAGCCGATAGCGAAAAGGGTTGGCGGGGGGATTGAGAAAGGGATGGACAAGGGTGAAGAAAGGGCCAAGATTGATTCGGGTGAGCGAGATCTTGGCTACAAAGTTGCGTTGTCGGTCGCGGATTACGACTCGGAGTTCGGGGCTTGTCGTGATCTTTGAACTTGTGATGGAGATATGTGGAAAGGGAACAATTTGTTGTACATAGAATGTGTGGGGGCTAAATTTATTGAATCTGGGGGAGGTGTTTGTGGTGATGGGTGCACTGCACACAGTTGGATTGTAAAGCCCCTGTTTTGGCTCGGGATGTACAGTTTCCATTTGTAAGTTATGTTAATTTGTTGTAGTTATAATCGAAAATGAAATTTTTATGAGGATGTTCCCTTTTACAAACGTTGTTGCCTATCAACTTGTTTAGGTGATGATTTATTTGTTTGTTATGGGTGCATCTGGTATCTAGACCGGCGAGGGACAGGTGAAAGAATTGTGAAAGGTTACAGGGTTTTATCAGTTTTAGTTGGATAAAAAAAAACAATGTATTTTTGTCCTACTTAATTATGTACAGTTCTAATCCAATTGTTGCAACAAATGTGGGAATAGAGATGCACAAAAAAGCCCGAAACCCCCTAGGCCTGGCTTGAAAAAGCCGGGGCCTAGTGAGCTCGAAGCTCGGTCTGGTTTCAAAGCCCAATCTGAAATTTTTTGGGGCTAAGCCTGGCCCTAAAATGCCTGGCTTGGAAAAACCTAGCTTGATTAGGCTCTTTTTAACCCCAAAACACGTCCTGGCCCGGGTTTTTTTTGCTTATTGAAAACGGGTTTAGAAGGCTAGAGTCCAAGCCCAAAAAAGTCTGGGCCTTGTACATGGGACAAGAAGTTTTGTCGTGTAATGCAAACCTAAAACTGTTGATAAAATGTCTCACAAAGGTATGATTTGGGTTATGTTTGACAAACTAACTGATAAGTTACTTTATGACTGATAAGCTAGCTGGTATCTGATAAAAAAGTCACGTTTAACAAAAACTAGCTTATAAGCATTTAAATTACTAAAAAAAACATTAATTATTTATAATTAAAAGTGAATATATAATTACGAATATTAATGAAGGGTATAATTGGAATAATCACAAAAAGCTCCTCATAAGCTACACCAAGTAGCTTATCAAAAAGCTAACTTATAAGTTAGTTTATGTTCATCGTCAAACAATGCCTTGGTATGTCTATTCTTTTAGCAATATGATTATAAAGAGAAATAATAGCATAAATAAGGTATAGCTAACTTGATGGGTATCAATTTCCTGCATTTCTCAACCTTACAAATATCATTTGTAAGAATAAAAATACGATGAGGATTCAACCCAAATACACAATGAAGTATACAACACCTTAAAAGTTTCCTAAAACAAATCATAATACAGAAAAATCTATAAAGGGGTAAAATTGGAAAAAACTACAAATAATTTTTGCAACAAAAATAAACCTAAGTCTATGAAGCAACAATAAACCCCATTTTCTCTTGTATGGAAGTTCTAAACAATTAACCAAAAGGGGGGAAATTTTATCTTTCCCCTATAACCCAATTTAGCACGAAATCCGATCTCGAAAAGCATGATCAATCAAACAAACACTTCGACAAATCAGTGGAGATTAAAACCCAATTTTCACCTGCTAATAGAACTCGGTGAACCAGCATCTGAATTCGATACCAGCAGTGGAGAAAAACGAGACCAACGGTGTCCCCTGTGGCACAAGTAAAACGTTAAAACGGTAAAAAATCAATATTTAGAATTTAAAGAAAAGAAGTAAAAAGAGAACAAAGGGTCATTGGCCCAGTAGTACTGGGAGGTTATGGGTTTAAACCTCACCAAAGGTGAGGAGTGGAATGTGTAGTATTTGCCGTATATAAATATTATATAATTCGGAAAGAAAAAAAAAGTGTTTCATGTGCAAGTGATGACATGAAACCCATATGTTCGTAAGAATTATACAATCTAATTCAATAGGTAAGTCTACCGCTAACAAAAGACAGGAGAACTCTGGCGTTGGTATATACAAAGGTGGATGCAGAAAAAATTCCGAGCATGGTACAAAATATTTAACATAATATAAAATAAAACAATAATTAGTTATAAATAATTCGGTTTGATTGAAAGTAACATACAAGTGATTTTTTGCAACACCTGAGTGGTTTTTTCTTTCTTTTTCACTGTTACCAGAAAATTAAAAAAAACCATTGGATTCGAACTTGTAACATGTAATGATACTACCTGTTGGTTACGGTTGCAAGTTGCAACAACTTTTTGTTAACTTAAGAGAGCACACATCAAATTAAAGTGGGTGCATATTTAAGGCCCCAAAAAGTTTTTGTTAACTTAGGAGAGCCACTTGCATCCTTGCATCCGGATGGAGTGGGGGGCTGGGGCCTAGGGGCACGGGCACCCTCTACCCTATTATTGAATCCCCCTAGGTATATAATGCTAATAGGCATAATTTCAATCTATTGGGTAGATTTTTGTTCCATTTCTTAAAATGGACCTATTTTAGCAGGAGTATTTTACCAAGACCAACTAAAGGGCCTCTCAGTATCCGGGTCTTTGGCTTCCCTGGAGGTCAGAGGTTCAAGTCTCACCAAAGGTAAAAAGGGTGTGTGAGTTCTTTTGTTGCATTTGTCATATATAAATACTACTCCTTCCGTCCCAAAATAAGTGTCCACAATTGAAATGACACACAATTTTAGACATGCATAATTACTACACTTTTTTGTTAACCAAATGACATCTTTACCCTTATTAATTTCTCTCTCTTCACAACTCTTAAATATTTGTGCATTATTTGAGAATTACTTATCTACTTTTGAAAGCAGACACTTATTTTGGGACAAACATATATAGAAATATGGACACTTTTTCAGACGGAGGGAGTAATATATATTTCACAAAATTAAAAGCTCTTTATCTGCCATCCTCTTTGGGGATGGGGAAGAGGGATTTCACCGTCGACAAATCAGAATATCAAACCAAAACGTCAATGGGCCAGCAGTACAAGGTTATCGGTAGATCCTAACCTCCTTGGAGGTCAAAGGGATCAAACCTCACCAAAGGTGACAAATGTGTGAGTTTGCCATATATAAATATTATATACTTCAAAAAAAAATCAGAAGATGAAATGGAATATTACCTGCATATTACACATTATTGCTGGACTTGCCGATGTATCTGAAGTATCCAGTCAACGTAACCATTCATACCACCAACCTGGTCCTCAACTAAATTCGAAAGTAAAAAGAAACCTTCCCGAGGCTGTTCACCTTGTCTCACGAGATGACATAAAGGATAATATGATGCATCATCCCCTCTAAGTTTCTTTAGTATCGACATCAGCTTTCTTGACATTTCGTTCTCACGTTCAACAAGAGTTGCCTGATTCTCAAAACGATAATTTATAATCAGTAAAGATCATAAGCTATAACAACAATGTTCAAATAGGAGAGGGAGAACGAATAACTATGAGAGATGTAATTGAATAGCTTATTCAATGACGAATACTGTATTAGCTAGAGTTTGTATCCTCCCTCCGTCCCAGAATAAATGTCCACAAGAAAAAAACATAGTTTTAGTAATGTCTAATTATCAGACTTTTAATTATACGAATGACAATTTTACTGTTAATAAAAAAGCACAGTTTTAAAAAATGTATAATTATTAGACTAATGAATTTCTCCAATTCAACAACTCTTAAATATCTGTGCGTCATAATTAAGGGTATAAATCGGAATTAGTAAATGATAACTATCTATTTATGAAATAGGACACCTTTCTTTGGGACAAACATAAATAGAAATGTGGACAACTATTTTAGGACGGATGGGTAGTTTTTAAGAGTACAACTAGATCAACACTAGCTCTTTAAATGATTGAATTCCTTAATTAGCAACAATTTGACATTACAAAGGTATTGAAAACTATAAGACAATTAGACTAACCAACCACCAATGTGAAAGGCATAGGCGACTACCCTGAGATAAATAGCAAGATATAGAACCAGTAATGTGAACTTTGATATTCAAGACAATATAATCCTACACATTTAATTACGAATTCCTGATTAGACGCCTTGATTCATCACAGACACACACCAGAAAGAGAACGAAGTTCTCACTTTCCAGTGCAAGGTATGTGTTCAAGTCTCATTTCCCCCCTTTCACCAATCAAAAATTTTCTTTTTTTTAAGTTACATATTAAAAGGTTCTAAATGGCGTGAGGCGTGGCGTGGCGGCGAGGTCAAGCCTCAAACCTTACGAGTTATGGCGAGGCCATGGCGTTTTCCAAGGCGTGGCTTAAGGCGGCAAATCTGTATATAATTTATATGTATATATGTGTATGTGTGTGTTTTTATCGGTGTCTTGAACAATAATGAACGAGTTATTAACAATTTAAATTCATATAAAACGATAACCAAAAAAATTTCTAAGCTATAATCGATACTAATGGGTAAATTCCAATCGAATTTCGACGTACACAAATTCGAAGTTGTAACGCCATAACGCGCCATAACGAGCTCGACGCCTTATCTCGACGCCAAGGGGTAAAACGTGGCGGCAAGGCCACGCCTCGACGCCAAGGCGCGTTTTTTAGAACCTATATTTAGATAGGTTTCTTTGTTCGGACGTGGGAGCCTACAAAGTACATGTTTCACTATTTGGGGTTCTATGAAACAGGAGGGAGATTGATGAGCATGTTAGTCATAGCCAACTTATTTTTTTGAAATCATCTCTTTCCATAAACCAATATTAACAGCACTGTGACCTGTAGAAGATTCTACTACATAAGAGCAAGAAAGCATGTTTGCATGTCATTCCATTTAATTTTATATGGTTGTAGAAGATTCTACTACAATATAATGTGTTACACATATATGTATACATATATATATCTAATGTGTGTATGTGTGATATGCTTGTAAATGTGCATGCCAACATGAACATATAACTATTTAAATATTCCAATAGTCACTTGAGTGGGAGTCTGAATGATGCATAAAACCTATGGATTGGCAGAGGAAGGATCATACCCTCGAGAAGTCCATAGCAAAATCTTCCCCAACGAGATTCCTGGATATATCAGGCGAAAGCATTTGGCCAAACCATACAACCAAACGGAAACCATCGTCATATATATAAATCCCTCTAGAATCTAAGCTCTCTGCAGCAAGTGGCAGTCTTTTACAAAGTTTCTCAAACTCATCAGCCTGTGTCGATGACTGCATATAAATGGTTAGTGTCCATGTAACTCCCGACATCAGAATAGGAAAAGCAGGATTGAGAAACTCATAATGTGAGGAAGGGGTTTACCTTCACAAGATACTCATCTACACGTAGCAAGATAGGATACAAAAGCTTTAACATCTTTTTAACAGGCAAAGCCATCATGGTGAAGCCAGCTGCACAGCGTTCATCAAGCTGCGAATCAGCATATCCACCACGAAGAGCTGTTGATTTACATAGAGCCAAACCATATAGGGGTAAATATTTCAGCGACTCTGGATAGATCATCCTGGTTCCTACACGGTGCTGTACCGCATAGAGATTACGATATTCTTTAAGGGCTTTGACAATTCTCAGTTGAATAGCATTACGAGCCTCTTCCAGTTTGTAGGACAATGATTTTTCTATAGCTGCAGATAATCGAAATCCTCGTCATATATAAATATCAATCAGATTATCTCATTTTGGAAGAAAAAGAGAGATCTTCTTACCTAATCTACCAAGCAAAGAAACAATGGCACCAGTATCTGCCTGACGGTACATCTCTCCTAAATCAGCAACCACTGATGCTGCAGCAGTGTGTACTCTAATACGTCTTTCACCGGAAGACGAGGTGTGTCTTTCAATTGTTAAGTATACATAAGCATTTATCAAAAATCAACTAGATTGTGAGGCATATATGTGTGAGTGAGGTGCCTACCCAAATAAACAATCACACTGCCATAGTATTATAGATTTTAATTTTTAATATGAACCAGAACTGCAGAATTGCAAATCACCAAAGAAGCATGCATGTTTGATAATAATCAAGTGAAAACATCAACACGAAGAAGCTTTTTGTCCCAAAAAATAAAGTAAAAAGGTGAGTAACATTGGAAGTTGAAATTCAGTTTCATTCCTGACAAGGACTGCTCATAAAAGAATCAAGTCAGATGAAACAAATATTGTATGCAACTCTGGAGCATATTGTTTATAACAAAAACTGAAACTTCGAATACAAAAAGAAAGATGTTTGAACTTAGGGAAGTTAAATTGTTAAAAAGAAAGTGCCACAAAGAACACAAGATGAAGAAGCATAGCATGGATCATAAATCAAGCAAACCTCAAACACAAAGAATTGTAAGAAAAAATCTGGGAACTCCTCAAAATAAGTGAAGGATACAATAAAGCAACTTGAAAATACACAATCTGAGTGGTGAGCAACGTCTCTTCAAGAGCAAACTGCATTGCATAAGCTTTGTCGCAGTCAACAGCGGGAAGTGCTAATAGATCGGTGGATCTTAACATAAAGTTCCCATGGTATGAAGTGAAACGCACCCCTATAGACAAATTAGAAAATTAGATTTCTATGGAAAATGAAAACCAAGATAATCACCTGCAAAATCACCTTACTAGGATCGAGAATATGCAAGTAGCATTTTATGTAGCCTCTTGTAAATAAGACTAACCTTTCCCACATCTGATGCGCATTACAGCTTCCCAAGCAGTTTCTCTAGTGAGGTCTCTAGCCAACTCATGTCTCAATTTGTCTTTGTGGATGACAGAATGAAAGCTTGGATAGTAATAGACTTGACCACCGGTGTATTTCGCCAAAGTACCTAAAGGTGGAAAGCAAGAAAGAGTTTTGTTCGTCATCTAAAGACAACAAAGTCCTCAACTGGAAGAGCAACCAGAAGGTCACAATCATCAGTACATAACTTCAAGAAGGCTAATTAAATGATACGAGAAATAAATTTGTGACACACAGAATTCACAGAACAGTATTATGTCAAAAAGGACCATCTATGAGATGCATAACAAAGAAAAAACAAGTTCAGTGTTTATCGAGGACCTCAGAACAGTTTTATGTTTTCTGT
Organism: Arctium minus; assembly: GCA_954870635.1. Taxonomy (NCBI): domain Eukaryota; kingdom Viridiplantae; phylum Streptophyta; class Magnoliopsida; order Asterales; family Asteraceae; genus Arctium; species Arctium minus. Next base: position 196,414,913 of record OX941080.1, on the reverse strand, counting down.
TAAGCTTCAATAAAGCGATATTTGTATAACTTTAACATGTCTGAAATCTGAATTAAAAGACATGACATAGATGGGGCTATCAACATCACCGAATCAAAGGAACAAAGATCCAATAAATAAAAGGAAAGCACAACAATCAAGTCAGGTTAAGCATCGCCTTCCAGTAAAGGGTATGTGTATGGTAGAATGAAGTTCACCATCAGAACATACCTAGGGAAGCTATATCAGTATACTTGTCACTGAATGCATAGACATTCACTGCAACCTGGAACTTGGTAAAATCAGCAGCCATCTGTTTATAAAATGGGTCTTCTGGTATCCTTAAAGCATGCTCCTTATCTGTTCCATAGGCACGAATATCATCTCCTCGCAACCTTAACCGACCTACACCAAGTGATGGAAGAGCACTCTGGAAAATTAACAATTTCCCTCCCAGTTGGCTCTGCATCAAAGAAATTATTGTCAAGGATGCATCAACGATACACAACCATCAATACGTCCAGGTCCAGGTAGCCAACCAAATATAAATACAACTCAGAATTACCAACATAAAAAGAACATCGCACCATACAAGCAAGTTTATGATGGTTGATATAATGTCACAGATTTAAGTTGTGTAGAACTGAAGAAACTAACCATAACCATGTAAGCTGCTTTGAGGGCTGGCCCAAAAGCAGACTCCACATTCACGTTGTCCTGAAACATGGAAGGCAGGCTATCCAGGAATGCCTCAACCACAGTTCTAGATTCTGACAAGTTGACAAGGAGATCATCTGGCAACGGAATAAATATATCATCCAAATCTGAGACCACCATCATTTGCGGTTGTGTCAAAGATGACTGGCAATACAAAAAAATGTGGTTCAACATCAGTTAGTAATATATTATAGAAATGACAGCATGTTTTATGGCCATTAAATCTCTAAATCACTTGCCTTCATATTGTAAAAGTGAATTGTGCTGTCAAATGTTATGAACCCAATCTGTGTTCTGGAGCTGCCCGGCAAATTATCCAAACAAGATTTGATAGTTTGTGCAATCACCTAAAAAATTGAAGAGTGGAGTGATAACTAGCAGAGCCAAAGAGTATTGAATAGATACACAACCACTTCAAGCTGTAAACCAAGTTCATAACAAATAGAGGTGAGACCATTTATAACATATGAAACAGGTCGAAAGTAAATATATTAATGTAATGATAATGTATCATGGGTAGAATCAGAGTTGCAGCAAAATTTCCTCTCTTCGTTTGATATGCTAAATGGGTCATACATGCATGAATTAGTTATTTTAATTTTAGAAAAGCCCACAGATAAGTTATTTTGAACATCTGAAGACAGTTATTCTGATCAGCCATGTGGTTGTTAGAATGTAACTGCCTACTTGAATTATATGATTTACCAAATATCTAATGCGAATAATAAAAATCTGAAGTATATGGTATCTCAATTGATCATGGTGAGTCATGATCGTGTGTGATTCCATTGTCGTGTGTTCAGTTTGGGTTTCAAGCCGCTACCAGAGTGAAAAACCATTAAACCCGTCAGCAATTTGACCTTTCTTTCAACAACTAAAGGATTTTAAAGCCAAAAGAAATGAACAAAAAAAGAGTAGAGGGCGATTCCATTGTTGTGTGTTCAGTTTGGGTTTCAAGCCGCTACCAGAGTGAAAAACCAGTAAACCCGTCAGCAATTTGACCTTTTTTTTCAACAGCTAAAGGATTTCAAAGCCAAAAGCAACAAACAAAAAAAAATAGAGGGCTGCTTCATTACTTTTCAAGTCTTCTAGTATTCAATTCCAGTTCTTCATGACTTTCTATTTGTCAAACTCTAGTCTTCTTCACTTTTAGTCCTTCACAATTACCTGATGGCGATGACACAATATCTTTGAAGTTTGAATAATTTAATGATCTAGCTGCACTTTCCTATTAGAATGTTTTTGGTATTTTGACACTAATGAAGCTACTCAAAGTTTCAATTGTGGAGGTTACTTGGTACTGTCAGGCTAGAACTTGACCTCAATTTAATTTGCCCTGCGTCCTAATGATTGCGCTTCACATGGTTGGATATGTTTAAACATGCTTGTAATTTTCCCAAACCTTACAAATTAAGGTCACAAACTCATGGTTTTAGTGCTTTCAATTCACAGTACACTTTCACGGTATGACTTGATTAACAATTCAAGGGTTGTCACTCACAAGACAATGCTATAAATGCAGAAAAAGTGCTTAATCTGATAAGCCTATAAACTCTTTGATTCAAATTTTTTATATTCATCAAACATATTTCTCAATTCTCTCCAAACCTTGTTAATTCAGGTGACAATTCATTATTCGAGGGTCCTCGATTCACAATGGATCACGACATAGTTTGATTTGTGATTCAAGGGTTTTCACTCTCAAACCACATGCAAACAGAAGGTACTTATTCTGATATTCCTATAAACTCTATTAACTCGTGATACTAATACAGTTGGCCTTTCACATTGTATGCATAGATCAAAGTTCCAGTGGAGAACTGAGGTAACAGATAAGTTGCACCATTTCACATCATCCTACCTGCTCCGGTACATATAATTATTCCTAAGCAGAATCACGAACACAAGGACAAATTAAGTACAACCAATTAGTCTTTATGATAATTTGCAAAAGGCATGAAGAATACATACATGTCAGGATTACAACAAGTATGATTTACCAAGCAATATTCCAGGAGGAGAAGGGTACCTCAAGCATTCCACTTTGAATGGAGTATATGGATACATCGATAAGGAAAAAGTATAGTGGTGGCATAGGTGGCCGCACCATGTATTCAGCCGGAGCAACAAATTCCACACAACCACTTGTAAGCTCAGGACGTTGATCTAAATCAACTCTTTTCCCAGAGGCATCCAAGTGAGCGAAATAATCATTTTGTACTGTACAATTATGGTAGATATTGATTAGCATGGCTGGAGAAGTGCTTGATGTAAGATGTTTGTCCAACACAAGTAAATGAAAGTGGTTGGAACATGAACAAGAATATATTAAATGAAAGACCCGTATGGTTCTTCCCTCAATAATGCAAAAGTGTGTTTATATATCACCACCATTTCCCAGTCACAGAAGAAAGCTCCCAAATTGACAGGAGCAGATGCTCTCATTTACATGAAATGAACAGAAATTTAAACAAGAACAAAAGAGATCAAATATTAGAGGAACTCATGAGCAATGCACACTAGTTACAAAGCTTGACGCAGTTCTACTAACATGCTCAGACAAGAGGTAGCAACAATATCAGTGCTAGGAGTCAATTCATGCCAAATTAAAAAAAAACACTACACATGTAACTATAACAACAGCAACAGGTCAACAGCAAGGAAGTTACATTAACTTATTGAAGTCCATCTGCAACATATATATGGGTATGAAATAGCTGTTGTGAATCAAAAGTAAAAAACAGCATCAAAGATACAAGTTCAGAACTCGCAACAAATACAGTACTCTTCAGAACACAACATATGAGAAAAAGGTAGTGATAAACTTCTAAAAAGAGCATCTTAGGAACCTCAATTAACAAAAGCAGTTCATATAATAATTGTAAGATGGATTTAAAGCATTACCATCATTGAGTAAAGCACATATATTGCATCGCCACTTTCTTCCGCTATCAGTAAAAGTCACATACGGGTTCACATATGTACGACATCTTCTACACCGCACAATGCCTGTTGTCGCAAAATTAACAATTGGCACTTCCTCCTGAAAAGGTTCAAAAGTAAATAAAACTGTTTCTTAAGATCTAACAAGCCTTTTAGACCAAAATAGTTGTTCTAAGTGTTTTCTTGAACCTAAATTGTATATTTATTGTAATTGCTCTGACTGTATATGCTCACCCCTTCAGGAGCTTCTGCCAGTGGACAAACAACTGCGCCAAGAGGCAAGTGCCACCTTGAAACCAGAGACTGAGAATTTGGTATGGCACTAGTTGTAAGCCGCAGATATCTAGAATTGCAGTTCATGGGATACATCTGAGCAAAAGAACTTGGTTCCACATCACCATCCAGTGGTCTAGGCAACACTTTAGTGTCAAGCCCAGCATTAAAAGATCCTGGGACTGACCCAATAGAAAGTGAGCTAAAGTCTTCTACCAGTCCTGGCATACCTCCTGTTGGAGGTGTGGAGCCTCCTACATACATCCCTAGAGGAGATGCAACGGGTGGAGCTGGTCCATAACCACCTTGAGAGGAGAAGGGGGCTGATGTGGTGGGCGGAGGTGGAGCATAACCTCCTTGATGAGAAACAGGTGCTGCTGGTGTTGCTGTGCTACTCTGTATACCCGGATACCCAGGCCAAGCAGATGATGAGGCGGCCCGGACAGCTTCAAAACGAGATGGCCCCATTGGAGGTTGGGGTTGCTGCATATTTGAACTGGAAGAAAAATACTGTGAATTTACCAATTGAGGAGCATTATTGCTAGAAAGCACACCGTTCATGCTTTGAGGTGGAGAACCCATAGGCATAGGTGGTATATGGGGTTGACGATTTTGGAAATTTGACATGGGTGAAACCTGACTTGGAGGAGGAGGTCTCATTGTTGGAGGCAATATGGGCTGTCCAACAGGAGAAGTGTGTGGTGGAGGTGCTTGAGGTGCTGAAACGAACGGCGCAGTTGGGAACCGCTGGAAAGGTCCGGTGCTTGGTGGGCCATATGGAGCAGTAGGCCTACCTGTTTGCATGGGTTTAAAACCTGGAACCTCCGATCCAACCACAGGCCGAGAAGGCAAAGATGGAGTTGTACTCGGGGGAGCAGGCATTGAACTCATGGGAGCAGGGACTGATGTTGGCCTGAACGGAGAGGCCTGCGATCCAACCACGGGACGAGATGATGAAAAAGGTGTGTTGCTTTGAGGGGCAAAAGGTTGAGCAGCTGGCCTTGGATAATTATTTGCATGGTTGGGATTTTCGGTCCCCATAGCTCACACCTGTCACGCTTATCGCGTTATTGCTAAAGTTCCGTAAATGATCTGCAAGAACACAGAATTTGAAGCACATCATTGTGGATAAAGCCAAAAAATGTACAAATTTTTGCTACAGTGCAACACGATCAATTCAAAACAGTGTAGGTATATGCACAAGCAACATAGACATGCACGTATATCTATAGATGATAAAGGCATTTAAGACAAAAAAACCCATCCTAGAAATTCAACCATTTTGTCCTCTTCTGTTATATGGCAAACATCTGAGACATCCAGTTCAGATAAACATTTCACCATATGCATGATTGTGTGCTTATATGTACTACCAATGTTGTGATGCATTTGATAAGTCCCAGCAATGATTTTTTTGATCAAACAACATAATACCAATACAAAATTACCTACTTCCAAGAGGTAGGTTCTCTCCCTTGACACTTAATTTTGTATTGATGAATTATTACCAAATCAAGCATGCTTCTTTCGTCTCCTAAATCCCTTTTAGATGTGGTAATAATGTAGTGACCATACACATAATATGGTAATTATATAGTTGCTACTTTTCCCTAATATGGTTACACCATATAGATAATACGGTAATAATATAGTTGTTATTTTTCCTGATACGGTTGCCACACACACACACAAACACACACACACACACACACATATATATATATCCCTTGATTACTCCTATGATTACGCCTGGAATAGACTAGCATGGGTTAGGCCGATTCGCTGGCTAACATCCATCAAATGAATACAAAATTATGTAATGCATGTTGTATCTTTTGGTTGTCTAACTTTTCTTCATTCACCTTTTTCTGCTAACGGCATGACATGGTCATGGTTTAACTTTCAAATAGTATAATAAGAATAGAACGGTCATTGTACTAACTTCTTATTCGCTTGCACAGGTGCCTTGTGAATAAGGACGTCTTCTCTTTCTCTCTCTTTTTCTTCTTCTCTTCTTCTTTAGGTGGTGCTTCTTCAAAATACTTTAAGCATCAATATATAACAAACCTCATTAAAAACAGAAAAGCATGGCTCATCTTGTTGATATCTTTCAGAAGATTGTCAACTTCATGATCGTTTAAGCAACCTTATACATTCCACAATAATCCCTCGCTAAACAGTCATACTCCCACACCAGATGCAAAAAGAGCAAGGGAGAAAAAAAGAAAGAAAGCAACAGAACAAATTGAAGAGCCCTCACCACACCCAGCTGCATGAAAAAAGGTGCAGACAAGAAGGAAATATTTTTCCTGTTTCCTACGTGTAGTTTAATCACTTATGCATACAACGAAAGTAACTAAGCCTTACAACAGTCAGAGTAATTCCAAATCACACAAGGAAAAGGCTTTGTAGGGATATTGATAAAGGAATTCCACTACTTTATCCCTGATGGAGAATTTCTTATTATGTTGTCAGGGAAAATAGGAAGAGCTAGAAACTTATAGCACCTGTGTCGGATAAAATAGATAATATCAAATGACGTTTCTTTAGTTCCCCTCTCCGTGGAGTAAGCCAAAGTGAGAGAAGGGAACATGCATAAACCCAATTCTATTTTACTTAGAAACATGGCAAAGTAGAATTCTTGGCAACCCCAAACGTTTCAGTAATATACTTGTAACACCCTAATTTCTGGGTGGGCTCTCTCCTTTTTGTATCGCTGTAAGATTTAACTTTGTCACGTAGTGCTCGTGTATGTAATCGAGTTTGATTCTAGTGGACAGCTTAATCGTCGTTATCTGATCGGTATGGGATGGAAAAAGTAAAATTTCGAGCGTGTCATTCACCAAGCGACAGTGCCCCGCGACTATGACATCTGTCAATGTCGCTGGGCAAAGTCGCGGAGAAGGTCGGGCTCTCGGTACATGTTCAGCGATAGTGCCCGGCAACCTTGCCGTGGTCACTATCGCATGGTCACAATCGCGAGGGAGGTACCGCGAGGGTCCTCACGCGGGCGACATTGCCCCGCGACTATGACATTGGCATAGTCGCCGTGTCATAGTCGCCAACGGGCTGTTTGGGTATAAATTGTTCAAGTCGCGATTTTAGAGCATTTCATCTGATTTCTAGGGTTTTGGGAGCAACTTTGGCAACTGATTTCGGTAAGCATTCTTCCCATAGACTTCTCTCCTCATTTATGGAGGTTCATAGTCATTTATGGTGATCCTTAATACTTTTAGGAAGTGTTGGCAAGACGCTCTCAAGTGATTATACAACTCATCTTCATCTCCTTCGTTTTAGGGTTTGGTTTTCTTTTAAGAAAACCACTAAGGTGAGTTCTTACCCATTTTACTAAACTTTATACATGTCAAAAGGGTTGATTTTGAATACTTAATGTCTCCTCTTTCATATATTTGAATTGTGGAACTTCTTGCTAAACCTAACTTTTGGAGATATAAGTGTTTGTAGTGATTTTTGGGAAATAACGTTTTAAGAACTTTAATAATGTTCTTTAACTTGTTTTACTTGGGTTATACCTTTGAGAGAATAGCATTGCTATGCAAAACTATGAATTTGGAAATGTTGGTATTGTGATTAACTGCTGATAAGTTTGTATCTTAAACTCACTTCATATTTTGAGGATTTGAAATAAAAAGGGAATCACCTATATTTTAGTAATGGTCACTTGATAAACAATGGAAGTAGTTTTGGTGAGAATTACCCTTCATGTCACTCATTATATGTAAATCATTGTTGGGATTTCTGGTTGGGCCTTATGCGCATTATTTGGCTTATTTGATGCATTGAGAGTCATGACCCCGTATTTGGTTCATTGTTGTCCGGCGTTGGGACGACTAGTTTTCCACGTCGAGGCACGTTAGGCATCGGATGTGGTATAAGTCCTTCGTGCTCAAGTACTACGTTATTGGATGAGGAGCTCGACCTAGCAACCCTCGGGGTCGAACTTGAGTTTCCGTGGGTGTATGTTTAAAGCTACTGAGCCTGACATCCCTTGCGTGTACTTTATGTGTTTATTGGCTTTACTGACCCATCGAATGACTTACTTTCGTGTTCCGTCATTCGGGTTAGTAGGCGGGTCTCCCCCGTTAACCCAAGAGGTATTTGTTATAATTCAAAGAACATTACTGTTATTATTACCTTATGGTTGTTGCATAAAAGAAACCTTTCACTATATTTATATCTTCAATTTCTTACATTGCCAATGTTTGATCTCACTAGGCTTTAGCCTAACACTTTTTCTTAAAATGACATGTATAACAGGTCAGGTTTCCAGTGGGGTTCGTCGGGAATGAGTGGATGGTTTTGAGGCCAAGAGCGGTCTTTTTGGGAGATGTGTGGACCGACGTTTTGGATTAGCGGGCATACTTTTGGAAGAATAGCAACACCCGATGTTAATCTTTCTTATTTAAGTTAGATTATTAGGTTGTTAGTATATTCTTCATTTGATTCATTGTATCGGTTATAGTTTACTTCCCCGTTCTATCGGGATGATACTTGGGGTTGTTTAAAGCAGGTTTTATATTCCCAGGATTTCCCGTTTATAGCCGTCATATTGCAGAATTTTCAAATTTTATTTCCGCTAATTTTTAGGGTGTTACAAGTTGGTATCAGAGCATTAGTTTAAGTGAACTAGGTATGGATGTAGAGTACCTAGACTTAAGCTGTGAAATTAAGCAAATGATTGTGTGAGATTGGGTAGAACTCTTAAGATAAGATGGTCTTAGAGTCGGCGGAAGCTACATAAATTAAGAGTTATGGTGATGGGAATGAAAATTTTTATGTATCGCATGTTCATAATTTCGCCTAGCTAACGTTATTATGAAGATGTTTTACGTGATTATGCTTGTTTCCGTTGTTATGATAATTAATGAAGGTGGTAGTACGTTTCCTTGTTTATATTCTATTCATCCTCATCCCACCTATATTCTCGCGTGTGTGGCAGACTATGGTTAATACGCGTAATCGACCAGAAGGGCAAGATACAACAGCATCTACGGCTGATCAACCGGGTATAACAAATAATGAATTGCCCCCACCTGTTATAAACGCGTTGGGTGGAGGACCGGAGCATGTACCTCGATGTAACATAACTTCGGCTCATCCGATTATGGAAGAGGTAACTCCTGAAACTCGGATGATGCAAGCGATGAACGCCGCTATGGCTCAGCAACAAGAAGCATTCCTGAAGCTCTTGGATGACCGAGATGCTAACCCCCGTAGACATGAGACGGTGGAGGAGAATTTAGTGGTGGCGGGATCCGGAGGATCAGGACCCGTTGTCCCTTCTAATGAGACTCCACCTCCCGAAACGAGGCAACCGTCTAAGGTTTGTACCTTCAAGGCATTTCTCGGATGCCGACCACCGGAATTCAAGGGCACTGATGACCCGGTGGCATGCATGAACTGGATAAGGGAGATGGAGCAGGCTTTCCGGTCAAGCGAATGTGGGGAAAGTCAGAAAGCCATATTCGGATCCCAAATGTTGAGAGGGGCCGCCCTCACATGGTGGAATGTGTATTCCACTTCTGTCGAAGCCACCGTGTTGGGCTAAAATGAGCTGGGAAACCTTCAAGAAGAAAGTTATGGAGGAATTTTGTAATGAGCGAGCTATGGATCGGATCATCGATGAGTTCCGGGGTTTGAAGAAAGGGGATTTATTGGTGAAAGAGTATAACAAGCTGTTCATGGACAAACTGGGTTTGGTGGGACATCTGGTCCCCACCGAAAGAGAGAAAATCAAGGCATACATCAAAGGTTTGCCTACAGAAATGATGAATATGGTTCGGGTATCGAGGGCCTCTACTCTCCGAGAGGCAATAGAAGAAGCACAGTTAATAGAAGACTCCTACGGCTCGAGCAAGATGGAGAGGAGCGGAGTGGCCGAGAAAAGGAAGTGGGAAGGAGGTCCCACATCATCAAAGAGGCCAAACCATTTCAACAACAACCATCGGGGGAATGGTCCTAGACGGGATTCCCCGTGGTGTTCCAGATGCCGAAGTAAGCACACCGGCCCTTGTAACTCGGGGTCCACTCCGTGCTTTAAATGTGGTAAACTCGGTCACCGTTACAATGACGGTCCAATCAAAGGCCGAGTTTGTTTCGAGTGCAAAGAATCGGGCCATATCAGAAGCGAATGCCCGAAAGTAAAGGTGAACTTTAGTGGAGGCAACAAGGTGGACGCTCCTAAAGCAACGGGGAGAGCTTTCCAGATGACCACCGAAGAGGCAAAGGCGTCGGCGGACGTAGTGTCGGGTACGTTTCTCCTAAACTCCGTACCTACGCGTGTACTATTTGATTCGGGAGCTAGTTTCTCGTTTGTATCAAGTTCGTTTTGCCCAAAACTATCCATGCCCACTACTAGTTTAGAAGACGCATTAGTGGTAGAGCTAGCAGATGGTGATCAAGTAGTGGTTCGGGATATCATAAGAAATTGCAAGTTCGAAATCGAAGGGAGAGAGTTCCCGATTGACCTAATGCCTATGGTCATCGGGGGATTTGATGTTGTAGTCGGTATGGATTGGTTGTCGACCAACCACGCGGAGATTCTTTGTGCTAAAAAGTTGATCCGAATTTCGGGTTCGGATGGTCATGCGGTGACCGTGTATGGAGAGAGGCGAAAGGGTGAAGTTGCAATCATTAGTATGGCGAAGACTCGAAAATGTTTGGTGAAAGGATGCTCATCCTTTTTGGCTTATGTAATAGATGTCAAACTCGAGAAGAAGAAGCTAGAAGATGTCGAGGTGGTAAGGGAGTTTCCCGATGTATTCCCGGACGACTTGCCTGGCTTACCGCCCGACCGTCAAGTGGAGTTCAAGATTGATCTGACGCCGGGAGCGGCTCCTATAGCTCGAGCTCCCTACCGTTTGGCTCCGTCAGAGATGAAGGAAATGATGAGCCAATTACAAGAGCTTTTGGAGAAAGGGTTCGTAAGACCGAGTTCCTCGCCTTGGGGAGCACCGGTCTTATTCGTGAAAAAGAAGGACGGTACCATGCGAATGTGTATCGACTATAGGGAGTTGAATAAGGTAACCGTGAAGAACAAGTATCCACTCCCTAGGATTGATGATTTGTTCGACCAACTTCAAGGAGCGAGCTGCTTTTCGAAGATCGATCTCCGTTCGGGTTATCATCAAGTGAAAGTCAAGGAAGAAGACATTCCTAAAACCGCTTTTAGGACGCGTTATGGTCACTACGAATTCTTAGTGATGCCCTTCGGTTTGACGAACGCTCCAGCGGTGTTTATGGACTTGATGAACCGCGTGTGCCGACCCTTCCTAGATAAATCCGTCATCGTGTTCATTGATGACATACTTATCTACTCGAAGGATGAAGTCGATCATGCGCATCATCTCTGGGATGTCTTGGAAATCTTGAGGAAGGAGAAGCTTTATGCAAAGTTTTCCAAGTGCGAGTTTTGGTTGAAGGAAGTGCAGTTCTTGGGGCACGTAGTTTCAAGGGACGGAGTAATGGTGGATCCGGCCAAGATTGAAGCTATGATGAATTGAGAACCGCCCAAAGCCCATCCGAAATTCGGAGTTTCCTAGGCTTGGCGGGGTACTACCGAAGGTTCATACAAGACTTCTCCAAGATTGCTTCTTCGTTGACGATGTTGACCAAGAAGAATGTAAGGTTTGTGTGGACCGAGGAGCAAGAGAAGGCATTTAGGACGTTGCAAAGAAAATTATGCGAGGCTCCGATCTTATCCTTGCCGAAGGGATCGGAGGATTTTGTGGTCTATAGTGATGCGTCCAAAAGGGGACTTGGATGTGTACTTATGCAAAGAGGAAAAGTAATCGCGTACGCATCTAGGCAATTGAAGACGCATGAGAAGAACTACCCCACCCACGACTTGGAGTTGGCGGCGGTAGTGTTTGCATTAAAGTTATGGCGACGTTACCTTTATGGCACAAAGTGTACCTTGTACACGGACCACAAGCGCTTGAAGTATGTTTTCGATCAGAAGGAGCTCAACATGAGGCAACGGAGGTGGTTAGAACTACTCAAGGACTACGACTGTGAATTACTCTACCACCCGGGTAAAGCAAACGTGGTGGCCGACGCCTTGAGTCGGAAAGAGTATAGCGGGAGACTTCAAGCCAAGCTTACAAGAATTGAGTTGGTGTCAAGTCTCATAGGAAAGATTAAAGAGGCACAAACCAAAGCATTAAAGGAAGAAAACCTCAAGGGGGAAGTGATGACAAAACAACGGTTATTGTTGACCGAAGATAGTCGAGGGATAAGGTGCTTCAATGGTCGAGTTTGGGTACCAAAGTTGAGAGGTTGCCGGGAGCTACTCTTAGAGGACGCGCATAAATCCAAGTATTCCATCCATCCGGGGAGCACCAAAATGTACCGGGATTTGAAACTACATTATTGGTGGCCAATTATGAAGTTGGATGTAGCTTATTATGTGGAGCGATGCGTAACTTGTTCACAAGTGAAGGCCGAGCATCAACGACCCTATGGAAGCCTCCAATCGCTTGAAATACCCGAGTGGAAATGGGATAAGATCACCGTGGATTTCGTGACCAAGTTACCGAAGACTTTGCGAGGGAACGACGCCATTTGGGTCATTGTCGATCGATTGACGAAGAGTGCTCATTTTCTAGCGATGCGGGAAACTTTGCCAATGGATAAGTTGGCAAAGCTGTACATAGATGAAATCGTTTCTAGACACGGTATACCCTTGTCGATAGTTTCCGATCGGGATAGTCGGTTCACGTCAAGATTTTGGGGAGCTTTACATCAAGAGTTGGGTACGCGAGTGAATTTGAGCACGGCTTATCACCCACAAACGGACGAACAGAGTGAAAGGACAATTCAAACGCTTGAAGATATGCTTAGATCATGCGTGATCGATTTTGGCGGTAGTTGGGATGTCCATCTACCTTTGGTGGAATTTGCGTACAACAATAGTTACCATTCTAGTCTCGGAATGGCACCATTTGAAGCTTTGTACGGACGGAAGTGTAGAACCCCCGTGTGTTGGTTAGAGGCGGGGGAGAAACAGTCTGCCGGCCCGGAAATTGTGCAAGAGACGGTCGACAAAGTCAAATCTATTCGGGAACGGCTGAAAGCGGCGCAAGATCGTCAGAAAAGTTACGCCGACAAAAAGAGGAGACCGGTAGAGTTTCAAGTGGGAGATCGTGTGATGCTAAAGGTGTCCCCTTGGAAGGGATTGATTCGATTTGGGAAGCGCGGGAAGCTAAGTCCTCGTTTCCTTGGACCGTTTACTATTCTTGAGCGTATTGGACTCCAAGCTTACAAGTTGGACTTACCGCCGGAGATGGACGGGATTCATCCCACTTTCCACGTGTGCTATTTACAGAAGTGCTTAGCGGAAGAAGAAAGCGTTATCCCATTGTCCGAAATTCGAGTGGAGGATAATCGATGCATCGAAGAACCCGAGTCCATTTTGGAAAGGGTAATTAAGAAGCTCCGACATAAAGAGGTAGTGATGGTAAAGGTTCAATGGAAACACCACCGCGGCACCAATGTGACTTGGGAGGCGGAAGAGGACATGAGGCGTAGATACCCTCATATGTTTAGTTAGTAGGATTTCGGGGACGAAATCATTTCCATGTTGGGGAGGATTGTAACACCCTAATTTCTGGGTGGGCTCTCTCCTTTTTGTATCGTTGTAAGATTTAACTTTGTCACGTAGTGCTCGTGTATGTAATCGAGTTTGATTCTAGTGGACAGCTTAATCGTCGTTATCTGATCGGTATGGGATGGAAAAAGTAAAATTTCGAGCGTGTCATTCACCAAGCGACAGTGCCCCGCGACTATGACATCTGTCAATGTCGCTGGGCAAAGTCGCGGAGAAGGTCGGGCTCTCGGTACATGTTCAGCGATAGTGCCCGGCGACCTTGCCGTGGTCACTATCGCATGGTCACAATCGCGAGGGAGGTACCGCGAGGGTCCTCACGCGGGCGACATTGCCCCGCGACTATGACATTGGCATAGTCGCCGTGTCATAGTCGCCAACGGGCTGTTTGGGTATAAATTGTTCAAGTCGCGATTTTAGAGCATTTTCATCTGATTTCTAGGGTTTTGGGAGCAACTTTGGCAACTGATTTCGGTAAGCATTCTTCCCATAGACTTCTCTCCTCATTTATGGAGGCTCATAGTCATTTATGGTGATCCTTAATACTTTTAGGAAGTGTTGGCAAGACGCTCTCAAGTGATTATACAACTCATCTTCATCTCCTTCGTTTTAGGGTTTGGTTTTCTTTTAAGAAAACCACTAAGGTGAGTTCTTACCCATTTTACTAAACTTTATACATGTCAAAAGGGTTGATTTTGAATACTTAATGTCTCCTCTTTCATATATTTGAATTGTGGAACTTCTTGCTAAACCTAACTTTTGGAGATATAAGTGTTTGTAGTGATTTTTGGGAAATAACGTTTTAAGAACTTTAATAATGTTCTTTAACTTGTTTTACTTGGGTTATACCTTTGAGAGAATAGCATTGCTATGCAAAACTATGAATTTGGAAATGTTGGTATTGTGATTAACTGCTGATAAGTTTGTATCTTAAACTCACTTCATATTTTGAGGATTTGAAATAAAAAGGGAATCACCTATATTTTAGTAATGGTCACTTGGTAAACAATGGAAGTAGTTTTGGTGAGAATTACCCTTCATGTCACTCATTATATGTAAATCATTGTTGGGATTTCTGGTTGGGCCTTATGCGCATTATTTGGCTTATTTGATGCATTGAGAGTCATGACCCCGTATTTGGTTCATTGTTGTCCGGCGTTGGGACGACTAGTTTTCCACGTCGAGGCACGTTAGGCATCGGATGTGGTATAAGTCCTTCGTGCTCAAGTACTACGTTATTGGATGAGGAGCTCGACCTAGCAACCCTCGGGGTCGAACTTGAGTTTCCGTGGGTGTATGTTTAAAGCTACTGAGCCTGACATCCCTTGCGTGTACTTTATGTGTTTATTGGCTTTACTGACCCATCGAATGACTTACTTTCGTGTTCCGTCATTCGGGTTAGTAGGCGGGTCTCCCCCGTTAACCCAAGAGGTATTTGTTATAATTCAAAGAACATTACTGTTATTATTACCTTATGGTTGTTGCATAAAAGAAACCTTTCACTATATTTATATCTTCAATTTCTTACATTGCCAATGTTTGATCTCACTAGGCTTTAGCCTAACACTTTTTCTTAAAATGACATGTATAACAGGTCAGGTTTCCAGTGGGGTTCGTCGGGAATGAGTGGATGGTTTTGAGGCCAAGAGCGGTCTTTTTGGGAGATGTGTGGACCGACGTTTTGGATTAGCGGGCATACTTTTGGAAGAATAGCAACACCCGATGTTAATCTTTCTTATTTAAGTTAGATTATTAGGTTGTTAGTATATTCTTCATTTGATTCATTGTATCGGTTATAGTTTACTTCCCCGTTCTATCGGGATGATACTTGGGGTTGTTTAAAGCAGGTTTTATATTCCCAGGATTTCCCGTTTATAGCCGTCATATTGCAGAATTTTCAAATTTTATTTCCGCTAATTTTTAGGGTGTTACAATACTGACCCCCCCCCCCCCCCCCGGCGGGGTTGGGTTGGTTGAGTGCAATGTTAAAAGAAAGGGTAAGTGCACTCAGGGTAAATGCTTATTCTACCCCCTGATATATAAATTGGACAAAATTCATGGTTTTAAATTTTAATCAAGAACATAAGAATTTATTCTCGTCTAATTTTTTAAGTTGTGCCTGAACTCGTTGCTTTTGAGCACAAATTGTGCATGTCGAATAGCCATATATGTTTTAGCTTTTGAACCAAAATACAATGGACAACTAAACAAGGGCAGTCAGCAGTGAATGCAAACTTAAATAACCTTTCAAGGAATTCATGACTAGAATATCAAATTAGAGGATGTGTTATGTGTGAAAGCCAAAAACCTGCACTCCCTCCTTTCCCTAAAAAGGTACAATTCTATAATTTTGGTCAGGCACCTTACACAATAGAGTCTGGTTTATTTAGGAAATCAAAGGATGTTAGCTCGTTATTAATTTGTACCGATTAATTTATGAAATCAAAAGATATTAAATCATATAGAAAAAGGTATTGCCACTAATTACAAACTAATAGTATTATATTGGATCAAAGAACCCATACTTAGAATTGTAATTCAATATTTCAATATAATCAGTACACTTTTCAACCAAATGAGCTTCAGTTCCAACTCAAACACCATAATCCATGGCCCGAGACACTGACAAAAGACAACCACATAATGCTGTCATAGACAATCTACTGATATCAACCAACATTAGTTTTTACACCATACCAATTAGTTACAACTTGACACCAAATCAACTTTGACAAGATGCAAACAGGCATAACTAGACACTGGGATGCAAAAATTGGCATGAAACAGTTGTCAGATAACCACGTACCTAAACATGGGAGCAAAGGAACCATACCTTAACATTAAAAATAAAAATAAAAAGTTCTTTTTCTAAACTAAACAAACGTCAAGCCCAACTCAAAACTAATTTTCCACGCCACTGACAAGATGAAGTCAACAAAACCAGTTGTTTAGTTAGCTTATTGATACACTTCATCCGGCATTAGTTTTGCATCCACAGTAAACAGATTCAATAGCGGAATCAATTGATTTAAGAGTTGCACACATGCATCACGAGTAGACTACACACGATAGAATCAAATTCGGCATGTTATAAGTGGTCAATTTCTATAAACCTAAACCCGAAGGTCCTGATCTTCAACAGTAAATCCAAATTAACAAAATTTAAGCCAATTAGCCGTCAGTTAGGCTTGCCGACTCGGAGCAAATACTAAATCTCGTTAAGAATTGAGCAAGAACGAAATCAAACACACATCGATAGTGTCGCCAACAGACTTATATAACAAAATTACCTGATCGCAGAGATCTAGCAGAAGATCGTCGGAGAGGAGTTGCACAGAGACGGAGATCGGCGATGGAGATGAGTACGTCCACTGTTTGGTGTTCTCAAATAGTTGAACGGTGATTTGGATTTCTGAAGAACACCAAATTCTCCGTCTTCGTTTCAATACCAAAATAATATTTTTTTTTCCTGCTATTATTAGTACTATTAGCAAGGGGATTTACTTATTTGAGTTGTTTTTTTTAGCTTACTGTCGTTTGGCATTGGAGATAAGTAATTTTGAGTGTTTGGATGAGGCAAAATTAAAATGGCTAATAGCGGTGTCAAACCGCTGAAAATTAATTTTTGATAAGTCATTTAATTTTAACTTATTAACTTATTTTAAAAGTGTTTATCACTTTTTTGGTTATTTTATATGTATAAGCAATCCCAAACACCTTTAAATAACAACTTGTTAGCTTATTTCTTTTTGGTACCACAATAAGTTAATCCAAACACTTTTTTAAAAACTCCGATTTAACACCGCATAAGTTGATAAACACTTTTTAAAATAAGCATAAGTTGTTTTAAATAAGCAATCCCAAACACCCCTAATTAACACTTGTTTATATTAGGTTGATCGGATTAAAGACATTTGAAGAACCAATATATTATTGGTGGTCAAAGGTAGTTGAACAACCCAACTTAATATTTTTTTAAGGGTGTCCTAGATTATGCCTGGACTAATCGTAACAATTTATGACTGTAAAAAATCAGTCCTGATAAACTTAGTGGTCATAATTGTTGTGTAGTCTGTATTCGAACCCTGGTAGATGGGATATTCCACCACATCCTCAGGGTCTTAACCACTACGTCACAACTCTTGTGGTTTGAAAACCCAAACAAAAGTGCAACCCAACCCGTTTGATTTGGTCAGGTTAGTCGGGTAGTGTTTAAACAAAGTAAGATCAACATTGAGAACATAAAAATAAAGGGAAACTTCATTTGAAATATGAAATACGATCAATCATTCGAGGTAATGTATAAGTTCATCAAATATTTAGGTATTACATGTAACTTTTCAATAATGTTCTCTTATGAGTTTCATTGTTTGTTGTTGTCGAGTAATTTTTTGTAACTTATAAATATTAAAGAGATATAAATAATTTAGATAAGTCGCTATTACTTTCATTGGGTTATCGGATTGGTCGGGTTGTTTCAAGCCTAACATAATTTCAAACCCAATAGATTCGGTTTACCTTAATTTTGTATCGATTATATGACAGGTTACCTCGGGTTGATTTTTCCCCCCATATTGGTTTGGCCGAGTTGGTTGGGTTGATGGTTTTTTGAGCACCCCTAATTATGACTTATTGTAATTAATTGTCTATATACTATTTGCTTGGCGGTTGGGTTTGAATAAAATTCCAACTCGAGACAATCTTGATAAAAGAGGAATTGATGTGCATTCTCTCATATGTCCGGTCTGCGATTTGGAGATTGAGTTGGTGGGTCATTTGTTTTTCTCTTGTCAAATGGCCAGGGACATATGAAATCAAATTGCTCGATGGTGGAGTTTGGATATCCCAGAGTTTTGGACCAACTCAAAGTGGATTAGCTGGTTATTATCTTTGCGTTTGAAGAAAATGGAGTTGGCTTAACCACAAGGCTTGTGGCGTACTGGTTAAGGTCTGTGGGGGATGTGGTGGGATATCCCATCCACCCCAGGTTCGAATCCAGACGTACGCAACCTGTGGCCACTGTGGGTTAACCAGGGTTATCGCTTTGCTTTAATAGTCAAAATATTGTCAGGGATTAGTCTAGGTTGTGACTAAGATACCCTTTCAAAAAAAAATGGAGTTGGCTTGTTTTGAGGCGGTTGTTCTAACGGCTTTATGGGCTATTTGATCTTTTCGGAATGGGACTTTGTTTCGATTGCCTAAGCCTAAGAAAGCGGCGTTGTGGGATAACATTGCCACTCAGTCGTTCTTTTGGGTTACGAATAGGAGTAGAAAATCTAACACTACTTGGGTGGGTTGGTTATAAAACCCCCTTCTTACTATCTCTTTCATGTAATGTTTCTTTTCTAGCTCCTTGCTAGTTTTAATATATTTTCCGTCGTTCTAAAAAAAATTAACTGTCTATATACAAATACAAGTCATATATTACAAAACATTTGAGAAAAAGTTTGGAAAACTATTTTTTATGCATCGAGTACCATTCATTGATGTATATTACTTAAAATTCAAGATTACCAGTAAATTGTGCATGAGTACAACTTTATAAAAGTTGTGTGTTTCAATTCATATAACTAACTGATAAACATCCAATTTTAAATATAGACTAATCTATATACTTTTATACCATATTATAAAGCATTTAAGGTAAAGTCTTAAAAACAACTTTTTATGCATCAAATGTTGTTTATTAAAAATGTGAATGAACTATAGGCCTCGTAACGGCGAAAACGGATCTTGTGTCATATCACGCCATAACGGACGCTATGACGAACCTTTTTGAATATTGAGTTTATCTAATCTAATATATTCATTTTGGTATAGCTTAATTAAACATATCAATATCATTTTGTTTGGTTTAACTTTTTTTTTTTTAAGTTTTGATTCCTTCATTTCTAAGTACTTCAATACACTTGTTGTTACTTGTTAGAATATGGTATTGGATATGCTACACGCTCAATCTAACTTTCATGTACATTTAAAATTTTAAAGAAACTTATGTTAAAAGCATATTTGTTATATTTGGTTGTTTGGTTCAGTTATTTGTTTTGTCACATATCATTTATGTACACTGTGTGTTTGACTGAGTCACAATTGTTATATGAAGAATCTGAAAATTTTCGGAGTTTTTCCTACTTCAATAGAATCTCCAAAATGGAAAAAAGGCGAGAAATATAAAATTTTCTCTATATTATAAGAGATAATTAATGCTCCAAAATTAAATTTTGGAGCATTAATTATTTTTTCCCTGTGTGAGGAGAAAAAACATAAAATTACCATTTTATAAAAAAGTTGTCAGAGTTTTAAATATATTAAATATTTTAATAATATAAATAGTATTATAATAATATAAATAGTATTATAACCTCCATATTTTGATTTCGTCCTTGGGACTGCCCCTTCTGTCTAAGAGATTAGTTGAAGACATTTATCATGGGTTTTTTGTCTTGGATTTGTTTTATCTTGGAACAGAGGTGTTTTGTGTATGGGTCATTAAAGGACGGTATACTAAATGATTACCAACTAAGCGCTTACCATTTTCATTACCAATTAAGCATGAAATGGACCAGGAATCTTACGCGGTAAGAAGCATACAAGGATCGAGAGTCTTACTCGACAAGTAAGGAAAAATACTCTTACCCAATAAGTGTTTACCGGGTTTAAGACACTTGTCAACAATCTATTTTGACGGTCGAGAATGTTACATGATAAGGTAAGTGAAGATAATTTTTTTTGCTGATAAACATTTGCCCGGTAAGTGTTTTGTAAATGACCCATAAATTATATGAGTGCTTGTAACAATTATTTTAAAATCTTTTATTCTTATTTGTCAACATTCTTTTTAAAGTCAACAATTATAAGATAAATTTTAACTTGTTTATGTCCTTGTTCATGCAAATTTGATTACTTAGGTGCCGCTTGTTTTTTAAGAGGTCTAAAGTCTGAAGTCTTATTTTAGTTATGATTAATAAGAGGTGGTGTATAAAAAGGTCTGAACGATTCAGACTTAAGAGTCATTAAGAGGTTTTTAAAAAAAAAAAAAAACCCCTTAGTGGTTTGTGTATTTAAACATATTGATTAGTGTTGTCGGTCAACTAGGTGGAGCTACAGGTCAAAACAGTTCATGTTAGACACATATTATTTTCAATATGGTTAAAAAGTTGTCAGATCCGGTGTAATTTCAACGAATAAAGATAACTGCTATTAGTGACAGAGACAAAAATAAAACAGTTTCACAAAAGTCACGAACAAATGCACAAAGAAAAAGGACGACGCTCGTCATCAACAACAAATGTCAAGGACCAAGTCCAGGATTTACTCTTTGTATAGAGTGACCTATAATTTTGGTCCCTGAGGTTTAGTGAGATATTTGAAAATGGGACATAAACTTCAATAAGTCGAGTTTTCATCCTCCATTTATGCATTTTGCTTTGAAAGTGAGACCTGACCACTAACTCCGTTAAAAATATTCGTTAGAGCTAGGGGTAAAATCGTCCAACCATTCTCTCTCTCTTTTTTTCACCTTTTTATTGTTTTTTTTTTCTTATTTTTATAAAGACCATCAAACTATAGGGACCAACTCTGCAATTAGCTCATATACACACACACATATATCAACCCTTACAGTACTCGCCAACATCACCTCCGACCCCCCTTCCCGTCCGACGAACACCACCATCACCCACCCCTCCACGACCTGACCATGACCATCACTGAGACCCTCTACCCTTCCTCACCAAGGTTGATCCTTGTGATTTTGTCCCTAGATTTTTGGTGTAGAACATGGATTTCGAAGGGTGCGTAAGCTCGACATGTTATGGTAGGTTTGAATATAGGCTGAAGCTCGAAATGGAGATGAAGGGTGTGGTTCATTGGAGGAAGGGGAGTTACAGGAGACGAAATAGATGAGGAAGGGGGAGATAGAGTAAGTCAGAGCTTTTCAAAGAGGAACATGAAACAGATCAAGTTCAACGACGACTTTGGTAAACGACTGGAAAGGGGACTATGAGAAAGACTTTAATGAAATTGATATGAATGGTATGCTTCATAGGAGGAGGGGGGCCTTTTCAAAAGGAAGATGAGCAAGGGTGTTGCAGGTCGCCAAATGGGAAACGACCTAGTTGGACCATATAGTTTTAAAAGAGAATAAATTTCAAAACTGGTCCCTGTAGTTTGATGGTTTTTACAAAAATAAGAAAATAAACATAAAAAGGTCAAAAGGAGAGGAAAATCATGGTTGGACAATTTTACCCTTGGCTCTAACAAACATTTTAACCGAAGTCAGTGATCAGGTCCTACTTTCAGAACAAAATACCTGAAGGATAAAAACTCAACTTATTAAAATTTAGATCCCACTTTCAAAGATTTCACCAAACATCAAGGACCAAAATTGTAATTTACTCATTTCTATATTTTGCTAAAAATTTCATCAACCACATGATTCTTGTAATCTAGCCAGCAAAGCGTCGACAACATTCACTTATCACCACTGTGTGTAGTGTGTGTTCTCTCCAACACAGCTTCACACTCTCCTCGCCACAAATTTCTGCATTTCCTTTTCTCCACTCATCAATTTCTTATCATCGATTGTGATTTGAGTCATCTGGTAAGTTCTTTTTCTTCAATTTCTCACGAATCCTAACAATTCCCCCAATTTGCATGCAATAATTTCGAACTCAATCCGAGTTTTAATCGATTTCCCATCTGGTGTATTGCTTGAATCTCGAAATTTGTGAATGTAATCTCAAATTCACTGCTATTTTTATCTCGTTTATTGTTAAAATCTTCAAATTTGTGAATATGAACTCAGGTTTTACAAGTTTATCACACCTAGGGTTTTGCTGAAATTTTGAAATCGGTGAGTTTGAACTAAGAAATTACAAATTTTCTGCATCTGGTTTTCTGTCTATCGAACAATAATGGCTTCTTCAATGCTGTATGGAGCTGAAAATCTTGCAATCGTGAGAGGAAGAATAGCACCAAATGGATTAGGGTTTAATGGATCAGATTTGCATGGAAGAAAGTGCCTTCCCAGGATCAATTTGGTTGTTGGGAATTCCAATTTGGGAGGTAGAAATAGAACCCTAGTTTTACCCAAATGCAGTGTTTCTGTTCCAAGGCCAGCTTCACAGCCTAGATTCATCCAACACAAAAAAGAGGCATTTTGGTTCTATAGGTTTTTGTCAATTGTGTATGATCATGTGATAAACCCTGGTCATTGGACCGAAGATATGAGGGACGAAGCGCTAGAACCGGCGGATCTCCATAGCCGGAACATGATCGTGGTGGATGTTGGTGGGGGTACAGGGTTCACAACTTTGGGTATTGTGAAAAAGGTTGATGCTAAGAATGTTACCATTTTGGATCAATCACCCCACCAGCTTGCGAAAGCGAAGCAAAAGGAGCCGTTGAAGGAATGCAAGATCATTGAGGGAGATGCTGAGGATCTTCCTTTCAAAACTGACTATGCCGATAGATATATATCTGCCGGAAGGTATATACACACACACACATATATATATATATATATCTCAATATTCATGTTCTTGTGTTTTTCTTTGTGTGCATTTGTTGATGATAAATTTTAGATGGAGGTTCATCATATAGTACTTGCCATTTTTATTGTAAACTAACCATTATTCTTGTAAAAATGCAACAAAAAAGAGTAATCTGTATGGATAAAGCTGTTTGGTTGGTTTTCTATCAAGTCCTGTATAGATAAAGCTGTATGTATGGATTAATCTGTCCAGGTTTTTGTTTGGGATGGTTTTTCATAGATGGAAGGAGCGTGTTTTTAGAAAAAAAATTGGCTTTATGTATAAAACTCCCCCTAGAAGCTTACTAAATAAGCCACTTTCTATATCATTAAGCCACTACCAAACAGTCGTGTATAGTTGACCGGATAAGCTGTGAGATATATTAAGCTGCTAGTCGTGTATAGTTGACCGAATTAGCGATTTTGGACAAATTGTAGAATTATATATACAAAAATCCATTACGGTTGACGCTATTTGTTTAAGTCATTCATTCATGCGAAGTATTTTTGGCCTCTTTATGTGTTTTTACAGGAATAGTGGTCGGAATGGTGATCTTCTGTCAATTTGAATTATTTTTTTATTGAACATCAATAGGGTGAGGCTCTTTTAGTTCCGAGAGTTTCGTCTTTGTATTCAAGATCTATTTGGTAGAGGTAATTAGCACCTAAGGGAAAGTTTAAATGAGAACCATAAATATTTTGAGAAATGATGAATAATCATGAATATTGTTCATGATCATGCATTTTTGTAATTCACGATATCATGCATTTTCGTAAACGATATCATGCATTTTCATCGTTAATATCGTGCATCGTCATGAATACCATGCATCTTCGTCATGAATAGTTCTCATCATGAATATCCATCACGACATTCATCATGAATAAAACATGAATAGTTGGTTCCCAAATTTTCAAAATAATGACGGTTCTCATTTGAACCCACCTCTAGCACACAAATAGAACCTAATACTTGGAACAATAGTCAAACTTGAAGCACCATGATTTCCAAGTTCAAACATGAGGAATTTGGATGTTTTTGTAGTCTTAAAGATTGGAACTTCTTTAAGAATCTTACAACTTAGAGGGCGCTTTGTGCTTATTTCCTTGCAGCATCGAGTACTGGCCGGACCCACAACGAGGCATCAAAGAAGCATACAGGGTTCTAAAGATAGGAGGAAAGGCGTGTCTAATTGGCCCTGTGTATCCGACGTATTGGTTATCTCGTTTCTTTGCAGACATGTGGATGCTCTTTCCAAAAGAGGAAGAGTACATTGAGTGGTTCGAAAAAGCCGGATTCAAAGACGTGAAGATCAAGAGGATCGGCCCAAAATGGTATCGTGGGGTGCGTCGCCATGGTTTGATCATGGGGTGCTCTGTTACCGGAGTCAAACCCGCATCAGGGGATTCACCGTTGGAGGTAACGTCTTCTTACTCATTAGTTATCAGTAACAACTGTCGGGTCTTCTCTTAGGGTGCGTTTGGTATGCGGGTCCCATGTTTGCGCGATATTAGAATGGGCCTAGACAAGTTCTGAGTAGGACAAAAATGCATTTTTTTTCAATAACCGAAATAGGCAGAACAAAAGCAAGGAGATGGAACAAAATTGGTAAATTACTAAACTACCCATGTAATGACTTGCAAGGATATGTTGAAAAATTATTCAATTTTTAACGTAGAAGGGGCATAATTGGATGAAAAAAAAACATGGAGCTCATTTAAAAGCTATATGAAGCAGGGTTTCAAAAGGGTTTCAAAAAGCTAGTTGTTGGTTGTTAAGCTCGTTGGCCGATAAACTAGTCATGACTAGTAAAAACCATCTGATAAGTTAGATGGAAATGTAAAGTAACCTAAAAGGATATGTTGAAAAATTACTCAATATTAAAGTATAAGGGCCATAATTGGGAAAAAGCGAAAAAAATATATATCTTAGAGCTTATTAAATAGCTATTTGAATTAGGTTTTCAAAAAGCTAGTTGTTGGCCAATAAACTAGTAGTAAAAAAATCATCCGATGAGTTAGATGACAATGTAAAATGACCTTAAAAGACATGCTTAAGAAGTACGCAATTCTAACACGTAAGGGGCATAATTGGAAAGTTGTAAAAATAATCTTGGAGCTTATTGAAAAGCAATCTAAAGTCGTTTTAAAAAAAATATAGTTTATGACTTACCAAACGAGACTTTTACTTTTTCATTCTGTGTTTATTATTATCATCTATTGCAGCTCGGCCCGAAAGTAGAGGACATCGAGAAGCCAGTGAACCCATTCGTGTTTCTGGCTCGCTTTCTTCTGGGTGCCATGGCTGGAGTCTACTACGTGCTGGTCCCTGTTTACATGTGGCTCAAGGACCAAATTGTTCCAAAAGGTCAACCAATCTGAGAGATGGTTAGTTGCTTTTTCTGGTTTGTATCAGATGATTTCTGGTTTTCAATTTTAGCTTCAAAACTGTGGTTTGTGAATGTCTCTTAGAATTCAAGCACTCTGTTTTTTTTTTTTGAAGTATTTGACTATGATTAAGCTTTTACAATTTTGAGCAAAATTGTTGTGGGTTCGGTACAAGCTTTCGGACTGTGTTATCGGGTCGAGCTGGTTGTACTCGTGAAGTTGTCAAACCCATTCAACGAGACTCGTACATTTGGACAGGGGAGGACCTATTAAGCCCCAAATGGGGTCGTGTGTACAGTGCACCCGCTCGACTTATTTGCGTAAGTAGAATTATTTTTGCGGTATGAAAGGTGCTCCCCCTATACTTTGAAGTAGACCTTGCAAAAAATGACCCGACACGCTAACCCGACACGAAATAAACGGGTTTGGGTAATACATTTCAACCCGTTTAAGTGAACGGGTTGACACGACACGAAAATTAAACGGGTAAGGTCAGGGTCAAAAATTTCAACTCGAAAAAGACCCGAATAACCCGTTTATATATATATTATAAGTTTTCTTTTTAATATTTGGATTTTTAATGTTTTAGATTTGATTAGAACTTTTAAGTTTGAACTATAAAATTTGGATTTATAATGATTTCATTTGAATTTTGGATTTGTACCTTTTTGTGAATTTTCGATTTTTAGTTTTATAAATGTTAAACGGGTTAGGCGGGTCGTGTCGGGTTAGGGTTGAGATTTTCTGACCCGTTTATTAAACGGGCCGGGTTAGGGTTAGACACTCTCAACCCGTTTAACTTTGAATCCGACACGACACGTTTGTCAGGTCTACTTTGAAGGATGTTCGGAGTTATTAGAAAATACAAGGAATTTACACCGAAAAAGTCTTTCGAAATCAACCAAAAACCGAAAAAGTCTATCAAAATGAACCGAAAAACCGAGTCTCCCTTGGAATCAACGAAAAAACTCAAAAAATCCCTTGATATCAACAAAAAGAACTTGAAAAAAAATATTCGAAACGGTGGAACTCGGCTATAAAGCACATCTGGATGACTTTGTGGGCCTTTGATCCACTTTAAAGGTGCATCTGCTTGGCGAAAGTCGTGGGTTCGCCACTGCATTTGGATCCTTTATGATAACTGATAACGGTTTGTTATGAGACGAATTTGCATGAAAATGCAGCATATTTTGGTATGATTTTTCTATTTTGCGTAATGTAGGTTTACAAACTTTTATTTTGGTATTTCGGATATGACATCTCAAACATTTAGGTATATGGTTTGCATCTAAAAACGCATAAAAATGCAACGTATTTGGAATTGATTTGTCTTTTGTGTAACATATTTTGGTTTAAATATATGAGATAACACATCTAAGTTGTCAAAATAAAGGTTTTGAAAGTATGTTATCCATAATAAGAATCAGATCAAAATACGTTGTATTTTTCGTACAATTACACGATTACAGGTAAAATTACATTTTTGCCCTTACTCTTTTTAAAGACCAAGAAATCACACAATTACGGGTAAAATTTTGTGTCGTGTACTTATTTTATGCATCTTTTCTTAACCTAAATTAAAAAACTGAAGAACTTATCTAAACCGTTAGATTATGATGATTCAACAGTCTAGATTAAAATGATGGTTATAACCAATTTTTTTTTAAAAATAAAAACATTTTTCCTAATTTTTATAATCGAAATCAGCGAAAACAACAAAAATTGGAGCAAAACTAATTACACTAAAAAAATGATCACTTTATTATCTTTAATTTGACAATCATTTTGATATATTATTTCATCCGTTTTTTCTCGGTTCTTTGGTTCCTTTTTTTTTTTCAGGGTTCTCCCCGGATCTTTTCCATACACTAAATGGAATGCATACTGTTTCATTAAATGCATACACTAAATAGAATGCATATTGTTTCATAAAAGTACCACATTCATACGATACATCGCATGAACTGTTATGTGCATCGATATCTGCTGCAAAAATTCGACGAAATCAGATGCAATACAGTCAATCCAGTGTCTACATAATGAATGAGCTAGATGAATGATTTAGATGAGGGTTGCACGGGGTTGTAACATTTTACCGGGTTGCAAAATAATGTGGCCTATATATATATGAGCGAATTACACTGTTGGTCCCTATAGTTTGTTTAAATTTTGGATTTGGTCCCTAAAACAAACTATCTACACTGATGGTCCCTAACTTTTCATTTTCATAACACTCATGGTCCATCCACTTAACAAAATTAGTTAGCGACCGTTATGAAGGACTAATCGTTCTTTAAACAAATTATAGGGACCAAAAGTATAATCTGCTCTAAAATTAATGTCATCCGTGTTTTTTTTAATTTGTTGTTAATTCTTTTTATATATCCAATTACAAATCAAATTTATTAAAATAAAATACATATTAAATATAAAAATTTATATTTATTTAAAATCTATTAAAGTCATTAAAACATTTGGCGTTAAAAAATCTCAAGTTTAGAAAAAAAATGAAATCAAGATAAATTTACATATATTTTAAGTTGGAAATTGAAATATGAGAGTAAAATATTAAAAATTAAGTTCGGTTAACGTGAGATTATTAATATATAGTGAAATAACAAATAATTAAAAAAACAACAAAATAAAAATTATAAATTAAGATTAAAAAAACACTGATTATTCAAACGATTAAGAAAAGTTATCACTACAACAAAATTAGGTTTATATGACGCCGAAAAAATTAAGCACTTTAATAGACTATTTTATAAAACTTAATTTATAGGACAAAAAAAAATAAAGCGTTTTATCTAAACGCGTTGCAATAAGTTTATAGGACGCTTTTTGGCGTCCTAACAAGTTTTTAAGACATTTATAATACAAAACGTCGCATTAGCAATTTTATTATTTTTATATGACACTACTGAAAAAGTTTCTTATAGGCGTCCTATAAAAAGATGGGTGTTTAGCATGTTTAGTTTAGTTTAGTTTTTTTTTTGTCATATAAACCTAATTTGGTTGTGGTGATAATTTTTCTTAATTGTTTGAATAATCAGTGTTTTTTAATCTTAATCTATAATTTTTATTTTATTGTTATTTTAATTATTTGTAGTTTTACTATATATTAATAATCTCACGCTAGCCGAACTTAATTTTCAAAATTTTTGCTTGCATATTTCAATTCCTTAAAGATATATGAATTTATCTTGATTTCATTCGTTTTTCTTAACTTGAGATTTTTTTAACGCTAATTTTTTTGTAAGTTTAATAGTTTTTAATAAATATAATTTTTTATTTAATATATGCTTTTTATTTTAATAAATTAGATTTATGATTAAATATATAAAATATTTTTTAGTAAAAAATTAAAAAAAACGTGAATTACATCAAATTTTTTAGTAGATTACACTTTTGGTCTATATAGTTTGTTTAAAGATCAATTAGTACTTCATAACGGCTGCTAACTAGTTTTGTTAAGTGAAGGGACCATGGATGTTATGAAAATGAAAAGTTAAGTACCATCAATGTAGATAGTTTGTTTTAAGGACCAAATCCAAATTTTAAACAAACCACAGGGACCACCTGTGTAATTCACTCTCTCTCTCTCTCTCTCTCTATATATATATAAATATTTATTTATTTTGTAAAACAATATTTTTATATATTAAATTAAAACTGTATATAAAAATCCGTCGATTCTTTCTTGTGCTCTCCGTTGTCAACAAATACAAACAAGTGAACAACTCATTCCCAAACATATACATCTCTTATCGCTTTTCTTGCTCTTCCAATTCCCTTTTTACCCCCATGTCGACATCTAAAACACATACCACATAGGGGCATTTTAGTAAATTCACATATTTTTATACCGAACCGTCTATATATCGACCTACTAGCCATTATTCGGAATCCGAAACAAATGTACGTGTTATTCTCTAAAATTCAAAGAATATTATGTCGTTCATGCTTCCATCAAACCTTATTCCAAACGACGCAAGCCCCGAATGGATGAGTAAAGGCGACAACGCTTGGCAAATGACCACGGCCACGATGGTCGGTCTACAAAGTGTCCCGGGGCTCGTCATATTGTACGGTAGCATCGTCAAGAAGAAATGGGCCATAAACTCGTGCCTCATGGCACTTTTCGCCTTTGCCGCAGTATTGGTGTGTTGGGTTGGTTGGGGATACCAGATGTCATTTGGTTCGGACCCGTTTCTACCTTTTCTAGGAAGACCCGGTTTCGCATCGTTACGTGCCGGTTACCTAGTTGAAAGAGCGTTTGCGGGAAAGTTGCCGAATGCGACGATGGTCTTCTTTCAGTTCGTTTTCGCCGCCATCACGTTGATCTTGGTAGCCGGTGCTTTGTTGGGGAGGATGAATTTCTACGCGTGGATGGTGTTTGTGCCGGTTTGGCTGACGTGCTCGTATACCGTTGGAGCGTATAGCATATGGTGTCCCACCGGTTGGTTGGCGAAGAAAGGGATCATCGATTATTCTGGTGGTTACGTTATTCATCTCTCTTCTGGAATCGCTGGTTTCACCGCGGCTTATTGGGTAATTTATCTATCGTTGTTGTTGACCGAGATATATTGGGCTCGTTTGGTTTGGTTTCACTACAACAGTCGGTTTTATAAAACGCTAAATATGTCTTATAAATGTCTTAAAAGACTGTTTTATAGAACTTAAATTTATAGGACTAAATAATTGTGCATCTTATGTATAGTGTTACAATAAGTTGATAAGACGTTTTTGGATATCCTAACAAGTTTTTTAGAACATTTTTTGAAATAAATCTTCCAATTAGTCTTTTTATATGACATTATTTGGAAAAATGTGTCGTAAAAGCAAGTGTCATATAAAAAAAAGCTAACATGACACTTTATTTCAGAATTGTTCTAAACAATTTGTTACGATACCCAAATACGTTGTAACATCTTATTGTAACACCTTTATATATGACGCACAATTGTTTGATCATATAAACCTAAGTTTTATAAAACAGTCTATTAAAACATTTAGACATTTTTTTTACGTCATATAAAGC
The DNA here is from genome assembly GCA_954870635.1 of Arctium minus. NCBI lineage: Eukaryota > Viridiplantae > Streptophyta > Magnoliopsida > Asterales > Asteraceae > Arctium > Arctium minus. The sequence continues at coordinate 196,384,415 of OX941080.1, read as the reverse complement.
CAATTTTTTTTGTAGTGTTTAATAATTGTTGTTGTCACATAATGAACTTTCCGAACAAACGTTTTGCTTGATGTGGTGATCATAGGTCGGACCAAGGGAAAGTAAGGATCGGGAAAGGTTTCCTCCGAACAACATACTATTGATGCTTTTAGGGGCGGGACTACTATGGATGGGTTGGACTGGGTTCAACGGGGGCGATCCTTATATGGCAAGTCGGGATGCATCTCTCGCGGTCCTTAACACACACGTGTGTGCGGCCACGAGCCTGCTAACATGGCTCATGCTCGATATCTTGTTCTTTGAAAAGCCATCGGTTATTGGTGCCACCCAAGGAATGATCACCGGCCTCGTATGCATCACCCCGGCCGCAGGTAACACTTAGGACATGTTTGTTAGAAACTTAGGTGTCGTTTGTTTTTTAAAAGGTTTAAAGTCTGAAGTCTTATTTTAGTTATGATTAATAAGAGGTGGTGTGTAAAAAGGTCTGAATGATTCATACTTAAGAGCCATTAAGAGGTTTTTAAAAAAAAACAAACCCCTAAGTAAGCTTAATGGGATTCACAAATTATTCGGTAAGCTATACATAATTATTTGGTAGTAACTTAATGATATAGAAAATGACTTATTCAGGGAGCTTTATGCTGAAAGACATGTTTTTTGCAAACCTGTCTCGCACAATTAAAAACAAGCTCATTCCATTTATGAAAAAGGTCTTCCCAATTTATACATACAGATTAATCCACACATATTACTTTATCCGTACAAGACTTAATAGAAAACCAACCGAACAACCCCTTATTCGATTTAGAAAACAAAAATATTGATACCACTATAACAAAATTGACTTTATAGGATGTCAAATATGTCTAACTCTCCAAATAGACTAATTTATAGAACTTCAGTTTATAAGACTAAACATTTATGCGTCCCCTATGTAAAAGTGTTACAATAAGTTGATACAATTTTTTTTGGTGTTTTAGCAAGTTTTTCTAAACAATTTTGAAATAAAACATCTTGTTAGTCTTTTTTGTATGACATTATTTGAAAAATCTCTTATAAAAACAAGTGTCCTATAAAAAGATGTGTTTACAAGACACTTCTCAAAATTATTTTTTAAGAAATTGATTTGACGCTTTATTCGAAAAGTGTACTAAAAAACTTGTTATAACACCCAAAAAACTATATATTATATTGTAACAATTTTACATAAGACACGCAATTGTTAGTCATATAAACTTAGTTACTCAAAAGCAGTTTATTGGGATATTTGACGTCCTATAAAACCAGATTTTGTTATAATGTACCAGCCTACCAGCGGCGGACCTATGTATGTCCGAGTGGGCTCCAATATACCCACTCAACTTATTTTAGCAAGTAGGATTTTTTTAAGGTATGAAAGGTGCATCCGCTAAAAATTATCTCGAAATCAACCAAAAAAACTGAAAAAGTCCTCAAAAGTCGAAATCGCTCAAAAACTTTAAAAATCTCTCAAAATCAACCAAATCAAATGATTTATTTGGATCTAAAATTGATTTATTGAACAGGAGTTGTGCAAGGTTGGGCAGCAATTGTAATGGGATTGTTATCTGGTAGCATACCATGGTTCACCATGATGGTGGTACACAAGAAAGTGTCACTACTGAAAGAAATCGACGACACGATGGCGGTGTTCCACACGCACGCGGTGGCGGGGTCGCTAGGCGGTGTTCTAACCGGTTTCTTTGCCGAGCCACGGCTGAACCGTATCTTCTACGACATAACCGATGGGTGGCAACATTACATCGGGCTCACTTACGGCATAAAGACCGGAAACCCGAGTGCCGGATTCCGTCAAATGGGCATTCAGGTGCTCGGAATACTATTCGTTGTGGCTTGGAACGTTGTCGTAACTAGCTTGATCTGTATCGCGATCAGGGTCATGATCCCACTTAGATTAAGCGACGAAGAGTTGGAGATCGGGGATGAGGAGGTGCACGGGGAGAGTGCGTATGCGTTGTGGGGGGATGGGGAGAAATTTGAGAATTCGAAGCGTAATTCCGCTCACGGGTTTGATGAGTTTTCGACGAAGGAAGGAAGTAATTTCCGATAACGCTTTTCAGGAAGTTGAAATTCGTAAATCCGATACGATATTGTTCTAATAAAGTTGTATCATGATTTTCTTTGTAGCGACTTATAAATATGCCAAAAGATAAAAGGTTCATCATCTTTTGTATATAAAGTTTGTTGTAAATAATGAGAGTTAATGGGCACTAAACTTCTTTTTTCACAAAACAGGCAATAAACTGCAAGTTAACGTTGCAAAACACTTTTTCCGGTGTCGCAAGTTGCCGGCATGTTTTTACGGTGCCACAAGTTGCAGTATGTCGTTGCCGTGCCGCAAGCTGCGACTTTGGCTTACTTTTTGTGCGTTGATGCATGTCCTTACACACTGTCTCTATTTTTTTTTCTTTTTACGGTGGACCCACTTTTCATTTGGATGCCTCATAAAATGTCAGAAACCGTAAAGAAAAGTGACTTGCTGTTTCTTGGCTATTTTGTATTATTTTTTTTTGGAGATGGCCAGAAGGTAAAAGAAATCCACATATGGTTATTTATGATAATAACTTCGGTTAATGGTTATGTTGTACTCGAGCAAGTTGTGTCAAATAACGAGCAAATTCGGCAGGCCGTGTAGAATTAGGGGTGAGCATGGGACTAGTACCGTACCGAACTGGTACCATACCGAAAATTTCCGATATCGAAAATGTGGAAAACTCGATACCGTATACCATACCGATTAGACCGGTACCGGTATTTCGGTACTAGTACCATGTCAGCCCGATTTTGCACTTTACAACTTTCAAAGCAAACATTACAATCACTCTAAACAAGAAGTTCTTCCATAAACAACGTATGAACTCTTAAACATCCATAGAAAACCAAAAAACAAAGTAGGAACTCTCAAACAATGTAAACAATAAGTTATTCCATTCCAAAAACAATGTATGAACTCTTAAACACCCATAGCCATAGACATCTTCCCTTTTCCTTTTCCATTATGACCGCGTAGCACCTCTTCAATTTCTATATAAAAACCAAAAAACAAACAAAGTTAGTATGTAATTTATTAATTGTTACAAACAAACTTTGTACTAAGCCGCCAATTTGTCTAACACCAAAACTATTAGATGTAAGGTCCTCTTGACAATCAAACAAACTTACTCATTCATATTTTATAATATAAAACAATCAAACAAACAAACAACTTCATAAGCAAACAAATTTACTTGTGTATCTTCAATAGAAGGGGTTGATTTCTTGAAGTTACACCTTGAAGGGGTTGATCAATTGCAAAAATTGGAATTTTTTGAAGGTTTAGGGTTGGTATTTCATCACTATGGTAAGGAACCGTTTCATATTGTGGAATGAATTTGAATTTTGAAATAGGAATAGGAATGGATTTGTTTGGGATTTGTGAAAAAATGGTGTTTTTTCGACTTTCGGTACCGGTTTGGTATTTTCGGTATTTAATGGATCCGATACCGATATTACCGAATACCGATTATAAGGAAAAAACATGGAACCGATTACCGAACCGAAATATATGGGACGGTTCGGGTTCGGTTTGTTTGGTATCGGGATTTGAGACTCATTGTTGACCCCTATGTAGAATGCACATGCAATGTTTATGGGTTCTGAGCATTTCCAACAGATTCTCTAAAAAATATATTTCATATGAAGTTTTTATTTTTATTTTTAAAGTGTATTAGAATAATAAATTATAGAACATTTTAAATAATTAAAATTGAAATCTCCAAAATAAAATTCGTTGGAGTTGATTATATTTCTTTGAATAAACTACAAATTTGGTTCATGTGGAATTGTGGTTTGTCGAAAATAACACTTTATGTGCCTACAGTTTCAAAACTACAAGATGGTCATCATGGTTTGTAAAAAGCGGTCGGATTTGGTCTCTCTCTCTCTAACGATCGTTAACAATTCCGTTAAATGACTGACATTTTCACCATTTTAGCCATTTTTTGATCTTTTACCCAATTAAAAACCACATGAATCAAAATCATAAAATGGATGTTGATTGGGTAAAAGACAAAAAAAAACAGATAAAATAATGAAAATACCCCTTTTTAAATGGAAAACTTTAACAACCATTAGAGAGGGAGGGACCAAATCCAGATGCTTTTACAAACAATGATGGCCATCTTACAATTTCGAAATTGCAGGGACTAAAAATGTTATTTTTAACAAACCACATGAACCAAATTTGTAGTTTACTCTATTTTCTTTTAAAAAATTTGAGTTTTTGCTTCCCTATTTTAAAGAAACTAGAAGCGTACTCGTTATAGTACGATCTTAGATGGTTTTGAGAAAGTGGTAATGTTTTTTTTATAAATTTGTTTAATTCAGGCTTAATAATATAATGTATTTTATATAAAAAATTTAAGTATTTTGTAAGAATTCAATGATTATCTTATATATTTTAATGATATCTACAAAAAATAACCAATTACATATTTAATAATATAATAAAAACAAATTTATAGTAATATAATATATTAATTAATAGTGATACATGGAAAGGTCTGCATAAAAGGAAGGTCATGCACATACCAAATTGATGAGTGTTAGAAGTCTGCAGTACTAATATGTATCTTGTGCTTTGATACTTGTAAATTAAGATATTTTTAAAATTTTGCATAAAATGATGGTACCTTGTGCCTAATAATTTGTATTTAAGAGTTTTTTTTTGTGCTTTATAATATAACTAGAAGCGTACTCGCGCAATGCAGCGAGATACGTCACGATTTTAATGTTTCATTTTATTTTTTTGTCGATTTACAGTACGATTTTGAATGATTTTGAGAAAGTGATAATGTTTTTTTTTATAAATTTGTTTAATTTAGTCTTAATAATATACTGTTTTTTATTTAAAAAAATAAGTATTTTGTTAGAATTCAATGATTATCTAATATATTTTAATGACATTTAGAAAAAATAACCAATTACATATTTAATAATATAGTTAAAACAAAATTATATTAATATAATATATTAATTAATAGTGATACATGAAAATGTCTGCATAAAAGAAAGATCCTGCACATATCAAGTTGGTGGGTGTTAGAAGTCTGCAGTAGCAATATGTATCTTGTGCTTTGATACTTGTAAATTAAGAGATTTTTAAAATTTTGCATAAAGTAATTTTTTATTCGTGCTTTATAATATAGTATAAATATAGATTATAGAAAATTTGTTAAAGATGCTCTAACACGGTCTCTCTGTGATAACGTGGTTCATCATTTCTCAAATTTCCACTTTAGCTCACATCTTTGTATTAATGACTAGTACATCCTTGGACTTTTTTCCTTTTCCTTTTTTTACATCTTTAGCCCCTACCTTGAACAATTTATTACTTTTAGGTCAAAAATAATCGGTTACAAAAATCATGATCTTGCATAAATCACATGTACTTTCACAATTATATTAAGTTGTGTTATTCTAATTGAATTGAATAACATATAAAAACCAAATTTACGACATAAAAGTAAAAATTTCATATAGAAAATATTAATATTTCATCAAAATTGATGATTTATGTTAGACAATTTAATTAAAATTGAAATAAAATGGTTTTCCATTTTTTGTTGCTTCATGTCCTTAGGGGACTTAGCTGATGCACCTCGTATCATGCTTATGTTTCACATTACCTACAGAGAGAAATATGTGAACAAGAACCCATAAGATAACGATTTAGGCATTTAGCTGCTGAACACAAATATTTTAAACTGTATTTGAATAAAAAGATGTAATGATAATTTGAGGATTACAATCTAAGTTAATAATTTCACATAATAAGGTGTGTTTTGTTAGAGGCATTAAACAGTTTTTAATGTGATTGAATATAATGGATTAGGGTTTCTACCTCTCAATGGCTTATACAAACACAATTAATCCTTCCATCCACCATGTGATCGAGAAATGAAAACAAATAGGAAAAATATGAAGCAAAAGGATGGGAAATTTTTGTATTTCATAAATGAACCAAGACGTCCTATATATACATTTTAGACAAAGCTATAAAACGATACTAACAAGACTAACCAACTAACTGTGCAACTAACTAACTAATTCAGTATAACAAAAAGACCCCATATTTTAAAATTAAAGCTTCTTAGAGGATCAAAAAGACTTGTTAATTAAATCTAACCAAACCAATCACACTCAGTATATGCTACTCGAAATTAGGGTCTAAAGGGTAGGATATATGCAAACTTTTTTTCTACCCCAATGGGTAGAGATGTTATTTCTACGAAAACACGAAAACCCCATATGTTAATCAGATAAGAAGAAATAATAGAAAAAGGGGTTTCGAGAGGTATTTACATAGTTTGTAGCATGGTTGCTTAAATGCTGGATCATCTTTTAGGGATGGAGGATCTTGCCCGAAAATCATCTCGCAACTCATATCATCAAAATCTGCAACAACCACCATCTAATTTATTGATATTTTGGCTTATGCTCGATATTATTGTATCTGTGATGGATTTTAATTTGATTCAAGATTGTGCTCTACTTACTTGGAACCATGTTGATTGGGATGCCGAAAGAGTTTTTGATGAACTCTTGTGACGGCATCTTACAGAGATTGGTGCACATTCCTGCGCAATTAGTCGATTCCAAAAACCTGAATTCAACCAATTGTTATTGTTGCTAAAATAAAAACAATATGACATTATAAGTCTTATTTGTTATGTATATATACACCTGCATTTCTTAACGTGGACAACATTTCTCTCTTTACGCCCTTCAAACTCAGACTCTGTTACCTTTGATTCAAAAACAGAGTAATGACACGTGTTAAGATATGTGAAATCTCTTCATATTATTTTTTAAAAAACCAATCAGATAGAGAAGGAAGATTCCAACATATATAAAAGAAAAAAAGGACTATATCTAACTGATGTGAGACTTTGACAACATATATATCGTTATAATTTTGTATAAGGAAATTTGAAGTGATACCTGGCAAGGACCGACAAGCCAAGGGAAGAAGATGGTGGTGAAGGATGCAAAATACTCCCTTGAGAACTTAGAAGGTGGCATCACTTTTTTTATCTGCTCAATACTCATACGATAATACAAACTAAATAATCGATTAAATTGATAATTTTCATTAAAAAAATTTGTTTTTAAAGCATTTTTTTGTTTGTTAAGTTATAAAGTTCTATAGTTTTCAATTTTATCTTTTGAAAAACCTCACAAATAACAAAGTTTAATCAATTTTTGTTTTTGTTAAATGTCTACATCGAAAAAGACATATAATTTAGGAATGTATAATTATTAATTTTTTAATAAACAAAAGGACAAATTTACCCTTAATTATAGTGAGAGAAGTTTTTTTCCATCTCATTATTAAGGGTAAAATGGAAAAGTAGACATTTACTTTTGAAAATGAACAATTATTTTGGGACAGATGGAGTACTATGTTTCTTAATTACATAAGAACATACTACATTCTCTTAATTGTATTAAAGACATAATACACTTTTCAAAGCCGGGTTTTTGAAAGTACGTTCTCTAAAATCTAAATATACATAAAAACAATATATTTTTTCGTTTTGATGCAGTTGTTATCTTTATTTAATTATATTTTAAAAGAGATAAGAATATCAACGATTAGAACTTAAAATAATTATAAAAAACACCAAATCGACAATAACAAGGAAAAAAAAGGCTTGCCAGAAAGGCAACAGGCTTAGGTATTGCACTCTGAAGAGCCTTCACAACAACTTGACGTTGTCGAATCGGGTCAAAGCTTCGGAAAACCGCTCCGGCCGCCACCACCAAGCTCTCATACCCGCTTTCCTCGTTTCTCAGTCCTGCATTTTATACCCATAACAAAAATCAACAAAATCAAACCCGAGACCTTTGCTTCATAAGACAACACGTGACCCAGTTTTCCAACAAGTTTAATCGGTTTTTTCTATGCCATGTAAAAAACTAATAATCATGTGATCAATGATTATGTTTCTTATAAAAATACATAAACAAGATAATTTGATACAATAAATTATTTCAAGATATAACAGATAATGATATGAAAACTAGTGATGTACAAACCAGCCGCGTCCTGGACGGCTTTGGAGAGGTAACTAATGGCAACATGATCAACCCAGTTGTCGTTATACACTGTCTTTACTGGGGTTATAACTCTATTATAACTGCTTGTAGACTCTGTCTTCAGGTCCTTAGTAGAAGTGGACGGTGTCAGTACAGATACAACCGCAAGACGGTTACGCCTTGGCCAACGAGTCGAAGGCGTGACAAAGGACGGGATTCCGATTGTTGTCGGAGTCGAAAAAATGGTGGTTTCCATGGATTATGAGAGAGGTATTAAGTTTGAAGAATAGATATGTATATATATATATATGCATAATAGATACAAAAGAGGGAACAAAAGAATCTTCATAACCCTCTTGTTTAGATACCTCGTGGCCCCACTTTTATTCATTTATTGTTGTCTCAAATATTTAACACATGCTAGAAGTTAAAATGGTCAGGCTTTAACAATTACTTTAAAATTCTTAGTTCCATTAATGTAACATATTCTTCCCAGTAAATTCCTCCGTTTTAAAATAAATGTTCACAATAAAAAAGACATATGAACCACAAGAGTTGTGAGGTAATAGTTAAGGCCTGAGAATGTGGTGGAATATCTCATCTGTCCAGGGTTCGAATCCAGACATACACAATAATTGTGGCCACTGAGGTTTAATCATGGTTGATTTCTTACAGTCATAATTTACCAAGTGATTAGTCTAGGCATAGCGTAAGACATCCTTCCAAAAAAAAAAGATATATGGTTTTAGAATTGCATAATTATTGTACTTATAATTAACAAAAAACAACTTTACCTTTAATTATATAGAGGAAAATTTTATCGATTACATAATTAATAGTAGAATGGAAAAGTAGACATTTATTTTTAAAAGTAGACACTTATTTTGAGACAAACTAAAGTAGTAATGTGAACATTTTTTTTTGGGAAAATTGCATTAAAATGAAACCAACTTTAGGTCGATTTCTATTTTGGGGAACCAACTTTCAAAATTAACATTTTAGGGTGTGGAGAAAACTTTTGATATATTTAAGGGTCTTGTTGACCTGATAACCTACTTATGATGACATGGTTCAAGTAAATGACAACTAGGATTCCATGTCATATTTAATATTAAAAAATTAATATAGTTAAAATAACAAAATCTAGATAATAAAGCTAAACAAATAAAATAATAAACCCAAAGAGATAAAGAAAACAAAATTCCTTTTAACCTAAAACCAGCGCCCCACCGGCCAATTAAAGTGAGAATCACCGCTTCTTAATCGTTACGATTCCGACGCCACTTTCTAAACCCTTAAAACTCTGTTGTCCTCTTCTTAACCTCCATCAAGACTATGCTTCACCTCCATCATCCCATCCCCATCGTCTCTGCAACTATATATGGTGAAGCTTTTGTCGTTAAAAACAACCTCCCCCTTAACTTCAACAACTCCGACGACTCTGTAGCTTTACGTTTTTTCTATAAATATCTCAAGAAAAGAAGCTTCATTCCATTATTTTTTTCTTGATTTCTGTTGTGGGGTTTCATCGTTCTTGATAACCTTGATAGGTTCTTGTGGGTTTTCATCATTTATTTATTGTTTACTGATGCAAGAAACAGAATTAAAAGATGGAATGGTTGTGTGGCCGGAAAGGTGAAAAAGGGGGAGGGATGAATTTAATTTTATAAATGATGTGGATATTATATAAGTTTTAAATTATTTGTTTTATGCCATGTAATTTTGAGATGACCGGTTACCTGATCAACAGGTAAACGAGACCCTTAAATATACGAGAAGTTTGTTTAAGACCCTAAAATGATAACTTTGAAAGTTTATTCCCCAAAATAGGAATTGGACCAAAGTTAGTTCCATTTTGATGCAATTTTCCCTTTTTTTTAAACGGAAGAAGTATTTAGCTTTATATATTTATTTTTAGTTTCATGTAAATTACAATAAAAAAAAACTAAAGATTATTGATTCATAGTTTTATGAAAAAGAACACATTTTTTATTATTATTGATGATAAAAAAAAAATTGTTGATTATTTATACACATATGAGTGTAAACGAGTCAAGTAGAGTACCAGGTTGTTCGAGTTTGGTTGGAAAAAAATATTAATAAGCTTGATGCAACTCGAGCTCGAATATCTTTTTTAAAGCAGGGTTCAAGTTCAAGCTCGAGCTCGAATATTTTTTCAATGTTCAAGCTTGAACTCGATGCTCGTTTAACAAACTTGAATTATAGATTATACATGAAAGGTAAGCTTAAACTTGTTTATAGACTTAAACTCTAGTCAAGGACGGACCCAGATTTTTTTTTGATATGATGGCACCGTATAATATAGAAAAATAATAATTACAAAAAACACGATTTTATCGACGTGCCTTAGTATTTTTACCGGCGTTCAATATTGTTTGACGTGTTTTTAGCCTAATTCCACCATTTCGAGGGATTTTTAAAGTTTTTTTGCTTGGTTTCAAGGGATTTTTTCGGTTTTTTTGGTTGATTTCAAGAGTTTCCCCCCCCCCCCCCAGTTTTTTGGTTGATTTCAAAAGTTTTTTTTTTGTTTTTTGGTTGATTACGAGGTATGGTTGCACCTTCTTGAAGTTTCCAAAATAATACGGTAGCACCTTTCACGAACCTAAATTTTTTTACCCTTCGTCCGAAAAATAATACGGTGGCACGTTCCACCGTAGCCACCAAGGCAGGTCCATCCGTACTCCAGTTCAATTGACTCGTATATTGGGTCAAGCTCGACAATTTGTATGTTTTTGGTATGAACATATGAATATGTTTGACTTGTAAAAGTGTAAGCATAAGTGATTCGGCTCCATTCGACTCAACTTGAAAACGTTAATCGAGTTTTCAAACAAGTCGAGTCAAATATTGATGATATAGAGCTAGACTACAGAAATTGACTCAGGGAATGGAAATATACAACTACACAATATACGAACTAGAGTACATTAATCCTTTATGTTTTATATATCTCAGGGGCCGTTTACTAAATACTTATCCGGGTAAGTGCTTATCGGTATCACTTACCTTACGGTCCTTACCTATTGAACCCAACTATCTAGAATCTTACCCGGTAAGAGCCATAACAAGGACCTAGAGTCTTACCCGGTAAGTTAGAGAAATGATTATTACCCAGTAAACGCTTACCGGATTTAAGACGTTTACTAACAATCAATTTTGATGGTCTACAATGTTATACGATAAGGTAAGTGAGGTAATATCCTTGCCGATAAGCGCTTATCCGCTTTGGTAAACGGCCCCTCAATTGTCTTAGAACTCTAGATTCATCTCCCATCAATAACCCATCACAGTACTATTTCGCTATTGGTCACCCAAGAGTATTAGCTTACGATAACCGAGCTTGAATAACCCGTTAAACACCGAATTGTTTAAACCAATCCAGAAAATCCAACAAAGTCGACTCTTGTTAAGTGTTGCTATTTAAAGGCATTTTAAATTAATTCAAAACATTGAAAATATAAAATACAGACTATAACGTTGATATATATGATAAATAATAAGTGTAGAACAACGTTAGAAATGGTATTTTTATATGACATGATTCGATTGGATGGAGATTTTTAATTTTCTGTCCTTTTCTTTGTTTTGTCACTATTAAAACTAATAGAAATTTTTAATAATAATAACAATAATATAAAAATCAATAATAAATGTATTAAATTGTATTAACTATTACTCTTAAGTCTCAAAATATACCTCCACAATAAAAAAGAATACAGTTTTAGAAATGTCAAATGTGTAATTATTACACTTTTTTTTTAATTAATAAAAGGACAAGTTTACTGTTAATTATAAAGAGAGGATTTTTTTTTATCTTATAATCAAGGGTAAAATGGAAAAGTAGATATTTACTTTTAAAATTAGACATTTATTATGAAATAAACTAAAATAGTAATGTAGACACTTGTTTATCGGACGAAGGGAATATTAATTTAGTGTGAGAAAACAAAGAAAAGGACATAAAAAGGGATAAGGGATGAAGTGAAATAGAGGGCATGCTAATGACACCCTTATTAATGTCAAAATCAGGTCAATTCATACATTGAGAATGTAAAAAACAAGTTTTGATGTTAATGTGTGTGAGGAGAAAATCAATTATAAGGGTGTCATTACCAAAGTATAGGGTGCCATTAGCCTCCCACGAAATATAACCCTAGTTTCTGAGTAGAATTTGTCTAATCAACAACAAAAACTTAAGAGATACAAGATGCAAAAGTCAGATTTCAAATAATCACAGTCCTGAAGACATGATACAAGATAGACTTCCAAAATAGAAATCAAATTTATGCAACAAACATGCCTGAAACACACAAAAAAACCATTACAAATGCATACATTACATGACTAATTTTAGAGAAGTTGTCTAAAATAGCGATTCCAGACGGGCAGACCTCTCTCCTAATTCACTTTATTGTCGTTTACTCGTTTTTATATTCAATTGATCGAAATAGCCAAGATTTCATAAATAGCACTTTAGCAACTTGCAAAATCTACTTTTTGTGAATTTTGATATTTATAAGGTAACACTTTAGCAACTTTATAAGCGTTAAATTCATAAAAAGTAGATTTCGCAAGTTGTTAACATGTTACTTGCGAAATAACCACAAGGGTTGTGTACTGGTTAAGGCACTGGAGAATGTGGTGGAATATCTCATCTGCCCAGGGTTCGAATCCAGACGTACACAACAATTGTGGCCACTGAGGTTTAATCAGGGGCTGATGTCTTACAGTCAATAATTTGACAAGGGATTAGTCTAGACATAGCCTAGGACACCCTTCCCAAAAAACATGTTACTTGCGAAATCTTGGCTATTGCAGTCAATTATGTAAAAAAGGCGGTTATAAAGTGAATTGGAAGGTCAAAAACGTCTATTTTGAACAATTTCCCCTAAATTTTATATATCAAAACAGAATGCAAAGAATGTAACCAAAGGGTCATTGGTCCAATAGTATAGAGCTCAGGGGTAACACAGAAGGTCAATATGTCAAACCTCACCAACAACAACAAATATGTGAGTATTTGCCATATATAAATATCATATACTTATAAAAACAGATAAAAGAATGCAAACCTAATTCAAAATAATAATATCATGCAGGTAGCAAATGTACATCAAATTCTACAAGCTAAGAATTAAATTAACTACTAGATGAAAATCCCAGAGGCAAGTCAAATGGTCAAGACTAAAGTGTTGTTAAAAGCTATCTATTCCTTTGTGGTTTTGTTGATAAGTGACTTGTGAATGTGAGGAATGACACCACCTCCGGCGATCGTACCTTTGATCAGGGTGTCGAGCTCCTCGTCACCACGTATCGCAAGTTGCAAGTGTCGTGGGGTGATCCTCTTCACCTTCAAATCTTTGCTGGCGTTCCCGGCCAACTCGAGGACCTCGGCGGTTAGGTACTCCAGAATTGCGGCTGAGTAAACGGCGGCCGTGGCTCCGACCCGTCCGTTGGCGGAGGTCCTCGTTTTCAGATGTCGATGGATTCTTCCCACCGGAAACTGAATAATATCATAATAATTAAATTGAGGAAGAATAACATAACCGCAGTCCATGTACACCAACCATATTGCTCGTTCTTTCGTTTACAAACCCAATAATTCGTACAAACTTACAAACGGTTTTTATGTGTTGTTTTCATATATGAAACAACACGTGTGATAATGCAGTGTTCATATGTGAAACGTTAAGGACTGTTTTTCCCCACACACAACACAGTCCTGAACGTTTCATATATGAAACAACACTGCGTTTTCACAAATCTTGTTTCATTTGATATGTGAAACAACAATGAGAACTGGTTTGTATGTTTGTACGATTTATTGACTTTGTAAATGATTATGCGTCTATATATGTGTGTGTGTGAGTGCGCACGCTAGGGGTGCTCAAAAAACCGACCAACCCAACCAACCCGGAAAAAAAATCAATCCGAGGTAATCCGACATATAATCGATACAAAATTAGGACAACACGAAGCTATTGAGTTGACATTGGGTTAGGCTCAAAGTAACCTGATAATCCGATAAACATTTTATATTTCTCTTTAATATGTATAAGTTACCAAAAACAACTCCGTAATAATGAGAAATGGAACACATAAGAGGACATTATTGGAAAGTTATAGGTAATACCTAAATATTTGACGAACTCGTATATATTCTTTTGAATGATGGATCGTATTTCAAATAAAAAATTCCTTATTTTTATGTTTTCAATATTGTTTTTACTTTGTTTAAACACAAACCCGATTGGGTTGCACTTTTGTTTGGGTTGGGTTGAAAATTCTCAAACCGCCAACATTGGGTTGGGTTGTTGAAACGCCTTCAACCCGATCAACCCAACCCGTGAGCACCCCTAGTGTGCATGCAGGTCAGGACGGGATAGTACAAAAATATGTTGTCCCACTTTTGGTGCGACATTTAGACGGGAACAACGACAGGATGGGATAGTAGAAAAATATGTTGTCCCACGTTTGGTCCAACATTAGACCGGGACAAGGATGGGACCTAGAGTGGGACAAAAATGCGATGTTTGTGTCCCATCAAAATAGGTGGAACAAAAATCCAAGTTATTAAGACAAGATTGGTAAATTACTAAACTATCCATATCAAATTAAAACCCTAAATTCTTTCACAATTCTTTCACCCGCGTATCTCACTCTCGCCCGTCCTATCCAATCCCGTCTGCCTACCAAACTGCTCATTCATAAAGCACTACTTAAACAACTGCTGATAGGATACAAACATACAAGAAATTTGTGATAGAAAGCAAGTAACAAAGTTATACAAAGATTTACACAAGCCACATTACAAAAAGATAAAACTCTAGCAAGCCTCATGTCAAGGGTTTTTCTTCAATGTGGCTTGAACTATGGCGGATTCAGTTTTCAGATGCATCTCAATTGTAGTTTTTAGTCAAGGCCTCAGTATCGAAGAAGTATTTATGTTATCATGAACAATCAGTAGTATTTTAATTTCTATTCACGTGCAGCGCGATAGCAAGTATCAATGTCTTCCAAATGACCTTTGGCCTAGCGATGCATAGTGCTTGTTAAAGCCTACCAACCAGAAGATCAAAGGGTAGTGTGGGTGTATTGAGTGTTTTTCCATATAAAACTTTAGAAGAAAAAAAATAAGGGGTCGTTTACCAAACTTTTATCGGGTAAGCGCTTACCGGGTGTCACTTTTACCTGGTGAGCATAACAAGGACCGAGAATCTTACCTGGTAAAAGGCATAGCAAGACCGAGAATCTTACCCGGCAAGTGAAGGAAAAGACTTGCCCGGTAAGGGAAGAAGAAGACTCTTGTCCGGTTAGTGCTTACTAGGTAAAAGACAGGTTACCAAAAATCCATTTTGATTGCCGAGAATGGTACCCGATAAGGTAAGTGAGGGCGGTGACTTTTACCGGTAAGCGTTTGGTAAATGGCCCCTATAAGTACCAATGTCCAAAAGTTTAGCATTTGCAAAACCAAAGTCACGTAGTATAAACAAGAAAAACTTCACTATTCCACACTTCTCAATACTAAAATCAAGTAAAATCGATTCAATAGAACTGATTTTGTAAACACCAAAACGAGGGGACAAAGGTTTAGTCTTTCAGATCTTGTTGTAAAGGGTAATATGGTAATCTTATTAGTTAGTCCCATGTTTAAGTTTTGTCCCATGAAAACTAGTTTTTGTCCCATGTCGTCCTATCTTATTTTTGTCCCATGTCGTTGTCCCATGGCATACCAAACATGGGACTATTTTTTTTGTCTCACCCGGTTTGCGTACCAAACGCACCCTAAGGCAAGAATGTTGCAAATCTCTCAATTATGGGAAGATTTGATTATTTTATTTCTTATTGTAGAGCTGTTATTTTAGGCTGTATATTTCTAGGATTCCCTAGCATAGTTTCCTTTCTTACTTCCTTGTACTCCTATATATTGTACATCTTCTCTTTGTTAATATATACAAGAAATACCTATTATTTCTGAGATGGTATCAGAGCAGGAACCCTAATTCCTGCAGCCTTCAGCCTTCCCTTCCCCAACCCTAAATTCCTACAGCAGTACTCTTCCCTCCCTCTGCTGTCAAAACAGAACCATGTCAGACGATTCAGCCATCAGTTCTTCAAAGAATATGTCTTCCGCTGCCACTCAAAACCCTGCCTCGGAATCTCACTCCATTCAAATCACTACTATTAAGTTGAATGGAGAGAACTTCTTGCGCTGGTTTCAATCAGTGCGGATGTATATTCGTGGTAGGGGAAAGATGGGCTACCAAACCGGAGAAAAAAAAGAGCTTGCTCTTGGTGATTTCGGCTATGTCTCATGGGATGCTGAAAACTCGATGGTGATGACATGGTTAGTAAATTCCATGGAAGAGGACATAAGCTCCAACTATATGTTCTATTATACAGCAAAAGAGCTTTGGGACAACGTCAATCAGATGTACTCAGACCTCGGAAACCAATCTCAGGTATATGAACTCACCTTAAAACTAGAAAGAATTTGCCAAGGTGATGACACTGTCACCAAGTATTTTAATTCCTTGAAAAGACTGTGGCAAGATTTAGATCTTTTCAAAGATAATGAATGGAAGTGTACTGATGATTGCAATTATTATAAAAAAATGGAGGGTAATCGCATTTATAAGTTTTTTATTGGTCTTAATATGGAGTTCGATGAGGTTAGAGGCAGGATCATTGGTCGACAACCTCTTCCCTCAATGGGAGAAGTATTTTCTGAAGTACGGCGTGAGGAAAGCCGCCGTCTTGTGATGCTATCTTTTCAAAGATAATGAATGGAAGTGTACTGATGATTGCAATTATTATAAAAAAAATGGTGGAGGGTAATCGCATTTATAAGTTTTTTATTGGTCTTAATATGGAGTTCGATGAGGTTAGAGGCAGGATCATTGGTCGACAACCTCTTCCCTCAATGGGAGAAGTATTTTCTGAAGTACGGCGTGAGGAAAGCCGCCGTCTTGTGATGCTTAACCCAAAACCTTCAAGCACCGGTGCTGAAAATTCTGCCCTACTTGCTGGAATTAAAAATGGGCAGAATATAAACAAAAAACCCTCGTTTTCTAGTGAGAAAACTCGTGTGTGGTGTGATCATTGTAACAAGCCACGTCATGCACGAGATACATGTTGGAAACTCAATGAAAACCAGAAAACTGGAAGGGATCACATGAAGGGCGGTTCAATAAGGCACCTACAGCACATGTGGCAGATTCGGGATTCCAAAACAAAGAGCAAATTGATCAACTCCTACAACTGCTGAAGACCAACTCAGGTTCATCTAGTACTCCTAATGCTTGTGTCGTGCACAAACAGGTAACTATAAAGCCTTCTCTTGTCATTATTTTCCTCACTCCACTCCTTGGATCATCAATTCAGGAGCTTCTGACCATATGACCAACATGTCTAACCTATATAATTCGTATTTTCCTTGTTCCGGTCATGAAAAAATCCGTATAGCAGATGGGTCTTATTCTCCTATAGCCGGCAAAGGCCTGATAAATCTATCCAAAAGTATCTCTTAAGGATGTCTTACACGTTCCTAAACTAACCTATAATTTTCTATCTGTTAGCAAACTATCCAAAGATTCAAATTGTCGAATTACCTTCTTTGACTCTCATTGTACCTTTCAGGATATGAACTCGGGGAAGATGATTGGCAGTGCTAAACAGATCGATGGACTCTACTTTCTTGATGATCAAGGTTCTAAAAATAAAGGAGCTCAAGTTTTCAATAGTATTAATTCTATACCTGCCAAGGATCAGATTATGCTTTGGCATTATAGGCTAGGACACCCTAGTTTTCCGTATCTTAGTAAGTTATTTCCTAGTTTGTTTAAAGGTTTGGATAATTCTAAATTAGTTTGTGAAAACTGCATTTTGTCGAAGAGTCAAAGAACTATTTATCGTCCTAAAGGTTATCAAGTTTCAAAACCTTTTTATAAAATCCACAGTGATATTTGGGGACCTTCAAGGATTAATACTCCATCCGGAAAAAAGTGGTTTGTAACGTTTATCGACGACCATACTCGTCTGTGTTAGGTATACCTAATGTCGGAAAAGTCCGAGGTTGAAGACCTATTTAAAAGTTTTTACTCAATGATTGAAAACATTTTTGAAACAAAAATTAAAATTCTTCATACAGATAATGGATCTGAATAACTTAAAGGAGCTCTTGAAAGATATTTTACTGAAAAAGGAATTCACCATGAAACTACTTGTGTTGACACACCTCAACAAAATGGAATAGCTGAGTGAAAAAATAAACATCTTCTTGAGGTCTCTCGGGCCATTATGTTCTCAATGAATGTTCCTAAATATTTGTGGGGCGAAGCAATTCTAACTGCTTCTTACCTTATCAACAGAATGCCTACTCGTGTTCTAAACTATATTACTCCTATAGATTGTTTAGAAAAACACTTTTCTTCATCAAATATTTCTTTGAGTATTCCCCTGAAAGTTTTTGGCTGTACAACTTATGTGCACATAAGTAGTAATAGGAGATCTAAACTGGATCCAAAGGCTGAAAAATGTATTTTTATCGGTTATGCTCCAAATAAAAGAGGATATAAGTGCTTTAATCCAAAGAAAACAGTCATCTCTATGGATGTTACCTTTCTTGAAAAACAACCCTATTTTCAAAAAAATCCTCTTCAGGGGGAGAACTTAGAAGAATTTTTTTGGGACATTACTAATATCCCTTTACCTAAAACTATTGACTCTTGTGACCCTACTTCTACTCCAATTATTGTTCCTACAAACGAACCTTTAAACAAAGAAGGAACCACCAGTTTGGAAGACATAAGTGATCCTGAACCTATTCTGCCAAATATTCATGAATCCTCGACAGGAGGAGACATACCACGTGATGATCCAATTGAACAAGACAAAGAGCTCCTCACATACTCAAGAAAGAAGGGTCATCAAAAAGGAAAGCAAACCACGGTACCATTAGCACCTGCTCAATCATCTACTTCAAGATCTGAATCTGAAACTACTCAAGGTACTCATAAAACCCAACCTGTTCGTACCTCAAATCCAGTCTCTCCTTCAGTAACTAATATTGAAGATAGTGACTTGAATATTCCAATAGCTATCAGAAAATCAAAGCGTTCTTGTACTTCTCATCCTATATCCA
The DNA here is from genome assembly GCA_954870635.1 of Arctium minus. Lineage (NCBI taxonomy): Eukaryota > Viridiplantae > Streptophyta > Magnoliopsida > Asterales > Asteraceae > Arctium > Arctium minus. Next base: position 196,365,133 of record OX941080.1, on the reverse strand, counting down.
AGTATCTTTCTTACAATAATCTATCTAAAAAACATAGTGCTTTTATTACAAAGTTATCTAACCAGTTTGTTCCAAGAAACATACAAGAGGCACTAGATGACCCTAATTGGAAATCAGCAGTGATGGAAGAGATGAATGCTCTAAAGAAAAATGGCACGTGGGAAGTTACAGATCTACCAAAAAATCAGAGAATGGTCGGGTGCAAATGGGTGTTTAATGTAAAATGCAAGGCAGATGGGAGTATTGAGAGATACAAGGCAAGATTAGTTGCTAAAGGTTTCACCCAAACATACGGTATTGACTATCAAGAAACGTTTGCGCGTGTTGCAAAACTCAATACCATACGGGTGTTAATATCTCTAACAGCAAATTGTGATTGGCCTCTACACCAGTTAGATATCAAGAATGCATTCTTGAATGGCGATTTACAAGAAGAAGTGTTTACAAGACAAAGTATGCAGACTCAAAAAATCCTTATATGGCCTTAAACAGTCTCCAAGGGCCTAGTTTGAACGATTTGAAAAGGCAGTGAAAAGTTATGGCTATCATCAAAGCCAAGCTGATCACACAATGTTTTATAAACGATCGGAAAAAGGTAAGATCTCTATCTTAATCGTCTATGTGGATGATATAATCCTGACCGGTGATGATTACGAAGGCCTAACCAATTTGAAAAAGGGGTTAGCCCGAGATTTTGAGGTGAAAGATTTAGGACCACTAAAATACTTCTTGGGTATGGAGTTTGTCAGATCCAAGAAGGGAATCTTTGTTAACCAACGGAAGTATATCCTTGATCTTCTCAATGAGACCGGTCTCTTAGGTTGTAACCCTATCGATATCCCATAGAGCCTAACCTCAAACTTTATCCTGCTAAAGCTGAAGAAGTAATTGATAAGGAGAAGTTTCAGAGGCTAGTTGGAAAGTTGATCTATTTATCGCATACACGACCAGATATAGCATTTGCAGTAAGCCTGGTTAGCCGATACATGCACTCACCTGGACGAGAACATTTTGATGCAGCCTATAGGATATTAAAATATCTTAAAGGAAGTCCTGGAAAAGGTCTTATGTTCCGGAAAAGTAATAATCTTCAGATAGAAGTATTTACTGATTCTGGCTGGGGGGATAGTACTACGGATGGGCGATCTACTTCAGGCTACTGTACAATTGTTGGAGGTAATCTAGTTACATGGAGAAGTAAAAAACAAAATGTTGTGGCACGAAGTAGTGCAGAGGCAGAATTCAGGTCTCTAGCTCATGGGATTTGTGAGGCAATATGGTTGAAACGATTGTTTGGAGACTTGAAAATTCCTATCATTCAGCCTATAAAAGTGTATTGTGACAATAACGCAGAGGCAGAATTCAGGTCTCTAGCTCATGGGATTTGTGAGGCAATATGGTTGAAACGATTGTTTGGAGACTTGAAAATTCCTATCATTCAGCCTATAAAAGTGTATTGTGACAATAACGCAGCCATCCTAATTGCTCACAACCCAGTTCTACATGATAGAACCAAGCATGTTGAAATCGACAAGCATTTCATCAAAGAAAAGATTGAAAGTGGGTTGATTTGTATATCATTTGTGCCAACTACACATCAGATAGTTGATATCCTCACAAAAGGGCTACCTAAGAGACAATTCGAATATTTGATTAGCAAGCTTGCCATGGAAGACATCTTTGAGCCAACTTGAGGGGGAGTGTTGCAAATCTCTCAATTATGGGAAGATTTGATTTTTATTTTATTTCTTATTGTAGAGCTGTTATTATTTTAGGCTGTATATTTCTAGGATTCCCTAGCATAGTTTCCTTTCTTACTTCCTTGTACTCCTATATATTGTACCTCTTCTCTTTGTTAATATATACAAGAAATACCTATTATTTATGAGAAAGCAAGATCAAAATGAGCAAGCAGAATTGAATTGAGCATAATATGTCTCTGGTTAAGTTATTTCCTCACCACCAAAATGGATGTCGTGCTTTTTTGTCTTTGAGTTATCCTGATTTAAGGGCCCGTTTGTTTTGCGGGATTTGGTAGGATTTGGAATTGAATTCCATTCCAATCCTATGTTTGGTTTCAAAGAAAGTTAGATTTGAAATCCCACAACCGATGGATTTGAGATGGCTGTCATTCCAAATCCAAATCGCACATATCTCAATTGTTTCTATTGTATCTCTACCCTGCCTCTTTCATCAAAATTGACCTAACCTCTCCATTGCCTCTATATTCTACCGAAACAATCAAATTATTTATAAAACAAACAAATATTTACAAAAAAAATAAATTTCATTCCAAATCCTACAAACCAAACATACCACATAGTCCAAATCCTTCCACGAATCCCAAATCCCTCAAAAACATTGTGTGAAACCAAACTTGCCCCAAGTGTTGCCAAACCCAACTACAAAAGTAACAAAATTTACAACCGATATTTCATCTAAATTAAGCCTCATATTCCAGGTTGCAGTTAAGTATGATAATGAGTATCTATTTCCACTCTTGATGTACTGAAACATCTACCCGATTAAAAAATGATAAAATAGTAAAACAGATCGAATACTCGTGTTAAGAACCATACAAGTCGAATGTATGTCATGTTATACGGATGTACACGATAAGTTGCCATAGAGCAGAAAATACATTGAAACAGCAAAGAATCGATGTATAGAACTTCATGAGGGTGACATTATGTCAGTAAAAAACAAACTAGTGACAATTAGAGATTGGGGCATCTAAATAGTGTTGGAATTTGAGTGTGAGGTTGGAAGTTTTCCATCCCACATTGGTAGAGACACAAAAGAATTCTATGTTTATAAGCCTATCCACCCAAGTAGGTATTGAGTAAAATGGTGGGCTTATGGTGGGGGTCTCAAAGAAGTGCAACGCACGCGCGTGCACGTGTGGCCGTGGGCGCGGTTCTCGCGAAGAGTCGCGCACTTCGCACCGGAGCTGAGGAGCCTCGCCCCGAGCTACGAGCTTTCTTTTTATAGGTCGAGATATAGAAATAATTAATGAAGTGAAGTTAATTAATTTGAGCAGATAATTACACTTAAGAAGATAAAAGGTTCAATTTTTACTTAATTTTATGAGATAATTTCGTTTTTAACACATTAAAAACGTGGCCTTTTAAATCTCTGAAAGTTAGTTGGAGACTTAGTCTCCAACTCAACCTATTAATCCGATTCTTGGGGATTAATTAAGGAATATTATCAGATTATTCCTTGGTTTTTTTCAAGTATAAATTGAAGCTTTCGGTTCTTGATTAAACACACTGAGAAAAACGAATCTCATCTGTGCTCTCTGCTCTCTATCGATCTCTCTGCCTCTAAGCTCTCTCAGTTTCGTTTTCTACTTAAGTTCTGTCTCAAGCTTGCATTAAAACTTAACACTATCGCTGTTAGTGTTAAGCATACTTTGGCTAGTGTTAATCTCACAGCAACAAAAAGGGATCCGCCAAAACCTTTAAGGACAGGTTTATAAACCGTGCAGTTCGAGTTTGTGTGTTGTTCTTTGGAGATCGTCTAAACAGGTTGGTTTTATATTTTCTGTTCTGCCTTTTGTTTCCGTCCAGTAGAGTGGACACTCTGTTTCTACCCTTTCTTCTAACGAATCTATCGAGAAGGATAGTATCGTTATTAGGTTCACCTAATAATCATTCAAAACAGATTTTGTCCTATTTAATTCTTAAACTTTATAAATAAAGTTAGTATCTTTGCAAATAAAGTTTGGATCTTTATAATTAAAATTGTTGTTTATATATAAATCTCATTGATTTATTTTAACTGAAACTTCTAATTGCAAAATTCAACAATCTTAAAGGTTTTGATTTCGAAAATGGATACCGCAACGTTCGTTTGATGCAACAAGAATTGGTAAAACTGGATAGCTTTAACGGGTCAAACTATACCCGTTGGGCTGAAAAGGTCAAATTCATGCTCATGGTTTTAAAGTTGTTCTTTGTCTTGGACCCTACTCTGCCACCCATTCCCGATAACCCTGTTCCCGAAGCCGGGAGATAACCTGATTTCGCCAGAATAGCCGATCTGGATAAGCAGCGGCTACTCCGTAAGGAGTCTGAAACACTGGCGTGTGGGTACATAAAAAGTGCCCTATCTGATAGACTGTATGACCTTTATGCCCCGATAACTTGTCCTAGAGAACTTTGGACAGCTTTGGAATTTAAGTACAAGGCACAAGAAGAAGGAACCAATAAATATCTTGTGTCTCGATACTTAAGATTTCAAATGGTAGATGATAAGCCAATACTTGAACAAATTCATGAACTTCAAGTATTGGAAAATAAAATGAGAGTTCTCAATATTCCTCTTCCTGAGATCTTCCTTGTGGGGGTTGTTGTTGACAAATTGCCCCCATCATGGAAGGATTTTCAGAAACGTATGATGCACAAATCCGAAGATTATTCTTTGGATGATTTGATAAAATACATCAGGATTGAGTTAGAGGTGAGAAATCGGGACAAGAAGGGCAAGGCCATTATGAGTGCCAACAGCGTGCAGGCTGGTGCAAAGGAAAAAGAAAGGGGAAGTCTTCTGGACCCGCCAAAAAGTGGAATTTGGGTCCACAAAAGAAGAACTTCAAAAGGCCTGGTCAGTCAACTAGTCAGGGACCAAAGAGAACTGGGAAGTGTCACGTCTGCGGAGAGACGGGACATTATGCAAGGGAATGTAGGCAGCGAAAGTTTGGCCCACCGGCCGCAGCTAATGCGATCGTAGACTTAGAACATCTAGTGGCCAATCTGAGCATGGATGAGATCGACATGATAGCTGAAGATTTGGGAGAGATGGCTGGTACTTGGATTCTGGAGCCACGGTTCATGTGTGTGACTCCAGGTCCAAATTTTCTGAGTACAATCCGGTTGGTGATGGAAGGCATATTGTGACTGCAAACCGCGGTAGAGCAAATATCGCGGGTATTGGGACTGTGCATCTAAGGTTTTCTTCGGGAAAAACCTTAATTTTGAGGAATGTGTTACACGTGCCTACTGTATGCAAGTGTCTGGTATCCCTAAGCAAGCTTGATGAAAATGGGATTGGAATTGCTATGGAGGCTGGAAAGATTGTGTTTCACAAGCGACAACACTACTTTGACAAGGCATATCGTCAACTGGGTATGTATCGCCTTAGTTTGTTTGAGGATGGTGATGACAGTTCCGGTGCTAGTACTAGTGAGTCGGTAGCAATGTTTCGAATTTGTCTGAGAATAGTATAGGTTATTCTGTTTCCATGATTGATGTAATTTCTTCTGATTTTAATGAAATTAATTCTTTTGAATATTTTGCTTGTTCAATATCTTTATGGCATAATCGTTTAGCACACACAAATGTTAAAAATGTTGAAAAAATGCAAAATAAAGGATTAATTAAAATTGATAACAAAGATTTTGGAAAATGTGAAACTTGTGTAAAATCGAAGTTTACAAAGAAACCTTTTCCATCAGTCAAAAGAGATACAACTATTTTAGAGTTAATTCACTCTGTGAATTAAATGGAATACTTACCCGTGGTGGTAAACGGTATTTCATTACATTCTGTGATGACTTCAGTCGGTTTTTATACGTTTATTTATTACATTCAAAAGACGAAGCTTTTGATGCTTTTAAACTTTATAAAGCTGAAGTAGAAAATCAACTCGAAAAACAAATAAAAATACTACGCTCAGACAGAGGAGGAGAATACTTTAATAGAGAGTTTGATACATTCTGCGAAGAGAATGACATCAAACATGAACGCACCTCACCTTTTACTCCCCAACAGAATGGTTTGGCAGAACGTAAGAACCGAACCCTTATTGAGATGGTTCACTGTATGTTGAACCAATCGGGTTTACCAAATAATTTGTGGGGAGAAGCACACATTCACAATCGAATCACTAGTCGTGTGATTCCAACCAGCCCATACGAGCTATGGAAAGGAAGAAAGCCTAACTTGGACTATTTTAGAGTTTGGGGTTGTATTGCTTACTATCGTACCCCTGATCCAAAACGATCTAAATTGGGAGCCCGTGCCATTAAAAGCATATTCGTAGGATATGCTAGAAATAGCAAGGCTTATAGATTATTGGATAAAGAAACAGGAGTGATAGTGGAATCCAGAGATGTGGAATTTTTTGAAGACAAGTTTTCAAAAGATGCTGAAAACTCGGATAGAACATTGGCTCCAAATCTTCCTAGCACATCTCGTGACAGTTCGAAAACCTCAAACAAGGTTGATGAACCACGTAGAAGTACTAGAGTAAGAAAAGAGAAAAGTCTAAGAGATGATTTCTTCTCCTATCTAGTAGAAGGAACACAAAAGAAAGTGACTAGAGAAGTCATTTTATCGATTAACATCGAAGATGATCCTAAGACTTTTAAAGAAGCCATGTCTTCAAGAGATGCTCCACTGTGGAAAGAAGCAATAAATGATGAAATAGACTCTATTATGGGAAATGGAACTTGGGAATTAGCTGATTTACCCAAGGGAGCAAAACCCAAAGGTTCCAAGTGGATATTAAAAAGAAAGCTACACCCAGATGGTTCAATCTCAGCATTTAAAGCTAGATTGGTAGCTAAAGGATATAGACAGAAGGAGGGTATCGATTATTTCGACACCTACGCTCCAGTTGCTAGGATTAGTTCAATTCGAACTCTTATAGCAATCTCAGCCATAAAAGGACTGCATATTCATCAAATGGATGTGAAAACAGCCTTTTTGAATGGATATTTAAATGAGGAGGTTTATATGGAGCAACCCGAAGGGTTTGTAGTACCCGGACAAGAGAACAAAGTGTGTAGGCTTATTACGTCTCTTTACGGTTTAAAGCAAGCCCCAAAACAGTGGCATGAAAGATTTGATACTACTGTCACATCTTTCGGGTTCCGACATAATGGAGTTGATCGGTGCATTTACTCGAAATGTACCAAAGAGTCCACTGTAATTATTTGTATTTACGTCGATATGCTGATCATCGGAACCAATCTAGAAGGTATTTGTGAGACGAAAAACTACTTATCCTCGAACTTTAAGATGAAAGATCTTGGAGAAGTAGATACAATTCTTGGGATTAAAATTAAAAGGTCATGATCTTAAATATCTCTTAGTCAATCTCACTATATAGAGAAGATACTGACTAAGTTTCAACATTTGAATATAAAGGAGTTCAATACTCCATTTGATTCAAGTGTGAAACTTGACAAGAATTCTGGTAGAGCAGTGGCTCAACTAGAATATGCTAGTGCAATAGGATGCATGATGTATGCAATGTATTGTACTAGACCGGATATTGCTTTTGCTGTGAGCAGACTAAGTCAATATACAAGCAATCTGGGACAAGATCACTGGAAGACAATAAGTAGAGTGCTAGGATACTTGAAAAGAACCAGTGATCTATAGTTGACATATACCACGCATCCTGGAATCTTAGAAGGATATTTTGATGCTAGTTGGATAGATCATTCAAGTGATTCTAAATCCACAAGTGGGTGGATTTATACACTTGGTGGTGGAGCGATTTATTGGGCAAGCAAAAAACAAACATGTATCGCTCATTCGACTATGGAAGCCGAATTCATAGCCCTAGCCGCTGCGGGCAAAGAAGCCGAATGGATTAGAAATCTGCTGACAGATATCCATTTATGGCCTCATCCAACTCCTTCGATTCCCATGTACTGTGACAGTGAGGCCACACTGTCAAAAGTATATAATGTTGTGTATAATGGGAAGTCGCGACACATAGGTCTCCGACATAATTATGTGAGAACTTATAGAAAATGGTACCATTAGTATTGTGTATGTCAAGTCGCGTGGAAACTTGGCAGATCCATTATTGACTAAGCCTCTGACGAGAGACTTAGGTGCCGTTTGTTTTTTAAGAGGTCTAAAGTCTGAAGTCTTATTTTAGTTATGATTAATAAGAGGTGGTGTGTAAAAAGGTCTGAACGATTCAGACTTAAGAGTCATTAAGAGGTTTTTAAAATAAAAAAAAAAACCCTTAGTAGGATCAACTACCAGAGACATGGGTCTGAAACCACTCAGAATCAGTTAGTCATGGGAACCCAACTTGAATTTAGTGCTCCTATCTCTCAAGTTTAAAGGGTAATAACAAGTCACTTAACTGATAGAAGGTACTATCGAATGATAGACCCATGTAAGGTATGAGATAGTATGTCGTTGCCGAGAACAAGGATGAGTTAGTTCTCTTAACAAAGTTTAGAGGCATCTTAGCAACGAAGATGTTATAGAACCTTGCCTATACGACTGAGAGGTGGTGCCGCCTCAAATGAAGAGTTGTGGTTCCTCTTCTAAAAGGTCATGAAACAGGATTTTAGCGCATGGCCATATTCGCGCTCAGTGAGAATGCAAAGACAAAAGATGGTGTGTGTGAATTAGCCGAAGAGATCACAAGATTCAAAGTTTAAATCCTAAGGATACTTCTGAATTGATTTATTCTTGCATATTCACATTAAACGGGGTTTAATCTTAGTGATACCACTGTGACATCATCTTTTATTGAATGTCAGAAAAAAACTTTCCAACCTGGTGGGGGATTGTTGGAATTTGAGTGTGAGGTTGGAAGTTTTCCATCCCACATTGGTAGAGACACAAAAGAATTCTATGTTTATAAGCCTATCCACCCAAGTGGGTATTGAGTAAAATGGTGGGCTTATGGTGGGGGTCTCAAAGAAGTGCAACGCACGCGTGCGCGCGCAGCCGTGGCCGAGGCCGCGGGCACGGTTCTCGCGAAGAGTCGCACACTTTGCACTTCGCATCGGAGCTGAGGAGCCTCGCCCCGAGTTACGAGATTTCTTTTTATAGGTCAAGATATAGAAATAATTAATTAAGTGAAGTTAATTAATTTGAGCAGATCATTACACTTAAGAAGATAAAGGTTCAATTTTTACTTAATTTTATGAGATAATTTCGTTTTTAACACATTAAAAACGTGGCCTTTTAAATCTGAAAGTTAGTTGGAGACTTAGTCTCCAACTCAACCTCTTAATCCGATTCTTGGGGATTAATTAAGGAATATTATCAGATTATTCCTTGGTTTTTTCAAGTATAAATTGAAGCTTTCGGTTCTTGATTAAATACACTGAGAAAAACGAATCTCATCTGTGTGCTCTCTGCTCTCTATCGATCTCTCTGCCTCTAAGCTCTCTCAGTTTCGTTTTCTACTTAAGTTCTGTCTCAAGCTTGCATTAAAACTTAACACTATCGTTGTTAGTGTTAAGCATACTGCATCAAATCCTGGGGGTTTGGCTAGTATTAATCTCACAGCAACAAAAAGGGATCCGCCAAAACCTTTAAGGACAGGTTTATAAACCGTGCAGTTCGAGTTTGTGTGTTGTTCTTTGGAGATCGTCTAAACAGGTTAGTTTTATATTTTCTGTTATGCCTTTTGTTTCCGTCCAGTAGAGTGGACACTCTGTTTCTACCCTTTCTTCTAACGAATCTATCGAGAAGGATAGTATCGTTATTAGGTTCACCTAATAATCATTCAAAACAGATTTTGTCTTATTTAATTATTAAACTTATAAATAAAGTTAGTATCTTTGCAAATAAAGTTTGGATCTTTATAATTAAAATTGTTGTTTATATATAAATCTCGTTGATTTATTTTAATTGAATTTTCTAATTGCAAAATTCAACAAATAGACAATGTTTTCAACCTAGAGTTTACCACATCCTCACACTCCTTTGCACTTTGGATTATCCCGGTATCCAAAAACATAAACCTAATTTATTTCAAACATGCTACATGCTCAATAACCTTTAGCTAGTCCTAAAAGAATTGATACAGATAGCAGAATTAATAAACACAACATGGATTATTGAATCATAAACCATGCAGCTTCACATAATTGTCTAATTGACTCAGGGAAATGATTGTTAAGAATCTGAGTTTCGTGGGTACAATCACTTGGAGAGTTCTTGGATCGTGTATATATTGCACTTTCCAAACATTATATTATCAACCCTTTTATGCTTTAGGTTTCACAAAATTGGTATTGGGATAATCCAAAAATCACTCATCACAAGGCAGAAAACTCGAGTCAGGGCCAGCCCGGGGGGTGTGTCGGTGGTGCCGCCGCCCGGGGCCTCCGATTTTATTCGTTTTTTTATATATTAATATTATTAGATATAATAAAAGAAAGTCATGTGATAACCAAGAAGGCCTCTGGAAGATTGGCAAGCGCTTTCCTTGCCACGCTCACAACCCACGTTCAAATCTTATAGACAACAACAATTGTTCATGTTTTTTTTATTTTAAATAGCCTTTTAAGGTTTTTAATTCTTTTTAAAGTTCTTTATTCCATAATTATATATTTCATCTTTAATTATTTTTCTGTTTTTCTTTAATGTTCTTTATTCCTTAATTATATATTCCATCTTGATTTTTCTGTGGTTCCTACAAAACTGTTTTTCCTTATCATTTTATTTTTGCATTTTTTTTCTATAACATTGTTGTCTAATTAATTGGTCAAATTTATATTCGTTGATCATTTCTATATGTTTTCTAGGAAACTTTTTATTTTTCATTATTAATGTTCTCTTAATAATAATAATTCAATAAAATTTTCTTGTTAATATGTGTTTTTTGAAATTATCAATAATGATTGACTGATTTTATGTAAAATAGGATGTCTTCAACTAGAAAATTTATATTAGGTTATTTTAAACATAAAAAAAGATGGAACAATTTGTAATTATCAATAGTGTATGTGTTTTCGAAAAATGTACATAGTTGTATCAATTTCTTATTGAAAATGAAGGACCACTTATGTTCTCTATTAAGGTATAAACTATTTGTCTTATATATTATACGTTGTACTTATTATGTAATTATTTTTAATTTTGTTATTAATTAACTTTTTATTCTTATCAACAAATTAATCATTAGAAATTATGAGCATTAATTTAACGATGTAAATATCAGTTTTATTTTTATATGAATCTTGTTTATAATTAAATAATTATTTTATGCTTTCCATACTTTAAGAATTTATTTTTGAATTTAAATAAATAATATAACTGGAAAAAAATTAATAGGGCCACATTCAAATCTTTGCACAAGGCCTCCAAAATGTCAGGGCCGGCCCTGACTCGAGTATACACTAAATTAACCATTTATATATTTATAAAAGAGATCGACTGTTACGGGGTAATTATGCAGTTAAGATAATTGCAGAGCAGCTATAACTGATTGTGGATAAGGTTGAAATGGATCAGAAGTTGACTCATAAGCTCTTCGTCAGAACCTTTCTCAATCAAAAGTTTCTAATGCAAACTCAGAGGTTTCTGAATCCATACTTAAGGGTTGTTTACCCAAACGCTTACCCAGTAAGCGCTTCCTGGTAAGAGTCAACACTCTAACTTACTTTATCAGGTAAGATTGCAGTCCGTCAAAACGGTATCATAATACAACAATTTACCCGGTAAACGCTTACAGGGTAAGAGTCGTCAACCTCACTTACCGGGTAAGACCCTCGTCCCTGGCCATGTTCATCCGGTAATGTAAATGACATGGTAAGCGCTTACCGGGTAATCGTTTAGTAAACGGCCCCATAGTCTCCAAATCACTAAGTTTCTAACCTTATGAATTTCATTGAGAATGTCCAAACTTAGGACCCTTCATAAAATCTGTAGAGGTTTCGGGGAGTTTGACCTGAACCCCCGAGATGGCGGCCCCCTTCGACCCCGCCCGCCAAACGGTCAGCCGGAGCCAGACCACCACAAGGGGCACTGCCCCTTGACAACCCCCCCCCCCTTACGTCGATCTGAGGTGATAGGGGAATTATTGATAGGGGCATTATTTGTGAGTGTGCACTCCGCACCTCCTAACTCACATTATGTTTACCTAATCACCCAGTCTATCCCTAGTGAATCCCAATTACACCAAAATGTTTGATGACACTAAAATCACCAACAATGTTTACCGATCCAATCTTTTCAAACACATCCTCTTCCCAGAAAGTTCATACTACCTCCATCCAGAAAACCAATTTTTGACTTTTTGAGTATCAAATAAGTTAACAGATGACTTAAAAGTTAACAAAAGTTACGTCCTCTGTGAAAGAAACTTTTACAAACACACTAACTACACCAAAAATCTAAGTCAATTTTGCATTCGCGTGGTTCAATACTTCAATATAATTAGATTGATGAAATCTAAACAGAACAAAGCACGTTGTACGCAAATGAGTGTGTATTTCTTTACTTTAATCATACCTGTAAACCAGCTCGAGCGGACCGGGAAACTGGCCTCTTCTTATCTTTGTCCTTATTAGCTGCAGCAGCTGCCGCTGCAGTTGTTTTTCCAGCCAATAGGCCCTTCCCACCTTTTCCCGCCATTATTGCACCTACACACGCAGTTTAAAGAGATCGAACTCTTAAAAATGTAACAAGAAAAAGGTTATCCTTGACGAATTCAGGTCATATTAGGTTAAATCAGGTATCGTAACAGTCAACGGATCTGCTTATATGAACAGATCTAACTATAATTGCATGTATCTGAAGACAATGAGCAATCCTAAGAACCCCAAATCGAACATCTGAGTGAAATTACGTCTAATTAACTGAAATTACTAGTTAAATTCACATCTAAGCCTTGAAGATTGAAGAAGATTTGAAATAAAATACATGAAAAAACCCTAAACAACATAATAATTCAAATTGAAGCCTTCTCAATCACGAATTTCCTAATTGAAACAAAACTAGACGAGAAAAGGTAGTAACAAAATTTCTTCAAATGCATCAAACAGATGTCGCAAGAGAAAAAGGAGAGAGAGTCGTACCTTAAAAAAGATTGGAGGACTGAAAAAGCAAGAGCCGATTGGGAAGAAGATAACTCTACATAGTACCTTTATTCGTACCAAACCCCCAACTTCTTTAAATCCTTCCACATTTGATATTTATCTATACTAGAAAACACGGATAAAAAAATCTTAAATACAAATTATTAGGCATAAGGTACCATCATTTTATGCAAGATTTTAAAATCTCTTAATTTACAAGTATCAAAGCACAAGATACATATTACTACTGCAGACTTTTAATACCCACCAATTTGGTTTGAGCATGGTCTTCCTTTTATGCAGACATTTCCATGTATCACTATTAATTAATATATTATATTACTATAATTTTGTTTTAATTATATTATTAAATAAGTAATTGGTTATTTTTTATAGATGTCATTAAAATATATAAGATAATTATTGAATTCTAACAAAATATTAAATTTTTTTATATAAAAACATTATATTATTAAGCTAAATTAAACAAATTTATAAAAAACATTATCACTTTCTCAAAATCATCCAAAATCGTACTGTAAATCAACAAAAAAATAAAATAAAACATTAAAATCGTGATGTATCTCACTGCATTGCGCGAGTACGCTTCTAGTTATATTATAAAGCACGGAAATGGGTTTGGAAGACTTCGTGGTCTATAGCGACGCTTCGAAAATGGGTTTGGGTTGTGTATTAATGCAAAGAGGCAAAGTAATCGCTTACGTATCGAGACAACTCAAAATTCACGAAAAGAATTATCCTACCCATGATCTAGAGTTGGCGGTAGTGGTGTTCGCTTTGAAGCTTTGGCGACACTACCTCTACGGCACGAAATGTACTCCTTACACGGATCATAAGAGTTTGAACTATGTCTTTGATCAAAAGGAGTTGAACATGAGGCAAAGGCGGTGGCTCGAGTTACTCAAAGACTATGATTGTAAGTTGTTTTACCATCCCGGTAAGGCAAACGTGGTGGTCGATGCCTTGAGTCGGAAGGAATATAGCGGGGTTATTCGGGCTACCCTTTTGAGGATTGAGATAATGTCAAATCTTATTGAGAAGATCAAGACATCTCAGGTGGAAGCATTGTTGGAAGAGAATCTCAAGGATGAAGTCATGACAAAACAACGGTTGCTCTTAACGGAAGATAGCGGTGGGGTGAAGTTGTTCAACGGTCGTGTGTGGGTGCCCAAGGTTGGGGGCAATCGGGAACTTCTCCTTGAGGATGCGCACAAGTCCAAATATTCCATTCACCCGGGAAGTACAAAGATGTACCGGGATTTGAAGCTACACTATTGGTGGCCGGTGATGAAGCTTAACGTGGCATGTTACGTAAAGCGTTGTGTGACATGTTTGCAAATGAAGGTCGAGCATCAACGACCATACGGGAGTCTCCAATCCTTGGAGATCCCCGAATGGAAATGGAAACATGTTACCATGGACTTCGTGACAAAATTGCCCAAAGACTCTTCGAGGTCACGATACCATTTGGGTGATAGTAGATCGGTTGACCAAGAGCGCTCATTTCTTGGCCATGCGTGAGACACTACCAATGGACAAGTCAGCGAAGCTTTACATCGACGAGGTGGTTTCAAGGCATGGGGTACCCTTATCTATTGTATCAGATCGTGACAGTTGGTTCACTTCCAATTTTTGGGATGGCTTGCAGAAGAAGCTTGGTACGCGCGTGAAGTTGAGTACGGCATACCACCCTCAAACTGACGGTCAAAGCGAGAGGACGATCCAAACGCTTGAAGATATGCTAAGGTCTTGCGTTATCGACTTCGGGGGTAGTTGGGACTCTCACCTACCGTTGGTGGAGTTTGCTTACAATAATAGCTACCACTCGAGTATCGGAATGGCTCCATTCGAGGCCTTATACGGGCGGAAGTGTAGAACTCCCATATGTTGTCTTGAAGCGGGAGAGAAACAATTCGCCGGACCTGAAATCATGCAAGAGATAGCCGACAAGGTCAAAGGCATTCGAGAAAGATTTAAAGAGGCCCAAGATCGACAAAAGAGCTATGCCGATAAGAAGAGGCGGTCGATGGAATTCCAAGTGGGAGATCGTGTGATGTTGAAAGTATCGCCATGGAAAGGCATTTTACGGTTCGGAAAACGCGGGAAATTGAGTCCCCGTTTCCTTGGACCATTTAAAGTGCTTAAGCGTGTGGGTTTGCAAGCTTACCAGTTGGAACTTCCTCCATAAATGAACGGGATCCACAACACATTCCACATTTGCTATATCCGAAAGTGCTTGGCGGAAGAAGAGAGTGTTATCCCTCTTTCCGAGATTAGAGTGGATGAGGGTAACCGTTGTGTTTAAGAGTCCGAGGCTATTTTGGAGAAAAAGTCAAAGAAACTTCGCCACAAAGAAGTCACTATGGTCAAAGTGCAATGGAAGCATCATCGAGGTGCCAATGTGACGTGGGAAGCCGAGGAGGATATGAAGCGAAGATATCCTCATCTGTTCGAGTAGTTGGGATTTCGGGGACGAAATCGATTCCAAGTTGAGGAGAATTGTAACACCCGTAATTTTATGTAAATCTAGATTCCCAACTTGTCTGCTTTTGTAACCTTTATTCGTTTTAATTCACTCCTATCCGTTGGATCTTTTCCCTTGTTGTAGTCTTGTAAGTCGCGGGTTCGAAATCTGGAGTTTTCGGGTTCGGTACATCTGGCGTGACCTTGCCATGCGATATAAGGCAATGTCGCGGAAGGCCGAAGACTTTCGATACATTTGGCGCGACCCTGCCCCGCGATAGTGACAATGTCACTCTCGCGAGTCACTATCACGAGCGAGGGCAGGGTGTTAAATGAGACCAGCTCCGAAATTATTTCATTTATCTGATATTTTGGAAGAAGCTTGGTCGTTTTCTCTCTTCTGTTTGGTAAGTCTTCAAACCCTAGTCTTCCCTTTTACATTTATTATTCCATCCAACTTCCTCCTCCTCATTAATGGTGTTGGTATAGGTGAATCTAAGGTAGCTTTGTGAAGATCTCAAGCTCTCAAGTGTTAGTTCTCTCCAACTAGAAATTTCTAGGGTTTTGGTATTTAACCCATTGTGAGTTCATACTTCTTTTTTATTAAACTTTGTACACATCAAAATGCATCTTTTTAACTTCTAAACATCTCATTGTTTAACATTTTCAATATTGATGAGATTTGACCTAATTTGGTATTTTGGGAGATTTTTAGGGTTTCTTACCATTTTTGTAAATGATGATGTAACACCCTGAATTCTGGAAATAACAACTAATTTAAAATTTTCTAAATACACCAATAAAAGAATCATCTACAACCACAATTTAAGATTTAACCTCAGTACAAACATTCATTCTATACAAAAGTCCATGATAAGTACGGGTGTTACTAAACCCCATGCATAGTCACTATCTCCATAAAGCGGAAGACTTTGCCGAATACTTACTTTCGGATCTAGCTAAGGCTCTACTCTTCATAGGACTGCTAGAACCAACTCCCAACCTTGAAACCTGATGCACATGCCGACAAATAAAAAGGTTAGTCTTAACGCCTAGTGAGCTCAAGAGTTTTTCAACATATATAAAATAATCGTTTAAAAAGAAAGAATGCGGTTAAAGTTATAGTCCTTCAATATGATACGTCTTACATGTGAAAACGACTCATTTTCCAATAATATGCATTTTAGACAAAAACACCAATTTGGACATTTTCCAAACCAAACTACTTCAAAGATGATGATACCAATGTAAGTCGCCCATTCATAAATTAGTTTTAACCCAAAACTCACTCAAAGCGTAAATATAAATTGAACTATCCATTTATGAAGATACGGTTAAACCTTATATCCCAAAACACCCAAAACACGGGTGGGGCATAATACTCAACCCATAAATCAAGGGTAAAACCCAATTATACAAAACGTCACCGAAAACTTGGATAATAAAACTCAATACCCAAAAACAACACCTTTCGGTGACAGGGGAGACCCGATTCCATAAAATGTGACGGTCCACAAAGTAAGCCCATTTTATGTTGTTAAGACTAGTCATATAAACAAAGTACACGCAAGGGATGTCAGGCTCAGTGACTTTAAACATACACCCACGGAAAACTCAAGTTCAACCTCGAAGGGCCCTTACGTCGAGCTCCTCATCTAATATCGTAATACTTGAGCACGTAGGACTTATTACCCAATCCGAAGCCTAAACGTGCCTCAATATGGAAAAGTATCGTTCCATCATCGGACGTAATAAATCCAAGCGCAAGGGATGTCAAGCTCAGTGGCTTTAAACGTACACCCACGGGATATCAAGTTCAACCGTGAACGGTCCTTACGTCGAGTTCCTCATCCAATATCGCAACCAAGGCTCTAAATCGAGCTACCAAAACTCGACAATTGTCCTAAAACCCAATCAAAATAAAAATACCAAGCTGTTGGCTTAGCAACCCATTGACTCATTGGTAAATGAAATAAAAATACAATAAAACGCACTCGACCAACGGATATGCAAACACCACGACTAAAAGTGTAATTAATTCAAAACTCCACATTAGTTGAGGCAATCAATTTTCCAAATGACTTATACCCTTATATTTCCAAAATGCCTCATAATCCAAATGACATGTATTTTCCCAACTTAACTGCTGATAAGAATAAAAATTATAAAATGAGACTATAAACATTCTTTCAAGTACCTCACATAAAAGTGCAAGTAATACTTTATAAAGCATTTCATTTCATGAATGATGCATAAGACCCGACAAGCATTTAAAAGTGTATTTCTTTGACCAAATATCTATTTATGCAATAAGACATCAAAACACATTCATTGGTGACACATTTATCAAAATGCCCAAAAATCCCAAATGTAGGTATTATACAAAGTTTGTAAAGTTAAATATTTCAAATAATCAAAGATTAGCAAATAACCCAACATTTTATAATTTCATGTAGAAAACATAAACACTTTAAAATAGACATTTTGGCATGTACAACGTTTTCACAAATCAACTTGAACTCACCTTGCTAGATTTAGGCTATATCTAGATTTCACCCAACGAGCTCTTTTGAAGGCCACCTGGATCCTCAAGCCGAAGACTTCCAAAATCTTAATCCATACATACCATACCATTTAGAAACATTCCCCAAACATTAATTACTAAAATCCTCAACGAGGTCAAAACCCTAGTTTCCCCAAAACCATCAAATCTGAGATTTGAGAAATCAAACACTAAAACCCATTAATGGAGCATTTATAACATTATTTCAAGAAAACTTACCATTCTAGATGACGAGACTTTCCGAGGACACCCAATCCAACTTTTCAACCCGAGCTCCCAAACGATGAACTTGAGGAGGAAGATGAAGATGGAGGTTTTGTGGTTCAAGGTTCCGCTAGCTAGATGGTGAGGAATCATATGGTTCAAGGGAAAAATCCTCAAAAATGGGCTAGAGTTCGGTTCTTGGGAGGGAGAGGTCGAGAGGGAGAGAACTTGGATGAAATGGGTGAATTAGAAGTGAGAAAGGGGCTAAAATCCGAATTTTAACCAAACAGACCCCGACAGCGACCTTGCCACGCGATAGTGACATTGTCACTATCGCGAGGGCACTCTCGCGGAGATTGTACCACGGGTGTTACGCCTCCGGCTATTGTGTCACGCGATAGTGACACGTGTCACTATCATGAGTCACTCTCGCGCCACATGTACCGAAGCCCAAAAATGTCCAAAACTCGAGATTTTCGCATGGGTTGATTTAAGGTTCGAAAGTACAACTCATTTCACCCCAAAAGACAGACGAAAGGTGAGGAGATGGTTGGGGATGAACGGAAACTTACTAGGCGAAAATCCGAGTGTTACAGATGATATAATCCATGTCTTGGAACTACAGAGGTGTTGTTGTTATATTATGTTGAGTAAATGTTCAACTTATGGCCTTTAGCCAAATTTATGATTAAACATTTTATGGGGATTTGGTTGAAAGAAGTTATTTTATGAGGAGGAAATAAAAGGTTTAAAACATGAATAAATATATGTTTCAACAAAAGGGTTTCTACTATGGAAAGGTTTATTTGGTAAAGAAACATTTTGGGATATTGAAATGGTAGCCTTGTGTTTTATATATGGGCTTTGTAATTCTTATCAGCAGTTAACCATCAAAATGTGATTTGGGAACTAAATGGCAATATGAATTAAATGTTTGATTATAGTTGGTCACAAGTGTATTGTGACGAGTCTAGACTATTACAAATGGATCCATAAGTATAGAGTCGACTTATTATTTGGGGGTAACTCCCGTTTGTAGCTAGTTGAGACATTGGACCCTAAAGGGCAACTTGGTACGGTTATGTGGGACAGGTTACTAGTCGTGGGTCGTAAATGTAAATCCTAGTGAACGAGAATGACTAGGGATCATTGGGTGCCCTCCCCCACATCTTAGTACGAGCCGACATGTTTGTGGCCTTGATCCTTGGCTTACTATAACACCCATAAATTTCGGTAAGTAAATGTCACCCGGACATTTCTGTGACTTGTAAACAGTGGGGTTTTGTTGGGGAATGCATTGTTTAAAGTCCCTCAGAGTATCAGAAGTATTGGCGTTGAAAAAGTCGGATTTTTGGAGTTTGGGGGCACCCGGGTGACTATGCCAGCGATTGTGCCAGATGGCACAATAGCCTGGCACAATCGCCAAAGCTTGAGAACCCACGGTACATTCCTGGCGATTGTGCCAGCGATTGTGCCATGGCACTATCGCCTGGCACATTAGCCTACGGGTACCAGTGGGTTAAATGTTGCGATTTTCACCATTTCTTCTCATTTTCTCATTTCTATCTTCTTCCCTTTTCTCTCCCAAACCCTAAAACCGAACCCTAACCCATTTTGATGGTTTTCCCCCCTTGAACCACATGATTCTTCATCATCTAACTAGTTGGAACCTTGAACCACAAAACCTCCATTTTCATCTTCCTCATCAAGTTTATTCGGTTGGGAGCTCGGGTTGAAGTGTTGGATTGGGTGTTCTCGGAAGTCTCTTTGTCTTCAAGGGTAAGTCTTCTTGTAATAAGGTTATAAATGCTCCATTGGTGGTTTCTTAAGGTTCGATATCTCAAATCTCGGATTTGATGGTTTTGGAGAAATTAGGGTTTTGATCTTGTTTGAGATATTGGTATTTTTATGTTTGGAGAACGTTCCTTATGATTGATTATGGGTATTTATGGGATGAAATGTTCGGATCTAGGTTTTAGAAGATTTCGGCTTGAGGATTCAAGCGGCCTTCAAAAGAGCACGTTGGGTGAAATCTAGATTTAGCCTAAATCTAGCAAGGTGAGTTCAAGTTGATTTGTGAAAACGATGTACATGCCAAAATGTTTATTTTGAAAGTGTTTACGTGTTCTACATGAAATTATCAACTGTTGGGTTATTTGCTAATCTTTGATTATTGGAAGGATTTAACTTTATAACTTTGTATAATACCCACATTTGGGATGTTTGGGCATTTTGATAAAGGTGTTACAAATGAATGTGTTTTGAGGTATTATTTCATAAATAGATCTTTGGTCACAGAAATACACTTTTAAATGTTTGTCGAGTCTCATGCATCATTCATGAAATGGAGTGTTTTATAAAGTATTACTTGCACTTCTAGGTGAGGCATTTGAAAGAGCGTGTATAGTTTCATTTCATGATTTTCACTCTCATCAGCAGTTAAATTTGGAAAATGCATATTATGTGTTATGAGGCATTTGGAAAATATGGGAGTATAAGTTCACTTGGTGTAACACCCGTGATTTTCGGTAAGTAATTGTCACCCGGACGTTTCTGTGACTTGTAAACTTTGGAGTTTTGTTGGGAAATGCTTTGTTTAAAGTTCCTAAGGGTTTCGAGAATGTTGGA
Organism: Arctium minus; assembly: GCA_954870635.1. Lineage (NCBI taxonomy): Eukaryota > Viridiplantae > Streptophyta > Magnoliopsida > Asterales > Asteraceae > Arctium > Arctium minus. The sequence continues at coordinate 196,344,461 of OX941080.1, read as the reverse complement.
ATGGAAGAAGTCGAGTTTTGGGACTTGAAGGGGTTTGGGCGACATTGTCCGTGTCACTGTCGCCGTGTCACTCTCGCGGGAGAGGTACCGCGGGCTCTAAGGAGCGGGCGACTATGCCCCGCGACTATGCCAAGGGCATAGTCGCCGTGTCAATGTCGCTGGCGGGGGCTGAGAGGTTGTTAAGTTCGAACTTTGCACCATTTTCCCACATTTCTCACTTTTATCTTCTCCCTTTTCTCTCCCAAGTTCCAAAACCGAACCCTAACCTATTTTGGGGGTTTTCCCTCTCCAAACCACATGATTACTCACCATCTAGCTAGTTGGGAGCTTGAGTCACAAAACCTCCATCTTCATCTTCCTCATCAAGTTCAACGGTTGGGAGCTCGGGTTGAAGTGTTGGATTGGGTGTTCTCGGAAAGTCTCATCATCTTTAATGGTAAGCTTCTTTGATTTAAGGTTATATATGTTCTTTGGGTGTTTCCCTAGTGTTTGGTTTATCAAATCTCGGATTTGTTAGTTTTGGAGAAACTAGGGTTTTGACCTCGTTTAGGGATTTTGGTATATAATGTTGGGGAATGTTTCTATGTGGTTGTTTATGGATATTTATGATTCGGTATGTATGGATCTAGGTTTTGGAAGTTCTCGGCTTGAGGATTCAAGCGGCCTTCAAAAGAGCTCGTTGGGTGAAATCTAGATTTAGCCTAAATCTAGCAAGGTGAGTTCAAGTTGATTTGTGAAAATGGTGTACATGCCAAAATGTTTATTTTAATGTGTTTTATGTCTTACATGAGATTGTTAACTGCTGATAAGTTTGGTTATTTTGAAAGTGTTTAATTTTATAAACTTATATAGCACACATCTTTGGGATTTTGGGCATTTTGGGCATTTTGAATAAATAAATCATATATTATGGTATCTTAATGATTTATTTTATGGAAGTAGATTTTGAGTATAAATGTATTTCATTTTGTGTTTTGGAGAAATGCATGGTTTTGTGTTATGGGACGCTTTGAAAGGATAAATGTTATAAACGTACTTGGAAAACGATTTGTCCCAATCTAAACTACGTTGGAATTAATTATATGTTTTGGGGCATGGGTTTACATGAGTACGGGTTGTTTATGTTTGTTTCCAATTTATGATTTTTCAACGTTGAGTCTTTGGATTTGTTTGAGCTTATGGCTCGGCTTGGATTCTGTTGGGTTTCGAGGACACTTGCCCGTTTTTAATAGCTCAATGTAATCAGGTCTTTCCCGTCACCAATAGGTGGGGTTTTGGTTATGGAGTATTACAATCCATGTTTTCGGATATATTTGGATATGGGTATTTATCTATGTTTTAAGGTTTGGGTTATTGAAACTCATTCAAGTTATTGGAATGTTTTGGAAGTTGGAGTTATCTACATTTTTAGTGTTTGACTATTATAATGCTATTTATGTTTTACGTGCACTTTGGGTTTTGGCTTTATTTAAAGAGGCGTGCGTTTTATGATTTTAATCCCGAAAAGGGTGAATGATGAAAGGAGATGGCTTTAAGATTTAAAGGATTTCATTTTTGGTTGCTTTCAAATTAAAGGTATTGCATTTTGGAAATCTTAATTTTTAAATAACATTCCTAAAGTTATTGCTTTATTTATCTCTAACGAAAACTCTTGAGCTCACTAGGCGTTAAGCCTAACCTTTTTATTTGTCGGCATGTGCATCAGGTTCCAGTTGGGTTTTGGTTCTAGCGGTGCTTTGAAGAGTTGAGCTATAGACTTACACGAGAGTAAGTAGATTGATGAAGTCTTCCGCAGTTGGAGATAATGACTATTATTGGGTTTTAGTAGCACCCGTCATTATTATAGACTGTATGTAGATAATAAATGTGTTTATTGAGGTTAAATCCTATATTGTGTTTGTAGATAAATTATTTATCGATGTATTTTAGAAAAAATTTAATTAGTTGCTATTTCCAGAATTTAGGGTGTTACACTTGGAAAATGGGTACCTCAACTAATGTGAGTTTTGAACTAATCTTACTTTTAGTCGTTGTATTTGCATAACCGTTGGTTAAGTGCGTTTTATCGTATTTTTAATTCATTTATCAATGGGTCAATGGGTTCTAAGCCTGCGACTTGGTATTTTTATTTGATTTGGAGTCTTCGGACAATTGTCCAGTTTTGGTAGCTCGACTTGGAGCCTTGGTTGCGATATTGGATGAGGGACTCGACATAAGGACCGTTCGCGGTTGAACTCGAAATCTCGTGGGTGTACGTTTAAAGCCACTGAGCCTGACATCCCTTGCGCTTGGAATTATTGTGCAGCGTGGGACGATTAGTTTTCCACGTCGAGGCACATTAGGCACCGGATGTGGGTATAAGTCCTTCGTGCTCAAGTATTACGATATTAGATGAGGGGCTCGACATAGGAACCCGACGGGGTTGAACTCGAGTTTTCGTGGGTGTACGTTTAAAGCTACTGAGTCTGACATCTCTTGCGTGTACTTTTGTTTATATGACTAGTCATAACAACATAAAATGGGCTTACTTTGTGGACCGTCACATTTTATGGAATTGGGAATCCCCCGTCACCGAAAGGTGTTGTTTTTGGGTATTAAGTTTTATTATCCAAGTTTTCGGTGACGTTTTGTATATTTGGGTTTTACCCTTGATTTATGGGTTGAGTATTATGCCTCACCCGTGTTTTGGGTGTTTTGAAATATAAGGTTTAACCGTACCTTCTTAAATGGAGAGTTCAATTTATATTTGCGCTTTGAGTGAGTTTTGGGTTTAAGCTAATTTATGAAAGGGCGGTTTACATTGGTATCATCATTTTGTAGTAGTTTGATTTGGAAAATGTCCAAATTGGTGTTCTGTAACACGCTAAAAATTTGGGTAAAATAAAACTTAAAATTTCTGCAATATAACGCCTAAAATAAGGCAAATCCAAAACCTGTAAACATATTGACTAAAACCCAACAGAGTCGGGGTAGTTCTAAAATGAAGTAGCGGAATAAATAAGACATATACATGACAACCTATTCAATCTAGAATAATTAGCAACTAGATTAAAGTGGGTGTCACTATGACTTCAAAACGCTCTTTCTCTTTTTCCCAAAAATGCCCGGTCCAAGGAGGAATCCTAGGTGCGATCCCGACAGATCAAGACATCCTAGTCGCACCGCTAACGGAACCTGTGAACCATTTAAACATAACACAAGTGTTAGAACGAAGCCTATTGGTTGTTATGCCGATACCAATTATAATGTAAACAAGAACAATAATTAGATGTTACCGGTTCCCAATGCATTGAGGTCAATGCCAAACTTCCCAAATCGGGACATTGAAATTTCCTGTACAATTAATACACAAATATCTTCCATATAAAGCGGGGTAACCCGCGATCTAGATTGGATTTCACCGTCCAGCCCGGTTCTAGTTCCCATGCCACGCCGGACATCACAATCCTCAAACCCTCTCTGCCTCTAGTGCTTACCCCGTCGGGTTACACCTCAAGGTCTTACAGGCAAGGGTGCCTATCCAATCTAGCCGAGTGTACAACTAAGGGACTTGCGCCCCCTATTGTCTACTCAAAATGCCCAACGACAATAACCATGCAATACTCATGCATACCATCTAAATCCTCGTGCACAAGGAAATAGATATAAGACTCCCAACAAGAGTTATGCACAATTATAGATGACAATCTTCATGCAAAGATATTATTGGCCCAAATAGTGTGATCGTGCTTGATACATATTCACCATAAGAAACTACAACTCATTTAACCACATACAAATCCCCAACTAGTATAGTGACCCCAACTGCTGATAAGAATTTAGGCATTGACATTTCATTATGTAGAGATGTAGACCTACACCATGAATTGTCCCTTTTCTATAATACTTGTAAATAGCACTCTTCCACATGTTTAAACACTTCCTCCAACCCCAAAAATCTTATTTATTGAAGATAAGCAAAACCCTAGTTTTTAGGTCAACATCATGCATTTCATATATTTCATATAAACAAGTAATAGTGCAAGTATGCATGTACATAAGTTAAGAAAACTTACTTAGAAGTTAAATGAACAAATCCTAGAAGTGAGGAATGAATGGGATTGAGACTTCCACCCTTTGATCTTGAAAGAGTAACTCCTATGAACTCAAAACCCTAAGGATCATTAACCATTAATGATTTACCCACCTAACAATTAATGAAGAGAGAGGAAGGGAAGAGTGTGTGAAAATCGCACCTTTAGTGTGTGAAAACGTCTTCAAGGAGCTGCAACTTCAACTAATGAACTAAACCCTAAAAATGGCATTAAATGAGAGTTTGGTCGTCTGAACACCGCGCGCGATAGTGCCCACGCGATAGTGCCCTTGGCACAATCGCGGGCACAGTCGCGGCAACTGTACCGAGACCTCCCCCCCTCTCGCGACCTTGACATTGCGATTCTGACCATGGCACTATCTCCGGTCACAATCGTATCATATGTACCGTGGCCTCAAACTCCCTCGCGATAATGCCCATGCGATAGTGACATTGTCACTATCGCGGGCACAGTCGTCGAGACCCCTTCCAACTCTGAAATCCGACGATTCGACCCGTTTTCACCCAGATTCAAATACCATGAATGAGAACTCTTAAACAAAAACTTAAAGTAATTATTTTACAAAGAGGTCTAAAATTCGGGGTGTTACATGTTCTCCGTCTAAAATGCATATTAATGGAAAACGAGTCGTTTGCATATTCAAAGCATACCTTTTGGAAGATTATGATTTAAACTGCATTATCTATTTTCACAAACATCTTTATTTATGTTGAAAACTCTTGAGCTCACTAGGCGTTAAGCTTAACCTTTTTATTTATCGGCATGTGCATCAGGTTCCAGTTGGGTTTTGGTTCTAGCAGCCACGAAGAGTTGAGCCTTAGCCTTATGCAAAAGTAAGTAGTTGGTGAAGTCTTCCGCAATTTTGGAGATAGTGACTATTATGGGGTTTTAGTAGCACCCGTTCTTATCATAGGCTTTTGTATAGAATGAATGTTTGTATTGAGATTAAATCTTAATTTGTGGTTGTAGATAATTCATTTATTGATGTATTTAGAAAATTTTAAATAAGTCTCTATTTCCAGATTTGAGGGTGTTACACTTACTTTGTGTTTCGCCTCAATACTTGGAATTCGGGCTTACACCCGTCATCGCAAGATGAAGTCTGGACCGAAAGGTCACTATGTGCTTACCAGACCATTTACAAAGTCGGTTGACGAAAACAATTTACTTATGATGCAATTGACTCATCTTACTATCTTTTATATAAACTATATGTTTTCACTAGACTTTAAGCCAAACACTTTTTCTCAAATGATGTGTATAACAGGTTCTCTTAGCGGCGGGTCGTCAAGGGGTTGAGAGAAGAGCGTGGTCTCTTAAGGGCATTTTTTGAAGGATAGATGTTTTGAAAGCTTTAGCATTTAAAGCAATTATTTATTTTGGTATTGGGTTGACAACCTATGTAATCTAGTGTGACACCCCGAATTTCCGTTATGTATTTTTGGTATTCTTGTGGTTAAGCTTTTTTCGTTAGCACCGTGTTTGGTTTGAAGTTGAGTTGGATTTTGTGAATTTTGGGGACAAGCAGTGAACTACGCGAGTTGCACCGCGACTAGAGGTCGCGGCACAACCCGCGTAACCCTCTGTTTGATATGAGATTTTTGGAACTACGCGAGTTGCACCGTGACTTAAGGTCGCGGCACAACCCGTGAAACCCACTGGATGATTTTGGGTTTTGGACACGGGCGAGTTATGCCGCGAGTTGAAGTCGCGGCATAACCCGCGTAGTTGCCTGGCCGACTTAAGGGTTTTAACCAAAAATATCTTCATTTATCTGAGAATCTCATTCTCTCAATCTCTAAATATCTCTCTCTCTCTAAGTATATTTCTCTCTCTAGAGTTTGGTGGTTAATAACTAGTGTTTGATCCGAGGTTTCGGTGTTTTAAGCTTCACATCTACGTCGTGATCGTTATCTGGTTTTCCGGGTTTTATCCTAAAACCTACTGGTGAGTTCCTAATATCATTTTAAACTTTATACATATCAAAAGTTACCTTTTTGAACTTCTATATATCTCAATGGTTTCATATCTAAGTTTTCTACATGTTTGTTATAACTTGAGTTTTTGGGAGATTGTAGGGTTCCCGATCATTGTGTTTACTAAAATGATTGATCTTATCCTAATGTAGTAAAATGATGTTTTACTTGTACATTATGTGGATATATGAAAAGAATGTTTAAGAACTCATTTTAATGATTTTCATTCTTACCAGAAGTTGAACTGGTAATGACATTTTGTTTATAAAATGTGTTTATACCATATGTTTATTTATGGTTGGTCACATATGTTGTTGTGACGAGTCTGTACCATTACTAGCGGATCCCTAGGTTTTGAGTCGACTGTATTGTTGGGATGTCATATTCCCCATTTTGTAGCTATGGATGCATATGATCCTCGGGGGCAACTTGGTACGGTTATGTGAGGCCGGATACTAGCCATGGTTCATAATGATCCTAGTGAAAGAGTATACATTGGTTTTGCTTGGGGCTAGATCTCACGTTGTAGCACGGACCTATGTGTTCGTATCCTCGGATTCCAATTGTTTAACTCATAACTCGGATTTGGTCTACTTTGTGTTACGCCACAATCCTTGGTAAAATGTTCTATCGTTGGTCATTTGATGACATGTTTATAACGGAAAAATCCCGGTTGTGGCAAAGGTTTCAATTGTAAGATTTAACCTCTTTGGAAATATTATCTTATGATACAAATGTTTATATCTTTTGAGCTTTATAAACTGTATGTTCTCACCAGGCTTTAAGTCTGACACTTTTTCTCAAATGATATGTATAACAGGTTTCCCTTAGCGGTGGGATGCACTGGGTTTTGAGAGACGAGTTGGGTCTCGAGGCATTTTGAGATGACTAAAGTGTTGATAGTTGGGCATTGTTAATCCCCATTCTTTTGATGAAATTCGGATTGTCAACTGATGTAATCTATATAGTTATGTTTAGATTAGTCTGTTGATGAATTCTAAATCCGTACAGGTTTTTGTAAAGTCTTAAGGACCGACACACTTCTTGAGAAGTTTATAGCAATACAGAAGTCATATTGCCTTATTTTTTTTGAAGTTTAAATTTAATCTGAATTTTAGGATGTTACAAGTTGGTATCAGAGCTCTAGTTTAAGTGAACTAGGCATGAATGTAAGATGTCTAGACTTAGACCGAGTATGATAAGAATTGATCCGTGAGATCAGGTAGAGCTTCTAAGATGGGTTAGTCTTAGAGTCAACGGAAAGTGCGTTTATCAGGCGTTGTGGCAATCGTGACGAGAACCTTTATGTGTTATATGTTCATAATCTCACTTAGTTAATGTTATTATGAGGATATCGTACGTAAGTGTGCTTGAATTTCTATTTCTATGATGATTGGTAATGTGGTAGTACGCTTCCTTTATGTTTATTCCAACTCTCTCTTATCTCTTTTCCTGTCCTGTGAAGCAGTTTGGCATGGTGAATACGCGTGGTAGACCGCGTACGCGTGTTGATGGTTTAGAAGCGACAACCTCCACCGTTGGTCAGCCGGAGGGAGTTGAGGTTGTTGTGCGACCACCTGTTCAGCAAGGGCTAGGTGGGGGGCCAGAGGTCATTCCGCGAGTAGACCTGACTTCGTCCCACCCAGTCATCAGGGATGCTAGTTCCCCGTCTGAGTTGATGGCCAACATGATGTTGGCAATGAGGGAAGAGATAGCAAAACAGCAAGAGTTTCTGCTGAAAGTGATTGAGGACCGTGATGTGAACAATCGGAGGAGTGAGACGGTTGTGGAAAACATTGTAGCGGGTCCTGGAGGCGCTGGTGCAGGAGTCAGAGCTAAGGAGCACGGGATTGTCGGTGCTATCTGAAGGATAAGATGAAGGCCTATCTGAACGGCCTACCCGCGGACATGCAATCTATGGTCCACAATTCTAAAGCTTCTTACCTCCGCGAGATGGTTGAAAAAGCTCAGTACATGGAAGAGATGTTCGCAAGGAACAAAGCTGAGAAAGCTGTAGTGGTGGCTGATAAGAGAAAGTGGGAGAGCAATTCTGCTCATCCTAAGAGATCACGACCTTTTGGCGGAAACCGAAACTTCGGCAATCAGCAGGAAGCTAGGTGGCAGGAAGCTAGGTGGTGCCACAAGTGTCGAACTAAACACCACGGTGACTGTAACACCACTTCTCAAACTTGTTATAAGTGTGGGAAGCCTGGTCACACTATCAGAGATTGCCCGGTCAGAGGACTTGTCTGTTATGAGTGCAGGGGCACGTGAGAAGAGATTGCCCGAAACTTGTGTCGGGTAGCACGCCAGCAAGGAAAGAGAACCCTCCTAGGGTTCCGGGACGAGCATTTCAGATGACGGCCGATGAGGCCAAGGCATCCGCTGATGTGGTATCGGGTACTTTTCTTATAAACTCTGTACCTGCTCGTATTTTATTCGATACAGGTGCCGGTTTCTCTTTCGTATCTGATTTGTTCTGTCAGAAGATTTCTATGCCCACTACTAGTCTTGAGGATGCATTAGTGGTAGAAATAGCAGATGGTAGTCAAGTTCTGATCCACGATGTTCTGAAGCAGTGTACTCTTAGTATCGAAGGTAGAGAATTCTCGATCGATCTACTGCCGATGTTAATCGGGGGTTTTGATGTTGTGGTCAACATGGATTGGTTGTCAAACAATCACGCCGAGATCGCATGTTCAAAGAAGTTGATTCGACTTCCCAACCTCTCTGGCGAAGTCATTGTCATCTATGGTGAAAAGAGAAAAGGTGAAGTGACAATAATCACAATGTCAAAGGCACGCAAGTGCTTAGTAAAAGGATGTTCGTCTTTCCTAGCCTATGTGATCGATGCCAAGTTAGAGAAATCAAAGCTGGAAGATGTGAAAATTGTGCGTGAGTTTCCAGATGTCTTTCCGGGCGACTTGCCCGGGTTACCACCCGATCGTCAGTTAGAGTTTCGAATTGATCTTGTGCCTGGAGCAACACCAATTGCTAAAGCTCCTTACCGTTTAGCGCCATTAGATATGCAAGAAATGATGGCACAACTCTAAGAGCTTTTAGAGAAGGGCTTTATAAGACCGAGTTCGTCACCCTGGGGAGCTCCGGTCTTGTTTGTAAAGAAGAAAGATGGCACGATGAGAATGTGCATTGACTATCGTGAGTTGAACAAAGCAACAGTGAAGAACAGATATCTGCTTCCGAGAATCGACGATTTGTTTGATCAACTTCAGGGGGCGGGTTGTTTTTCCAAAATCGACTTACGTTCGGGTTATCACCAAGTGAAGGTGAGTGAAGAAGATGTTCCGAAGACAGCTTTCAGAACGCGTTACGACCATTACGAGTTTCTTGTAATGCCTTTTGGTCTAACGAACGCACCAGCGATATTTAT